>CM027845.1:23210550-24410550 GCA_016097545.1 Eucalyptus victrix | reverse complement strand
TGTTACCTTATCTTAGATTTATGTTTGATATGCACCGGTGTTCATAGTTTGGTTATCCAATGTTACATTGTTGACAGATATATAATGTGAAAGAGTATGTTTGTGCTTTCAAAAAATACAAAAGATGAAATCAAAAAAAGATATCGATTGGTTCTGAGTTAACCTAAGAACCCAATCGGACCTATCACGCCGCGAATCTTGAGCGCACACACATCTCTCGGTGGTCGATTTAACTATGCAACGTTCCAAAATGCGTCGCCAACCCATTCATTTTAATGCACATGTGAAAGCGAAATAAAACAATCCCCAAACAACAGTTAACATGGGATAGAAAAGAAGGACAACCAATTCATAAGAGCTATACCTTATAAACACAACAAGTTTATATATAGGTCTATGTCCAAAAGAAAACCCTAAGCCAACTACACTCCATACCTTTTAGCCTCGAGCTCCGGATTTTCCACACTAAGTATCTAAAAATGGTAATCCACGACGGGGTAAGAATAAATCTCAGCGAGTTCACGCCCTAAACCCCGATTAGGAGGGAAATACGCCTAGAAGTAGTCTAACCACATAATAGAGAAGACTCACTCTGCCTCAGTTCCTTCTTACACGTCAGTACAGTTCATATCACAAATGCATATAATAAATGCACAAATCAATTGGAACGTCTCACTCAATCTCAATCAATTACAAAGGTCCCGATTATAAGGCCAAATCGTTATGATACGTCCATTTCGTGCCACAAAATTTGGTCCCATAATTAGGCATGTTTAACTCAATTATTCATGCATTCCAATTGATTAATGCCCGCACAAGCATGTTTTACTTGACACACATCGATCTTCCGGCGTAACCGGGCATCGTCCCACTTTGTCGATCACGGCAACGTCTATCTCTAGACGACATTCCACATAAGAGCATCGGTCCAACCTCTACTATGATCGATGTCCATTGTCAGGGGCATTCCACATAAGAGCATTGTCCACCCAACGCACATTGGGTAACGGATTCTCATAACCATCACACGTACACTCAATTCCGGCCAAGGACATTGTGCTTTGCACTAAAATGCTTCAATTAAGATAATGAACTTGACCTATTTTCTTTGTATTAAAAACACTCGATAAAGTAATCGTGTATGGGTATACAGTCAGATCAAACATTAAAAATTGACATATTTTCTTTTAAAAATCCCACTATTTGATATAGTACTTAAAAATATTTTCGGTGTAAAGACTCAACACCCAGTATTTTCTAATTAAATACCAAAATTTCACAATTTTGAAATAATAAACCAAAAATCACAATTTCACTCAATTGTACAATTTATCATTCAATTGCATAAACTAATCATACCATGACAATTAGCATAAAATTCTAGTTACCGACTATCCCGGTATAATTTTCAAAATTAAATAAATTGCATTTAATTATATAAATTGCAAAATATTTAATTTAAAACGCTCAATTAAATCAATCTAAGCCAACCGGGCTAAATTAATTGAACCAACTATTTAATCTAACCAACCTAAATAATTTAATCTAATAAGCTAATTACATAAACTAATTAAACCAACTAAATTTCCTAACTAACCATTCTAACTAAATTAGCCTAGGAACTAATCATTCTAACCACCTAGTTACACTAACTGGCTAACTAGGCTAACTAGGGATTTCACTAATCCCTAATTAATCCCACTAATCCACCTAAGCATCATTAAACTCACTGGTTTAGCACAAAAACCTATTCATGGTGACGGTGGCACAGCGGTGGCCGAAACTCGGGCCTATGGTGATGCCAAAGGAAGTTGAGAGAGGGCTAAAAAAGGCTTGGCAAGCCCACAGCGAATCCAGACTTGTGGAAGCTACTGGTCGGGCTGAGTGGCTAGCCCTAGCTCAATTTAGGCTAGTCTTGGTGGCCATGGGTGGTGGTGTGGGGGTAGCAAGAAGATGGAGGAGCTATTGGCGTTGTGGCTGTGGACATGAGGGTGTGGGCTACTCATTGGTGGGGTTGGTGTTGGTAGAAAGGAAGGGGTGAAGATGGAGTGCAGCAATACAAAAGGGAATGGAGCAAGGGTTGGCGAAGAGAGAGAGGAAACGTGGGGAGGAGCTCGCTAGCAGAAGGGGAGGGGGATTGAAGGAAATAACGTGGGTTGCTTGGGTCGGCGTTGATGGAAATTTCGATGGGTGGATGCGGCTGTGTGGGAGGCGTGATGCGGAGGATGCGTGGATGCTAGGCTCGAGCAAGCAAAGGAAGTGATCTGTTAGCAGAGGAAGTGATCTGCTGGTGAAGATGTTGGGTGGTCGTTGTTGGAAATGTGAAGGTGAAGATGGAGTAGAGGTGGTAGCAACGTGAAGAAAGAAACGTGAGGGGTCACGAGGGTGAGAAGAAGAGGGAGAGGGCAAAGGAAAGGGGGTAGGCACGTATGGAGGTAAAGAGGGAGGCCAAATGGTCAAGGGAAAATATCTCTATGATGAATATAATGCCCCTAAAGTCCAAGCTTACGAATTTCCTCTTCATTTTCTCTCAATTCTTCTCCAAATTAAGTCAAATTGAGGGCCAAAAATCCATCGAGGTAGCCCTTACAAATCTACACCAAGTCTCCACAATTTACTTCCATTTGGTAGCCCAAAAATCCAATTAAAAAGGCCTATTCGAATTTCTTTTCTTTTTCGAATTGTCCGAAATTGATTTTTCGTAAAAATCTTGGGTTCATTGAAAATTATTCGGAGGATGAGTTGACGTTCCTAAAATAGATCATAACACGATAGAACTTTCAATTTCTAAAATCAGGTTCAATTTCATAGTTAATTTTAACCAGATGCGATTTTAGCATAACCTAATCTACTGGGTAACTTTTAAGAATTTTTAGTGCAATTGATCCGTGGTCGATTATTTTCGAGTCACATTGTACATCTTCAACTTATTGGCAACTCTTGGTTGTCGTGAAAATCTCAATATTTCAATTAAGGGCACATGGTACAAAAATGACAAAGAAATCGGTTTAATGACGTTCGGCGTGAATTTTGCAATTAGGTAGAATCACCTACACTTTAATTATATGCCTCTATCAAAACGACCTATCTCTGATTTCTGGTCGATTTTGACAGTGATGTATTTGACCATTGTAGATTAGCATAGTTGAGTAGTCGATTTCTAGTCAAATTCTTAAGTTTGTTGTGTTTAAATTTCTTAACGGCTTCACTTGATAGATTAGTTATTTCGTGAGTGGCTAACTCAGAGAAAAAGATTATAGGTGCGTCGATGAAAAACTCATTTCATTTTATTGAAAGCAAGATTGAAAATCATGATGTCACAGGACCCATAGGGTCAGTTTGATCCAGCTTAGTAGGGTTGGTCCTTGCTCCCATAAATTAAAGCCAACATTATGCGGATTGGATCTAGACCAATCCAATCTGGACCATGCTTATCCTTAATTTTTATTAAGAGTTCTTGAAAAATCCTACCCCTAATTCTGTCATTTTAAGAGCTCAAAAATAATTCCTACCCAATTTCATCAAATACTTTGATTGATAGTGTGAAATCCTTGTGTGAATATAATTCTTTTGAGGCTTCATGCTCTTTTGTTAGATAGATTGGCTCTGTGCCCCGTAGTTAGTAACTTTTTATTTATTAATAAATTTTGTTTATGAATGACATGCCAAATTACCATTGCACCATGAGAAAAAAGATATTAGATTGAACTTTAAATTATAAATATAACAAAATTTAAAAGATCGGACTGATTTCATTTATGATTGACGTTTTGATGTGTTATAAGCTAAAATTATGAGTTGAACCTTGGAATGAAAGTCGAGAGAGAGAGAGAGAGAGGTTGCATGACCAATATAATAAACAGGAAAACTTAAAAAAGGATGAAAAGAGTGCAGGCTGTGGGGTTCGAACCCACGCGCACTTATGTGCAGAAGATCTTAAGTCTTCCCCCTTAACCTCTCGGGCAAACCTGCTCATGTGGATGCTTTTTGTAAAGAAAATATCAATATTTATTTTTTGGACGGATGAAATATATACAATCAGCAGACGCAGGAATGAAAACCCTAGATCGGAGAAATAGAATCGCAGGAGAGAGCCAACGCCCGTCGAACTAAAATCTTTGCAACCTCGAAGAATCTGCAGAGCTCGATCGGTGATCGTCAATGGCGGAGCACTTGGCTTCCATATTCGGGACTGAGAAGGACAGAGTGAACTGCCCCTTCTACTTCAAGATCGGAGCTTGCAGGCATGGCGATCGCTGCTCTCGGCTCCACACGAAGCCCACCATCAGCCCCACCATCCTCCTTTCCAACATGTACCAGCGTCCCGACATGCTCACTCCCGGCGTCGACCCTCAGGCTCAGAACCTCGATCCTCGCAAGGTCCAGGACCACTTCGAGGTCCGATAGCCCAACCTTTTTCCGATCTCTCAATTCCTTTGTTGTTCCGTGCGATTCACGGCTCTGTCTTAGCTTGACCTGAGTGCTCGCTTGGTGTCTGTTCGTTGTGATTTGGATTAGGATTTCTACGAAGATTTGTTTGAGGAGCTTAGCAAGTACGGCGACATCGAGAATTTAAATATCTGCGACAATATTGCCGACCACATGGTAATTCTTTTACGTTGGTGAGAATGTGCGACTGTTGATTGGGATTTGTTCGTTGTCTTTGTTTTTATATGGTCTCTATTTGTGCAGGTTGGAAATGTGTACGTACAGTTTCGAGAGGAAGAACACGCTGCCAATGCTGTTCAGAATTTAACTGGAAGGTTTTATGCAGGTTTGATTCGACTCTTTCTTTCATTTGCTTTGACTAGGGTTTAAGGTGATTCTGTTCTTTCTTTGGGTTGTTTGGGGACATGTGGTTAGTGGAGTACACCAATTGGTAGATTAGTTAGAACTGCTGCTGTTTCTTAAAATTGAAGTTTGGTTGCTGTTGACTCAAAGCCTAAATGAGACTAGTAAAGTCTAAGATGGATAATTGTGCCTGTGCGAGCTACTCCTTTATTCGTTTTGATTGATATTTCCATTTTATGAGGAAAAAGGAGGGTGTTTCTCTATACTTCGTACACCCACAGCCAATCCTGTAATTGCCTATGTAGGGACAAAAGAAAGCATTATCTTGAGACAGAGATATTACAACCTGTCTATGAATCGCTTCAATCTCATTAATTCTAAGCTAATAATTATGAACTATATATAGGATAAACTATCCACATTCCTCCCATTTTGTTGGTTGTCCTATTTTTTACTCATCTTATCAAGCATTGTTTTTTTAAAGTGATCAGAGAAACATGTACTCTCATCCGACATGTTTTTGCTTCCAGATTTGTGTAATTCTGATTAGAATTTTTTATCGTTTGCTTGCACTTTGTCTTAACTAACTTTAGAGTGAAATCTGTTTTTGATTGTCAACTCTAACATGAGCATGTCTTTCTCTAAAAGGCTTAGCCAGATGAGTGGCGTATCCTACCACAAATATGTAGCAATTTAGAAGTCTATTCTATCTGAAAATCTGCTAAAAGGTTAGCCAGCCTGTAGAAAGATAACTATCTACCTTTATGCACCTAAATTTTTCATTGAGTTTTACTGCTATAATTTTAACTAGGATAAAGAAACTTAATAAGAATGCGTGCCACATTTTTAGTAATTAGGGCCCAGACATTTAAATTCTTGGGAAATGCTCTAATGTGTCAGGCATCACAAGGGAAGAATGGGAGGGTGATTACTTAAATCCTCCATCGCATTCATTTGTAGGGTTCTCCAAATTCTTGTTCCAAATCTTCATTATGGGACTAATGAAGACTTCAACTGTTTGTATGTAATACTTGATATGTGGTTTCAATTTCTTCAAAGATTGAATGCATTTCGGGTCAGTTCTTCAGAACATAAATATGCTTCTAGACAAATTCATTTATAGCAAGTGACAGAGTGCAAGAATGTTAGTATGGAATATCAATCTGTCACTAATCTACCTTACCTTGACATTTTCTATATGTGTTAACATAACTTGGCAATCTTGATCGAAATGGTCAAGGGTTTTGGCTAAGAGTTAATATTTCAGGTATATGCAATGCAGGAGCGTTGAGAAAATTACAGAGGCTTAATTAATGGAGTTATTCCTTAGCTGTATTAGCTATGTATTATAGGACTTTCTCTGTTTCTCTGTTTACTTTATTGAGTTGTGTCCTTTTAGAGTTTAAGATATTACAGGGACTGATGTGTGGCTCTTAATGACTTTAACATTAGGAGATCTTGAAGTCGATCAAGGGCTTAGATCCTAGGGAATTTTGTAGCATGTGCTAACCTTAATTTCATGGAGAGGCAATGCCCAACAATAGAGTAGAGTGGGTTTGCTTCCCTTTGAAGTTCAACTATCTCAATACTCTGTGGTATCCAATTGGAAAAAAGAAAAAAATTCTTTATATACTAGATAATGTTGTCAATGATGAGTAGCGCACGCCAATGCTTTGTTTACTATATATCACAGTCATGGTTGGACTTACACACTCCAATAAAGGTCATGGTTGGACTTTGTTCTATTGAAATTGGTTTTACCATCTACTTCAAACAAAATCATTTTTAAAATTTGGTGCCCTTGTTATTGTTTGGGGCTATGTGTGTATTTACTGATCAAGTGAAGTAAGCAGACATAGATTTTGTTGTGATGAGTGTACTTTATAGTTCCTAATCACTGGTCTTTTTGTGTTAACCTGATTACCATTAGATTCTGAGGAACAAAAACTACTAGAACATGCACTTAAAATATTGGGCGCCTGAATTGACTAGTCTGTTTTCAGGTTATTAGGTTTTGGTCCCAAGAGCTGTTTAGGTCGAGTGGATTGTCCAGAAAGTTTTCTTGCCGTCTAACACTAAAATGCTCGTTTCTTAGTAAAGTCTGATGAACATCAGTTTTGTCAGGTAACTCACATCTGGCAAATTTGACTCATTACCTCATTCTTTTCTTTTCTGATTTCTGTTATCATTTGGCAAATATATTATGCACTCTTTATAAGTAGTTTTAGTTGTTATATTAAGATTTTAGATCCTTTACCTTCTTGCTTTTCATTTTGCCACTGATGTATTTCTTTCTGCATTGGGTGTCAGAATGTTGACAAGCTAAATGCTGTAGGGAAGTGGACGAAGGATCTGCTAATTGATTCTCTGTTTATATGGCTTAGTTGATATTTTACCAAGGATGAAAGTCAGATTAATGAATGTTGAATTATCTTCAATGAGAATTTGAGATAGAATGAAATCTAGGTGCTGAATGGCTCTTTGGCCTACAACAGTATACTTTGAGTTGTTTGCACCTGAAATCCATTGTCATATGCGTTGATAAATGGATAGCATTTATGCTATGGCTTTATACTGTTGTATGATGTTGCCACTACTGTCGCAGCCAGGTTTTAATGAGGTTTTTTTTAGCTTTATGGTTGTTAAGCTCATCCAAAACTCTCCTCTTCTATGATGTCGTTCCTACACTTTGGCTGTATCATAGGCTTCTTTAATGTTTTTCTTAATTTTTGTGTTGCACATATAATGTTGTTGATCCTTTATGCATGAGATCATAAATATCTTTCATACCAGGGCGCCCCATCATCGTTGACTTCTCTCCAGTGACCGATTTTCGCGAAGCTACTTGCAGGCAATATGAGGAAAATGTGTGCAATAGAGGTGGTTACTGCAACTTTATGCATCTGAAGAAGATTAGCAGGTGAGGTTCATATTTAACTATACTCCCCAGACTTTTTTATTGCAGCAACTGAGTGAGATGTCCATGTCTTTGCCAGGGAGTTGAGAAGGCGATTATTTGGGAGAAGTAGGCGCAGGCACAGCCGCAGTCGAAGTCCTCATAAGCCTAGTTTCGAGAACCGTCCACATGGCTCTCGCGGTTCAAACAGACGAGATGATGACAGAGAACCCCGTCACCGTGATCGGGGTAGAAAGGCGAGAAGCCGAAGCCCTGGGCACCGAGGGGGAAGGAGTGGGAGCCCTGGAGGTAGGAGGAACAGGAGTCCAGTCAGGGAAAGTAGTGTGGAGCGACGGGCCAAAATCGAGCAGTGGAACAGGGAAAGAGAAGCAAATAACAAGGATGAGAATGGTAACAATGATGTGGAGTTTTGATGATGCTTTGTTACTTCTCAATCTAGAACTGGACGGTAAATCATGCATGCTTGTGTATGAATATCCCTTTAGATCTTTTTTTCATTATCTGGTCATGAGTTAATGCAGAAAAGTTTAGCAGCTGTGCAAAATTCACTCTTTTCTTGTCATGGTAATTGAGTGTGTAATATTCCTTGGTCAATCGAAATGGATCGGTGAGAAGAACGATTATTTAGATTTTTTATGGTCTCAACTTAATTGTTCGTAGGGTTCTTGTGCTGGTACACTTTAATTGTTATTCGTAGGTGTGTTCCTGTTTCGTTGCTGACATGAATCATAGAATCCCAAGCGGAAAAATGACATTTACGGATGATGTATACACTGTATTTTCGAGCTTGCAACATGCAGGTCGAGCCAAGATTGGAGGTAAGATGGAGAAAAAACATAAGCCGACGCTCTTTTCCTGGGGAAATGTTGTCTAGAGAGGTGACTTTGTCGAAGCTTTTTACAAGTTTCTTCGTTCCTCGTCCTTCTGCTCAGCTTTCATGAGTTTGCAGATGCCTCCAACAAAATCTCCTGGGCGCTTTTGGAATCTAGGCACGTGTCGTCAACCATTTTCAGTGAAATGGTTTCACTTTTACATAGGACCCTATCTTAAAAGGGGTTACCGGATTGATTTCACTACTCTTGGTCGTCACGTGGGTGGATGGTTGCTGGGGGTCTTAAGCTGCTTTTGGTTTGAGTCTTTCTCAAAAGACTTTGCACAAATGCAGTGGCTTTCATGAAATGCAGTGTGTTTGGTAAATACACTTTGCCTTGGGTTTTTGTAAAGAATAAAAAAAGAAAAGAAATAGATAGAGAAAAGGACACGGCAAACCAGAAGCAAGGATGCTTTGTACTTTGGGTATCTAAAGTCCCTTGGATATGAGCCAGGACTTTCAGCAAAAAAATTTGGGCCGTTTTGGGGAGCCATTGGCAAAATTGAGAGCTAAGGCAGATTCGGATTTAAACTTTCTTCATTTTCGGAAGGCAATATTAGGGATCGATGAACATTTTTCCATTCTATTTGCGCGCATTAATATTTTGGAGTTCCTATTTTGCCTTTATTAATACTGGATGAGAGCATTCTCTCTAGTTTTGTTGTGGGCGAATTGTTAGTTCTACCCACCATTTTTCAATTTGGTCACTCTCCTGATCTCCCACCGTCGGAACAACTCCGGCCACTGTTCCCAGAGGCACGGCCTCACGTGGCCTTTGTTTCATTGGTATCAGCAACGATCGGATGCATCTTGTTCAGAAGAGGAACCTTCAGGCCGGATTGGATGCATCTCATTCAAAGGAGGAACCTTCGGGCCGGCCTGCGTGATCTCCGTCCCTTTCTCCAGCAACACAGTTAGTTGTTGGCTTGAGATGAAATTCCGGAAGAGTCCAAGTAATGTCGGAGCAAGAGCTTCTTCTTCGTCTTCTTCTTCGTTTCTGTTCTTCTTCGTCTTCTTCTTCGTTTTTGGGTTTTCTTTTTAGTCTAGGATTTGAGTTGGGGTTTTCACCATGAAATCTCCTAAAGTTGTTGCGAAGACGGGAGAATTACTAAAAAAGTCCTAAACCTATTGCAATTGTGCTAATTCAATCCTAATTTTTTTTAGCCAAATTAGTCCTAAACCTTTTATAGTTGTGCCAATTCAATCCATCCGTCCAAAATTGGCCGGTCGACGCTGACGTGGACATCGAGTGGGACAATTGGTTGGCGAACGCTGATATGGCAATTTTAAAAATATTTTTTTGAATTTTTTCTTCTTTTTTTTCCCACATTTTTCTTCCTCTAGCTGGGGCCGGCTGGCATCGATTAGAGGCGAGGGCCGACGAGGCTCGCCCTTGCCGGCCATTGGTGTAGGCGAGCCTCGCCCAACGATGGTAAGGTCTCCGTCGCCAGATCTGGCGATGGTCCTTATGGGTGGCTAGCGAGGCTCAACCTTGCCATGGATGGGCGAGGCCAAGCCTCACCAGATCTGGCAACCTCTCATGCTTTTGGTTGTTGATGACCTGAGCCAGGGCCCTGCTGCCCCCTTTGGACTTGTCCACCGTTCGCACCCTCTTCGGAGATGCCCTTGAGATGCGACGATCTTTGCTAGTGGCCGGCAAGGCTCGCCTTTACTAGTGGTTGGCGAGGGTGAGCCTTGTTGGTGGCCGACGAGGCTAACCTTGTCGACCCTCGCCTCTAGCCAGCACCAACCGGCAATAAGAAGAAAAAGGTGGGGAAAAAAAAAGAATTTTTTTTTAATAATTCAAAAAAATTAAAAAATTCGAAAAAATATAAAAAAATATTAAAAAATTGCTACATTAGCATTCGCCAGTCAACTGGCTAGTTGTCCTCGGCCAACGTCCATGTCAGCACTTGGCCGGATGGACTGAATTTGTACAATTATAAAAGATTTAGGACTAAATTGGCAAAAAAAAAAAAAGAAGAGTTTAGGATTAAATTGGCATAATTGTAATAGATTTAGGACTTTTTTGGTAATTCTCCATTGTGAAAGACTGACAAAGCCGCGAGTGCAGTTGATTGTATTTGCACTTCGTCCAAGTCTATTTTGGTTCAAGTAATTCGTGACTTCACCGGCTCCAATTAGCTCCCTGCAATTATTTTTATGTGATGCCGTTCAATTCTTTTTTATGTGATTGATTGACTCCTACAGATCCATTAGAACCGAAAGTTCTTCT
The DNA here is from genome assembly GCA_016097545.1 of Eucalyptus victrix. Taxonomy (NCBI): domain Eukaryota; kingdom Viridiplantae; phylum Streptophyta; class Magnoliopsida; order Myrtales; family Myrtaceae; genus Eucalyptus; species Eucalyptus victrix. Next base: position 24,399,735 of record CM027845.1, on the reverse strand, counting down.
CAAGAGTTCTCCTTAAAATTGTATCTAAAACCTATGTTATGCAATAGGAACATCAAAGGCATAGGCTCAACGCTCAAGTCATTTCGTTACTCCGTTACGGCCTGCACTACTAGGGGAACGACCAAATTGTCATCTCATAGGGGTCATTGAGACTAGTACAAACAACCGGAGCCAATGCCAGCATTGAGACTTCTTGAAAGAGATGAGGATGCCGAATCTCTTTCATTGTGGAGGCCATCGGAAGCTAAGAGTAGATTTAAAACATGCTGTGTCTCGGCACCAGCAGGATCGAAGCTTGAGGAATTGGTGTCCACTAGTTGACCGATAGATGGATTAACATAAGGGAAAAAAACTATTTGATTGACATAATTAAAATTAGTTTTTTTTTTTAATATTTCTGTTTAATGGTCAGGTGGTGTTCGGTCTAGTTTTCACATACTTTGATTAATCCATCTCTCCAGGTGATACGAAAGGTGCATTCCCCCATGCAGTACATTCAAGATTTCACTTTTTGGATGTTCTAGCAACAAGGTTGGACCAAGAAAGTAGGCTGTGGATTCGGATCTTCTTCATATTTAAAGAGTCAAAATTTCCATTTTATTATCTCTTTCTCATAATGTTTTCGTGGTAATTTTTATCGCTTGTTGCTCTATCCATTATTGAGTCCAATGCAAAGCTTCTTGCAACATCAATGAAGACGAAATAGAAAGCCTAAGTGTCCTACTATTTTTTAAGGGAGGGAGAGAAAATGCACAAAGTTTACACCTTTACTCCATAACTTATGAAAGAGTACATAAGATGGCTCTACTTATAGAGCAAGAGAGAAACTTAAAAAATCCTAGTCTTACTTCATGACCATAAATGTTTGCTACCTACTGACATCCATAACGTTAATAGAAGGAAAGCTGGCAGATTCTCCGAAAAGGAAAAATACCAAAAATATGTCCTGCCTGACTACTTACATATCTTTCTTCCTTGAAATACCAAATACATATGTGAGCTTCACCTTTAAAGATCACTTTACACATTCCCATTAATTATCATTGTGATCTTATTTACCAAAATTCAAAATCACCCTAAATATACCCTCCTCAAATTTATATTTTCACCTCCACACAAAACACTCAAAGTCAACTGCCCAAAAATAAAAAACGAAAATTCAAATCTCCCAAACGTTAGAAAAAAAAAAAAAAAAATCATCCAAACTGTTTAGTGCAAGATTCTAAAATGAGTTTGCAAGAATAAATATTTAAGGTTTTTTTTTTTTAATATGGAGTTTTGCTTAGAGATGCATGAATCATATCAACAAAACTTGAAGTACCTTAAATGTGGCACCCCTCAATCTTGTAAATTATCCTACTACATACTAGTCTAATAATTTTTTAATTAAAGTGAAACCACAGTTCATAGGGGGGTTGATCAATAAAATTCGTCTCCCATTTTTTTTTTTAAATTTTTCGTAAAGGTCCTAGCGCAGCTCATCAGCGGAAGCATAAACGAGTCTCACCATCCCTTACTCCAAAAACAATAATGCAATTCACACCAACTACGCACCAAAAGAAAAGACAAAGCCGAGTCACTTTTATTTATATTTTCACGATGGACATCTTGGATCGATATAGCAAAAAAGCCAAGATTTTTAACTATATTTGGCTATAACCCAAAGGAGAACTCGACCCTATATCAAACATGTATACTCCTCCATCAACAAGCGTCAGCTATTCCCCAAAAAGTGTTAGCTCCCACCAGTCATACGTGCCATCACACCCAACCAGGTGCATCGGGCGGCGGTGGCGGTAGCATCCCTAGCATCACCTCATTGCGTCAAACGTGAACAAACAAAAACTCTTGGATAACAAGGGCTATCAGCAAAACCCACTTCGTACATCACCAAGACACGAACTCGAACATACACCAGACTAGGTACACTAATATAGGAATGCTCTGTGCACTCCACCTCAATGACAGTAGGTATGCCATAGAAGGTACCACGTACAATTAGTGAAAGGGGCATATTTATAATCTGAAATGTTAATCCCCAAAAGGGGTGAGTACAACCATTCAGCAGTAAAGATCCACCAACTACACAATGTATCAAACAAAACAATCAAGGTATCATGAATAAAACACATATCATTTATACATTCAAGCATACCTCACCTTACAGCCATGCATATATCACCATACGACATGCATAAATATCACCATGCACTTGTACTTATATCATCAAGCAGCCATGTATATATCATCATGCAACGTGCATATACCACCGTGCACTCATCATTAAGCAGCCATGCATATATCATCATGCAACGTGCATATACCACCATGCACTCATCATTAAGCAACCATCTTACCATGTAACGTGCATATACCACCATGCACTCATCATTAAACAACCATGCATATATCACCATGCCATATGCACACATCCATGCGCATAATTCAATTCTTAATCTTTATCTTTCCAATATATCACATCATTTTTTCTTCCTAGGGACCAATGTTTGTATTCCACAATTTATTGTTCGCATCCAACCTGGCATCGCGATGAGCCTCTGGTACACACCTCCGAGCATTTGACACACACACTCCGAGTATTTCGTACCCAACCGGCATCACGAGGTATCCCTTGGCACACACCTCTAGGGCTTCCGGCACACACCTCCGAGCATTTGACACACACACTCCGAGTATTTCGTACCCAACCGGCATCACGAGGTATCCCTTGGCACACACCTCTAGGGCTTTCGGCACACACCTCCGGGCATCTCAAAACTCCTAGGGACATCCGGCTCACGCACTCCGGGCATCCGGCACACACACTTCGGGCATCCCAACAATCCCGGGGCATCATCGGCTCACAACTTCGATGGTCGTGTTATTATCTCAATTTATATGCACACATGTATCTCAATTTCAACATGCCATTTGATGCAACAATATCAAGGGTCTCAACCAGCTTTTGATGTCATATAACATGCCATATGTCACCACATATGCAGCATAATCAACCATTCAAGACATTATATCACATGGAGCAATTTCATTTATTTTTTAAAATACAGCAAATTTCAGATAAAAACAGATTGCACTCCTTTGGTCATAATTCTTGAAAAATTAGTAAAAAGCCTTAATAAATTCTAAAAATTTGACATGTTATATACAGGATCTAGAGGAAAATATTCGGTGAAGAACACCATATCAAAAAAACATCATACGAATCAGTACAGTCCACGCATCATAGTCTTTATAATTTCGGAATATTACCATACACAATCATTCACAAATTTGGTAAAAATCATAAATAAGCTCCAAAATTATGAAGTTTTTATATGTTATATAAGAAATCCAGAAGTAAATATTTCATGAAGAACTCGAAACCAGATTTGTGATAGATTAAAAAATATAATAACCATAACCGTCCATAACCCTCGACACCGAATTCCAGTTCTAAACTTTTTGAATAAAGATTGTTTTACCAAACTAAACTCATCCATTTCCTCTAAATTTTTAGCATGTTACTCCTTAACATGTCATCTTCAACTTTCATTCAGAACACGAGATCAAATTTCAATCGGAGAATTTTATAAAATTTACAGAATCATACTAGGTCAGCATTACAATTTCCAGATCTAACTTCTTCAAAAAAAAAAATAGTTTCACCGGTCTATACTTGTTCATTTCTTCTGAAATTTTGATATGTTACTCTCCAAGAAGTTATCTACAACGTTCACCAAGAAGTCGAAGTGAGATTTCAACTAAAAAGTCGCATGCAGCTCACGAATTCATCAAAGGTTAGTCTGCCTTTCTAGAAAACAGAATGCAAGGCTACCGTGCTCTTCCCCAAAATTTCGAATTTCTTTACTTCTACCACAATCAAAGTTCACCATGCATCACAGACATAACACAGCAAGCAAAGGTAGATTAATAGACTCGCCTCTAATTCAAGCACAACGCAGCAAGCAAAGATGGCGGGGCGAGGCGGGAATCGGCGGCTCGACGGTAGCGACGAACGGCAACGAATGGCCTCCCTCTTCCCCTTCTTCTCTCGCTTGCTTGCTCTCTCCCTTTCCCTCTTCCTCTCTTTCTCTTGGACGGTCACTCTCTCTCTTTCCCCCTTTCTCTCGTGCGATGCCCCCCCGTTGCTCAATCCGCCCCTTCTTCTTTTCTTCCCGCTCATGATTAGTATGTAATCATCACAAAACATGCAAGGTGACACTTGTTAAGTCCCCCAAGCCACTTGGTAATTGCCATGTAAGAGGATGGCTTCATCCGATTGGGCTTGGGCCAGGCTTGGTCGATGGCCCATTAGGCTCCTTGGGCCAGTCGAACGACAGCCCTTTCCTTTGGGCTTCACGGGCCAGGCCAAAAGAGCCAAAGGGTGGGGCTGATCTTGGGCCAAAAAAATTCAACCCACTCTTCTCTAATTTTTTTTTCTTTTAATTATCACCTAATTACACTTATTCACTTGACCATAAAACTTGCAACATTAATCCAGAAAAATCAAATCCATAAGGTGCATAGCCAAGAACTATTTTATCATGATTGATTCGGAGATTAAGGATTCGATGATTGGCGAAATATTCTTGGAAGGTTCTACTTATAAAAACTAAGATCCTGATTGTATGGGCGAACATGATTAATGGGCTATCGACATGTTCCTTTAATAGCTCGAATGATATTCCTAATTGATTACGTCCAACAGGTAAATTGGAGGAATTCCTTTGGTAAGTGCCAACGGGTATGATGGCATAAGGGAGTATATAAGGAAGACGTTTTAGTTGTTCGTGAAGGTGCACGATAGAAGAATTCCAAAGTCTGAAGCTCCTTGTTCTTAGTCAATTCATTTTGAGCGAAATCTTGTACGCAAAAGAGTGTCTATATTCATGAGAAACCTTGAGGAAGTGTAGTAAAATATCTAGACTGTGGAATCAAGAGAAAACTGTGCTGTAACATCTCTTTTGTTCATAGTAAAATCCAGCCGATGGGCTGTCAGTGCGGAAGAGTGGACATAGGCTTGGAATAAGCCGAACCACTATAAACCTTGTGTTCAATTTTCTCTTCCCTACTCTCTGCTTTACTTTGATCATAATATGTTTTGGAGATCATCCTTTCTATCGTTTGCCTAGTATCGTTTTTGTATCTCGAGAAATTGTTTTTAAACCTATTCACCCCCCTCTAGGTGCTTATACTAGCTATCTCAGTTTCTACCTTGAAAGAAAATGAAAGCAATATTTTAAAAGAAAATGCATTCTTGAAAAATGACATCTCAAATATTTCTAAAATATTTTCTATAGGATCTAAGAAACTGGAAAAAATTCTTTCTACTCAAAGACCTTTCAATAAATTTGGTTTGGGAATGACTTCGGAAACCAATCCTCTAATTGACTTTCCTAAAGTAAAGAAGCTTGTTCGGGGTCTACCCAATTTGTCATACCAAAAGACTGATCTATGCACACCATGCTTGTTGGGAAAATAGGTAAGAAACTCATTTAAACCAATAAACCAAGTTTCCACTAATCGTGTACTGCAGCTTCTGCATATGGATCTCTTTGGACCAACCAGAACTCAGAGCATTAGAGGTAAGAAATATTATCTAGTAATTGTGGATGACTACTTACGATTCACTTGGGTATATTTCCTGGTAAGTAAGTCTGAAACCTTTTCTTATTTTAAACATTTTGCTAAAAAAGTCAAAAATGAAAAATGGTATGTTATTTCAAATATACGAACTGACCATGGAGGCAAATTTGAAAATCTAGACTTTACAAGATTTTGTGATGAATCTGGCTTTCAGCATGTGTTCTCTTCTCCATATACTCTAAAGCAAAATGGAGTCGTGGAAAGAAATAATAGATCGCTTTAGGAAATGGCTAAAACTCTTTTAATTGAAAATAACATCTCTTCACATTTTTGGGCTGAATCAGTTTCTACAGCATGTTATATCATTAATAGGGTTTTTCTAAGGTCTATTCTGGAGAAAACCCCCTATGAGTTATTCAAAGAAAAGAAGCATATTGTTTCATATTTTCATATGTTTGGATATAAATGCTTTATATTGAAAAATGCAAATGATCGAGTTAGCCAGTTTGAAGAAAAATCAGACGAAGGCATCTTCCTTGGATATTCAACTACAAGCAAAGCTTATAGAGTCTACAACAAGAAGACTCAATTCGTGGAGGAATCAATGAATGTCAAATTCCAAGATTCTATGTAAAATGAATCTATTTAGACTCATCCTGAAGAATCTAAACCTGCTCCAAACTCTACAAAGTCTAAATCTTCAAAAGCAGCTCAAACTTCAAAAGACCAGCAACAAAAGATTGTCGAAGATTCAAATGAAGAAAAAAATCAACAATCTGACAAATCAACTAGCAACTAGAAGCATAAGTCCAGTCATCCCAAATATCTCATTATTGGCGATATTAATGAAGGAATTCGCACAAGATCCAAAAGGCGCGAAGAGTCTAGTGTTGTGGCTCTTATTTCTAAAATAGAACCTAAAAGCATAGAATAAGCTTTATCTGATGAAAGCTAGATTGAAGCTATGCAAGAAGAACTCATGCAATTCAATATTAATGATATATGGGAATTGACTCATAAACCGAAAGGTAAATCTATTATTGGAGCTAAATAGGTTTTTAGGAACAAGATGAACAAGAAAGGAAAGGTCGTAAGAAACAAAGCAAGACTCGTGGCTAAGGGATATATGCAAGAAGAAGGGATAGACTATGATGAGACTTACGCACCAGTAGCAAGGTTAGAAGTAATTAGATTATTACTTGCTTTTGCTTGTCATAAGAATTTTAGGTTATTCCAAATGGACGTCAAAAGTGCTTTCCTAAATGGATTTATCCAAGAGGAAGTCTATGTGGAACAACCACTCGATTTTAAAGACCCAAGGAAACCAGACTCTGTATTCAGACTAAAAAATGCTTTATATGGTTTAAAGTAAGCACCTCGAGCTTGGTATGACAGTCTGAGTAAGTTTTTAATTCAAAACGGCTTTGTCAAAGGTAAAGTAGACACTACATTGTTTATCAAAAGAGAAAGCAAAAAGTTTTCTGCTTGTTCAAATATATGTTGATGATATTATTTTTGGATCCTCTAATGAAAGTCTGTGCAAGAGATTCTCTAAGTTTATGCATGATGAATTTGAAATGAGCATGATGGGTGAACTAACCTTTTTTCTCGGGCTTCAAGTGAAACAACTAAAGGAAGAAACTTTTATTCATCAAGAAAAATATGCCAATGATCTTGTCAAAAAGTTTGAACTGGAAAATTGCAAAAAGACTGATATACCAATGTCAAGTTTCTTGAATATAGACAAAGATGAAGAAGGAAAGAAAGTTGACCAGAAGTTATACAGGAGTATCATTGGCTCACTTCTTTATCTTACTGCTTCTAGACCTGACATTTTGTTTAGTGTTTGCATTTGTGCTAGATTTCAAGCATGCCCTAAAAAATCTCATCTAAGTGCTGCAAGGCGTATTATCAAATACATTGCATCAACTTCAAACTATGGTCTTTGGTATCCTAAAAAGGGAGACTTTACTCTTCTTGGATACTCAGACGTAGACCCAGCCGGATGCAGAGTTGATAAAAAGAGTACCTCAGGTACCTGTCAACTACTTAGAAGCAGGATGGTGTCTTGGTTTTCAAGGAAGCAAAGTACAGTAGTTCTTTCTACAGCAGAAGCAGAATATGTAGCTCTTGGGAGTTGTTGTTCATAAATTCTGTGGATAAAATAACAACTAAGAGACTTTGGAATTGAAGATTCATGCACAAAGATTAAGTATGACAATACCAGCGCAATCAATCTCACTAAGAATCTAATTCTTCACTTAAGAGCAAAACATATAGAGATTCGACATTACTTTATTAGAGATCATGTTCAAAATGGAGAAGTTTTAATTCAGTTTGTTGACTCAAAGAATCAACTGGCGGATATTTTTACAAAACCTTTGGAGAAAAATCAATTTGAAGCTATTCAATCCAGACTCAAAATCTTAAAGTCTAAAGAAGTTCAAATCCATGACTGAAAGTCTAAAGATACTCAGACTCAAACGCTCAAGATTTTCTTTCGTAAGCTATTTTATTTTATTATCTCTCGAATCACTCCTCGAAAAGGTACGATCATCAACCTGTGATTGATTATTGCTATCTTTAATTTACATGATTATTGCAATCTTTCCTTTTCGAAAAATAGGTTAATTTTAAAATGACAGTTATCTAATTTTTTTTTTAAAAATGCAGTTATTTTTAAAGGGCATCTTTATACTTTCTATTATGACGTTCCGTATGCCTCTATTCGATTGTCTTATATAATGTTGGTCCTTCTTCGCTTTACTCTCAAAAACCCTAAGAGAGCACCGATATTCCATTTCTGTCTTCTTCTCTTGTTTAATCCTCAAAAAGTTGTTATCTTTCTTGGGAAAATAAGTTTGGAATCTCTCAAAGACTATGAAAAATGTCTTTCCAAAGAAAGTCTTCAAGGATCGCGAACAGGGGACCACAACAAATGTGTGAGGGACTTACGCACTTCGATCTTACCGAATAAGAAGAATCTCCTAATTAGCAATAGAGCCCTCAACATTCTCAGCAGCGTCCATCTCCTCCCTCTAGAACTTAGGATGTTGTACATCGAGAAGAGGAAGAGATAATCGAAGACACAGAACCTGTAAGAATTCATAAGCCCTCTTTTACCTACAAGCTTTATTGTGCTTTGAAGAAGGGTGGTACTCCTTTGAACCACATCGATGAATTTCTAAAAGACAAAGGGTATAAAAATGAAACTTTCTTTTTACGCACAATGGAACGTTTAGGTATTGCCCCTGCTAGGTCTGTAGAAGAAGCCTTTGCTAATATTCCAAGTGATCCAAGGGTTGGAGGATTGAATCAATCAGATGGGAATGATGATGATAGGATGTATAGTCAGTTTAAACTGAGAATGGGTGTTGCGGCAAAAATTCGGAGCAAAAGGACAGACTTGTTTCGATCGAATGAACACAAGCAACTGTACTTTAAGTTGCTGAAGCATGGGGTAATAAACCCTAGAAGTATGTATTTTGATTTTCTTGACTTTGTGAATGTCAATCTACAAGAGAAATTCAATCTTCTTCAACTTGAACAGTTTTGTTCTGAATCTACGGAAGCGTATGTTGAACTTACTGCTTATTTCTATTCGAATCTCGGTTTTTTGGATACAAATAGATTCTCTTTCAGTGTTCGAGATCGGGATTATGTGGTTGACATGAATACATTGGCTTATGCGTTGGGGTTGAAAAAGGGAGATATCGACCCATTAGTGTGTCTATTGCTCGTGCAACGTTGGAGCTTGTTCAAGACAGAAAGACAGAGGGAAAGATTTCCTATATGAGAATGAATGCAATCAACGTTCTGCTTCACAAGATTGTGATTAATTGTTTTAGACCAAAATCTACTTCAAAGACCGACATTTTAAACTCGGAGGCAAAGCTGAAGTATGCCATCAATGCTGGGAAAAAGTTCTCTCTTCCACACACTATTATGTTCTATATGTGCAGGGCAGTGGTGAAGGACAAGGGTCAACTTCCTTACCCAGCTCTTGTGACCAAGTTATTCAAACATTTGAATGTTCAACCTCCCCGAATTCTTTTTGTTCGAACGTGTGATCAAATGATGGTGGGACTAAAAATGGTCTCCAAAATGCATTTGAAGGAACTCAACAAGGCGTTGGAGAAATTCAAGAAGAAAACCCCTGTCAAGACTCATCAAATCTCTTCGGCTGTAAAGATAAAAGGGAAGGAACCCATGGTTGCTTCATCCAAGAAAAGAAGAGCTCTCATCATTGAGGATGAAGAGGATGAGGATGATGTCACCATTTCTACAATAGCATTGAAGAACTTGAGTCGTTCTGTTCCAGAATTAACAGAGAGACAAGAAAAAGAACTGGATGAGATAGAACAGAGGATTGGAGTAAAAGAAAATTTGGAGGCAAAGGGAAGACAAGAAGAAGAGAGAGAAGCAGAAGAAGAAAATGAAGAGGAGGAAAGAATTGAAGAAGAGGAAAAGGAGAGAGGAGATCAAGTGGAAGCAACGCATGAGGAACACTCTTCTCCACCTGAAGACATAGAAACAGGGGGAGATCCTGAGAAAAGAGGAATGTCTTCATACCCTACTACCAGTGAAGGAGTAAGCCACTCTCCAGCAATCCAAAGGACATCTATGCATCTCAATTTCCTGAGGAGGGACATGATGTTTCATCGCCTAATCCGCGTGACTATGCTGATTTACCATCATTTGCCTTTACACCGTCTGATTGTGCAGAAGCCAGTACTCAGACTGATAATTCAGCAGATTTTCGCAGAATTCTTGATATTCTCTTAGAGATGCGGGGTCAAATATATGCTCTAGGATGCGAAGTACAGAACTTGCAAACTGCAGGTCAAGCTTCTTCAATTTCTTTGAGTGATCAAATTCAAGCCCTTACTCTTCAAGTTCAAGCAAATGCTAAGGGTGAAGATGTGGCACAACTGAAGGATGACTTGAAAAAGCTAGAAGGCATTATCCAGTCAATAGGAGATTTCCAGCTCGTTCGTGTTCCCAAGCAATCTTAAATTCCATTCTCTTTTCATCTCTACATTTTTAATGATGACAAAAAAGGGGAGAGATGTGGTGCAGATTTGATTAGAATATTTGAAATTTTGACTTTTATGATGTTTTGACTTGACTTTTTCTGTTTGGCTATTTGGATTTGGACTGGATTTGGGTTTGACTATTTGAATTTTATATTAAGCACTATTGATATCTCGTGGCTTTGCTTATTTAAAAAACTAATCTACTTTTTGTGGATGCAGATTCTAGTGTTATTAAGCCATTTATCTATGTGAAATATCCATATTTGCTTGAGTAATGTTTTGTAGGTCAAAGATATCCAAATCTGCAGGAAAGTTTTGTCACCATCAAAAAGGGGGAGATTGTTGAAGAAATCTTCCTTGAGTGTTTTGAAGATGACAAAACATTTCCATCAGTTTAGTCTGAAGACTTGTAGACTCTTTCATCAAAGTCTGAAGATCTCCGAACAACCAAACTCAAGACTCAAAGTCTATTCTCATTGACAGTTTTTAGTCCGTCGAATAAGACTTATCCAGAACTGAATGTTTCATTAAGGATTTGACTTTATCGACTGGAGAAGATCTCTTGGCTGGATATAGCATGTCGGAATCCTTTACTCAAATCAAAATTGATTTAGGGATCCGTTGATTGGCGAAGTATACTTGGAAGGTTTTACTTATGGAAACCAAGATCCTGATTGTATGGGTGAGCAAGATTGATGGGCTATCGTTATATTCCTTAAATAGCTCGAAAAATTTCCGAATTGATTCTATCCAACGGGTAGATTGGAGGAATACTTTTGGTAAGTGCCAACGGGTATGATGGCATAAAGAAGTATATAAGGAAGATGTTCCAATTGTTTTGTGGTGTGCACGATATAAGAATTCCAAAGTCTAAAACTCTTTATTCTCAGTCAATTCATTTGTTAAGCGAAATCTTGTATGCAAAAGAGAGTCTATATCTTTGAGATACCTTGAGAGAGTGTGGTAGAGTATCTACACTGTGGAATCAAGGGAGAGCTTTACTGTAACAACTCTTTTGTTCATAGTGAAATCCAGCCGGTGGGCTGTCAGTGCGGAAGAGTAGACGTAGGCTTGAAATAAGCCGAACCACTATAAACTCTGTGTTCATTTTCTCTTTCTTACTTTCTTTTACTTTGATTATAATTCGTTTTGTTAACAAGATGTGAACTTCCTTTCTATTGTCTATTTAGTATTGCTCACTTATCACGAGAAATTACTTTTATATCTATTCACCCCCCTCTAGGTGCTTATACTAGCTATCTCAAGTGGACCCACCGGCCCAAATGTTGATCCTTTTATTACTTATGGACAATACCAACAGGTAATGCAAGCATTACCAAAATTGGACAATCCCAACAAAGGAGGGAGTTTTTTAGATATCACACATTGCTTGATTAATTCCATATCAAGAAAAGCATGGATTATTGATTCAGGGGCAAGCGATCGTATTATATGTGACAAAGGATTTTTCTCGAGCATAAACTAAGGACTGAATTTTCATGTTTCCATACAATTATCCAATGGAAATATCACTCATGTCAATGTGACGAGAACAATCAATATCAATCCTCGGATTACTCATCAAAATGTCTGTGTCAAAAGTTTGCAAAGAAAATTCATGTCAGGTATTATTCAATGTTGATACCTATTTCTGTCAAGCTCTTTTGACTAGTAGACTGATGGGTTGGGGTAGCCTTTCTGAAGGAATTTTTTTTTTTTTTTATGGTCAAGCTTTCCAAGTAATTTTGATTTATCCTACACTTCCTTGAATGAATAATCCTTGTGTAATTTGAGCATCAATGAAAAAAATTTCATTATGCATTTGAGATTGGGTCACAATGCCTCCTTTCTTTGTCCTCATTGTCCCATATGTCCTCTTGCAAAACAGTCTCGTACGCCCTTTTCCATCTAGTAGCTCTCGTGCTAGTGAAATACTTTCCTTGATTCATGTGGATATTTGGGGACCTTACCATATGGTAAATCATGATGGATCTCATTACTTCCTTATAATAGTAGACGATTATTCTCATGTGACATGGATTTTTTGATGTAGTCTAAGAGTCAAGCTTACTCTCATTTAGAAACCTTCATTGCACTATCCAAGAATCAGTTCGGAAAATCCATTCAATGGATTTGTACTGATAACATGGGAGGATTCTTCAGCCATGATTGCTCCTTGCTTTTTTCATCTTCTGGCATCCAACATGAAAGCTCATGTGTCTATACACCACAACAAAATGGAGTGGTTGAACACAAGCATCGTCATCTATTGGAAGTAGCACGTGCTCTGAAGTTTCAAGCGTCAGTTCTAGAAGATTATTAGGGAGATTCTGTCATCACAACGGCTTATGTAATCAATCACATGCCTACTCAGGTACTCAATGGGTGCACACCCTTTAAACTACTATTTGGGAAGAAACCCGAGCTGCAAAGATTTTCAGATGTCTATGTTATGTCACTATAGTAGGTCCTCGAGACAAGTTGAGTCCCTGTGCTCGGCGATGCATTTTTATGGGATATCCCAACTATAAAAGGGGTATCGAGTTCTTGAGATTTCCACAAAGGAATTCTTGGTAAGTCACGATGTAATCTTTCATGAGAACATCTTTCCTTTCTGTGAGAAGACATCTTCAGATGAAGACTCAGGGATAATCTCCAATCCTCGTGGCCTTTTATTTGATGAAGCATTACCTCGAGATTATGGTTACATACCACTAGCACAACTGAGGAATGTGCCTTCTACTCCTGCACTTATTCTAGCAACAACACCAACTTCAGCTGAGAATTCAATCTCAAAAAATACTTTGGGAAACACACTAGGAGATCCCACTGCTAATGAGGATATCCAGGATATCTCGCTAACACCCTCTAGTGAGACAATCCCTTCTCCTCCGAGAGTCGATCATCGAAGACATTCTGGTCGAGCAACACGACCTCCAACCTAGACCAAGGATCATGTCTGTGCCACTCACAATTCACTAGGTATTCAATATCCAATCTCATCCTATGTTTCCTTTCATAGATTATCACAAGAACATAGATGTTGCATTAGTCGCCTATCAGAAGACAAGGAACCATCTAGTTATGACAAGGCGTCTATTGATCCGAGATGGCAACAAACTATGAAGGCAGAACTAAAGGCACTGATTGATAATCAAACATGGGATCTTGTCTCACAACCACCAAATTGTAAGCCAATTGGCTGCAAATGGGCCCGCAAGATTAAATATCGTGTTGATGGCTCCATTGAATGGTACAAGGCACGGTTGGTAGCAAGGGCTTCACCCAACGAGAAGGCTTTAACTATAACAAGACATTCTCTTTGGTAGCTAAAGATGTCATAGTCCGTTCTTCTTAACTAATGTTGCAATTAATGACTGGCCTCTACATCAAATGGACGTGCACAATGCATTCCTCCACGGTGATTTAGACGAAGAGATATATATGGATATTCCTTAGGGCTTATGGAGACAAGGGGGAGAATAAAGTATGCCGTCTCTATAAATCCCTTTTATGGATAGAAACAAGCATCTAGACAATAGTATACCAAATTTGCAAATGCTCTTGCAACAACAGGCTTCAAGAATCTAAACATGATTATGCTCTATTCACATGAACTAAAGGTATATCATCTATTTATTTGATGATATATGTCAATGACATTCTCGTTTTGGGAAATGATAGAGCTGCCATAGAAAGTTTCAAAGAATATTTGCATGCCACTTTCCACATTAAGGACTTAGGAGCACCTAAATATTTTCTTGGGATCAAAATTGCCCGATCTAACCAAGGGATTTCCCTTAGTCAGTGGAAATTTATATTGGAGATCATGTCAGAAGCATGTCTATTAGGATGCAAGCCAGCTATCATTCCCATCGAGCAGAACACTAAGTCAACCACCGCAAATTATGATACGGGCATATCTCAAAATGATGATCCCATGCTCAGAGATCCATCAGGTTATCAAAGGCTTGTTAGGAAGCTCATATACCTGATTATGACTAGGCCCGATATCTCCTATGTGGTACAAACACTTAGTCAATTCATGCACAATCCAAAGCAAATCTCATTTGGATGCTGCCTTGAAAGTCGTGAAATATTTAAAGAAGTGTCCAGGACTTGGGATACTCCTATCCAAGAAATGTGACATGGAAATGACAGCGTACTATGATGCAAACTATGCAACATGTCCCATAAGTCAAAGATTGGTCACTGGATATTGCATCAAATTGGGAGAATCACTTCTCTCATGGAAGACCAAGAAACAACCCACTGTGTCCTTCTCCTCAGCTAAAGCAGAGTATTAAGCTATGGCTAAAAGCACTTGCCAAATAGTGTGGATACGAGGTCTACTTAAAGATCTCAGAGTACAAGTGCAAGGGGCAACGAAGTTATATTGTGACAATGATGCAACTCTCAAACTCACAGCAAATCTTATAGTGCACGAGAGAACCAAGCATATAGAAGTAGATTGTCACTTTGCACGAGAAAAAATCCAAGAAGGAGTAATTGAGACAAGAGGAATTGGGACTTACAATTGATGTGTGAGTTAATATTAATTATGATTATGTTGATTCACTTACCGAGCACTAAAAATCCTTAATTTTTTTAATTGTGTGTAAATCTAGAGAACATTTATGTGAAATATGTGATTTTCTTAAATTTCACCAAATTCTTAGAATTTGTTTGATTTTCTCTTGAGGCGAAATCATAAGCCAAATCTAACGAGAAAATGATTTAGTTAGTTTTTGGATCGATTGAGCCTTTCAAGCTAACCCTGTTTATATATCCCTAGTCACACTGTTGAGCCTTTAATTACTACCTAATTTTTCATTGGCACCCATATATATTTAGCCTAGCCATTATCAAATTATATCATTGTCTCATGCCCTATGAACACATTGATTTTCTTTTAGGATAAAAAAATTATTTGAGTTTGATAGAAATTTGGGAGGAATGATGGAGTATGAAAAAAAAAAGCAAAAAAAAAAAAAAGAGAAGTGATTGCTATGGTTGTTTGGAGTGTATTATCAAAAAAAAAAAATTGCTTTTATGGTTCCCTATCCAACTTTCAATTGAGTGAGCCTTTTGGATACTCAATAGGTTGGAAATTTTCATTTTATATTAAGAGGGACTTTGTGAGAAACTCCACCATAAAGCAATTAAAAAAAAAAACCAAGAAATCAATGTGTTGATGGGTGATTTGAACTTAAAAGAGAAAAAAAAAAAGAATGATGATATATGGTGGCATAAAAATTATCTTGAATGAGTGAAATTGGACAATGACTTCGGCTCTAATTAGATCCTAGAAATCAACGTGTTGATAGGTGATTTGAGCTTAAAATTCCCCTCATCTCACCTTTAGCCCAATCTTACATTATAACCCGAGAAAAGTCCTTTTGATTTTTGGTTGGATAATTAGCTTACATTAGTGGAGGGAGGAATGAAAAGCAAACCTATGAGATCTGGTTATAATTATTGAGAATTTTTTAGAGGTTACATGTCAATGTAAATTTATTTGAATTGCATATAATTCGAAAAAGATGAGGACTCTCACACACACTTGGATCATATATTTAGAATTGGTCTTAACTTATAAATCGATTTCAATGTTTAGATGAAATTTGTGTTTTTCTTTGAATTGTGAATTTGAGCAATTATGGAAAGATGTCATAGAGAAGGTTGTTAGGTTGAGTATGTGTTATGTCTTACTTTTGCTCAAGAACTAGCAAAATGTTAAGTTTGGGGGTTTAATAACTCTATAAAAATAGAGTTATTTTACCTATTTTAGGCAACAATTAATGCATTATATATGAGAAAATATTTGGATTTCTTTATGATTATTTGAATTTTCCTTATTTATTGAGATATGGAGAAGATAAGGAAAAGAATGGCAACTATCAGGAATTCAAATAAAAAAAAGCAATGGAAGATGGATATCAAATCAAGAAATTATTGATTTTATTCCTTAATATTATCTGCAAATGTTACGAGATAGATATTTTGGATCTCCTATAAATAGGAAGACAGAGAGAGAGAGCAGTTAGGTTTTCGTTAGATCGTTTTTCATTCTTCTTAGAGTTTTTCAAGTATTTTGAAGAGAAGACAAAAGTAGTGACGGAATTCTTGTCATCTGATTCAAGATGCTAGGTTTGATCTATATTTTTATTTTTTCTTCTACTATGTTCTAATTTTCTTTTGTTAGGGTTACGATGTAGCCTAACCATGATTATGTGAATTTCATGATTTTTATGTTTTACAATTGATTTCATTCATATGAGTTATATATTATTGTGCTTAATGCTTCTGAGTAACTAGCCACCACTTGAATGATCTGTTGTGCATGTTTGAGACTGATAAGTGATAATATGCAATTGCCCATTATAATATATAACCATGAATTAAACATGGATAGATATATATATCATGTTATTTGTGTAGTTTTCGGTGATAAGGTGATCCAAAAGACTCATTGTAAACCGGGAACATTCATAATTTTTAATGCACTCATGTTTATTTTAATTCACATAGAGATATAGTGGATTAATAAGCTAAGTAGGTTTGTTATACCTAGAGATAGGATAATAAATAGATTAGGAAATTCCACTATCACGTGTTTGATATCGTTCTTGTATTCACAACAATCTCAAATTTATATCTAGTGGTTATGGTAAAATCAAATGCTCTAACATATTTATCTAATCGATTTTACTGCATTTAGTTTACAAATTTTGTTTTTTAATTTATTCTTAATTATATTTTGATTTGTTAGATAAATTTTAGAATTAATCTATTTTAGTATTTAATTGGTTTATTAATCATCGATCTCAATGGGACGATACTTTTTCTCATTATTATATTACTTATTTGACACATACACTTGCGTTTAGAATTTTATGAACAATGAGTAGCAAGTATAGGTAATGATCTGTTCCTTACCTCATAGTTGGGAGCACATAAAGGTGCAGCTAACCCACAATTGGAACATTAAAACCTTTGAGGATGCAGTGCACTATCTTGAGCTAGAAGAGGACTGCCTTTTGGTAGCTAAGTGGGAAACTAACATTTATTATGCTGATTCTAACTCACAATGTGCTTCAAGCTCCAAGCACAAGCATCCTGATTCATTCAAAAGGTGGAAAGGCAAGAGAGCGAGCTCTTCGAAAAAGAAACCAAGAGTTGACTAACATGATAGAGGAAAGTGTCCTCAAGTGAAGAAGTTGTCAAAGGAGAAGTGTTGTAACTATGGTAAGAATAATCAATATGCTCATGACTATCGCGAGCCAAAGAAGGTAAATACCCCTTATATTCTTGAGAACTTTTCTTATGTATCAAATTCTATATTCTTAACTGAATCTAATTCTTTGTAAACCATAGATTTGTGAGCAAAAAACCATGTAACGAAGGATAGAGCATCTTTCGTAGAATTCCGATGAGTACCAATTGGAACGAAATAGATCTATATGGGAAACAACTTTATAGCTGAAGTGAAAGGGCTTGGTACCTACCAATTAAATATGCATGGTGGATGTACTTATGTTCCTATATGATGTATTATATGTTATGGAGATTCGTCGAAATTAAGTATCTGTGTTAGTATTGGTTAAACTTGATTTTAGTTTAAACTTTCATAATAATTGTGTGGATTTGTATTTGGATACAAACTACTATGGTTATTGTTATTTTTGGGATAGTTTTATTGTATTAGATATTGACTATGGTAATATTAACATTTGTTATTTCCTCTTCATGTCTTCTAATTCATATGATAACAATGTGAATGGTGGCATGCTAGACTTAGTCATATTGGCCAACAATGTATAAAAAAAAAAAAAAAAAAAAAACTAATCAAAGAGGACTTGTTGTGCAACGTGAATATTGCCTAGTAGAGAAAACGACAATGAAACAATTTAGCAAAGATAAAAGAGCTGAATTTCTTTTGTAATAAATCCATCATGACATTTGTGATCCAATGAAAATGAGATGAAGGCATGGGTTGTTTAGTTCATCACATAGATTATTATACTTGATTCGAATATGTCTATTTGTTTTTTCTTGAATATGAAGCATTTAGTGTTTCAAGAAATTTATGAGCTTGGTTAAAAATCAATTAAATAAGAAAATAAAAGTATTAAAATCCGATTGAGATCGAAAGTATCTATTTGATGAGTTTAGATATTCATGTGACTAAAAAGCAATCGAAAGATAGTTTTCTATTCTCTATACTGCTCAATAAAATGGTGTTACCTGAGTGTCGACCAAGTTAGCTTTGTAGCTTGACTTGTATCCAATTTAGAGATTTGAGACACTATTTTTTTTTCCTTAGCTAGGGGCAAAGCCCCTGGCCTTGATGGATATGCGGTTTAATTCTTCAATCATAATTGGGGGATGGTTGGACAGTTGGTCACGACTGCGATGAAGGACTTCTTCATCACAGGTAGGTTCCTAAGAGAGATTAACAACACCATCTTGGTTTTAGTACCAAAAGGCCCTAACGCAACAACTGTGGATGACTTCAAGCCCATTGCCTGTTGCAATACTATCTACAAATGTATTACCAAAATTTTGGTCAATTGGGTTGCAACAGTTCTTTAGGATGTTGTTTGCACTTTTCAAAGTGCATTTGCAAAAAGCTGGTGAATGAGGGATAATATCCTCACAGCTCATGAACTCTTCTCTAGTTTCCACCTTGATCCTTATTCTCCTAAATGTGTAGTTAAAGTGGATTTCAAGAAAGCCTACAACACTATAGACTGGGATTTCCTTGAGATAGTTCTTTTGGCTTTTGGGTTCCTTAACCATGTCACTCGACTCATCATGACTTGTGTACATACTCCCAAATTTTCCATTGCATTGAATGGGGAATTACATGGTTTCTTTGCAAGTGGTATAGGACTTCAATAGGGGGTTCCCATATCTCCCTATCTGTTTACTCTAGTCGTGAAGGTGTTGTCCGATATCCATTTTATTCGCTCTTCGAAGCCGGACTTCAAATTCTTTTGGAGATGTAAAGTAACAAACCTCTCCCACTTATTCTTTACGAATGACGTCTTCTTGTTCTATGAAGCCGATTTGCCTTCAGTGGAGCTCCTCAAGGATGGTCTCCAAATCTTCTCAGAGTGAAGTGGTTTGTACCCAAACACAAAAAAAGAGTGAGATTTTTCTTACAAGAGGGTCGCCGTCTTTAAGAACTCAAATTCTTCTTGCCCTTGGATTCCATGAAGGGAACCTGCTGGTTCGTTACTTGAGGGTTCCCATCATCACATCCAGGCTTAGGAAGGCGGATTGTTGCATTCTAGTTAACCGCATTACAGCAAGGGTACAATCTTGGACCCATCATTTTCTGTCCTTTGCCGGCCATCTGCAATTGATCAAGTCACTCATTCACGCCATCTAAGCCTATTGGGCTAGTATCTTCATTTTACCTATACCTGTGTTGGATCAGATTGAACAAATCCTCAGACAATTCCTTTAGAAAGGCCCGTAATTGGGTAGAAGGGGTGCAAAGGTGTCTTAGGAGGATGTTTGCCACCCAAAAGAAGGGGGTGGCCTTGGTATTCTGAAGGTTTCGAGATTGTAACAAGGTTTTCATGCTTAAGCATATTTGGATTTTGTTTACAGAAAAGGAGTCCTTGTGATGCAAGTAAATTCACTCGACCTTCTTAAAAAGGACAAACTTTTGGGTTGCTAAAAAGCCCACCTGCTGCTCTTGGGCTTGGAAGAAAATCCTACAATTCATGACTAAATTTCGCAGTTCCTTTTATTGGAGGATAAGGGATGGCCATTCAATGTCTCTTTGGTTTGATAATTGGTACCCCAAGGGTCCCTTGAACTTTTTTTTTTTTTTCAAATTCTCTCATCTATAGTTCCGGCCTCTCCAAGCAGGCAACAGTGGCTGACCTTTTTAGAAACACTAGCTAGGCAATCAAGATGGTGTTGATGTCGTGTAGCACCCCCTCCTAGTACTTGCCCAAAACTCGAATTGTTTTTGCTGGAAGGAGAATGCCTCATGCCTCTTCTTAGTGGCTTCGGCTTGGCAATCCATTAGGAGGAAGAAGGCTACGGTTTGCTGGCACGCGTTCATTTGGAGCAACGTGATTACTCCAAGGTAACAAGTAAACCTCTAGCTTATTGCTAAGCGCAGACTTCCTACCCAAGCTCTTTTATTATCTTATGGTATGATAGAAAGTGCTATGTGTCCTTTTTGCAATGAAGTGTCGGGTTCTATAGATCATCTATTTTTTAGGTGCCATATCACTGTTGGCTTAGCTTTCTTTTGGATGGCTAGATGTAATCTTCCGTGGTAGAACAGATCGTGGGGAGAGAACCTCAGCTGGGTTGTTTCCTTGCTTTCGGGCAAAGACTTTTATAAGTGCATTGCCCGATTTTCTTTTGGTGCTCTTTGTCATATCATTTGGAAGCACATGAATGGCATCCTTTTTAGGAATGAGTCCCTCACTATCCCATCGGTGAAAAACCATCTTTTTAAAGTCGTCAAGGACAAGGTTTTCACCTTCAGGAGTGTGGAGGATTCTATAAGAAACAAAAGGTTGCAATGTAGCTGGCGTATCGACCCGATCATCTTCTCTTCTGGAGACTTTGTTGCTGCCATAGGGCCGTAACTTGTTGATGCCTGATTCAGGGTGCTATGGGCTATTGTGGATCTTGTGGGTGGCTCTCCATTTGGTGTTTCGCTAGTTGCTGTTTGGGTTGGCGAATGCGATCTTCCGGTTGTGGGCTCCTGCGTCTTTCCGGCCTTGTTGCTGCCCTAGTTGCCATTCTTGTGCTGGGTGTTTCTTTTGCCTATTGTTTAGGTTGTTTTGTTTCTGCTTGTTTTGGTCCACTTTGTTTTGCGGTCTCCCTCATCTTTTTTTAGCTCCCTTCCACTCTTTCGAATGTGTTGTCTTTATGAGTGTAAGTTTTTAGCACCGAACCCTCTTATATAATTTGGTTTAAAGCTCAATATATTTTTACCTTTACCAAAAAAAAAAAAAAAAACAAAATGGTGTTGTGGAAATGAGAAACAAAACCCTACTAAAAATAATTAGATCCATAATTACCTATCACATTTTGGGGTGATGCTTTATTCATTGCTACCTATATATACTTAATCGTGTATCTTCCAAATCAATTTTTTCTACTTCATATGAGTTATGGACAAGTAGAAAACCCAACTTAAGTTTTCTTAAATCGTTAGATTGTGTTGCCTATACTCATGAACCCTTTCACAAGTATAAGAAATTAGGTCATAGAGGTAACAAGAATATTTTCATAAGATACTCAAAACACTCGAAATGGTATGTATTTATAGGTGAGCAAGAAAGTGATAGTATAATTATTTTTGAATAATGAGATATTGCATTCTTAGAGAATAATTTTTCTAAGAATGGCAAAATAAGTGACTACTCCCAATTTGAAAATTTAGATCAAGATAATAAACTTAATAAAGTTCGTCCAAATGGGAGTAATACAAGAAATGAGGAATTGAATTCAACTCAGTCTCAATTACAATCACTTGATGAATGATATCTTCATTATCTAATCCAAGTGGGAGCGTAATGGAAAATGATGTGTAAAGTGTACAATATCTTATACAACGAACAAGTTGCAAAAGTATCTGTGACACCCCGAACCCTTCGCAGGTCGTCACCAGCACCAATGTTACTCCTTATTACCTTTCTCATTAGAAGATGCGTCGTAATTCATGAACACATTTTTTTTTAAACAAAACGGTTCCAGCGCGACTCATTAGCGGAAGCAAATTAAATATCACGTCTCTCCCCCTACCAACCATGATACAAATACACACCACTAAACATCAGGATTTCATAAACAAGCGACGACACTTTATTTACATATATTTTCAATGATGGGACTACTCTTGGGTTGGTACAACAAAAGGAAAAGCTAGGACTCAGCCACGTCCAGCCTAAAACCTCAAAAAGAACCCTCGACCCTTAACATCTCACGTGTACAATCCCCCCCATCATAAGTGTCGACTATCTACATCAAAAAGATCCAGCTCCTACTCATCGCACGCGGGTTCACACCCAACCCGGTGCATCAGGCGGTGGCGGTGGCAACATCCCTCGCATCCCTCCATCCCGACGAACATGTACAGATATAAACTCCTGAATAACAGGGCCCCCAGCCAGGCCCACATCATACATCACTAGACAGCGTACTCGAATAAAAGTCAGTCCGGGAACAGAGAGATAGTCTATCTCAGCACACTCGACTTCTACATCGGATGGTATCCCGTAAAATGTACCCCGCGTGACGGTAGGAAGCGGCATACTTGCTAATCTGAAATGTTATCCCCAAAAGGGGTGAGTACAACCACTCAGCAGATAGGGAAATCCAATAACAACTCAATGCACCATGCATATCGTCATACATTGTAGGCATTACTTACCTTGAAGTCATGCGCATTTTAATCATGCATCATCATACCATACATATCATCATCATCATGGCATCAATATATCATACATGTCATCATGCATGTCATATATCATCATTATCATCATCATCATCATGGCATATCATATATCATTATCATCATCATGCATTTCATCATGCATCTCATACCATGGATGATCATCATATCATATCACATACCGTCATCACCATGCATATCATCATGCATATTATATCATGGACGTTCATTATATCACATCACATATCGTCATCACCATGCATATCATCATCATCATCATCATCATCATCATCATCATCATCATCATCATGCATATAATATCATGGGTGATCATCATTATTTCACATCACATATCATCATCATCATCATTATCATGCATATCATCATGCATATAATATCATGGATGTTCATCATATCACATCACATATCGTCATCACCATTATTATCATGCATATCATGTCATGATTTAATTTTCATATTTATCTTTAAGTTTGATCACCACATCACCCATTTCTCAAATCATCAATTTCATCATCCCTTTGGGCAAAGACCTCCGACAGGGTTCCCAGCATTCAGCCTCCCAGGCCACCGGGCTTCCGGCCCCCCACATTCCGGGCATCTTGCATCTCAACTAGCATCACGAGGCATTCCCTTCGGGCTGAAACCTCCAACAGGGCTTCCGGCCTTCACCCTTCTAGCCAGGCATCTCGCACCCCAATCCTGGCATCGCGAGGCATTCCCTTTGGGCAAAGACCTCCGACAGGGCTTCCGACCCCCCACATTCCGGGCATCCTGAATCTCCCAGGGAATTCCGGCAATGCATCTCTATACATTCCGGCCTCATCCTCCACCACAACCACTTACTCACTTATCCTTATCCATATTTATCATTCTTTTGATCCCATTATTACATGGCATATGATTCACACATACATCACAATTCATGATTATACATACACCAATGTCTTATTATACATGTAACAATGCATAATTATTTATTAATAAATTCAATGAAATTTAAGGCCAATAAAATAATCCCTTTTTATTTTTTATTATTTTATTATTATTATTTAATTTTTATTATTATATTTATTTATTTTCATAAATAGATATTAAATTCAATATCTATGTTTTTCCCACAATCATTAAACAAACCATTAAGGTGACAAATTTCATGCAAAATTCATGGCCAAATTGAATTTCACAATTTCCACAAAATAGCACATGATATTCGGATAATTACCAGAATGCACAGTTTCTAAATAAATTCGATTAAAATATTCATACGACCTCCAAAAATTACGAAATTTTACAGGGTGATAGCCAAGACATTTTCGTGCATCTTTCATGCAGAACTCCAAGCCAAATTCTTTTTAGATTAATTTATACAACCTCACGAAGCTTCTACAACCATTACCGCATCATCCAGAATACACATCTCCGAAATATTAAGATTTCACCCATCTATTCTCTTTCGTTTCCTCTGAAATTTGGATATGTTATGTATCAAGGTGTCCTTTACAAGTTTCATGAATAGATCTAGGTCAAATAACCAAATTATGGTCACCATTTAAGTCCATGAATTCTCGGGTGTCTCGAAATACATCACCAGAATCATCGTCTCCAAGATCTAGCCGATTTACCAAGCTATACTTGTTCTTTTCGCTTAAAATTTGAGTATGTTGTAGTTTAAGGTGTTATCTACAACTTTTATGAAGACAGCGAAGTCAAATCTTCAACAAAAATCAACATGCAATCAAGAATCCAACAAGAAGTCAGTGAAAACTTCACAGATCTGGGGTCTCCGTAAAATAGAACTTTAACCCCTCATATCTCCATCATTTTCCACGAAATTTCAATATGTTATAGTACAAGACGTTAGCTACAACTTCCATGAAGACATCAAAGCCAAAATCGGACTCCAAACACACATGCAAGCTCAAACAAGCTACTGACTCCCACAACCCGAGCAAGAACAGTCACGCAGCTTGAGAACAAGCCACCCTTACCTCGGTTTTTCTCACTAAAAATACCCAAAATCGAACATGCAAACCATATACAAACGTGCAAGAGAAGTTAAAGGACTCCACTTGCCTCTAGGATGGACGGTCGACGGCGTACGGCGGACGGACACGGCGAACGGACGGCGGCACACGGCGGTTCCTCCTCGGCTCCGCCTCCTCTCCCTCTCGGCCTCTCCCTCTCTCTCGCGATTTCTCTCTCTCTCTCACCCTCTCTCTCAGCCGAATGAAGAAAAACTGGTCACTCTCCTTTCTCTCTCTCTTTTTATATCCCCAAATGTCCATCATTGCTAATGATTACATGCCACTCAAATGGACCAATGCATGGCATCCTAGTCTAGGCCAATGCATGCCCTTCTTTGTGCCACTTGTCTTGATCCATGCATGGGCTGGCCACCTCTTCCTTTGGGCCTTAATGGGCCAGTCGAACTCCCCCTTGGGCCGACTAGCTTGGCCCATCAAGCTTAGGCCAATGGGTCTAAGGCCCATTCAAAAATTAACCCCCTTTTTTTTTTTTTTTGAATTCCTTTCTATAATTATTTCTAAATTTCAATTTTCAATCTTGGCCAAAGTCTTAGGGCATCTTGTCTATTGAAATTTAATTGATAAATCTTATGGCCAAGCATAGATTATTAATCTATCGATATTTAAATTTTTCGCAAGCATATGCACAATTCATCTCAATAAAAAGACTAATGACTAAAGCACAAGCCAAGGGAAATTCTATCACCTAATTAAAGACTTTAACACACCTTATGGCTTGGTTCTGAATTTTGGGATGCCACAGTATCCCCCGTCGACATTTTGACATTGAAGAGGAAACTTTTATGATTGCTCTATAAGATAAAGATGAGCCAAGGAATGTAAATGAGGCTCTAAATTTCCTTAATAAGGAAAAATGAATGCATACAATGGAAAAGAAAATGAAATCAATAAAGTCAAATCATGTTTGGGAGCTGATTGATATTAAAAGATGACGTAAAGTCATTAGGAAAAGTTGGTTCTCAAAATAAAGGGTAAAGTTAATGGCTCAATAGGAGAACATAAGGCTCATCTTGTGGTGAAGGGGTATAATCAACATGAATGAATTGATTATGAGGAAACATTTCCCTTATAGTGATGTCTACTCTAATTCGCCTTATTTTGGTAATAGTTGCTAGTGTAGATCTTGAGTTATATCAAATTCATATAAAGATTAATTTTCTCAATGGAGAATTAGAAGAAGATATTTATATGGAACAACCCATTGGTTTCAATTTGAAAGGCCAAAAACAAAAGCGATGTCGATTTTTGAGATCAATATATGGCATTAAGCAATTATCGAGACAATGATATCTACATTTTCATAATACCATAATAGCATATGATTTTACAATGATTGATTTTAATCATTGTGTATGCATCAAAAGATCCAAAGATTAATTTGTGATCATATCATTATATGTTGATGATATATTGATTGTCGTAAGAAACATGGAGTTTTTTAATATTGTTAAGAGTTGGTTATCTTTCAACTTTGAGATGAAAAACATGAATGAGACTATATATATTCTTAGAGTTAAGATTTCAAGGGATAGTTCGAAAAAATCATTGTCTCTTTCGAAATAAACCTGTATAAATAAGGTTATTGACTGATTTTGTATGCAAGATTGCAAACCCACATACACTTCTATTATAAAAGGTGAAGGATTGAACCGCTGATTTTGTCCAAAAACTTCACAAGAGAATAAACAAATGCAACGTGTTCCTTATGCTAATGCTATTGGAAGCTTAATGTATGTTATGATATGTATGATACCTGACATAGTTTTGTTGTTTGAATGGTAAGTAGATACAAATCCAATTAAAACAAACACATTGAAAAGCCATCAAAATAATACTAAGAAGGTGTTTGGCTTAATAGGTTCTTGGATCATTTAGATATTGTTAAGAATGCTACAAACTCATTATTAGTCAATCATGATAACCAAGTAACAATAGTGTATACCAAAAATCCAAAATATCATAGCAATAATTGTACGAAAAGATGTGAACTTACAGTACATATCTATGCATAAAATAATAGTAGATCATATGATGAAGCCAATACTTAGAGATGTGTTTTGTGACCATATAAAATCACTAGGACTACATAGATGTTGATGTATTGAATATTGTAATTACGCTAATTGTTCACATTTAACAAAATTGTCTTTCATTATTAATGTGTATGGTTTTTGTTCGATGTTTATATAACTTAACATCATATAAATTGATAAAGTATGTTAGACAGATAAAATATTAGCTCACTCATACTGGTAATTGTCTCATTTCTATGTAATAAATAAATATGAGACAGTTTTTAAGCTTATTATCTAGGTAATAATCAATAGCTCAAGTTTTAAATATATATATGTTGTCTTAACTAAGTGTTAAGATGATGACATAATATTTACTATTTTTTAAAGTAAAATAACTCGCATATTTTACTTTATCTGTCTTTAATGCCATATGTGAGTTCTAATGGATTTTTTTTAGAGAGTAGATTCATGAACTCAAGTTAGATATTAGGTATGTTTAAATTATCATATGTACGATATTGAAATTAAAGACATACACTCCATGGAAAATGAGTTAATACCATAATACGTATTTCATATTTGTATGCATGAAACAACCAATAAGAGTGATAAAAATTTTGATTTCAACTTTTATACCTTATGAGACTCTTCAGGAAAATGGTTTCTTAATTAAATGCCTTCATGACTTTTACTTATTCTCAAGATTTCTATTCAATATTTGCTACCTTAGAATATTGTCAATGATTATGTAATTGATTTGATATGATAGAACATTTCTAGAAAAATAAGTTGAACTAAAATTAAGAGTTTTGAGGAAAGAGAAAGATCGAGTTTGAAGAATTACATTTTAGTTTTGTATTCATTAGTTAACCAGTTATATTGTTTTTTGGGAATAATCACAATTGTAAATACAATATGTCATTATTAAAAAGAGATTGAAAGAGATATAAATATAATCGATCGATCTAAGGTACTCTATATTATATCTGCTAAAAAATGAGATGCATATTTTGAGCTACTATATATTATTAACAGATGTATGGTAACAAGCTTTTGAAGTATGTTGATTGCACGGATTATTTATTGGCAAAAACATTATAGAGAGGTGAAGAAATAATTCTATTTAGCCTACCATGTGTGAGTGAGAAATGATGGGTTTTTTATTTGATGGGCCAAGTTAGGCTCGTCTGCTCATGTTGGGCCAAACCAGGCCCACAAAGGAAAAGCCCATGAGAGAGGAAGAGCAGTTATTTTTTCAGTGAAAATTAACTGCTATGTATATAAATAAATAAATAAATAAAGGGAAAAGGGAAATGTAAGTATATAATTATAGAAAACAGAACAATACTTTCTTTCTCCTTTTTGATAAAACAATGAACTCTCTCGAAGAATGAAACTACAAGGGCTTCAAACAATTTCTCTGAGATTGTAACGAGTACTTAATTTGTGGCAAACAACGTATGTCTATCTTCGTGATATGCCTTTTGATCGGTGTTACATGCTCCTTGGGTATGTTTCCATGTTTGTTTTTTGATATTCAATCATTCGAGTATCACATGTCAATGGAGTGTGCCTTTTCTTGGGTAGGTTTATCTTATTTGTTTGATAATAGAATTGCATGTTTTCTAAATACCTTTTGTTTTTTTTTTTTGGTTAAACTCATAAAAAAAATTCCAAACTAATATGCTTTTTACAAATTTACTCCCAAACTAATTTTCGAGTCATTAAAAACTCCAAATTAATATACCTGAGACAAATCTATTCTAAACTAATTTTTTGTTCACCAAAAACTCAAAACTATTACACTTGTAAAAATTTACTCTCGGTTAACTTTCATGAAATTTCATAGTGAAATGCTACGCTAGATGATACATGACAATAATTCAATTGACATGGCAAATTCAGGAGAAAACCTATATCAATTTGAGATAAATTTGTCACAGGTATATTAGTTTAGAGTTTTTGGGAACCCAAAAATTAGTTTTGAGTAAATTTGTTATAAGTATACCAACTTATAGTTTTGGCGACTCAAAAATTTATTTGAGGTAAATTTGTTGCAGATAGAGGTGGACTAAAGAATCGACAATTGCCTGGAACTAAATCGAAATTGATCGGAATTGGCCACTCTCATGAGGGGCAGTTGGGTTCCTAATTCCAATTTAGTAGAACTAGTGAGTACCGGTCCAATTCTTAATTCTAAACATGAAATCGCTTGCCCACCCACCTAGACCGGACCAATGTTTATATATTTAAAAAAAAGAAATTTTTATCTCAATTACTTAATTACTTTGTAGTTTTTTCGACCAAATATCTATGTACATATATGTACACTTATAGTTATTGGACATTATTGACTAATTTTATCTCTTAGGTGCATAATACTATTAACTCCTACTTTTCTTTTTTCATTCTAATAATCCATTTAATTGCTTTCTCAACCAAAAAAAATAAATAAATAAATAAACAAAGAGGAAGGAAAAAAAATCGATTGGAGGTGTACATAAATGTTGCGGAACTTTGTTATTGTGAGATGAAATTAAGAGCTAATGGGTCATTTTTAGAGTTAGGTTTCTCCTTAACCATTCCTATGATCAAATTAGGTTGACATTGAAAAAAGATGGATCAAATAATTAGGGCGCGTTTGGTAACGATTCTGTTCCCGAGAGCTGATTATGACTAGAAATGATTATTTTTTATTCTGTTCCTAAGAACTGATTCTGAGTAAAAAAAAGCGTTTGGTAACTGTTCAAAATTTTTTATTCTGGAATAAAATTGCGTTTGATACCGTATTAATCGATTATGTTCCAAATTAATTTCTTTTGATTTTTAAATAATTTTTTTACTTTTTACTTTTTTCCTTTTCTTTTTTCCTTTTCTTTTTTCCTTTTTTTTTTTTCATTTTTTCCCTTTTTTCCTATTATTCTTCTTCTTATTCTTCTTCTTCTTCTTCTTCTTCTTTCTTCTTCATTTGGCCGGTCGCCGGACCGGCGATTGGCCAGACGAGGGCCGGTGACGCTCACCAGAGCGTCGCCGGCCCTCGCGAGGTCGGCCTTCGTCGGCCGAGCCTTGCTAGTAGCTGGGCGAGGCTCGCCCAACCCCGCCGAGGCTCGGCCTCGCTGGTGGCTAGGCTGGCCTCGCCCAACCTCGGCGAGGCCAGCATGGCCACCGCGCGGGGCCGAGCCTCGTCGGTGGCTAGGCGAGGCTCACCAGCAGCTAGGCGAGGCTCGCCCAACCACCGGCGAGGCTCGACCTTGCCCAATCTGGCAAGGCCAAGCCTCACCCAACTGCCGGCAAGGCTCGCCTGGCCACAGGTGAGGCTCACCCAGCCTTACCGATGGCCAGGTTGACCTCATCGGGGCTGGGTGAGGCCGGCCTAGCCACCGGCGAGGCTAAGCCTCGCCGGTGGTTGGGCTTGCCTCCGGCTAGCTTGCTAGACCTCGCCCTAGCCTGGCGAGCCTCCGACGACCTCATCGGACCAGCGACCGGTGGCGGCGGGCGGCGGTAGACGGCGGCGGGCGATGGCGGATGGCAACCGAGACAACAAAAGGGAAGAGCGAGAGTTTCACCGTTTTGATTCTTTTTCTGATTCTCGGACAGAGAATTAATTTTTTTTTTATTCTCAAATCTTCTCAAAAATTGTTTCCGGAAACAAAAAATTTACCAAACGCGATTCTCGTCCCAAACTGATTCTTGAAATAAAAAATCAGAATCTGGCACTGTTTGGCACGT
Source organism: Eucalyptus victrix (assembly GCA_016097545.1). Taxonomy (NCBI): domain Eukaryota; kingdom Viridiplantae; phylum Streptophyta; class Magnoliopsida; order Myrtales; family Myrtaceae; genus Eucalyptus; species Eucalyptus victrix. The sequence goes on along the minus strand of CM027845.1, from coordinate 24,368,864 downwards.
TGCCAAATAGACCCTTAATGTTTTAACTTTTGTGGAGGTTAGAACTTTTAAGGTGGAGTCCAATTCTCCACATGTTTTTGGTGTTGTTGAGAAATCCTAAGAGACTACACTAGAACCTTCAAAGAAATTACATTTTTAGCTAATGAGTATAGTCTATTCGTCTTGCTTTGTAGTTTTTAATCATTAATCAAAATCAAAGATTCGCAATTCAACCCAATTATAAGGTTGAACAAACTTTAATGCTTTAAATAGAAACTAAATTCACCATGATATTAATTGATGAATGCAATTTTATAGGAATTGGGGATAAGTATTGTAACAACCTGGGGCCTACTGCGTAATATTGTCTGCTTTGAACACTGAACGCGTTACACCGCTGAGGGCCATCCCATGAGCCTTCCCTCTCCCGAGCCATAATATCGTCCTTTTTGGGCCCCGCACTGGCATGGACATACCGCCATCTCAGTCGAGCCACCCTCAAGGCTCTGTTCTCAGCACAGTGGAAGCATGTGTGAAATACGTTACACAAATTTAGGGCGCACCACCGCTTGGGCTGTCACACTCTCCACCCCTTAGGAAGGTTGTGTACGTATTGTTCGCTTTTGACACTAAGTTCTCACGGTTCCCATACTACCCCAAAAAAATGCGTATGTACTGGTAAATGGCCCATTACCTTATAAGACAACCCAGACCTCCCTTCTTAGGTGATGTGGGACAAGAGAGGGACCCTTTTCTTGCGCACGTCTAGAGACTAAGGCGCAGATGCACCGCCATCCCTCCTCCTCGCGTACTGCCGCTTGGGCTATCACAGGTACTATGGACCCACTTGAGAGTTAGATCAGATCAATAGTCCAGGTCCTGAGTGGATCCATAGAATCAACTAGCAGGTCTTGGTTTCAATTTTTCATAATTGATCCTTAGTGGGGCATTTCCGATTTTAAGGTGGGAATTGTTCACTTGGATCATGCTCACTCCTAATTTTAGGTGTACCAATTTAGAATTTTCCGTGACATAAAAATTTATTTCTATATTTGGAAAAAAGGCGTGGAGTGGAAATGACGTGACTACTCTCTTTGCAGATGTTACTATGAAGGTACCACACTAACTATAAAATATACTAATTAAAGTTGTCACTCATAGTGCCACTTCCAAGTTCCAATCCATTAATTCGTGGGAGGTGAGCCGTTCCAAGAGCCCCATCCAAGTGCCAAAGGATATGAACCATTCCATCAAAGCGAAATACATGCCCTACCATCACAAACGGTTTGTTTCATGACCATCGACCCATAACACTTGGCTGCGGACCCCACGCATGTTGCATGTTTTGATTTATCCACCAAATAATAGGGATCACAATTTTTCGAGATTTGAAAGAAATACTCATTATTTCATTTTAAACTATGAATCTAATTTAGAATAACTGTACATAAGTTGATGAAATATCATTCATGTACTCGCTCGCTATGTTATTATCTATGTTATATATATATATTAATGTCATACACTTGTATTGTGTTAAAAATGAATAAGATGTACGCTCTTGACTAATTATAATATGAAGTTCTCCCAAATCAAGTCATCTAATATGGACATTGAGGATTCCAAGAGGAGCCGAAAGGTCTTTTCTCTCTCCCCTCTCTCTTTTCTTTCCATCATTTTCTTCAACCTTCAGTCATGGGATAGAGTTTGAGCTAATTTCACGCTCCCCTCCCCCTTTTGGTGATTTTGTTTGTATTTTATTATTATTTTCTTGCTTTTTCTTTTCTCTCCATTTAGATTTGGGAATTCTATTTACTTGTCTAATTCTTGATTTGAGAGTTTGAACTCTCTTGATCTAATTCTAGAATTGGGTGCTATTTTCTCTGATTTAGATATGAGAATTTAATAAATATGCTTTTAGGGATTTAATGCCCCTTTGCTCTATTTTTGTATAGGTATCTACTTCTAGTTTCAATGGTAATTGTCAAAGTTTTGTTATTTTCAGATTTGTTTTCCACATGTTAGATTTGTGTTTATTCAACCTATTTTGGATCTCTGTATAGCGACGTGTAGAAAACCGAACTTTAATTGCGCACCACCAATTGGCAATGGTATAGTTATTGGAGAAGAAATTTCCAATGTATGCTTATCACTTACAAAGACATGAAATCCAATGATCGGCCATCAATATGATCTTATGAAACTAGTCTGTTTCGATTTACTTTGTTATGAAAATTATTTGTTTTTTTATTCTTTTGAATAATGAATGCAATTGTCTTTCAACAAAAAAGATATGAACATCAAGTAATTCAAGGAAAAAGATTAAGTCCATAATTTCATTGATTTTTTATGAGTCATATTTGGGTCATATTTGGATCGGATTTGCTAAATTTCGACCTATTTATTTAAATTGGCAATGCAGATGATGTTTTGGTAACTTAAAAAAAAAAAAATCGTGTTTGTTGAGTTTTTCACATGCCTATTCAATGAATCGTGTTCAAGTTAAGATATTTATACTCAAATTGGCACCATCCGAAACATGACTTTTTGTCACCCTTACTCCAACCCGAACAGGCCGGTGAAGTCTTCGCCAAAATCTTCAACCATAATACAAAAAATGGAAAAGAGAAAACACAGCCAAAAACCAAATATCCAGTCCAAAACAGGAAACGACCGAGTCACGTGCGAACGCAACACCGGCTTTAGTCAGTAGGGCACCAATGGAATCAAAGGTCAATGCGAAACCAGAAAGAAGGGGATTTTCGACGGAATATTACGGTTGAGCCACCGAACCAAAACCGCGCCTGGACGCCTCGCTCCACGCGCACCTCCTCGGCCTCCTCTCCGAAAACGATTTCCGAGTCACAGAGCAAAACGGTTCAGAGAGAGACGGAGACGCAAGAAGTCGCCATCAAATCAAATTCCCATTTCAGAGAGAGAATTTCGAGCACACCCTCTGTCAAATCTACGAGGAGCTGCTATGGCGATTCCTGAGGGTTTCTAGGGTTTTTGTGGGCGGACGAGGAGGGGAGGGTTTTCTCGATGGAAATGCCCGGGAGGCGATCCAACTACACTCTGCTCAGCCAATTCCCCGACGACCAGCTGCCCGCCGGAGCTCCTCCTCCTTACTACGAGTCCTCCCTCTCCGGCGACAGCAAGAGCAACGCCAAGGGGAAGGCCGAGAGGGGCTTTGATTGGGACGCCGCTGGCGATCACAGGGGCAACCGGATCGGGAGCTTGTACGCTCCGATCCCGTTGCAGAGGGAGTCGAGCGGGAGTAGCTTCGGCGAGAGCTCGTTCTCGGGGGAGTACTATGCGCCCACTTTGTCTACTGCGGCTGCCAACGATATGGATGTGTTTGGCTATGGGCACGAGGACGTGTATAGAATTGGGGGCGGCGGTGTGGGAGGGGAATTAAGGGTGAAGGGGATGGATGTGGCGGTGGCTGTGGCGGCAGGTGGTGGAGGATCGTCTTCAGGGAAGAGCTGGGCTCAGCAGACGGAGGAGAGTTATCAGTTGCAGTTGGCGTTGGCGCTCAGGCTTTCGTCCGAGGCCACTTGCGCTGATGATCCAAACTTTTTAGATCCTGTTCCCGATGAGTCTGCTTCGAGGTCTTCATCTTCAGGTTCAGCTGAGGCAGTGTCACATCGCTTCTGGGTACTTTTTTCTACCTTTTCCATAGTCCTCATGTGAATTTAGGTACTCTGTCATCTGAAGTATATTCGATTTCACCCACCAATTTCTTATCTGCGTTGGCACTGAAATTATTTTGGTGATCGTGAATATAGAATGTTGATTTTTTGGAGTATGTGGAGTTCAGTGACCTTCAATTTTGAAAACATCTTAACGGAGTAGATTTGTAAGTGTGGTTTATACTCTGGTGGAGTATCTTGTCCATCATCAATATGAGCTTAAGTGTAGTTTATCAATCCTTTTGTTTTTGATAAAAGTGTAAGAGTATTTTAAATTCAGACACTCATTCAGTGCTTTGTTTATAATCAGGCATTCATCATTGTCCTTGGATATAGAATTCTATAGAGGAACATGGACATGGTTGAGGGCCTTTGGTTTTATAAGTGTTAGGAGTTTTATGTTCATCGTCATTTCATAATTTCTTTAGTTTATCATTCTTTAAATGGTTAATAGAACTGAGGCTCATCTTTAACAAGGCATCACCAACAAACGTAATTATTTTTCTTCTTCTTTCTTTTTTTATTTTTGTTTTTCTTTTTCCCCTCTATATATGTCTGTCCTCGACTCTTGTACATTTTAGCAAGCACCGTCTTACCTGGATAATTATGTGTAATGAGTTGTAGCAAATAGTTTATGATTTGGCCACAAACTAGGATAATATTAGTTTAGGTAAGATGAAGCTCTCACTTGATCCTGTTGTTGTGGAAAACATACTTTCAAATTGATATTAGGTCTGATTTGTTTCAGATTAATTGCCTCCCAATTCTAAGTTAGCAAATGTGAGCACAGAATGGAAAGCTTTGTATTGGAAGTTGGTCCAAACTTATGATAAAAATTTTAGTCCATGTTAGGCTTTAGTTTTCAAAAGAATGCCAAGCTCATGCTCATCCTCCCCAAAGCAGCCCACCTGTGGACCGTATTAGAAGTTAAGCTTGAGTTCACAAACAGGATCATGGGAGGATCCATAGCATGAACTTTCTTTTTCGTTTTTTTTTTTTTAAAGGGTTGGGGGGGGGGTTGTCAAAAATGTAGTATGGGTGATTCTGTCCATATGTTACGATATGTATGATATGGCACTTATGAAATATGCAAATTGTGTAGATACTTCCATTACATATGCATCTTGATCTATACTATGTATAAACATGATCATCTTGTCTAGATGCCATTGCTTTACAGTTTGTTGGTTACTCGTGATGTATTAGTACTGTGTAGGCATATTTACCTTATTACAGGAAATATTTTGACATAATGGGGGAACCAACCTTTTTCTCAGTGATTTTCTAACAAATTTTAGTTTGCTAATGTATTTTTTTCTATTTGGGGTTTTCCCTAACATCAAGTTTTTGGCCTTTCTAGGGCTAGGCATGCAATCTTAGCTTAATTTTGGTTAGAGAAGTACCACGTTATAGCAATAGTGAGATGAATTCCGCCAGCATAGGAAGCTTTGATGGACTTTGTTGTCTTTTCTAGTATTACCTTGCATATGGAGAGGGGTGGCTGTACAAAAATGTTGTCCGGACATACATTGTACCTTTCCCAGTCTTCATGCGTTGAGCATTCATGCCTATTTGTGGCCTTTTCTTTTATTTATTTTTATTTGGGTATGGTAGGTAGGGCTGGAGTTGTCAAACAGGCAAGATGCAAGATGAATTAGAGTCTTTGGGTGAAGAATGGATATGTTCCTTCTGTACAGTTAATTTCTATTTTCATGGACGGTCTCACAAATTTATTTTCTTGGGGGTTGGGATCATGAAGACTAAATCTTGTGGGATGCTGTTGGTGGATTCATGTCACGGCATGATAATGGCCTTAATATGAAAGACATCGATTTTTCTGTGCAGTTCTATACAGACTTCCAAGATAGTGTCCCCAACTATAAATTCATTTATAAGCACAGCAATTTGATAATGAAACAAGAAGGAAAGACTTGTCAACATAAAGAGAACCGAGATGGGTGCATATGTTGTAAATACTAATCTTTAATCACAGCATGCTTCCTTTCCCTTTATTTCTGAAACTTGTGGCTATTGAATCTTATGTTAGAAAAGTCAAATAAATGGAGAATTAATCTTCTCAAAGTGTTGTTTTGTGTGAGTGTGATTAGCCCGTTTAACTTGATTGTCTTATCTTTGTCTTTGGAATACCACTATGACAAGTTATTGTTTTTGGTATAGTTTCCTCTTCTTCTAGTTTTTCTACTTCCTTTCTTACATTCCTTTTGGTTAATTGATGCATGCTTATGTAGTCCTTATTGTTGCTCAAGTTTCTTTGGTCATAATGCTCTAATTGTTTATCAGGTAAATGGCTGCCTGTCATACTCTGACAAAATTCCTGATGGGTTTTACCTTATACATGGGATGAATCCTTATGTGTGGACAGTATGTACGGATTTGCTGGAGAATGGTAGAATTCCAACAATTGAATCTCTCAAGTCTGTTGATCCTTCCACCAACTCTTTGATGGAAGTGGTTCTGATTGATCGGCACAGTGACCCAAGCTTAAAAGAATTCCAGAATAGGGTTCTTGGTATATCTCGTAGTTGCATAACCACTAAAGAGGTTGTGGACCAACTTGCTAAGCTTGTTTGTAATCTTATGGGGTATGTTTCAAGTTTCTAACCTGGTCTTGCTATAAATATATCTGGATATGATTGTTTCTATTGATTTAATCACTCTCTATTACTGGTCTTGAAGGGGCTCAGCTTCGGGGGGAGAGGATGACTTAATTTCAATTTGGATGGAATGCTGTCATGAACTTAAGGATTGCTTAGGATCTGTTGTTGTTCCAATAGGTAGCCTCTCAGTTGGTCTCTGCAGGCATCGCGCCTTACTTTTCAAAGTAAGGTTTCCAAATATATATGATGCATTATTTTGATATGGTTTAGGCTCTATTTTTATAAACATGAGCTGACCCTTTTTTATGATAATATGGTTTAATCACACTGAATTTTGTTTTTTATACCTTTGATGTAGCAAATATTGTTCTTTAGCCATTCTTAGAGGTCCATATCTAATGTTCAGGTTTTATATGAAAGTTGGTAAACCATTCGGGTCTTTTTTATCTATCCTGTATGAGTTATAGAGATGTGTCATCAATGTTCAGGTTAGAATAGAAGTTCTGATACACTTGACATGTATATTTGTAGGTACTCGCTGACATGATTGATTTACCATGTCGAATTGCAAAGGGATGCAAATACTGTACAAGAGAGGATGCTGCATCTTGTCTCGTCCGTTTTGGATTTGAAAGGTATTTTTTTTTTTGGTCATGTTGCTATATGTAGATCTGGAGAACAGTCATATGAGCAAGCTTTTCTCTCATGATCACATTGGGATTAATATAGCTGACCCACTTGGTGGATGAAGCTTGGTTTGTTGCTGTTGTTGTTGTTCATAAACTAGATCATCACAGAGTAGTCATAAGAGGTAGGACTATACCAATCGCATATGACAAAATTATATTTCAGTATCATATGAAAATTTAACTAATTGAAGTTGATGCTAATTTAGATGTACTTTTTGAATATAAATATTTGGCACAACTGTCTTGACGACCAATTAATAGCATTTTTATGTACTAGTAGGACCTCCTGCTTAAGGCTATATATATATATATATATACACGATTCTTTAATTAGAAAAAAGAAAAAGAAAAGTTCAATAAGAACAATCATATTGATGTAGTGTTCCAATCTGGTTCCAAAATCTAGTAAATGAAGATAGGGAAGATCTCCATCAAGATTATCCAATCCAGATATAAGAAAGATATGTTTCTCCATTCTTAACCTGCAAAAATTAGTTAACCAATGTTATAAACTGTTTAATGGAATTTTTGAAGTACTATACCCATGTACCTAGAGAGAGTAAAATTTATTAGTTGAAACTTCATAAACTCGCAGAACAGAAAAGAATGATAGTAGAGAGTTGAGACTTTTTAAAATCACATTTTTCTACTTACAAAGGGGAATTACTCTAAGTAATTTTGAGTTCTTCAAGATAGTTTACTTGGATTTTTGAATTACCTACATCTTGAGAGGAAACAAAATCTATCATCTCTTTCAATCAAAATAACGAACTATAGGAAGAGGAAATTTTCAGCCAAATGAAGTTAAAAAAAGTTTGTAAAAGTAAGAACATGTGGATAAAGAGCCATTTGAAGTAGAAAATAACTTCTTAAGAATGTTTGGCTATTATGATGTTGGACGTTCATGCTTGCTTCTTCACGACTTTCTGTATTTGTTCCATTGACAAAAGTAGGGAAAAATGAGAGAAGTTGGAGACCAAGTGTTGGAGGAAGACGAGAGAACAAAGACAAATTAAGATATGAGAAATGGTAACAATGGGAAGAGAGATTAATGCAATAAAAATATTAAGAAAGATGTTAAAAAGGATGAATAAATTATTACCTTAATGGAGATTAATTGGGTAGGCAATAATACACCTTAAATTTGGTAACAAATTAATGAAATAAATTACCAGGGATGATTAATGAAATAATTAATTAGGAATGAAACGTTAATATTCAAGAAGTCCATGTACATTGTATCTGAATGACAACAAACTTGAGTTTAAGAAAAAGATTATAAATGCCGAGTTTGCCATAGATTAGAGCTTGTTAAAATTGTTTAGAATGGCTAAGTCCCTCGAAAAGCTTTTTTTAATTAATATTATAGATTGAGATTGCATTTTCATCTTTGATCAGTGTATTGTTGAGCTGTGATTGTCAACCGCATTAATAAAGTATTATGAGCTTCCCTCCTGATGGTTTCATGTTTGCCTTGCAGTTTTTAATGCTGAGATTCATACAGCTTTGCTTAGTCTTGCATTTTTCGATCCATTGTCATAGGAATGGAGAGTTTTGCTGTCTCCTATGCATATCATTATCTTGGAGAAATGGTGGTGACTTTTGATGAGCTGGTTTCTTCATGGCAGGGAGTATCTTGTTGATTTGATTGGGAAGCCTGGTCATTTGTGTGAGCCTAGTTCTTTGCTCAATGGACCATTATCCATCTCAATATCATCACCACTACGGTTTCCGCGTCTTAAACCTAGTGACCCGACAATTGATTTCAGATCATTAGCCAAACAGTATTTCGCGGATTGCCAGATGCTTAATCTTGTGTTTGATGATCCTTCAACAGGTAGTAAAGTGTCACCTTTTTGGCTGCAAACTCTCTTTTCCTTCTTAGATGTTGATATATTTCCATACTTGTCATAGCTAGTGTTCATGGAATCACAAAACTAGGCATAAAACAAGTGGGGTCTAAAGGTGGTATTATGCTTACCGGTGATAATTTGTTGCCCACATATTCTGGTTTCTTTGCATTCTTTCAAGAGAGATTTTTTCTGCCTCTCATTTTGTGCAGTATTCCATTGTTTATTTATTTATTTATTTATTTATTTATTTATTTATTTATTTATTATTGCTGGTGTTATAACTTCATTGATGCCATCCATTAGGTGATTCGCTTATTTGATTTCCATTGTGGCTGCTGAGGGTCCATAGAGGATATGTTTTAGAAATCAGTCTGCCAAAATGCAGATGCTATAAAATAGAGTTAGTATTGTACTTTATATGTCCCTGAAACTGACAGTATGCTATATGGAACACTTGCATTTCTATAGGCAACTTAGATAATAATCTTGATGTGCCTTCCATGCCGCAAACAGATGGTTGGGTTCTCAACATCTGCTTATCTTTTACATATTTATCTCTGAATTTTCCTTCTGAGAATATGGATGCAAAGAAACTCTTTTCTTTGATTTCTCTCATTTTTGTTTTTATGTTTTTGATCAACTAAAGAGCTAGTTTTATTTAAATGGTTCCGTTTCAAATGGATCTCTTCTCTCTTTTTTTTTTTTTTTTTTTTTGTTACAACACTTGCTTGTGATTACAACTAGATGGCTAAAAATTATATGTATGCTGCCAACCATCCATAAGTCCCCTTTATCTCCTTATAGTGGCTTCTTAGCAACTCTCTCCTAGTTCAACAGTACATTAGGACTGCTAACTTTCTTCCTATTATACCATCATTCATTCTCATGTTTCCTCCTTTTTCAGACTCTAATATAGTTCTCCAAAGTTGTTAGCATCCTATTGCATTGGGTGACTGGTCATTGGGAATCAGCAGATAGTTTGCCCGTCTGATTCCTCCATTCCTCCCTGTCTTGATCCCTTCATTCACCTCCCTCTCCTTCTCTCTTTATAGTCTCTGGTTCTTTTCTTCCATAGATAGGGAACATTGCCATGAAAATATCACAGAGAGCTAGTATTTTCTGTATATCATTTGTAACTAAAAGTAAAACAAAACCTTCATGTGACTGACCTTTTTCTGGCATGGCAACAGACTTGTATCATGACTTTTTGCCACTATGGATAGTGGGGTTCGAAGAAACCTTTTTCTTACAAAGCTTCCTCTTCAAAATGCTCGTGAACTGCTAAAATGATCATAATTTCATGTCTAGGGTAGTCAAAATTTTCAGGTTGCCCATATTTAAGAGAGTAGTAGGAAGCCGTGTCATTATTTTACAGTACAATACGAACAGTTGGCTAATCTAGCATGCTAGACACCACTCACAAGCCATTCATTTGCCACTATAGGTATTGTTGACGAAGATTTGTCCAGAGTTCCGATGTATCTGCAGTCTGATACAAGGGACATGGAAATAAGTGGCAACATGCAAAGCTCGAGTAGCAGTGATGAAAACCCACAGTTGCTGCTGCATGAAAAGGCTGCCGAACGAAGTGCTGAGGAAGCTGATTCCCAACAATTTAAGTCTTGCAGACCTCCACAAAATATTGTACATTCTGCAAAAATTGGTGGGGATCCAATTCCCCGTAAGAACATCCCTCCAAGTGGGCATCCAGGTTCTCGCCCAATAATAGCCAGGCCTGATCCAAGAGTGGATGCCTCTAGAGATTCAAGGTTTGCCGATGAAGTATCACTTGATATAGAGGATCTAAAAATTCCTTGGAGTGATCTTGAATTAAAGGAGAGAATTGGAGCAGGTATTGTTACCCTTTTTGGTCGAATAGCATTTCAGATATTGAAGTATTAGTTAGGTGCTTCAGCCAAAAAAGTGTTAGTATGGTGGACTTCCCTTTCTGCACTTTTGGTACTTCCAAATTCTGGGAAGAATTGGTTTTGGATCTGATCTGGTGTCACTGCAGGGTCCTTTGGAACGGTTCATCGTGCTGACTGGCATGGATCGGTAAGCAAATTACCTTGGCGTCTGGTCTTTGGGAATGTGGAAGAAAAATGATATATTTGAATGTGGCATCAGTAGTTTATGGTTCTTCATGAGTGTCCTTGCAGTAGTATGTTCATTACATAAACACTTCATTATTATCTAAAAAAGAGTGGTTTAGTTAGGCTGGTGAAGGCCTCAATGAAAATGTTAATGATGCTTCAATTAGAATGGTCCTTTTGCAGTTCAAAGCCATAGTCATTAAATTTTGCATAGGGTGATAAAATGTGTGACATATGCATGGCACCTGCAGCAATATACTGTTGTTTCTTGTATTGTCAACTGTGTAATAAGGCATGAACAGGCATTGGTGTTTGCTTGCATCAGCATTCATCTCCTTGTGGACCTGCCTTCTCACGTTATCTGTCGTGTAGTGTAGTGCCATCAGGATATTTTAAAGAATTTTCCATTTAGTTTAGCAATAGGTTATCTACTACTTCATCTGGCAAATGTTTCTCTTTATTTCCAGGAAGTTGCAGTGAAGATTCTCATGGAACAGGATTATCATGCAGAACGCTTTAAGGAATTTTTGAGGGAGGTATGCTGCAACTTAGGTTTGCTATTTGTTGTCAATGTATTTGAAAGATTACCCTTCTCTGTAGTTATCTAAATTCTGGTTTTATTTTCTACTTTTATGTTCACTTTTTTGGTGATCATCAGGTTGCCATAATGAAACGGTTGCGGCATCCAAATATAGTTCTCTTTATGGGTGCAGTCACCGAGCCTCCGAAATTGTCCATAGTAACTGAATATTTATCAAGGTTTAATTTTCTTTGGAGTTATCCACTTGCAAAAGTTTGTATAATTGTAAATTTGTGATTTTTATTGTGGGAAGTTTCACTTATTTTTATATTATATTGCAGAGGTAGCTTGTACAGGCTTTTACATAAACCTGGCGCGAGAGAAATATTGGATGAGAGGCGTAGGTTGAACATGGCACTCGATGTGGTGTGCAATCATTAACTTGGTTTTGCAGTTTTTTAATTTATGTTATGTGCTGTCTTCATTGTATTTCTTTATGATACTCTCCTTTGGTTTGCTGTTTATCCAATGATATTCCTCTTTTTTATCAGGCAAAAGGAATGAATTATCTTCACAAACGCAATCCTCCAATCGTTCATCGCGATCTGAAATCTCCAAATCTTTTGGTCGACAAAAAGTATACTGTTAAGGTGGGACTCAGATTTTCTTCAGGTCACGAAAGATGCCTATTTAGTTTCCTTGTTGCATCAGACAGGTTTATCAGGATGATTTGTTTACTCTCTTTTAAAAGTTGTCCAGGGGAAGAGGGGGTTTGGCCACTAGGATTGGTCTGGGACTTGGAATTATGGACCAATAATTACTGAGTCAAAAAAAGAGACATCCATTCAAAATGACCATTCTGCATCAATGCTTAAGTAGTTAATTTCTTCCAATATTTATCTGTCTACTTGTTCAAAAGATCCTCTTGAATCATGAATTCTTTACTGATCACATTTTAATCTTCATTGCCTTTCTGATTTGTAGGTTTGTGATTTTGGTCTTTCCCGTCTTAAGCCAAGGACATTTCTCTCATCAAAGTCAGCAGCAGGAACTGTAAGTAGTGTTGTGCTTGAGATTCCATTAAGTAGTTGAATCATGTTCAGCCTTTTCTCTCTCCCTGCAATCAAGGTCGATAATTGATGGTTTTGATTGCATTTTGTTAGCCTGAGTGGATGGCACCAGAAGTTCTCCGTGACGAGCCATCAAATGAAAAGTCGGATGTTTATAGCTTTGGAGTAATCTTGTGGGAGCTTGCAACACTGCAACAACCGTGGTGTAATTTAAATCCTGCGCAGGTCTGTTTGGTGAAACCATTCAAGATTTGAGAATTTAGTGGAAGATTCGAGATACAGAACTATTTCCTTAAATTTAAAGATGAAGGAAAACTTTGAAGAGAAATGATCTTTTCCTGATCTCACTGAACATTTGTTGCTAGGAAGAGTAGGAAACTATTTGTGGTATGTTTTTGCTTCATCGAGTGAAATAGGACAAATAGAATAGCTATTTCATGGTAAATAGAATAGAGTAAGGAATAGGCTAAGATTAGCTGAGCAGGAGGAGCACAAACATAAAGTCATGAGCCCTTTGGTGCGTTTTTAAGACTCCATCTCTCAATATCACACTTTCCATCAAATTTAGAGGTGACATGGATCCACAAAATCTTGAATGATAGCTGATTTATCTTTGATGTGGATGACATATTTTGTAGCTCATTCGATTCTTTTTAGGTGCTTCTACTGAAAGTGGATATATTTTTCTTATCCAGCTATCATGTGAGATGCTTATTTTTTTCACTTTTAGGTTGTGGCGGCAGTTGGTTTCAAGGGGAGAAGACTTGAGATTCCACGAGATTTGAACCCTCAAGTGGCTTCTATTATTGAGGCCTGCTGGGTCAGGTGAGTACTCCCCCAATCCCCCTCGAAAAAAAAAAGACCCCCACCAAAAAATGTGGGTTGGAGGGGATGTGCTTGCATTGGTTAACTGATATATATGTATATATGTATGTATGTGGAGTTGGTAAATCTAGGGTGAGTTCTCATGTTACCAACTAGAAATTATTTGTGCTTAATCCAAGACAAAAATTACTCAATTGCAGTGAACCCTGGAAACGGCCATCTTTCTCCAATATTATGGAATCTTTGAAGCCATTGGTCAAACCTCCATTGCCTCAACAAAGTCATGTAAACATGCCGCTAATTACCTAGATGAGTGCTGCTTGAGGAGTGTTGATATGACTTTGGACTTTTTGGGGTGACGCCCAGTGGTCATGCCAACCTTGTGACCCTCTGCGGTGCGCTTCTTTTGCATAATTTTCCCTATGTCTAATCATTTATTTAGCTCAACAGAATTCTCACATCTAGAAAAGGGGAAGTGTAAAATCTGAAATTGGCTGCAAAGTCATAATACTACTTCATGTTTGTAAGTTCACACTATCCTAAGAATAAGTAATCAATGATGATTGGACACTGTGCAAGCAAAGAAATAGGACAGCCTGCAATTTCCTTGTTTTTTGTTCCAGCTCATGCCATGCAGTCGTGTGACCTCTGAGATGTGAGTGTGGCCGCTTTCCAAAATGTCTTAAAGCTATGAATAGGGGTGGCTGTTGATATTTTAGTCAGTTGGGCTCTTTAAATGAATAGCATGAGCAATGTCCCTTGTAGTTTTTCTTAGGACACATTAGACTCCCGCAGGAAAATCTTTGAGGCCGTATTTTACCTACTTGTTTGCAAGTTGCGTTGGCAATTCTCAAATATACTATATGCTTTAAGATCTTGTTAGCTCGAATTTCTTGATATGTCCTTATGTCCTAACGTGTCCCTTTTTGGCTATTTGCAGGATCTTTCTTGTACATGTCTCTTCGTCATCAAGGATTCTGACTATTACATTAAGGTCGCCCCAACATAGTTATGATATGATTATTTTTCTGATTCCCGTCAGAATATTATTATCGAATTCTGCCATATCATATTGGTAAAGATGTATAGTTATTCCTCGCATAATTTTGTATGTAAAGGTTGTAGCTACAATTGTTGATTGAGGGAACACTTACGACGGCAAGAGGTTGGAGCATTTTGCGAAAGCCGAATTCTTCTATGTTCTTGTGGTTGTTTTTACTTAATAATACTGTTTTTTCTTCAGAAAGTCTCTTTCTGCGTCAGGCCCTAGACAGGATTTGCTGGAAGGTGTTGCCAATACTACCTGTAAAGACTAAGTTCAAATTTGGTGTCCACCTATTGAAAGTCCAAAATTAACCTTGGGAAAATAATGCTTCGTCAAATTTCTGACCTAAAGGTCGGTTAAAATTGCCATATGACATCTGGAAACCACCCGACCGATAGTTTGAGGAAGTCGGACATTTCATCCATGCACATGCTGGAGTTGAGGGAACCGTCCCGTAAGAAACCACTTTTTGAGGAAACACAAACAAAATGAGCTGGACAATTGAGTCCTAGTCAACGTAGAAAAATTATTCTGGTTCAATCAAACTCAATAGATTGCGGAGTCTCATTTGATGTGTCTATCTCAACTCGAAAAGCGCTTAAGTTCTGAAAGCAGATTCAGATTTACGCAGGCGTGTCTCATGCAGTTTGATGTTGGGAAAATAATCCAGTTTGTCCTAAATATATTATTCAGTCATAAATTTTTAATGTTTTCAATTGAGTCTTAAATCTTTATATGAAATTTTAATATAGTACTTTTGCCTAATTTTTGTTGGCGCGACAGTGTGCGACATAGGATAGCCAACGCTGACTAGATCGCCTTGTGAGTAATTTCCTACAAAAATTAAATGAAAAATTCAATGGAATTTCGCACAATGAGTTAGGACTAAAGTGGTAAAATTAAAAAATTGAGAGCTAAATTGACATTCATATAATAAGTTTAGAATTAAATGGGTAATTTTTTCATTTGAAAATTATTAGTTTTTTTTTTCTTGAGGTAACAAATACTAGAAACACCACCTTTTGAAGATAATTAACCCTTAGGAGGGTTGTCACTTTGCTATTCACTACAAGGTGATTTTTTTCAAAAAATTCTAAACATATTGCACATCCATTCAATCCTGAACTTTTTTTTATGGTTTACCAATTAAGTTCATTTAGTAAATTTTGCGGTCCGGAACCGGTTCCGATGGATTACCCACCCGGGAACCGGTTTCGAAAATTTTTTTTCTTTCTTTACCTTGTCACAAATCCTCCTCCCCGCCCCCGTGGACGTCACCCTCGACAACCTCCAGCCATCCTGCGCTTTAGTCGCCAAAAGTCCGCACCCTGCGCAACCTCCACCTCCCGCTCCTCTCCCGGTGGTTCGAGTCCCACCCCTCCCGCCCGATCTCCGATAAACAAATTTTATGTTTTTCTTCTGCAATTTGATTGTCTTTATCTAGTTAATCATATTTTTCAATTTTTATTCTCTTTTTTATGCATTTGTTTTTTTGCACTTTTCTTTTTTTACGAGAGGCGTTTTATTTCCACTTGACCACGAGGCGTGCTTGTACCCGAAGTGTATGGTTGAGTGGTTTTACCATAAAAGTCGGGTTCCCTTTTGAGCATGAACTGGGTCAAGGGTTAGCATCTTTGCCACTTTCAGCGTTGGTGATTCATCGGGCATGGTTGCCTGCCGCATCGGAGCTTCTCTGTTACTTGTTGAGGTTCGGTTGTTGCCGTGAAGTCTTGGTAAATTTTCATCCCTCGAATTTGTGAGCTCATTTGATGTTGGTTCAAGGGATATAAGAACGTGTAAGCCTAGACGGTGTTCAACCAGCCAAGAGCACAACGGAGGACTCGCTTGCCTTCTTATGGAAAGCCTTGAGCGAGAGAACAAATGCTCGAAGCACACTGGTTCTTTCTGAGTTTAACCGACGGCACTTTGAGTTTATACGGCATGTAGAAGGATCGTGTGTACACTAAACGGAGAAAAGGAAAAGCTTAGGCGTTTTGCTATTGTAAATTTGTAATCATGACAGTGTTATCAGCTAGACTTGCTTTTCTAAGGTTAATTTTTATGCAAAATAGGTTCCAATATAAACCCCGGATATGGGCCGGGGAACGGGTCCAATGAAAACGGGGGTAGGGAACGGGGTCCGATTTTTTCCGTCTAACCCTACCCACCCCGGGACCCGCTTTGGACTAATCCTTGGCAGTTGACAAAACAAATTTTATGACGTTTTCATATTTTTCAATTTTTATTCTCTTTATTTTTTTTTTAATTTTATAATCTTAGTTGACAAGGTTGCCAGCCAAGGTGAGGGCCAATGATCCTTGCCTGATTTGAGTGAGGGCGTCATGGACCACCGTGCCTAGGTCAACCAAAGGCGAGGGCGTCAAGCCCTCACCTAGATCTAGGTGAGGATTGACACCTTGCTTGTGGGATGGCAAGGGCTGTAATGTCCTTGTCTATTGGCCCATGAGGACCCAACACCTAAGTCTTGGCAAGGGCACAGAGGCCCTCGCCTAGACCAGGTGAAGGCATTGCAGCCCTCATTGGCCAACAGGCAAATATGTTGGCCCTCACCCAAACCAGAGGATGTTGACCCTCATTGGCAAGAGTTGTAAAAGATAAATTTAAAAAATAAAAAGGTATTATTAAAAATTGTTCACATTTGTATCAACGATGCTACATAAGACGGCCTACATCCACATAAGTGATTTTTGGCTAAAGTTAATCAGATTGATTCAATTGGTAAAACATGAAAATGTTTGGAACTTAATTGACACAATGAAACTTACCAAAAAAAATAAAAATTGGCACAATTAAAATATTTAGAATTGGATTAGCAAAAGTGTAATGGATTTAAAATTTTTTTTTTGGGTAGTTTTTCCATTCACTATATGACCCAAGTTTCATTTACTTGGATAATTCTATTTGATAAATCTATTTGATCTAAATATATTATAGCTCAGGACAATTCTCTGGCTCGTAAATGGGTGGTGGAATTAAGCGTGGTCAAGGGATGGAAATTTTGGGCCAAAAACGACATGTCTATAGTGAAACTGAGGCGGCCTCCTTGAAAAAACACCAGACGTCGGTTTTATCCCAACCACTGCTCTCCTCTGTCCTTGGTCGGAGTAGTATCCATCGGCGATCAAAGCTCAAGCTCTGTCTCACTCGATTCATGTCTAGCGCATACGAAGAAAGTCCCAACTGTTTGTAGAAATCCAATCAAGTCGGAATGGGATCCGATTCCAAGTATGGTGGATGAGAATAACCGGAAACGAACCTGCCTCTCCATATATTTGCTAGAAATTATTAAGTTGGTGTGCAAATTTTTCATTCGCATTGACATTTCTTCGAATATTTCGTTCACTCAATAAATTTTTTAAACTCATTCTTAAACCGTAACAAAGTCCATAAGAAATTTCTTTTAAGCGGTGGTGATTCTAGAATTATTTATGAAAGACACCAAGTTCATATGGAATTCAGTCATTATAATGAGTTTGTCTGGGGGGAAATCATATTGACGAAATATGCTAATGAGATACAGAACCTCCATCAAGTTAAAATTCTAAATCTCCAAAATCTGAGCCTGCTCTTGAGAAATTTGAATTTGACAAGATTGAAAAATCAAGTGCTGCATTTTCTTTGTTGCTGGGTTCTAAAACTATTCATGGTCGAAGTAGGGAAAATTCATGTCATTGTACTTAATCTTGCCCGTTTGGGTCATTTAGATTTCTTGGCTCATCTCATGATAAAAATATTAGCACAACATTCAAGGCGAGAATTGTTATTTAGGGAGTTATACTTGGAGATTAGGGAGTCAATAAAGTCAAATATACTTCCGAAGCTACGTGAAATTTTGGATGGATATGAGGAGGACAAGCGGGTTGGTATTACAGTAATTGAAATTATGTCAAGATAGCTGCTGATGCAGGAATGGCGATTGTTACTTCTTCATGGACAAAGCAACACTATTTGTTGACTCAATTTAAACAATTTTAATTGTCTTATCTCATTAGTATTCTAGGTGTTAATCTTTACAATACTGTGTTTATTTTATTAGGTAACTATGGTTTACTGGTGACACTGAAAATACCGTTATTTTACAATTCTTGCTTACTTTTCATGAAATGAATTAACAATATTGGATTGTTGCTAAGAGTATGTGTCTCCTTTTTCCTATCTTTTCTTTAGTCCTCTCTCTTGTCTTGTTATTCTGTTTTTGCTTCATTTTCCACGATTCTTTATTAATATTTTCTACGTGCTAACATATGAACATTCAAGTTCCTGGGTTTGGAAAAATTACCAAAAGTATTTTAAACCTATTACATTTGTGCCAAATCGGTTTTAAACCTTGTAATTTTGTCAATTTAGTCACAATTTTTTTTTTATATGTTTTGCAAATTTAGTCCTTTTGGCTGAAATCGATAATATGGTAGGCTAATCAACGCCAATCATCCTACTTAGTACAACTAGCATTGATGTGAACAATTTTTTTTTAAATTTTTTTAATTTTTCTGATTTTTTTTTAGTTTTTCTTTTTCATGATTTCTTCTTTTCTTTTCTTTTCCTTTTTCTTTTCTAAACGCCTTCACCAACCACAATTGACGACCATAATACCCCTGGCCAAATCTAGGTGAGGACCATGAACCTCACCCATTGGTTAGTTAGGGCTACACTACAAGTGAGGGCATTGTAGCCCTTGCCTGGATCTAGGCGAGGGTTATGGGCCTCACTAGTCTAGGGTTAGAAAAAAAAAAAGAAAAGAAAAGAAAAGAAAAGAAATAATAATAATAATAATAATAATAATAATAATAATAATAATAATAATAATAATAATTAATAATAAATTATCCACGTTAGCGTCAACGGTGCCATGTAGAGTAGTTATACTGACTAGATTTTCATAATAATAATTTCTAGCTAAAATTAATCGAAATGACTAAATTAGCAAATCGTTAAAAGGTTTAGGACCAAAATGGTACAATTAAGAAGTTTAGAACTAAATTAACAAATTGTCAAAATGTTTATGACTAAATTAGTCAACTTGAAAGGCTTAGGATTGAATTATCACAAGTGCAATAAGTTTAAGACTTTTCGAAATAATTTTTTCCCTTGTATTGAGAGGTTGAAAGATCAATATTTCTTCATCACAATTTTTCTTGGGTTTTTGTTCTTATAATGTGAAGAGGATGATTTTCTTAAGTGTTTAATCATGTCCTTTGGGATGGTTACTCGTTCAAAAGTTCTAAGTCGTTCATGCCTGAGATTTCTTTAGGAATATGATTGTTTGGGAACCAGAAACTTTGGTAGAGACAAGACCGTAGCTTTAGGAGAGGATAGGTTTCATTGGCCTGACTTTATGTATGGATGTCGCTAGGATCGTCTCCCGGTATTGTACTTGTCTCGCAACTTTTCCCTTTCCATGCATATAACCTGAAAAGACCTTAGCATGGATTTTGTCTAGTGAAGACTACGCAAGCCTCCAAGTTGCTAAGTTTGTCTTCAGTGAAATTGTTAAGTTTCATGGGTTGCTTATATCCGTTGCGTTCGACGGAAATGTTATGCTTGTTTCTACTTTCCAGAGACACTTCAAAATTCTTTCATAGTAATTCAGAATTTTCAATTATGTTTTCATCCACAGATTGATGATCAAGCAAAGGTTGTTAATCGAATTTTGGGCAGCCATCTTAGGGCTCTTGTTGATGATAAGCTAAGAAATTGGGATTTTTGGTTTATTTACAAGTGAGTTTGCATTTTACAATACCACAAGTTTGAGTAGGTTTATTGGTAAGAGTAGACTATGTTTATGTATATTCGGCAGGACATTAGAAGTGTCAAAAGTTGTGTATGGTGCTCATTTAATATCAAAAGTTTGCATTAGATCGCTTAAGTGCCGAATCAAGAAAAAAATAACCATTTAAGTGCTTCCGAAGAGAAATTTCAGTCAAAATGAGTATATGAAAATTATAATTAAAACTTTAATATGATGTGGCATTTCAGAAAGAAAATCAATCCCCGTGAACAATCCTATGCGGCTCAGTGAAAGTAAAACCACGTCACACCACCCGAGGCAAACGACGTTGCTAGGAAAGGAACAAAATAGGGCTCGACCATTGTTCATGGTAGAGAAATCTCCTCCTCCGATGGGTTCCTTCCTCTCATCGTCAATGTTTGATTCCCCCATTTCGCTCCTTTTTTTTTTTTTGTCAGTTTGTGGTGGTCGTGATTCCGGGTTCTTGGATTGTCGTTGTCCGTAGATCGAACTGTTTCGTCAGTTTTCGAGATTTGTATCTTAATGGAGTCATGGGCTGATCTGAATTTGGATTCTTGACTTTGATTAGCGAGGGTTGGCAACATCCGAGAGTTTCGTGTTTTGATGGTTGAATTGGGTCAAGTGATTTTTCATTGGTTTTGTTGTAATTCGTTTCAACGGAATTCAAGAGTGCTTGAGCTGCTCGGTGGAGATGCGCTAGGCCATTGAGCGGCTAGTACTTGTTTTAGGTATTTGATAGAATATTAAATATTAAACCATGCATAGAATATTAAATATTAAACCATGCCTTCATCTAATGGCTTATTTCGCTGGTATTGTTTCTCACGAAAAATCTTTAATCAAACAATGTGTTTTGGTTTTATTATAAGAGACTCAAATTTTGTGTTGAATCCGGAAAGAGAATATCAAATGCAAGCATAAATTTTATTGTCAACTTGTATATACAACCCTAACAATTGATACTTAGACGACTCAAAGATCAATAGCTTCCAGGCACAAATTAAACCGAAATTTAATCAACTATGTAATATGAATACAAATAGTTCATAGTCTACACTTCGGACTCAAATTATGTTGGAATTTAATCAATGACATAGCTTATTTTAGGTGTATAGCTGGAATTTAATCAGTAGCAATACCCTTGGATAAGAAACATGATGCCGGAATTTAATCAGCGATGCTAAGCTTGTGGAACAACATCAGAATTCAATCGATGATATTGAACTGGATAAAGACACATACCAGAATTTAATCGATGATGAGAATCTTGAAAATGATAGCTAAAGTGCGATAAAGTAAAAATAGTTGTTGTATTTTCGAGGGAGGGTGGCTCTTCATTGAACAGGTTGCGATTTTTATAGGATGAACTGGTAGCCATTAATTGGTTACTTCTTGTTGGGCGCCACTCTTAGCATTCCCCATGTTTTCCTTTTCTTCTTGGCAACCTATCTATAAGTTACTGTTTCCTAACTTGTCAATGATGTTCACACGACTTGCTCGTCAAGTAAATAACGGCTTCCCTATTTTTATGCACATTTTGCGCAGCGGTTATTCTTACTTGAGCTCTAATGCTAATTCCATTTAAACTCTAAGTTTGATGCGTTGCTCTCATAGCCTGACACATGGCAATTAATTATCTTGCCATCAACTCAGATATATCTATCTAGAATCCTACCGACACTAGGCTTAAATACCCTCACAAACACTGGCTGCCCTCAATTTTCATGAACAAAACAGGGTGTACCACTCTTATTATTGCCCCTGTGGCTAGCTTGTCACAGGGGCAATTTTGTGTGTCAACATATGCCCATTTTAAAAGAAATAAATTCAAAAATTTGAATTTATTTCTTTTAAAGGAATACCTTGTCTTCGTGTGATTTTCCAAGGTGATCATGCCATTTTGTCTTCAGACATCTTTTCTCTTATATGGATTTCTATTCCTTTCATTATCTCGACATGTTTCTTCTAATTTCGCAAATAGCTATTTCCTTTCCCCAAACTGTTGTCTTCTACAAGTAGCCTTAGGGATTTTATTAGCATTTCCTCTTCTTTTCCTATTTCCAAATCCTCTTTTGTGATTCTTTTCATCTCTATTTCATCATCTGCTATGGCACGAAAGAAAACCTTGAAATGTGACCTAGAAAGCTATATTAACAATTTTGTCACTCTCCAAATAAGGGAACATGCCAAAGATAGCCACTTTAGTCTGCTGGATGCTGTTAAGGACACAACGAGCTGTTTTCTTTTTGGTCCTAGCCTCATAGACCATAAAAAGATCCCTCCTTCAATCCAAACTTGCTTCCCTACCAAGCACGGTGAGACTTTAGCCTTCCAACATCGCTTCTCCTAGGACATCTAGTCTTCAGCTTCTTCCCGATTTCGTGGGTTTCCTTCATTTGAAGCTGATTTCCATAAATAGTATTTTTGACTAGGAGAAGATGATACAACCCATTTTGCTTGGATAAGTGCAAGAATTGAGAAAGCACTTGCAACCAGCATATCTTCTCACGATATAACGCAAGGACTAGTATGGTCTACAATAAGTTTCTTGTCCCCTTCCACTAATTGTTTCCTTTTTTTTTTTCTCGCAGGCCCATGACTGTCACCCTTCTGGATATGTATGCCATAGCAGACTTTCGACTGATTGGTCTTTCTTTTGAGAAATTGCTCACATTCGAGCCCTTTTTATCCTAGATGGAGTCCTTGCATATGGTAAATTCCTTGAACGGTTTGGTAAGGCGACTGGACTTGTCGACACTGGGGAACATATCATTTTCTTATTGTATTGGCTGTCAAAGATACATATTCTTCAGCCCTACACTTGAAGTCAATAAGGATTATTTCCAGACAGCTGCTAATCTTACACATGGTAAGCGCATTGCTCTTGCTTAAGTTGTTCTTGCTTCTTTTATATAGAGGTTTCACCCATGCTTCACTGCTAATGAAGTCCAAAGAGAGTGGCATTATCTCTAGTCCCTTTTGGGTCTTACAAGTGTCGATGGCTCTACACGTTGATTTTCTTTTTGACACCAACTCTTGTAACCTTCCTTATAACCACACTATGCGTTGTACCTAGAAGACCTCCTCTAAGTTATCGACTCTTGAACTGACTACCCAAGAAGGTACCTTCAAACAATTCTCCTTTTATCTATTATTTTAAGGCCATCTTGGAAGTCCATCATAGGGGTATTGAATTCTTCCCCTATGAGAGTGAAAAACATTACTACCTTTTTGATCCTATAGACTAAAATCAGAAGAAGTACAGCCCAAGTGTCAAAATTTGGCACAATGGAACACATAAGTGCCAAAAGTGAGAAAAGTGGCACTTAAGTGCCATTATTTTTTAAAAGTGGGACACTTAAGTGCCACATCTAGCAAATCCCACCAGAAATCCTACGTGGTAATTTTATTATTATTTTTGCTAGCCTACGTGGCTCGTTGAAGAGATAACTCGGCAAAGAAACGCAAAAACCACGTCATTTTAGCGTGGATTTGAATTTTAATATAAAAATTAATTTAATTAAATTATAAAGAATTAAAAAATTAATTTAAAAAAAGAGGAAAAAAAATGAGGGAGGAAGCAGGCGATTGAGGGTTGAGCCCTTGCTGTTGCCATTTCCCCGCCATCGCCAGGAGGGGCCGGCAATGGTAAGGGGCCAGGGCCTGGTGACCTCAACCAACCAGTGATGATGGCTCACGAGCCCTCGCTCAAATTTAGGGCGAGGATCCCCAACCAGCTGCAGCCTTTGGCCTAGTTGTGTGAGGACTTGATGCGTGATGGGGTGAGTGATTCTAAAATGGATTTTTCAGAGGGGATTTTTGTGGTTGGCCGAAGGTTAAATGGCATTTAGTTCTTATGATAGTAAAGGCTTTTTATTATGGCATTTAGTTTCCGTGATAGTAAAGGCTTTTTATTATAGCATTTAGTTCCCGTGATTGTAAAGGCTTTTTATTAAGTTCCTAGCTGTTTTTATTTTTATGTAGCTCAAGAGTCGAACGTTTCAATTCCTAGGTCATTAAAGTTTGTCTTTCATATTTCCTAAGGCTAAAATCCTCCTATAAATAGGGGAAAACTATCCAATGTAAGATATATGAATTTCATTAATGAAAATGGTGAGATTTTCGATACCAATATTTTGATGCGTGATGGGGTGAGTGATTCTAGAATGGATTTTTCAGAGGGATTTTTGTGGTTAAGTGTATGGAGTATTGTATATGAGGAAGAAATGAAAAGGAATAAGAAAAGATAAAATGATCTCCTCCCAAGGTATAAAGGCCTCGCCACCAACCGAGGATGAGGATTGAGATCTACGAAACTCACCACCAAGGCCTAAAGCTTCCACCAGCCAAGGATAAAGGACTTCGAGATAGGATAAACTCACCACCAAGGCCTAAAGATTCCACTAGCCAAGGATAAAGGGCTTCTTGGCTCACCACCAAGGAGTGATCTACGCTCCAAGGATAAAGAAACCGAAAGGAGTTATCCACTCTCCAAAGGAATTCACTCAAGCAGAGGAAATCTCACCATTTTCATTCATGAAATTCGTATCTAAGTCATTAAAGTTTGTCTTTAATATTTCCTAAGGCTAAAATCCTCCTATAAATAGGGGAAAACTATCCAATGTAAGATATACGAATTTCATGAATAAAAATAGTGAGATTTCCTCTACTTGAGTGAATTCCTTTGGAGAGTGGATAACTCCTTTCGGTTTCTTTATCTTAGGAGCGTAGATCACTCCTTGGTGGTGAGCCAAGAAGTCCTTTATCCTTGGCTGGTGGAATCTTTAGGTCTTGGTGGTGAGCTTCTCCTATCTCGAAGTCCTTTATCCTTGGCTGGTGGAAACTTTAAGCCTTGGTGGTGAGCTTCGTAGATCTCGATCCTCATCCTCGGTTGGTGGCGAGGCCTTTATACCTTGGGAGGAGATCGTTTTATCTTTTCTTATTCCTTTTTGTTTCTTCCTCGTATACAATACTCCATACACTTAACCACAAAAATCCCATCTGAAAAGTCCGTTCTAGAATCACTCACCCCATCACACATCAAAATATTGGTATCAAAGCTCAAGGTTCAACTCATTTGAGTGATTCCTTTCTTTCTTTTGTTACAAATTCCTTATGGATGAACAAGTTCCTAGAGGCTTGACTCTGGAGCAAGCACACAACGAAAGGCGAAATCATGCAATCCAAAATCTTCAACAACAAATGGAGCGAGTCCTCAATCTTCTAGAGAATCTAGCGAGACAAGGACAACCAACAAGGCGTCCCAATGAACGGCATCGGCGTGACGATTTTGAATCTCGTCAAAATTCTGATGGCAACTCCGAGTCCACTGGAGACAACCGAACAATTCTGCACTCTAGTGATTTTGAATCTCCAATTCGAAGACAAAGACGGAGAGGGAGGCATAAGGAGGATGAAAGAGACATTAAAGTGGAGGTCCCCGATTTTGACGGTAATCTTAATCCCGACGATTTTGTAGATTGGCTACTCTCCAAAGGAATTCACTTAAGCAGAGGAAATCTCATCATTTCATTCATGAAATTCATATATCTTACATTGGATAGTTTTCCCCTATTTATAGGAGGATTTTAGCCTTAGGAAATATTAAAGACAAACTTTAATGACCTAGGAATTGAAACGTTCAAACGTTCAACTCTTGAACTACATAAAAATAAAAACGGCTAGGAACTTAATAAAAAGCCTTTACAATCACGGGAACTAAATGCTATAATAAAAAGCCTTTACTATCATGGGAACTAAATGCCATTTAATCTTCGGCCTTCCACATTCTCGAACCGTTAGCTTTCCGTGTTCTTGAACCTCTAGCCTTCCCAAAATTCGAGCTCCTCCCTTGACCAGAAAATAATCCTTCTGAAGCTTCTTCAATTGGTCATACATGACATCTAAAATGGCCTCCCATTGATACCTATTGATATACCACAAATTAATTAACATTATTCATTGCTGCTGATTGACTGGGGTCGGTGAGGGCTCGTGATGGCATGTGATAAGCATGTGAGGTATGTGGAAAGATGGCATATTGAAATGTTTAAGTGATGTATTTGAGTGATATGATATGATATACAAGTATGACATGATGGCATGTGACTAATTAGTGCATACATATGAATATGTGAAAAGATAGTATGATGAAGTGTTTAAAGCACTGTTATGAGATAATATGCCATGAGATAGAAGTATGATTAATTTGACAAATGCATGATTGGGATATGATACGTGGCATGACAACATGATATGGTTGTCTGTAATTAGTGTTGTTGCATATTGTGTGAACATTACACATTCTTCCGTCAATTAATGAGAAATATATCAAATGAGCCTGAGTGATGTATGCTCGTGTGATCACTCAAATACCCTGATGCATATGATTATGCGAGGTGATGGTTCCATCCTGATGTGTATGATTATGTGGGACGACGCTCGATTAAGTTCGGATGTCCCCGAGTCAACTGGATGCCATTTGTGGATAGATTTCGGAATGAAGTTCCATATTGGAATGCCGTCCTGAGGCATATGCATATGCAGGATGATGTTGTGCCCAATGGGGCGAGACAATGCCTGGTTATGCCAGATGACTATGAACCTTCGGGGTGGCCTTGGGTCTCGAGTGGCCATAATAATCTGGACATGGTTGTGTGAAAAGTGCATGAGTGCATGAATGCATATTTTGAGAAGTGATGCTATAGTTGGCACACATGTAATCTAAGATTAATATATGAGCAGTTTTGGATTATTGCATGTCATGAGTGCATGGATGTATATTTTAAGAAGAGATAAGTGATACTATAGTTTGCACACACGTGACATAAGATTATTGCATGGCATGGGTACATGGCTATGTTATATTGCATGTTTTTATGTTTGCCTCCTTAGTGTAGGAGGAGTTTCAAGAATTGTTTATATGCTCATATCGATGGCTTTAGGGGAAGTGGAATAACCATTCATGTTATAGTTAAGGCAAATTAGATGTTACTTTGCTATTGATTTGCCATCGATAGATAACTTGCGCGTTTAGGGAGTTTCCAAGGTGAATGACTTCCCTATGTGAGGTCTAGGGAGTTCACTCATTGAGTTTATCTCACTCCTCATTGTTTAACCTTTTTTCAAGCCCTAATCATGACTAGCAAGCCCGAGCTAGGGTATTTTGAGTTGGATGCATACTAGGCGCGTGGGGAATACCACCCATTTCAAGTTGCTTCGTAGCATAGAGGAGCTAAGCTAACCCTAAAACCTTTTGGAAGTGCAAATGACTGCGCATTTTGATTGAACATGAAATGGCATAATGAGTGACATTGAAGTTTGGATATAAATAGCTAGTATGTTGTAATGACGTTATGGATGCATATATGTAAATATAAGTGTGTTTGAAACTATCCCTATTTTGTTGTGAATGGCTAGGAGATTTGTTTGTACTTCCGCTTGTATATATAAACGATAACACAAATGGGTTAGCGATGCCTCTTGGGACGTCGTAGTTGAATGGTAAAAGTTGGTAAGTGAAGGGTGCCACAAGCTCGAAGCGGGTAATGGCATGACATTCACCCTCCAAAGATTCCTATTTGAGCTTTTGATGGGATGAGAAATGAATCATTAGGGGAAATTGACTTATCTCTAACGGTCGGCCCTGTGACCATTGCTCAAATATTCCAAGCAACTTTAGCTTGCTGTTGGGATGTCCTTGGATCCATGCCGCATGGATTATTCCCTCAAGTCTTCATCAGATAATGAAACTTGTCGTCGATGGAAAGATCGTGACCATTCGGTGAGGAAGAGATGTGCAAACTTTCCACAACACTACCCTACCCTACATTGAGCCTGAAATCAAAGGGGAATTGAGCTACCACTTGTTTGAGCTCGTATTTGTTACTCATGTACCTGCTGGGTCAATCATTGGGAAGCTTTAGTTCTTAAAGGCCTCCTTAGTGTCGAGCAAAGAGCAACTCAAGAATGGATTTATTATTGGTAAGGGTTTAAGCAAGCTTGCCCAAGGAGTGCTAAATCCTATTGAGGTGATCAAAAGGGACAAGCGTGAAGGCATAGGTGACCAAGGCAATCAAAAGGATCAAGGTAATTGAAAGGGCCCAAATATTAAGGGTAAGAGTTACTAACACCTTCTACCTCCACTATTAAAGGATTTTTTCCTAGCTTACTAAAGCTCCTACAAGAAGATGAAGCCATTGTCCATCACTTCACTAATTTGTTTGAAGATGTCATGATTGTGGCCACTGGTAAAGATGAAGAGCCTACTAATCCCGCTATGTAAGGGATGTTTTTAGTTCTTACTTTTCATTTCAATTGTATTCCATTCATTTCTCCCCCATAAGGGAATTCCATTCATTTATACTTGTAATAGTCTAGATTACGAACTCTATTGATTCAAGATGATATATGTTGTAATGCAATTTTTGCATATCAATAAAATTTGCATCTTTTTTAAAGATGTATAAGGTATCCCAAACCAATCCTATGATAATGCTTTGATGCCTAAGTCTCCACACAATCTATAGTTTCAAATCATTTTAGTGGAGTAAGGATGTTCAATGACGTGAGGGCAAGTTCCCAATATATATATATTGAAAACCTGAAATTCGAAAACAAGTTTTCCATAACATTTGCATGCATTGCATTCATTTATTTTACATACTAACCATTTTTTATTGCATCTCAGGCATGACATTTCACATTATGATAGTCATTTGCATGGCTTGGATTCGTATTCAAGAGATTTTGGTGAACCTGATTATTCCAAAAATGAAGATGACCCTCGAGTTATTGAAAGAGAATGGCTCAGACGTGAAGAATTTAAACCCCAACTACTGAGCAACCAATTACTATGAATTTAGGAGATTCTGAAAACCCTAAAGAAATAAAGATTAGGGTAGATCTTTCTCAAACATATGTCGATAGATTAATTGGACTTTTGAAAGAATACGAAGATGTTTTTCCTCGGTCTCATGTTGATATGTTGGGTTTAGATCCCAATATCGTGAAACATGCGTTATCACTCGATCCTAATATTCCGCTAAAGAAAATTGAAGAGAAAGTCATGAAACTCCTGAATGTTGGTTTTATTAAAGTCACCCATTATGTTGATTGGATTGCCAACGTAGTCCCAATTATAAAGAAGGATGGACAGGTTCGAATCTGCATTGATTACGTGACCTAAATAAAGTAAGCCCTAAGGATGACTTTCCTTTACGACATATCGATGTCTTGGTTGACAGTATAGCCACTTTGAGCTATTCTCCTTCACAGACGAATTCTTCGACTATAACCAAATCTGGATGAAAGAGGAAGGCAAGACTAAAATGTCTTTCATCACTCCATGGGGAACATTATACTACAAAGTTATGCCATTT
Source organism: Eucalyptus victrix (assembly GCA_016097545.1). Classification (NCBI taxonomy): domain Eukaryota; kingdom Viridiplantae; phylum Streptophyta; class Magnoliopsida; order Myrtales; family Myrtaceae; genus Eucalyptus; species Eucalyptus victrix. The sequence continues at coordinate 24,339,330 of CM027845.1, read as the reverse complement.
GGCTTGAAGAATACTGGGGCAACCTATCAAAGAGCTATGGTGGCATTATTCTACGACATGTTGATAAGGAAATTGAAGTCTATGTTGATGATATGATTGTAAAATCAAGATAAGGTGAGGACCATGTTGAAGTCTTGAGAAAATTTTTGATTGACTGAGGAAATTTAAGCTGAGGCTTAACCCCACAAAATGCATATTTGGAATAAAGTCTAGGAAGCTCATTGGATAGAAAGGGCATCAAAATAGATCCCTTTAAGGTAAAGACCATATGCAATCTAAAATCTCCCTTTACTATTAAGGAAGTCTGAAGTCTATATTCATCTCCCAACTATTAGATGCCACTAAGCCATTCTTCAAATTGTTGAAGAAGAACACTAAAGTCAACTTGGATGGAGAATGCTACAAATCCTTCGAAGAACTCAAGCGATATCTTTCACAATCATGTGTATTAGTGCTGCCTATTCAAGGCATGCCTCTAATCTTGTATCTCACCATATATGATGAGTCTTTATGAGCTATGTTGACGCAAAAAGGATCAAGAGATGTGATAGAACGTACCATATACTACCTTAGTAAAAATTTCACTACCTTTGAGATCCGATATCCTAATGTGGAAAAAAACGTGTGTAGCCCTAATTTGGGTATGCCATCGATTGAGACAATATACCCTTCACGACCGCATCTTGCTAGTGATTGAGATTGACTTGATTAAATATCTTTTGGAGAAGCCTGTGTTGGTCAGATGGCTTGCCAAATGGCAAATATTATTCTCCAAGTTTAATATTCAAAGCATGGCACAGAAGTCTATCAAGGGATGAGCTATAGCTAACATGTTAGCTAAAAATCCCAAGAAGTCTAATGATTGAGATGAAGTCAATGAACGAATTCACATAGTCTCACATGATAAGTGGACCATGTATTTTGATGGCACTGTTAATCATTCTGGTTCTGGCACTATGGTAGTTTTAATATCCCTAGAGGGTCAACATTACCCAGTAGTTATGGAGTTGGTATTTCCTTGTACCAATAATATTTCTAAATATGAGGCCTGTATCCTTAGTCTGCAGTTGGCCATCGATATGAAAGTCAAAAAGCTTTGGTTTATGGTGATTCCGCACTCATCATCCTTTAGATGGGAGGCGAATGGTAAACACGAGACGTAAAGTTGATTCATTACCATAAATATCTCGAAGACCTAGTCAAGGAATTTAACGAAATATCTTTTGATTATTTGCCACTATCGCAAAATCTATTTGTTGACTCTCTAGCGACTTTATCATCAATGTTATAATTAATTGATGGTTTAAGCATTGATCCCTTATAAATCGATATCTTGAAAAAGCCTGCTTACTGCCTAATGGTTGAAGAAGAACCTGATGGTCAATCTTGGTATTATGATATCATGAACTACCTTCAAGATGACAAATTTCCCCAAGGGAGTTAAGCCAATGATTGAAAATAACTAATGAAGTTAGCATCCAAATTCTTCCTCTGTAGAGGAGCCCTTTATAAAAGGTATTTCGATTTAGTAGTCAAACTGTTGATGAAAGAGACATATGAAGGAGAGTATGGCCCTCATATGAATGGTCATCTCCTGGCAAGATAAATCATGAGACTTGGTTACTATTGGTTGACCATTGAATACGATTGTATTCAACATGTGAAGTGTTGTCACCAATGCCGAGTCTATGGAGACAAAATCAATGTTCCTCCTAATGAATTGCATCAAATGTTCGAGCTTTGGCCTTTCTTGATGTAGGGCATAGATATTGCCAGATCAATTAATCTTAAGGCATTGAATGGACACCGCTTTATCTTAATAGCTATTAATTATTTCACCAAATGGATTGAAGCCAGTTCTTATGCCCATGTCACTACAAAGAGTGTGGCAAAGTTCATTCGTCATGATATCATCGCTCAATATGGAGTTCCCGAATCGATCATCACTAACAATGGATCAAACTCAAACAACAAAATAGTGGACAAATTACTCAATGAGTTCCATATTCACCAATTGAATTCTTCTCCTTATTGCCCACAAATGAATGGAGCTATAGAAGTAGCAAATAAGAACGTCAATAAGATTTTAGCCAAGACAACTTAAAATTATCATGCCTGACATGATTGGTTGTCATATGCTTTGATGGCTTACCGAATCTTAATTCGCATTTCAACTAGGGCAATGCCATTCTCATTGGTATATGGAATGGAAGCTATGCTACCTATGGAAGTGAAAATCCCTTCACTAAAGTCAAGCTCGTTGAAGCTAGGTGTGTTCAATAAAAGTTTGAACAACACTATATGATCGATAAAAAGAGGGTAACAACCCTATGCCATGAACAAAGCCATTAGAAACAAGTCGTTTAACTAAAGGTTAAACCAAGACATTTTCAGATCAATAATCTTGTTATGAGAAAGGTCTTGGCTATCATTTTGGATCCTCATGAGAAGTTCGCTTTGAGCTACGAAGGCCCATATGTTGTGAAGAAGGTACTATCGCGTGGAACAATGATTTTTGTAGAAATTGATAGCCAAGAATTGCCAAAGGCTGTAAATGCTGATGCTATCAAGAAATATTATCCATAAATAAAGTGAAAGGCTTTTGAGCTGCTTTTAGACTAAATGCAAACCACTTTAGGATAATTGCGTCATGCATCCCATGCATACATATTAAATATGCATGTTTAATCATTTTGTAGGATCTCTAAAAAAGATTCTACCTACCACAGGAGTACAAAACCTCTAAAAAAATGACCATATTCTTTAAAATTTAGAAGTGGTCCTCTCCTTTAGAATGCTGAAAAAGTCAATTGGAATTCTAGAAGTGAACTCTTGTGCTACACAAAGTTTATTTTGTCTACAAATTTCCCTCAACCTTGTTTCCAAAAGTCTCCCTAGTAGATTCAGGGAAACCTATCTTTGAAAAACATTCCTTATATCTTAATTCCCCACTGAGAGGAATTTATCCGATTGATGTTTTGAAAGACTTGAAAAATGATTGTTAAATATGTCAAGTGGTAGTGTCAAAATGATGGGAGGCAACCCTTTGCCAAACACATCCTTATACATACCTTGAGAGAATTAGGTGAAAAGAACCATGTCTTAGGGCATAGGAGTCATTCACAATGAATACATGGATTAAAATAATAAAAGCATTTTCTTCTCAATCCCAAACACTACTGATATCCCTTGCAAGCTATCACGCCCCGATCCTCAAATGCATGTCCATCCTTCACCTGGTCGATTTATAGCAACGTCCCAGGATGCATCGCCAACCTTTTTATTTTAATACACATGCAGAAGCATAAAATAATCCCTAGACAATAAAACAATGTGATAAAAAGGTAAGGCAATATTTTTCACAACTGAAAAGCCACAACCACACTTTTATACAAAGCAAACCTCATAGTATATAATACAATACTATTCACAAAAGTTTGATTTATCACACATCAGTCCATGACTTAGGTTTGCAAAAGGGATGGGATCTCAGTCCTCATCCAGGTCGTACTCTAGATTCTCCTTCGGATCATCCTCTTCTTTAGATTCTTCTTCTCTTTCTTCAGGTTTGTCCTCAGCTCTTCCTCCTCAAAATTTCCCTCAGGCTCATCCTCAAGTTCCTCCTCCTCAGGCTCCTCATCTATTGGTTCATCCTCCTGTCCCTCCTCTTGCTCAACGATCTCCCCTTATTCTTCGCTCTAGTTAGTGTCTTCGATGGAATACACGGGAGTATGAGAATCGTCCTTGAGTTTAGGATCTTTAGCGTCCACTACCGACCCATCCTTAGGATTTGTCATCCCTTCTCCGAACGCCACTTCCAATATGTACAAGGGCACACTACCTTCCAGTATGGGACCCTCTCTGTGACGGTACCACAATCAATACTCATGGAGTCTCAAGGTGTCATTACCCACATAACCTAGACAGTCAACTTAATCAGTACGTACTCCATTCACTTAGGGTGGTTATGTATATGGACGTGGAAACAATCATACTCCATTCACTCGGGGTGGTTATGTATATGGACGTGGTATGCTATTTTTGAGATCACTTCGGGAATACCAAAATGCATAGGAGGACGAGGAGGTGGAGGTGCTGTCATCTAGGGGCCTGAGATGGTTATACAATAATCAATGAGACAACATTTCAGCAAGTTCTGTCCTTCTAAGACCCATTAGGAAACCAATACACTATGGGCTGCCTAAGCACACTTGGGTAAGAGGACTTACCTTGGCCTCAGATTTCCACTTGCAAATCAGTACAATTCAAATAGGCACCCAATCAAACGCTACCGATCGAAACATTGGTCAATCAACCCAGTCAATTTACATGTCAGATAGACCATTCTTGGTCATTTCAGTCAATACTCTCCATTCTCCAAAATAACCCATTGGGTTACTGAGCTAGTATTTTATATGATTCATTTTTTGAAATGACATATTAAGTCACCGACTATATTCATTATAACATCCATTCTCCATAATGACATGTTGAGTCACCGAGCCGTTATGGCATGTCATCTATTCTCGAAAATAACCTATAGAGTTAATGAGCCGACATTGCATACCATCCTTTCTCCAAAATAACATATAAAGTCAGTGAGCCGGTATATAATATGGTACTCCAACCGTATAATCAATTTGTCATTTTTTTATGATACTCGATAAAAATAACCGTGTGTGGGTACACGATCGACTTTACCGAAAATATAATAATTTCTTTCCACAAATCCCACCATTTTTTGTAGTCCACCAAAACATTTTTGGCGTTGTCAACCGACACCCGATTATTTTCCAATTAATTATTCAAAATTAATTAATTTAGAAAAATAATTATAGAATCATTAATAAATCAATTCGGCACAATCTAGCACTCAATGAATTAAACAGACTGCATCACAATAATCAACATCAAATTTTGGTCATCCACCATACCGGTCTAATTTTCGAAAATTAATTATTAAATAGCAATAAATCCAATTTAGGCCGGTAATGCCTAATTGGAAGCCAAGATGAGCCCAGAAACCAAGAATCTTTCACTAAAAAATAGGACTTGTCTACTTGCTGAATACAATAACCATTTGCCTAACATGCATAGGTAAATCCCTAATTTAATTATTCTAATCTAATCTAATCACCTAATTGCACTTAATTAAATCTAATCGACTCCTAAATATCATTAGCATACTAGTGAGCAAAACTCACTTGTGCAAAGTGAAGACCGGAACACCGAGACGACAACGCAATAGCGGCCGAAACTTGAGTTTGCAACAGCATCAACAGAGCTCGGACCAGGCCTTAAACCAGCCCAACAAATCTCATCCCAAATTTGAGATTTGTTGCTAAATTGGGCTGGGCTTGATCTGGGCTTGGGCTTGCTGAAATGAAATTGAAGATGGGCTTGAAACTTGGGCCAAACTGTTGCTATAAAGATGGGCTAAGCTGGGCTGGCTTGTTGGGCTGCGGCAATTGATGGAGTTACTGGGCCGAGCAAAAGGAAAAGGAAACTGCTGGGCTGCTACTTCGGTGATGTTGGGCCCGATGAGTGGAGATCGCGGACGTTGGTAGCTCACGCTTCGATGGAGACCAAATTTCAGTCACTGCTGGGGGGTTTTCTTGCAGGCGTTGCTGTTGGGTGAGGAGCCAGAGTCAACGCCAAGGCTTCGAGCAACTGTAAGAGGATGAAGAGGAAGGACGCACGGCAGCAAGAGGAGCTGAAGCCGCAGACATGGAGCTCGGCAGAGTTGGGTCGCTGGCGTGAGGGAAGTGGAGTGGGGCTATAGAATTCGGTGGAAGAGACAGGATGTCAAAGGAGAAACGGTGGGGATGGGCACCGTGGAGATGGGGTATTCAGCTGATGGAAATTTCAGTGGTTGGTGGCAGATGCTGGGGTTGTCTTCGGTGGTTGACCAAGCACATATGGAGACACGGGGAGGCAATCGTGGCTGGGCTGCTTCGGTTGAAGAGTAACCGGAAGAAAAGGAATAGCAAGGGAAATGAAAATAAAGTAGAGCAGAGAGCGATCGAGGGAGAGAAGACGTCCAAAGGAGGGAGTGGCGGTTGTGCGTGAGGAGGAAGCCAAGGAGGGGGGGCCCAAGGATAGCAATTCTTATCTCCTCCATTAACTCCATGTCCCCTTATATTTTCCACCCAATTTTCCACCAAAATAGTCCAAATTGGAGCTAAAATTGAAGCCCTTTCCATTGATCCGAATTTCATAATTTAAGCTTCAATTTCTTTATTCAATTCCCCAAATTGAGGTCCAATTTAGTTGAAGAAAAATCCCGTACAATTTTTTGTTAGTCCTTGAAACTCAAAGGCTCGCTTGGAAGTCCAAATATCCTTTAATTTGGCTTGTTCGAATTTCCATTTTTGTAATGTCTAAAACGGTTTTCCGTAAAAATCCCGAAATCTCTGAAAATGATTCTAAGGATGAGTCAACATTCCTAAAATAGATCGTGACACTACAGAACTTTCAATTTGTGAAATCGGGTTCAAATTCACGATTAATTTCACTCCGATGCAATTTTAGCATGACCTTGGCTACTAGGTAGTTTTCAGAAATTTTTTGAGCCACAATGCACCACTTCGACACATTGGCAACTTTCGGTGGTCGTGAAAATCTCAAGGTTTCAATTACGAGTACAGGATACCCAAAATGATAGAAAATCGGTCTAATCTCAATTGATGAGAATTTTGCAATTAGGTGAAATCACCCACACCTTGATCACACATCTCAGTCGAATCAACATATCCCTTATCTTTGATCGATTTTGATAATGCCGTAATAACTCTTGCAGACTAACATGATCGAGCAGTCGGCTTCTGGTCAAATTCTCAAGCATATTGCATTAAAATCTCTTAATAACTTCCTCAAATAGTCTAGTTATCTCACGAGTGATCGGATCTGAGAATAGCACTGTAGACACATTGATGAAAGGCTTATTTTATTCAATTGAAAATAGTACACATGATGTTACACAAGCCCCTTTGAGCCAATAGGGAGCATTTCCAAAATAACCCTTCAAGAGCAACCCCACATTGGGGCAAAATAGAGAGTTTTGGTTGAAAACTATAGGTCGAGCAATCGGCGAGTAATCGGCTCTAAGAACGGTACTGTAGACACGTCGATGAAAGGCCCAATTTATTTTTATTAAAAACAATTCATTCATGATGTTACACAAGCCCCTTTGAGCCAGATAGGGAGTATTTCCAAAATAACCCTATCAAGAATAACCCCACATTGGAGCAAAAAATCAAGAAAGATTTTATTGCTTTCACTTACACCAATCTTCTTGTGACAACTTTAGATGAATTTTTATGAAAGCTTGAAGCATCCCAAAGTGATGAAGAGCATTATGTTCACTACCCAAACACTATTACCCTTTGCTTAGCCAATTCTATTCACTACCCACACTAGGGCAAGGCAGATGGTTTATCAACAAAATTGAGAATGTTTGTCATGTTTGTAATACCACTCGAAGTCCTAGATACTTAAAATAGAGTGAAAACTAAGGTGCATGAAATAGTAGTGTGCCTTGAAAAAGCAAGGCCAATGCCCATCAAAAAATGCGAAGAAAAGAAAAATGCAAAGGAATGCAAAATCAATGGTCATGCAAGAGATCACCCATTGAAAGATAACATAAAAGCTTTGCAAAAGCATATATTACAAGCAATGTCATTAGAAAAGAGAGCGAACATCTCATGTCTTAAAACAAATAGTCAAAAGGACTCTCGAGATAAGTTAAATTTTAAGAGTTAGATTTTCGAAAAGTTGTGTGATGGTAATGATGCCAAGATAATCACTCACTTTTAACCTCTTGATATCTAAAAAAAAAATTCAAGCCTTTTAAGCCTTACTTGAACCAGCATTACAATCCTTATCCAAAGTTTCTTCCGATTGAGATGATTCTGGTTGAAATGAGAATTTCACATAAGAGCCACTACTAGAAGGAGTGGAAGCAATCCTATCTTGTCTTATCTTCAAAGTTCTTGGCTTGTAAACCTAATGAAGATGTTGATTGAATATTCATTTCTTGATCCCAAAGCGGCTACCTCTTGTGTAAGCCTATGACCAAGTCATCATTACGGTTCTTTTAGAAGACTTTTTGATCAATGAATTATATTCACTATAAATGTTTCCAAAAACCTTAGGCATAGGTTATGTGAGACATCTCTAGTGAGACTTGAGCAACTTTCCCACATCAATGGTTGGGAATAAAATCCTTTTTTAAAGAGCCAATGTAAATGACCTTTTGTTAGGTTATTTCTAATTTGGCATATTTGATTTAACCCCTAAGTAGTTAACCAAACTTCATTTGGTTAAAGTCTTCCCCGAAGGAATTTGATAATTGGTATAGTTTACCAAGACGTGTTTGAATAATTTCGCAAGATTGGCTTTTGAGTAATCTCGAAATCCTTTTTTTAAAATATATGTTCCCAAGTGAACTGGGTTTTGGTCACCTAAAACCATACCCTCCCTAGGCTTTAGATTCCATGCTATCCTTAGAAACCTCGGCTTTAGGTTCTAGGTTGTCCTCAGAAACCTCAGCTTTAGATTTCAAGATGTTCTCAGAAATCTCAATTTTAGGTTCTAGGTTGTTCACAAAAACCTCAGCTTTAGGTTCCAGGTTGTCCTTGGAAACCTTAGCTTTAGGTCCCAGGTTGTATTGGGATTTTACGGAACATATATAGGCTAAATAAACATAAATGCAGCGGAAGGAAAGATAAAATTCTACTATACATGTTCCTCCAAAGGCGTTGTTCGTGCATTTTAATTAAAAATCAGAATATCAAAGGGCGTTTTATGGATTACTTCTCGAAGCGCGCTTTAAACAACTTGATTTAGATGTTCTTTAGTTCGAGCCCCACAAATGTCGGGCCTCTAGTTCAGACACACCACCAACACACCTTGAACGAAAAGGAGCTCGCAGGTAATCTCCACTGTAATTGTGCTAGCAATCTTGTGGAGACAATTCTCTACACATGGTTAGCAACCGTTTGCTAACCACATAGTTCTCTCTCTCTCTTTTCTCTCCTTTTCTTAACATAACCCACTCACCCTCTCTTTGTTGTATTTATAATGTCCTAGTGAAGTCAACATTTAACTTCCTTTAGAAGCTAGTCCTTAACCTCTTAAAGAAGTTATTGACTACTTTTTCCAAAAACTACTTCTTCCGGAAGCTGATCTTTAACTTTTCAAATAAGTTATTGACCACTTCCTCCATAACTTCTCAAATAAGTTATTGACTATTTCCTTTAGAAGTTGGATGAGCAAGAAAACAATTCTCGTGAGTGGGCTATGTCCAATTGAGTGAATTGGTTATGGTGTATGACATCCCTAGATTCATCACTGAGTTGGTAGTAAGACTTACACTAACACATTAGTACTCCCTAGAGAATTGATTGTCCCGATCAATCTCTAGGTCCTACTAGCCATGATTGACTTCAAGCAATATGTCATGGCTACCTAGATAGTGTGAATGCTTAACATAATGAACCTATCAGCTTTGGTGATAATGTAATTCAATCCCTCTGTCTTACTATGTCCTCATTGAACAAAGATCATGGGATATTTGTTAAGTCACCAATTCAATTATATGCACAAACCTAATTGACCTACATTTTATATAAGACATAAACAATTTATTCTCAATTATAACCTTGGCCGATGATTTCAATACAGTGTCATAATTAGATCGCATAAGACATCATTAATGTACCTTGCATGTAACAAGAAGACAAATTCCATGTTGTGCACACATGTAACTTCGTATGTGAACGAGTTATGACCATCAAGTATAGAGACAGATTAATGAGCCACCAATATACATACCCATGAACCATAGCCGTCCAACACACAAGTTAGCATTGTGCCTCAAGTCTAAGGATTATTTACACAAGATCAGAGCAAGAATGATTGATCATTGACCCCGTTAAAAGCTTCCATGTTGCCAATCATTCTATGTATGTCACGTTTAGTGAACTTATCTGCTACAAGCACCCATGTTCTAACTCAAGCATCATAATACCCAATGACTCATGACTCGTCATTACCTTAAGTATATGGTAAAGCTAAGAACACATTGGTCTCAACGGGATCATTAATATCCACCCAATGATCCATTGACTGGGAACGGTTTAAAGATTCAGTCTAACTGTGAACTTGTCATGCATATTCTTAACGTTTTAAAAATAAATCTAGTCACAACTGGTCTTATAGAATCATTCATATAAATAATTGGACAAATGAATGAATACACCATTGCCATTAATTTGACAACACAACTGAAATCCCCCTAACATGTAACTATTACATGGTTGCTTTAGGGCATGTAACTAACAAGTTGTCCTCAAGAATCTTGGCTTTAGGTCCCAGGTTGTCCTCAGAATCCTCGATTTTAGGTCCTAGATTGTCCTCAGAAACCTTGATTTTAGGTTCTAGGTTGTCCTTAAAAACTTCGGCTTTAGGTTTCAAGTTATTCTTAGAAACTTTGACTTTAGGTTCAAGGTCATCATTAAACCTCTTTCTTAGGTTTGTAGCCATCCTTAAATCATTTTCCTTCCTCAACAATCTATTTTCCTTCATTTCATCTCATGAGAGAAATAGAGAAAAGAATCCCAAACATGAGTCAACATACCCCAATGAGCGAAGGTAATTGTTTAGGTATGTTCCTAATCAAATATTATTTATTTTATTATTTTATTATTTTATATTCCTAAAGTTGAGTAAACTAAAAATGGTAGGTATCAATTTTGTCTTTAAGTGGAACCTCTTTGAATTCCCCTTTAAAAAGGGCAACTATTTAAAGAGGAGCAACTGTTGACACTTGATTTTTAGTTGACATGTTAGGAAAGGTAAAAAAAAGATTGAGATTTTGGTTTCTAATAATGACAGAGCCCGTTTCTCGGCCAAAAAAGTGTCGCTTTTCATTTTTTTTTCTCTTGTACTATCGTTTTAAAGTAATTTCCAAGTCATTTTGAAGAAAAATCTAAAAAGTCAAGTTGTTGACTTTTGAGTTAACTTTTTAGTCAACTTTTTAGATCAAACTCAACCTCGAGTCAAAAATTGACTTTTTACCTAAAAAGATGCTATTTAGTTTTAATTCCACTTTTGTTAAATCAATTTCTCAAAAATTCAAAAATTTGACCAAGAAAATTGAAAAAATAAAAAATTCACAAATCAATTAAAAACCTTGTTTTCCAAATTTTTTGATTTCAGATTTTAAATCGACAAAAAATGAAATCACTTTCATTGTAGTCATTATTAGTTGTAATTCCTTCTTCAAAATTTGATTTAAAGACTATTTTAAATTCGTTCATGCATTCAATTTTGTGAATTGTCTTATCAAAATACAATTGCTAATTTGAGCCCTAATTAGGAGATCAAAATCAATTCTCCATTAATTACAAATGGACGATTGTTCTTTACTCATTTTTCGTAAGATAAGTCCAAATTCGAAATCAATTTTGGAAAATTCACAGAAGAACTTCTCAATTTGAAGAATTTTACTCTTTCAAGCATAAGAAAGTCAAGCAATCAAGCTTCAATTGGTAAAATTCAAGTTGACCCATTCAAGGTTATGGTTTAATTTCATGAATCTAGGTTCAATTTTGATATGATACCTAAATTCATTTTTGACATAAACTTAAGCACTTCAATTCAAGGTCAATTTGAACATATTAAGTGATCTTACACAAGGGTAGTTTATTAGATAAGGCCAATGTGGCTTTAATTGAAATCAATTTCAATAGGCTTGTAAGTTTGCCCATTAAACTGTTAATTTAATCATTTTAGCCCTTTAAGCTCAATACAAAGCACCCATATTTTTGATCCATTGTCTTTTGTAATAATCATCCAATTAAGTCAACAAAAGATCCTTAAATCACATTCATGAGATTTGATTGACTTGATTGGATCACAATTGGGCAATTTCCTCTCAAATAGCATAAATTTTATTTTCAATTTGTCTTTAGAGACCAAATTGCATAAATTTTGAACCTACAAAGGGCTCTAAGGAAATGGATCAACTCGAACCATATCAAATCGATCAATAACTAACCAAACCGGAGCGAACTGGGTCTGATCGGTCTAACCAATTATCGGTAGTGTTGGCTGATTCAGCCACTTATAGGTTGGCTTTGGACCTTCGATGACCAGTTCCAAGTTCCTCTTGGTGTCAATTTTAGATCTGCACCTTCAATTTTCTAAAGTTTTGTAGATTGGCCTTTGAATTCCATCAAATTGCAATTTGACCCCTAATCAGATATTTTGACACAATTCTCAATTTCGGCTTGGCTTTTCGCAAATCAAACCCACTAGATTGATTACCCCACACCTCAAGATCATAAGTGAGCTTTCGAAATTGAATTTCAACCGTCAAATCGAACCAATGGCTGAGATTGCTTGATTTGGGGATAGTCTATAAGCCAATTTTCCCTCCAATTTTTGGGGGGTTCATTTGCATGAAATTAATCTCTCTCTAAAATAGATTTCTCTCTCTTCCCTCTCAGTTTTCCCACCCAAACTCTCTCTCTCTCTCTTTTTCTCTCTCACACATGGCCACCGTCCTTCTGTCAGTTTAAGCCTCCACCGACAGTGGCTTCGGCCACACCACATTCTCCGATCATCTCCACTCCTTCTAGGTATTGATCGAAGTTTCCACAAGTTTCAGCCATGTCTTGATTAGCCTGATCAAGCTAGCCGATCAGCTGAGTTTGATCACTGACATAGAAGCCAATGATTCTCTCCAAGCTTTAACCGAACTAGACCGACGGTCCAATGGTCTTTTAACGTGTTGAAGCTCAACGATCCTCTTCATCAACTATCCTCAAAGTCCTTGTGATTGGCGTCCAAGCGAGTGATCATCAGAGGGTCTCTAATCAAGCAGATCTCCATCGCTACTTGAAATCGATCCAAATCAAATCGATCCTTTTGATTGCTTGAATTAGCAGTCATCAGTGATCTTTGGAGGTTCCGTCTACCTCCGACCAGTTCCCTAGGTATTCCCCAACCTCGCTATGGTTGGGGATCAGCCAATCAGTCACTAGCAAGCTCCAGCAGTCCATACTTTTCATGGCAAGCATGAAGACCAGTCTGATTGGATTGGTTCTAGTTCAACACCAACTCCACGGTTCGGGCATCTCTCAAAGGTGATCCTTGCTGTCTAGATCTAATCCTTGGTGATTTATGGTGGTTCGATCGTGTTTTGACAAGGATCTCCTTAGATTGTGATTATAAACGACAAAAGCCGCATCAAAGGTAACCTCCTCTATCTCGAACCCCGTGAAGTGAGGCTAGATTAACTAGCAGGCTAGGGTTCAACTTTAGGAATATATGCTATGTTTATTTGCTCATTGATGAGTTGCTAAAGTTTGAATGTGTTCTTGAATGATCATGGATGATTGAACTTGATTAGGCTTTAAATTTGCATTTTTGTATCTTTAGACTAACCTGTTGTCTTGACGGAAATGAGGTTTGAAATGACATTATCTTAGTTCGAGTCCTTCGAGGCTTTGAAAATACACATCACGAGATTCAAATTGATAAGTCGTAAATCATGATTAAACGACATTTGGCCCTCAAAAAACACCTCCGTATCTGTAGAAATTTTGGTCCGTTTTTGGTTTTGTTCATGTTCCACCTTCTAACTTTGTTATATTTACACCGGTTTCTATGATAGACTTTTGAAAAAATTGTCTGCATGAGTTTTGTTCCAAATTCTCTCATGTATGTCCTATATTTTTGCTTGATTTTTTGGATAGGTTTTGGTGAGTCAAAATTGCGTAAAACTGAGCATAGGATTGTCTTCCCTGCACCGTTCCGAATTGCGCTTTAGTAAAATTGATTCTATAAATGAGTTTAATTGGTCTTAGAGTATCCATTGGACATGAACTACATGTTGTATCTGCCTAATTTATGTATGATTTGTAAATTTTTGATGTCATTTAGAGCATCACTTGCATGTAGTAAAGAGTACGGGTGTTGTTGCAATTAGGGATGTCAAAGACTCGTGTCTGCTTTGCTATTTTTTTTGTGTGATTTGCATGATCTCATTTAGGCTCCAAAATCTTGATGAAATTTTTTTCTCATTGCATGATTTGCATATAAGACTTTTCATAGAATTTTTGCATATAAATCATACTCATTCCGTAGTGTTAATGCTGAAACTAGATATTACCATGCCATGCCCATTTAGGTCTTTTGGAAACCAAATCTTGAAATGATGTCTTCTTGACATTTGAATTGCATGTTATAATGTTTGTGTACATGTTTAGCTCATTACATTTGAGTACCAATTCGAATGTTAAATTTGTGTCGTAAAAGTGCATGTTACACTTAAAATCAAGCGTGTCATTATGAGTCAAGCCATCTTGTATTGTCATTAGATTGTATGACATCTTAGCATATCAACTTAGGGTTAGATGTCTACCCTGATTTTTTGTCACATCAAATCCCTCTATAGTTTGTGAAATTCATGCGGGTTGTGCATTACTTGAATGACATTGAGGTCTATTAATGCATGTTTATGTTCTAGTTTTTAATTACTAATAGGTGCATTTTTAGAAATCTTTGTTTTAGAGCACCAAATTGACCTAGTTTGGGCCCGAGCCTTTTTAAGAAGTTGTAAGGCATTCTTTGATGTTTCCATTGCCACTGATTTCATGTGATATGCTTGTCGTTAAGTCCCTTTTCTGTTTTTCTCAAACTTGACTAGAATATAGACCTAGGGTCAAAATTTAGACCCCAATTTGGATGGACTTTTGTCATGTTTGTACCATTTTTTTTTGTAGGGATTCTCAACCTGATCTCTTAATAAAAAATTTTTTTCCTCATGTTGACTATGTCATGTGAAAATCTAATGATTTTTAGACCTCTTTTGATAGAACAAAGCATGCTTGCAATGATATGATGTCCTGCTGTCTTAATAAGTTTCTAATGCATCGTCACTCTTTTTCTGATTTTTATAGAATCATACTTAGCTCATTTAGGAAAAATTTCTTCATGAAAGTTGTTCATTATCATGTCATGTGTGTTAGAAAGTTTTGCCATAATTTTGCTGATTTGTCATGCTAGGTATGAAATTTTATGACGTGAATTTGGTTGTGATTGTTTAGATAGACTACTTAGTTTAGTTTGTGCATGAATTTAGGCCATGCCATCTTCATGAAAGTTGCTTTAAATCCTTTGTTATCTCTTGTCAAATTGCTTCCAATGGATCAATTTTCCAAATCATATTTCAAAGGTACGTGTGGTGTTTCCAAAAGCAACCATTTTTAGAACTTCTTTTTGAAGCTTAATTTGGCTGAAGGAAGAGTCATGTTTTGAACCATATTCAAAATGTCTGCCACAGTTTTGAATGCATTTATGTGAGTTCCAAGCTAGCATTCTCATTGAATGTATTCCATAGCCTAGATATTCCTTAATTTGAAATATTTTCAAATCTCTTTAATTCCCGATTTGACATTATGAAAGTCATGGTTTAGATTGTATTCAAAATGATAGCGACGCTTGTGAGTGCATTTATGCGAGCTCTGAGCTAAACTTGGCAATTGAATGCCTTCCATAATCGAGACATCACTTTATCTCAAAAACTTTGTGAATGATTTCAAAAAATGTCATTGACATATCATATGCACCCTTATGCATATAATCACGTCATTCATTAGAAACCTCTTTGGTTGTGATTGGCACATGCCCTTGGTAATAAATGACGTGTTGACAGTTCACTTTCTTATTTGATTGGTTGAGAAATAAAGTCCAAAAGACTTACATGTATGTTTAATTCATAGATGCATGTGGTTTCCAGATGTATGCTTGGATTGATGCATGATATCGAGGGAAAACCCTAGAATCACACCAATCGCTTGGTTATGAGGCTTATAAGTGTTATCGGACATGCGAGAATACAATTGGTCGATAATGGCCGTAAGTCATAAAATGAATTGGGTAGGTGTCTTAAAGGGACTTACGCATGAACTACAAAGGCCGACCCCAAGGCCCAAATTTGATTTGTGAATTGAAGTTCCTTTGATTGATTAACTTTGACATGTTGTTGTGCTTTTGGTTGTTTTGACATGTATGCTTGTTTCTTTCCATTATATGTACCTAGCTATAGTTCTTAGACTAGGTTTAGAATAGGATCCCAAGACAAAGATGACGCGAAGACAATGAAAGGTCGAAGTCCAATCCAGCCATATCTTTGTACATTCATCCCCAACATATGTCTCGGTTTCTTATTATTTGTATAAAGCCCAACGGGTTGTGGGTTCTTTTCTTTCTTGTCTTTTAGTTATGTTTCTCTTTTTATCTTTCTTAGGAATGCATGATAGATTTGCTGCTTTCCTTGGTTGTTTACTTATTATCTCACAATTTCGATTCAATTGATTGTTTTCTTTTCACATTTTCTAAAACTAGAATAGCATGTAAATGACCAACTACGCATGATCGCCTCGTTTAGGATAAACAATCCTGAAAAATTAAAAAAGAAATGTATGGACACCTTAAGTAAACATAACATATCGTTAGGTATCGAAAGGGCGCTAATAGAAATATTAGTGTAACCCAAGTCTCCAAACCAAAATATCTGGTTGCATAGGAATCGAGGGAACAATCCCGACTCTCAATTAGGTGTTCTAATCTACCCCCAAAAACAAGGCTAGTGGCAACTCCTATTTTATTTCTAGGTTGTCTTAAACAACTATACCGTATAAATGAATTCATCACGAGGGGCATGAATCTTGAGAAAAGGTTCACAATTGTGATTTAGCATACTTGAGATGGTGAAGCCAATAAAGATGAAGTGATGCCATCTTTGGTGGATGTACATCTCGAGAGGGCTATCATGGTTGTTAAAAATACCCTTAAACTCACATTTACCTTCGGATTCCTTTTGGCCTTAAAACCATCGACTAGGACATATTGCGATGTCGAGGTAAGGTCACGACACCTTCCGCTATCACACGAGATAGAAGCTTGGGAGAGCTCACGATGACAATTAAGTGAATTCACAAGAAGTTCATTTGAGGGGTGAGGTGATAACATCTTTGTGGTTGACAACAATGAGGAAACTTTTATGGTCAAGTATCCCTAAACCCAACTTTTCCCCTTCCTTTCCTCGTGGGAGGATTGGTGGTGAGATTGGGTCGTTATAGTTGCATCCGATGACAGCATTTTGCCAAGTAAACTTCTACCTAAACTTCCATCTAGCCTTGATGAACCTGAAGGATCTAACAACGAAGCCATCGACCTTTCTAATGACTCAGATGAAGGTACTCTATTCCTATTTACTCATTATAACCTTTGGCTCTTCACATTCCTTATTATGTGTACATCCTTTACTTATAAACGGCTGTATATTCCACCCTCAGATAGAGAAACACTGGCGCAATTGATACCATAGCTAAGGAAAAGGAAAAGAACTTCCCCTATCTTTCCCAAGAAACAACTCAAAACACTTTTTGAAATCCTCGTCTCAACCGCTTATGCTTTTTTGAGGCTTTAGCAATCGATGCTTCAACAGTCCTTATCCCTTTGACAAAACTCCCTGGCACCATCAATGATGTTGTCTGTTCTAACCTTATCGTCTGCTCTCCATCTCTATTAGAACATGATGACTCTAGTCCTCTTACACTAGTTTTTTATTGTAAGTTTTATTTGAATATGATTCAACAATAGACATACTGTGTGCTCTGCAATAACCATCTGTTATGAATGATAGCTGAACCCATCATTATAACTAGTAACACAGCACATGCTAAGGCTCCTACCACTTCAACATCTATCTTGACTATACAGGCTCCATCTTCAAGCCCCGGTATTGTCTTTATATAAAGGATTGTGCATAGGATGAACCCATTCATCCTTACGATTAAGTTTTTAGATTCTTTTACCTCTACTCCATACTTCAAAGCTATGGCAAGTCGTTCCTCCTCCTCCCCTCCTGCTTCCTCGAGTGACAATTTCCTCATTCTGTGGATGGTTTACTTTCAAAATTGATATTGAATTTGGCTATAACTCAAAACAGCCAAAGATGGTGGAGGCCATTCGAAGATTAGCCTTGTGATGTATATCTTTGGTGACCATCCTTTCTTGCATAGATACGAGGAATTCATTATCACATTCGATCATGACCTCGAAACTTACTAGGCCAACTAGTACACCATCGACTCTCGCACGGCCGTGAAGCACGCACACGAATGTAAGCAATAAGAAATAGGTTGTGTAGAAATAATATATGACGAACTAGTGAACGCTTGAAGTTCACTCAACATCATGCACACCCAATTCCTGCACCTTTGGGACTACGTGGCTGCTGAAGTGAAGGACTTGGATGAAAAGTTGGAAAATGATCTAAGTTTGTTGGAGAGCATAGAGGCCACACTGGACAAGGCGGTGCAAACGAACACTTTAAACCTGGTCAACCCCCAGATTAAGGACACCAATGCCCTTATCAACTAGATCAACAATCTTGTTGAGTCACAAGTTGTCATCCTAGAAGGCTTGGAGAGGAAGCGCGGAACCATGTTCAAGGTTATGTATAGATTCATGTTTCCCTAAATATTTCGATATTTAACTGCCTATTCTCTAGTATAAATCGTAACCAATTAACATATATTTAATTGCTTTTCTTTTACAATTTTTATCATTGGCAACACAATTGTTCAAATACTCATCAAATGAAGTTCTCCAATCTTGGCTCGCTACATCGTTACCTAGTGCTTATGTATCTTGAATCAAAGTGATTCTATTATCTATCAAATGCAGTGCCCTCACTTGGGTAATAATAATATGATCCGCTAGTTCTTTAGATATTTTGTAACCGGATGCCATTTGAGCTAACTCATCGGGTATGTATTTTGATTCCTTTTGACATGAGCCAACTCGAAATTGTCAAAGTGGTCCAAAAGATGTTTGGCCAACACATGATGGGAAATAATACTTTTTATTAAGGCACAGGTATTCCCTAGACAATTGTTTTATAAGCAATTGAGAGTTGTTTATTACCTTGATAAATCGTGCTTTCATGTCAGCCAAAATATTTAAATCAACAATTAATGCTTGGCATTTGGCTTGATTATTTGAACAATTAAAGTCAAGGTTAAACATTATTTTAGACCTATGCCCATGGAGAGAAACTATAAAATTCCAGCTCCTACTGACCCAGTGACACACCCATCAAAATACAAGATCCAAGGAACTACCTGAACACACCCTTTTATGATTTTCATTTTTGATGCGTAGATATTCCGTCATAAAATTTGCCACTGCTTGTCCCTTAACTGCCCTAAGTGGGACGTAGACCAGGCCAATTTACGAGAGTGTAAATGCCCATTTGGCAATTCGACCATTTATTATTGGCGGAGTTAACATGTACTAGATTATGTCTATTTTACATATTACATGTACTATAATCAGCAGCATATAACTTAATATAAGCATGATACAATGACAAGCATAGTTTCTCAATAGCTGTGTATCTTGTCTTTGCACCGTTCAACATTTGATTCAAATAACAAATTGTTTGTTCTTTCCCCTCATCATTTTCTTGCGCCAATATGCATTCGATTGTAGTATTGATGGTTGACAAATACAACTTCAACGGCCTACTCGCCTCGGGTGGCATCAAAATTGGAGGGTTTGTGACATTTTTTTTATTCGATCAAACGCCTATTGATGCTTGTCTTCCCACACGAACTCCTCTTGATTTTTAATCTTCAATAACGGGGAAAACTTTGATCTTTCCTTACAGGTTAGCAATGAATTGATGCAAGAAATTTATCTTTCCCAATATCATTTGAAGTTGATTTTTGGTAATTGGTGGTGTTAACTCTATAATTACCTTAGCCTTATTTTTATCTATTTTGATTCCTCTATGATTGACCAAGAATCCTAGAAAATTGTTGGCCCTAACTACGAAAGCACATTTCAAAGGGTTCATATTTAATTTAAACTTATGCATCCTAACAATAGTCTACTCTAAATAAAGAAAATGACTTACCTAGTCTGATTTACAATGACGTCATCAATATAAACCTCCATGAATTCACCAATCATGTCATGGAAAATAAAATTTATCGTATTCTGGTATGTAGTGCCTACTTTCTTCAGTCCAAAAGGCACGACTAACCATTTGAAGGTGCCAATTGCTCCAAACACCTAAATGCTTTATATGGACATCCTCTTTTGCTATGAATATCTTAGTGTAGCCTAAATGACCGTCCATGAGTGACATAATCTCGTCACCAAAGGCTGAGTCAATGTGCATGTCAGTCATTGACATCTAGTATTCATCTTTGGGTTTAGCCACATTTAGCTCATGGAAATCTATGCACACTCTGAGCTTCCCATTTTTTTGTTTTTACTTGAAAAGTATTCGATAGCTACTCAACGTACCATGTTCTTCTTATAAAGCCCGCCACGAGCAATCTTTCGATTTCTTCTTTGACCTTTTGCATGACTTTTGGTGTAAACCATCTTGGAAGCTATTTATGTGGCCTGAAACCCCTTTTTTTTGTCAATCATCGATGTCTCAACTATGTCTCTACCCAATCCAAACATTTCATGGTAATCCCAAGCAAAATAGTCTTTGTACTTCCTTAACAAATTTACTAATTGGACTTTGAATTCACTATCAAGTAAGGCACTTACATAAATAAGGCGTCGATCGGTATCTATGCCAAGATTAATCTCTTTCAAGAAGTCTTGAGCTTCAATCACCTTATCATGATCCTTGATAAGTGACTTATTAAACTCTAAAATTCCTTCAACAACTTCAACATCCTACTTTGCTAGTTCGGTTCTATAGGCCGAGTACCTCCTAATAAGATCTTTTTGATAACATAAGATTCTCTATAAACAACCTTATTAAATTGCTCTGCTAATTGATTCTTTAGGTGTGACATCTTGAATTTCAAACCCTACTTTCGACTAAATGAAATGGGATTTTCATCGATGCACCTATAGTTCTTTTCTCTGAGTTGGCCACTCATGAGATAATAGCCTATCAGGTGAAGCTGTTAAGGACTCTAAATGCGACTGATTTGAGAATTCGACTAGGAATCAACTGCTCGACCGTGCTAATCTACAATGGTCACTACGGCACAGTTAAAAATCATTTAGAGACCAAAGATAGGTCCATTCAACCGAACCATGTGATTAAGTGTGGGTGATTCCACCTAATTACAAAATTCTTGTCGATTGGCACTACATCAATTTTTTTTATTGTTTTGGTATCCTGTGTCCATGGTTGAAACTTTGAGATTTTCATGACAACCGAGAGTCGCCAATGAGTCGAAGATGTACAATGTGGCTAAAAAATAATTGACCACAGGCCAATTGCACCAAAAATTGCTAAAAGCTACCTGATAGGTTATGTCACACGAAAATCGCACTCGGTTAAAATTAACCACGAATTTAAACCCGATTTTAGAAATTGAAAGTTTTGTCATGTAACTATTCATTTTAGGAACGTTGACTCACCCTCCAAAGATTTTTCTGCAAATCCAATATTTCGGTGAAAAATCAAAGTTTGGTTATTTTGGACCAAAAAATTCAAGGGACCGTTTTGGTCGCATTTTTGGCCGTCAAGTTCATTCAATTGATGAGGAAAATCACAAGAGGGATGAGGGCACCTTGGTTGGATTTATGCACTTCAATTTGAGTCTAATTAGAGGAGAATTAAAGGGGAATTGAATGAAATTTGGAAGGAAATTGTCAAAATTCGTAGGACCAAGGGGCAGCAACATTTGGACCATTTGGGGAAGCTTCTAGGGGAAGTTTGGGTGTGGATAATGGCTGACGAGGATAACAGCAGCTGGTAGGGCAACCTCTCAAGTGTTCTTGATATTTTTGGTGGCCCCCTCCCTCTTCAGCAGCTCCTTCTTCCTCTTTGCTATCCTTTTCTCCATTAGTGTTGTTTTTAAAAGCTCAAAAGAACTAGAGAATAGCCAGCTCCTTCCCCCTAGCCCGTCAACTACCGCCAAAGCCCCCCTCGCTGTTCATCTACCCATTGTGAGCCCACACGCTGCCCGCAAGCAGTCTGCCTGCCCTGCTCGTGTCCCGCTCGTCCTCATGCCCAGCTGCCATCCTTCACATGCCCTAGCCACCGTTGAGCTTGCCTGTCCACCATTTGCTGCTATCCAATAGCCATCATCGCCTATTTGGAGTTGCAGCAGCCACCGCCTCCCATCCCACGCCATTTCAATCGCTCGAGTAGCCTAGCAACCCAAGAAGCAAAACTTGAAGCTTAGCCTTAAGCTGAGAGCTTGCGCCCATTTTTAGGCTCATCTGGACCTCTGTCGGTGTTTTCATAGGCTTGTTTATCGCTTGCCTCTGCATCGTCGTCGCCGTAGACTCACCGGCCCGCTAAACTTGTGAGTTTACTTGCTAAACTCTACTTAGGGATTTAATGACGCTTAGTGTATAATTAGTTTAGGCTAATTAGGGATTAGGTGGTAGTTTAGATTAGTGATTTAATTGTTTAATTATTCATGTTAGGTGGTTAGAATAGATTTATTAAGGGCTGGATAGATTGTATCTAGATAGGTTTGGAAATTTTCTAGGCCCGCTTAGGTGGAATATTTTGTTCACAATTAGTCAACTTGAGATAGTTAATTGCATCTCATTTGAATGATTCATATAGAAATATTTGATTTCATTTAAATCGGGCAAAACAAGAAAAAAAAATAGAACAAAATTCGGACAAAAAGTCAACCCGATCAACCCGGCGTTGACCGGTGTTGATCCGCAAATTTTTCCAGCCATCTTTTGGATGGAAACCACCATTTACCAACCCACTTCATGGCCAATGCATTTGCACCCTTAATTTTCAAATTTCCAATTTTGTTACGGATTTTATGAAATTCGCAAATCATCTCCCCATGTTATGAAAATTGCAAAACAAATACCCCAATTAATAGCCGATTGATCATCATCTGTTCATTAAGAATGTACCGTGGCCATTGAAATATACATGTGCTCGATTAGGGGTGCTCTCAACAAATTTAACAAACCAATTAGCTAGGAAGATCCAACCCTAGCCCCCAAGAGCTAAGATTTGATCTTGCCTTGAACTATATAACTAACTTTCCCTCCAAAATTGAGGGAGTCTCATTTTTCAAATCTACTTTCTCCCACTAAATCTCTCTCTCTTAAATTCTCCCCCCCCCCCCGGACTTCTCCACGTTCAGCACAAAAAGAGAAGCGAAGCAAAAGGGTGGGGGAATTCTCTCAAAAATAACCATTTTTGCTCATGCTTTCTCCCACAAGATGATCTCCACCAACTAATTCTCTCTCTGGCGCAAGAACACCACTCATTCTCTTTCTTCCCTTTGATTTCTCTTAGGTCTAAGGAATAGAAATCAAAGAGGAGAATTCCACTAATTCTCTCTCTAGCCGAGAGACAAATGAAGCAACTGACTTTGTCTTTTAGGTTAATTTGTGCATGAAATTAGGCCATGCCTCCATGAAAATTATTCTAAATGATGTGATCTTTGTTGTTAAATAATTGGCATTTTCAAATTGCATCTTTCAAAAAATGCTTTGGTACATATGATGTTTCCCTAAAAATAACAATTTCTAAAAAAGTTTTTTTCCAAAACTCGATTTGGCTTAAGGAAAAATCGTGGTTTGGACCATATTCAAAATGCCTGCAATGATTGTGAGTGCATTTATGTGAACCCTGGGCTAGCCTTGGCAATTGAATGTGTTTCATAGCCTAGATATTCCTTAATCCTAAATATTTTCAAACATTTTTAAAATCCAGTTTTGACCTCGTGAAAGTCACAATTTAAATTGTATTCAAAATACCTGCAATGCTTGTGAATGCATTTATGCAAGCCTCAGGCTAGCCTTGGCAATTGAATGTCTTTCATAGCTAAGACGTCACTTTGTCTCAAAAAATTTCATGAACGATTTCGAGATATGTTTTTGAAATATCGCATGTACCCTTCATACATATAATCCCATCATACATAAGAAATTACCTATGCTTGTGATTGGCGCATGCCCTTGGTAATAAGTGACCCATTGACGGTTCACTTTCTTGCTTGAAATAAGGTTCAAAAGACCTACATGCATGTTTAAATTTTTGCAATACATGTGACTTTTAGATGAATGGTAAGGTTGATGTATGATATCGAAGGAAAATCCTGGGATCACAGAGATCGCTTGATTATGAGACTTCTAAGCTTTATTGATCATGCAAGAATACAATTGATCAACAAATGCTATAAGTCACAGAAAAAATGGATTGGGTAGGTGTCTTAGTGGGACCCTCACATGAAAGACAAAGGCTGACCCCAAAATTTGACTTTCGTATTGCACTTCCTTTAAATGATTGATCTTGACATGATGTCTTATTTTTTATTGTTTTGATATGTATGCTTGTTTCTATCCATTGTATGCACCTATTTATAAGTTTCTTAGATTAGGTTTAGATTAGGATCCTGAAGATAAAGAAAGCGCAAAGACGTTGGAGGTCGATGTCCATTCCGACCATTATCATGTACTATTCATTTTCCCTACAAATGTCTCGGGTTCTATTTGTTGTATAAAACCCAACAAGTTGTGGGTTTTCTATCTTTCTCTCATCTTCTTTTCAATTGTGTTTCTCTTTCATATTTTCCAGAATTGCATGGTAGATTTATTGCTTTTCTTGATTGTTTACTTACTGTCTTGTAATTTCAATTCCAATGATTGCTTTCTTTTCTTGTTTTTCTAGAAATAGAATAAAATGAAAATGATCAACCACGCAAAATTGCTTAGTTTAGGACTGATGATCCCGAAAATATAAAAAGAAACGCATGGACATATGAGGAAAACACAACATAATATTTAAGTACCGAAAGGGCGCTAATAGAAATATTAACGTAACCCAAGTCCCCGAACATAGATATTTGGTTATGTAGGAATCAAGGGAACACTCCTGACCCTTGATTGGGTTTTCTAGCCAACCCCCAACATGAGGCTAGTAGCAACTCTTGTCTTATTTTTAGATTGTCATAAACAATTAGACTGTATAAATAAACCCGTCACGTGAGGTATGAGTTTTGATTAAACTCACCATGATTTAGCATACTCAATATGGGAGTACCCCAAAGGATAAAGTGATGTCATCCTTATGGCAAGGCATACTGTCAAGAGGATTACCATGGTAATGTATCCTTAAATCTGATTCCACACTTGACCCCTTCTTCTAAGGTGTGTCACCCGTGTGAGTATGGATCATGACACTCCGTTATCACGCGGGGTACGAGCTTGGGAGAGCTTGCGATCTTGTGGAGGGAACTCACAAGAGGCTTGATCCAAAAGGCAAGGTGATGACATCTTTTGGAACGCGAGCCATGAGAGAACCCTCATGATCATGTACCCATAAACCTAACCTTTCCCCATTTTCTCTCCTCATGATGATGAGAAATTCGAGAGCGGCGAGATCAGGTCGCGACATACACGTATGCTTGTTTATCAAAACAAACACCAACAAGATCTACATGTGTTCTTTCTTCCACATGCTGCCTCAAAACATCAGCTCCTCCCTCGTGAACTCGATTTGTGGTTTCATACTAAAGAAGTGTTGACACATAATTTTTAGTCAACGAATTATGAAAAAGTAAAAATCAATTTTTTGGTTTCTAATCGCAACGGAGCCTCATTTCTCAGCAAAAAAAAAAGAAAGTGTCGTTTTTCATTTCTTTCTTTTGCATTATTGTTTTTAATCAACTTCTAGTTCATTTTCAAGAAAAACCTAGAAAGTCAAACAGTTGACTTTCAGATTGACTTTTTGGTCAACCTTTTGACAAAGAGTCAACTCCGAGTCAAAAATCGAATTTTTACGCAAAAATTTCCATTTAGCATTAATTTCACTTTTATCAAATCAATTTCTAAAAAATGCAAGAAATTGACCAAAAATAATCAACCTTTTAGGAAATGTCAACTAAATGGTTGATTTTTTATTAAACCTTTGACCAAAAAAATGGAAAAAAATCAAAAATCCACAAAAAAATTTATTCTAATGCCAATTTGATTTTTGTGTCGAAAATTTCATAAAATTCTATTAAGAACATTGAATTCTGAATTTTTCAGTTTTAGGTTCTAAATCAACTAAAATTAAAATACTTTTATTCTAGTCATAATTATGTATAATTCCTTCTTTGACATTTGGTTTAGGGACTATTTTAAATCCTTATGTGCATTTAATTTTGGGATTTATCGTGCCAAAATGCGAATTGCCATTTTGAGTCCTAATTAGGGGACTAAAATCAATCATTCATAACTTACGAATGAACGATTTTTTCTCACTTATTTCCTTAAGAAAAGTCCAAATTCGAAATTGATTTTAAGAAATTCACATCAAAACTTATCAATTTGAAGAATTTTATCCTCTTGAGCATAAGAAAATCAAGCAATTAAGCTTCAATTATCAAAATTCGAATTGACCCATTCATGGTTATGGTTTAATTTCATAAATCTAGGTCCAATTTTAATATTAGGCCTAGATTCATTTTTGACATAAGCTCGAGCGTTTCAATTCAAGGTCAATTTGAATGTGATAAGTGATCTTACACATGGGTAGTTCATTAGATGAGCTAATTATGACACTAATTAAATTCAATTTTAGTCAATTTGCAATTTAGTCCATGGAATTTAAATTTTACCATTTAAACCTTTTAGGCCCATTTCAAAGCACCCATGGTTTTGACTGGTTTTTTTTCACAATAATTATTTAATTAGTCAATAAAAGACCCCTAGATCATGTTCATAAGTTTTGATTAGCTTAATTGTATCTTAATTGGCCAATTTCTTCTTTAAAATGATATAATTCATTTTTATTGACCAAATTGCATAAATTTTAGACCCACAAGGATCCCAAGTGGACAAAACAACCAAAACCAAATCAAACTAGTCAAGAAACTAATAAAAAAACCAACCGAACTAGATTAAACTGGTTTGAATAGTTTGACCGGCCATCGGCGGGGCTAGCTAGTTTAGCCCCTTGTCGACCGGTTCTTGACCTTCAGCAACCAATTGTAAAACACTCTCAATGTCAATTTCACTTTTGCACTTTCAATTTCTTGAAATTTTATAGATTTATACTCGAATTTCATCAAATTGCAAATTAACCTCTAATTGGATGTTTCGACGCAATTCTTGATTTTTACTCGAGTTTTTGAAAATCAAGCCATTAGATCAATTATTCGACACCTCGAGATCATGGTGGAGCCTTCGAAATTGATTTTTTATCGTTGAATCAAAATTTCAACTGTTAGATCAAAATTTGACTGTTGGATTGAATCGACAGTTGAGATTGCTTAATTTTGGGATCAGATCTCTCTCTCTCTCCACCAATTCAACTAGATTCTTCTCTGATGAACTCGTTGCCGCCAGTTCTAGCCCCTACCAGCGGCATTCCTGCAGCTAGATCTAATCCAATCTGATCTTCATATCATCTTCTATCTACTATTTTCCTTTGCTATAGGTGGTTCAGCCACCTCTCAAAGTTGTTCCTTGCCATATGGATCTATTCCTTAGTGGTTCGTGAACGTTTGATCAAAATTCTGGCAAAAAATTTGATCGATTTTGATCAAAATCGACTTAACCGTGATAAAATGTAATTTCTCAATCTCGAACCCTATAAAGCAAGGCTGGATTAGCCGGCCAAGGCTAGGGTTCAATTTCAAGTAAATACGTGATCATTAAATACTAGATAATGGATTTGGAGAATGTTTTACTGCAATTGAGTGCTTTTGAATAATGAACTTGAATGATTGTGCTTGATTTTGCCTAAATATGCAATTTCATAGCATTAAGACTGATCTATTGTTTTGGCCAAAACGAGGTTCAAAATGACCTCATTTCAACTCGAGTCCTCTTAGGCTTAGATAATACACATCACAAGCTTAGAATTCATAGCTTGCACACCCCCAATCGAGTGTCATTTGACCCTCGAAAAATACCTCCGAAGATGAGCAATTATACAATAGTTTAAGAGGATTTTTTGTTATGTTCTTGTTCTGAAATGAGATTTTATTATTTTTTTTATAGCTCCTATAATGATTTTGGACTATCTGACCTTCATGAGTTTTGTTCTAAATTACCTTGTGCATGTTCTGTAATTTTTTTTTTTTTTGTGATTTTTGAATGTGTTTAACTAGGTCAAATCTTTAAATCTACTTAGATTCAAGCCTAGGTCAGTTTGTTTCATGCCGATCTACGATTTTGTTATTTTTTTTACTAATCTATATATTGATTTATGGAAGAACTTTTTGCCATGAAAGTTGATCATATTAGTGTGAAACATGTTTTATATTTTTCTCGAAATTTTTAGACATGTTTAACTAGGTCAAAATCGCTTAGATTTGAACATAAGATAGTTTGCCCTGCATTGATCTGGATTCTATTTTGAAAAAATTGAGTCTACAAATGTGCTTATTTGGTCTCAAATCATTCTTGAAAGTTGAAATACATGATACATATATTCAATTGATGCATGCTTTACAAAGTCTTGACATTGGAAAGTGAGTCAATTGCATGAGTTAAGGTTAAAATGTATTGCATCGTACATGGTCTAAATGTGCATCTCTGTTTTGTCATTTTTACTGTGATTCATGCGATCACATTTAAATTTCGAACTCTAATGAGAAATGTTCATCATTGCATGTTTTATATATAGGATTTTTCGTAGAATTTTTGCATGTCTTGAGATGCTTGAAATCATGCACGTTCGGTGAAGTTAATGCTGAAATGAAATCTTGTCATATATGCATATTACCATGCTTGTTTGAGACATTTAGAGACTAAATTTTGCGATTATTTCTTCTTGACAATTAAACTACATGTTACAAGGTTTGAGTAAATATTTACGTCATTGCATTTGAGTGTCATTTCGCATGTTAAATTTGTGCTGCAAGAGCATATGTTCACCAAGAAACTCTCAAGCATTTCATCATGAATCTTCAGTCATCTTGTATTATCATCGAATTGTATGACATCTTCTCATGCCGATTTAGGGTTAGATGATCATTCCAATTGTTTTTCACATCCTATTCTATGTGGAATGTGATTTTTTCATGCCATTTATGCATTACTTGAATGATTTTGAGATCTATCAATGCATGTTTGTGTTCTGGTTTTTAGTCATTGACATGTGCACCTTTAGAGATCTTAATCTTAAAGCACCTAATTGACCTAGTTTGGACTCGAACCCTTCTAGGAAGTCATAAAGCACACTTAGAGGTTTTCAATGCCACTGATTTCACACAAATCGTTCATCGTTCGGACCACTTTCCATTTTCAAAAAATTAAATTAGAATCTAGACATGGGATCGAATTCGAACCCTTGTTTGGACAGACCTTTGATATTTTTGTTCCATTTTTTCTATTAGAATTATGTACTTGGCTTCTTAATGAAACTTATTTTTCAACATGTTGGCTATGTTGTGTGAAAATTTTGTGATTTTTTAACTTGTTTTGATTGGACAAATCCTTGTGATATTGACTAAATGTCGAGCTATTTTGACAATTTTCTAATATGCTATTGCTTTTTGTCTGATTTTTGTAAAATCATGTATAACTTGTTTAGGAAAAATTTCTTCACAAAAGTTGTTCATTATCATGTCTTGCATGTTAGGAAATTTTTTTATTGCCAAATTGTCATTAAGTATTGGCCAATTTTGCTGTCTTTACATGCTTATTCCGAAATTTTCTAATATGAACATGATTGTGATTGTTTAGATAAACTTTCTAGGTTAGTTTTTGCATGAACCTCATTCCATCTTCATGAAAGTTGCTCTAAATAGCTCGATATTCATTGTTGAATATTTCCAAACAAATCTAATTTAAAATTCTAAAAACATTTGACATTAAGAAAAATCGTGGTTTGAACCATATCAAAACACATGGTTTGCACTATATTCAAAATGTCCCTAAATATTTCCAAACCTGCTTTTGACATTAAGAATGCATTTATTCAAAATGTCGCTTGTGAATGCATTTAACCTTGGCAATTTAAATGCCTTTCATAGCTAAGACATCACTTTGTCTCAAAACTTTTCATGGATAATTTTGAA
Organism: Eucalyptus victrix; assembly: GCA_016097545.1. NCBI lineage: Eukaryota > Viridiplantae > Streptophyta > Magnoliopsida > Myrtales > Myrtaceae > Eucalyptus > Eucalyptus victrix. Next base: position 24,309,265 of record CM027845.1, on the reverse strand, counting down.
AGATTTCTTTGAAATATCACATGTAATCAAACCATTCATTAGAAACGTATGTGTTTGTAATTGGCGCACGCCTTTGGTGATAAGTGATTTGCTAGTGGCTCACTTATCTTTTTGATTGGTTAAGAAACAAGGTCCAAAAGACTTTTAGATGAATGGTAGGTTGGGTCGATGCATGATATCAAGGGAAAACCCTAGGATCACATTGATCGCTTGGTTAGGAGACCTATAAATGATATTGGCCATGCGAGAACACAATTGGTCGATAATGGCTATAAGTCATAAAAATGGATTGGGTAGGTGTCTTAGTAGGACCCACGCATAAAAGATAAAGGCCCCGAGGCCCAAGAATTTGATTTTCGCACTTAACTTTTTTTAAATGATTGATCTTGACATAAAGTTGTGCTTTTGATTGTTTTGACATGTATGCTTGTCTCTTTCCATTGTATGTATGTAGTTATAGATTTCTTAGACCGGGTTTAGATTAGGATCTTGAAAATGGAGAAAACGCGAAGACTATGGAGGTCGATGTCCATTCCGACTATTATCATGTACTATTCATTTCCCCGACATATGTCTCGGGTTCTTTTTGTTGTATAAACTCCAACGAGTTAAAGGTCCTCTCTTTCTCTTATATTTTCCAATTGTGTTTCTCTTTTATATTTTCTAGGATTCCTTTACAACTTTCCCTAACTGTTTACTTACTGCTTCGTAATTTTCAATTCAATTGGATGTTTTCTTTTCGTTTTTTTTAGAAATAAAATAGTATGAAAATAACCAACTACGCATGATCACATAGTTTAGGATTAAAGATCCTGAAAATGTAAGAAGAAATGCATAGACACGTTAGGAAAACATAACATACTTTTAGGAACCAAAAGAGCGCTAATAAAGATATTGGCGTAACCCAAATCCCCGCATCTAGATATTTGGTTGAGGAATCAATGGAACACTCCCGACCCTTAATTGGGTTTCTAGCAGACCCCAAAAAACGAGGTTAGTGGTGACTTTTGTCTTATTTTTAGGTTGTCATAAACAACTAGACTATATAAATGAACACATCACGCAGAGTACGAGTTTCAATGAAACTCACCATGGTTTAGCATACTCGATGTGGTAGTTCCCCAAAGGATGAAATGATGCTATCAAGAGAGCTACAATGGTAAAGGTATCCTTAAATCCAATATTCACATCAAACCTCCTCTCTTGAGGTGTGTCACCCATGTGGGTACGGGTTGTGACACTACTATCACGCGAGGTATGAGTTTAGGAGAACTCACAATCTCGTGGAGGGAGGAGCTCATGAGAGGCTTGACCCGAAAGGCAAGGTGATGACGTCTTTCGAAACACAAGCCATGAGGAAACTCTCATGATCAAGTACCCTTAAATTTGACATTTCCCCCTTCTTCTTCTCGCGATGGAGGGATAGAGGGTGGCAAAATCGGGTCACGACAAGAAGCTAGGCTAATGATGACTCAGCTCATGCATTGTTCTTAGCCATCAGTGTTTGTTCGACAGTGGTGTTATTCAAGCTAATTTGACTTCGGGTTTATGGTATAAAAAGATGTTTCACCAATTTTGTTTCCCACAAAAAAAAAAATCTTTTACCAAGCAATGCAAAGACTCAAGTTTTGTGTTGAATCCAAAAAGAGAATGTTAAATGCAAGGATAAATGTTATTTTCAACTTGTATATACAACCCTGACAGTTGATACCCAGATGACTCAAGGACCAATAGCTTCCGGTTACAAATTAAACCAAAATTTCATCAACGATTTAATCTAAACACAAGTAAATAGATAGCCTACACTTAACGCTCAATCTATGCTGAAATTTAATTTACAACACTATTTGTTTTAGGCATATAGCTGGAATTTAATCAACAACAATACCCTTGGATAAGAAACACAACACTAGAATTAGCATCGTGTCCTTCTCCTGCATGATTTAATCGACAACGCTAAGCTTGTGGAACAACATCGAAATTCAATTGACGATGCTGAACCGAATAAGGACATGCTGAAATTTAATCAATGACGAGAATCTTGAAAACTACAGCTACAATGTGATGAAGTAAAAATAATAATAATAAAGATAGTTGTTGTATTGTTTTTTTTTTTTGGGGGGGGGGGCTTTCTCTTCGTTGAACAGGTTGCTGTATTTGAAAGGCAAACTAGTAACCATCAGTCGGTTACTTCTCCTTGAGTGCCATTCTTGAGCATCCCCCACATTTTTCTTTTCTTCTTAGCAATCCATAAGCAACTGTTTCTTGACTTATGGATAATGCTTGCACGACTTGCTCATCAAGTAAGTAACGGTCCTTATTTTTATGCACATTTCGTGCAGTAGTTATTTTTGCTTGAGCTCTAATGCTAGTTCCACTTAAACTTCAAGTCCGATACGTTGCTCTAATGCGTTGCTAGCATTACGACCTTGCTGTCAACTCAAGTATATTTATCTAGAATCTTGTCGACACTTTGTTCAAATACCCTTACAAACACTAGATGTCCTCAGCTTTCACACACAAAATGGGGTGTGTCACTCTTATTTTTGCACTCATGGCTAGCATGTGACAATAGGGATAATTTTAGGTGCCAATACAACTTAAACTTTTAGGATTGTCCACAAAGGGTGTGCATAGTTGTGTTTATTTTTTTTTTGTTTTTATTTGAGTTTTTGTTCAAAATCTTTTTTTTGTTCGGAACAAAATTGGAAAAGAAATAAGAAACAAAAAAAGTTGTTGTTTTGTTCCGAAAACACTTCTGAAGAACAAATTTTCTCTCTCCTCTCTTTTCTTCTCTTTTTTTTTTCTTCTTTTCTTCTTCTTTTTTCTTTGGCCGTCACCGGCCCTAGCCATGGCTGGTGACTAGCTATCAAGGGCCGGTGACCTCGCCTTGGCTAGGCAAGCTCGAGCTCACCCAGATCCGGCAAGGCCGAGCCTCGCCAAGTGTCGGCAACGCTTGGCCTCGCCGGATTGAGTGAGGCCAAGCTCACCCAGCCAACGTCTTGGGCGGGCGAGGGTCGGCCTCACCTTAGCTAGGCGAGCTCGGGCTCGCCCAGATCCAGCGAGGCTGCCGGCGCCCATCAACCAATCGCCGACCTCAGCATGGTTGGCGATCGGCCAAAAGAAGAAAAAAAAAAAAAGAAAAAAATAAAAATATTAAAAAAATTAAAAGAAACAAAAAAAGGAATATAAATTTACCAAACGTGTTTCTATTCATTTTTTATTCTTGAAACAAGTTTACCAAAATGCGTCTTTTTCGATCAAAAATTGTTCCCCGGAAGAATTTTTTAACCGAAATACAAACAAATGCACCCAAAATCTCACATGTAAAGTTAGAACTCTTGAGTTTAAATCTTATTAGGCCTCATTTGCCTCACAAATTAAATATGTCCACTTAATAATACTAGGTAAAAAAAAGACTAGACTAAGTATAAGGGAGAATGATAGAATAATTGAGCCTTCATATAACAACTTGAGCTTTTAGAACAGTATTGTTAGGTTCATCTAACAATATTGCTAGGTATTGTTCATTCCCTCAATGACTTTGAGTTGTTTCATGCCCATTATTTGCAAAATTGAGTTATTAACTGAATTACAGCTAATAGCTTAAGCTTTTAAAACAATATTATTGGTAATTCCCTCAATGACTTTGAGCTACTGGTGAAGCCCCTACCCTCCATTTAATCAAACTTTTAACTGAATTAATGTGTGAATTTTGGTCGATTGGTGGTTTAGAGTTTCAAATCTAGGTTTATCTTTCAATTTGGAGATTTAGATTTTTTATTTGGGGGAAACTTGGCAGACAACATAATGTGGTTTAAATCTTGACCAGTCCCTTCGGCGAGCCACGTCAACTTAAGAAACTTTAAAATAAAAATAAAAATAAAAAAGTCACGTCAGATTTCTAGTGAAATAAATAGGAGTTGGCATTGAAAATATCATTTTCCTAAAAATTTGGCACTTAAAGTGATTAAAAAATTTTGGTAATAAAGTAAGCGTTGTACACAACTTTTAACACTCTAGTGTCCTTCTTCCATTCATGTTCGTAATGTGCATCCATCGTAGACTTGATTCCATTGTGTGCTGATCGACGTCCATTCTAGTTTGTCGAGTTGTTTGCATCATGCAGAGTTCATGCTGAGATTAAACCAAAAACTGCGACTAGTCATGAATTTTCCCATTTGTTGCTACCGTTCATCGTAGGATAAACCAATTGATGGGACCCCACGGGGGCCCGTGTTGGGGTGATCTAATCGGTGTTAAACCCATTGTATGAATTTCAATTCAGTTATAAACTTTTCAATTTTATCAATTTATCCTAAACCTTTATGTGAAATTCAAATTTAGTCATTCCAATCAATTTTCATCTGAAATCACTAATATGATTTATCTAGTCACCACTACCACCTTATATGGCATGCCACCACGTCAACGATTTCCAATGATAAATGGTTAGATTGGCTATATTAAAATTTCATGTAAATGTTGAAGACTAAATTTACAAAAATGAAAAATTTAGAACTAAATATATACAATAGATTTATGACTAATTGGATAGTTTTCCCGAGGCTGAGTTTCATTCTTCCAAAGTTCTTCTCTGTCTCTCTACTTTTCTTGTCTTACCTCTCTAAATCTCTCCTAAAAGTTTTCTTCATTGAAACTTCAATGCTCAGTCGTGGATAGGTTTGTCGCAGAGCTGGTAGCTCCTCGCCCCTCGGAATGATTTATCTAATCTTCTGGCCATTGACTTATCCTCTTGAGAGGACAAAGTTAGTTGATCTCTCCTCAAAAGGGTAGTTGATGGTCATATGGATCCCGAGAGAGAGAGAGAGAGAGAGAGAGAGAGAGACCCTTTTAGTTATTCAAACCTCACTTACGCATTGACCAACTAACCAACCTACTTCACTCCTAACCCTAGCCCTTCCAATCCCCATGTCAATTTTCCCCCAAACAATAAACAACTTCTCTATCAATACTGAAAACGAATTGATCTCCATTATAGAACTGATCTCATGAAAATGATTCGATGAAGAAGAAAGAGCAGAAATATTTATTTAAATTGCGAGAACGCTTCAAGGAAATGAGATGTAATATGAAAAGGTATAAGTCCACATAGTACTATAAAAACACCAATTAGGTATTCGATCGAATACCTTAATTTCTGTCCGCTCTTCTATATGATGTAATGATGACACAAGTTGTCATGTTGATTTGTTCAATGAAAATATTTTTGAAAACCCTGAAGAATGCACGTCATAAGAAAATAACCTATAGCTAATAAAATTTCATCCGAAGGACACTATGTGTATGAAATTGTTCCAAATAAAATTTTGTCCTAAGGATATGTCATGACAATGATCATAGGAAAAATGTTAATTTATTGTAAGCTTATGGGCTTTCTTCCTTGTGCCGATCCTAGAGAAAACGGTACCTCCTTCTCATTCCGGACTAGTGTGCCCATAATTCATCTAATATTTCAGTACACACACAGATATATAACACAGATATATTTATATAGTGGGGTCATTTGGACGGACTCCCCGGATCTTCCCTGGAAACTTCCCTAAAAATTTAAAAACTATAAATGCGTTCATGTAAGAATGATGCGTTAAAGACAACATCAAACTACATTTAGTTAGCCTATTAAATGATTTCTTTTTTTTTGAAATTCCCAGTAATTTTGATTACTTTCGGTTACGTAATTTGTCTTCTGAACGGAGAGGGGCACTTATGTGGAAGGTAAACATTGATTGATATTTAGATTTACGTTACATATTAATTTAAAGATTCATTGACTGTCGTGACTTTGATGTTAGAGGTGAGATAGGTGAATGAGGAAGACCTATCAGCAATTCATGAGCATCATTATCAGATCCAGCCCTGCGTTATCCTGCAGTTGTCCGAGTCACCATGGCACGAAGTTGTAGTAACTAGTGAACTAATCATACGATAATCGGATGAAAAGTGAAGGATGTCCAATTTGATTACGATTATTTAATGTTAAATATAACTTTGTGCGAATTCAAATTATGAATGTTTTAAATCACAGATGAATTCGTTCATAAGATTACTGTTAAACCTAATAAAACTTCTAAGGAAAAAAGGACACCAAAAGTGTCAAAATTGTTGTGCGATATTAATTTGATAGTGGAACTTTACACAAAATCATTTTAGATTTAAAATCTTTTTGAAACACAGTAAGACTTATCAAGACTTTATCTGGACTTGTCCCAGTAAGACTGTCCCTCTAAACACAGTAACTTAAAAACATATATCTTATTCCTCTTTTATTAGGGCGACCAATACACCCTTATCATTCAGCTGAAGTTACAATGACCACCTAAAAATTACAATCATCTTGGAATGATTGATGAGTGTAAGGTACCGTCACTTACAAGTTACCACCAATTGATGAAAATTATCACGTAACTGAAGAATTAATAAGTGATAGCACGATGGAGATATAAATTCTAAGAAGTCATCAAAAAATTCTAAATAAATAGGTGTCAATATGCGCAATCTTTAAAGGTTTTAGAAATTTAACATCAACAAAAGATTTTGTCAACAAGTGGCCATGAAACACTTGTTAAAAATATTATATCGTCATTGATTATTCATTTCACGGGAACAGTCAAAGTATTTTAGTTGCTTTTCACAAAATCCTTTAAAGAAAAAAATCAAATTTCAAACGCCACAAGAAAATGAAAAGAAAAAAATGAGTAAAAAAGTCCATAAAATCAAAAAAAAAAAATTAGTAAAATCCCAAATATTTTGAAAACGTATGTAATTTCTCATTCTTGTTCGTAACTGCTCCTTCAATCATTGGAAGTTGCAATAACCTGCGAGCTGCTCTTTTGGTCCCGGGAAATTCCCTTCTTCCAACTTCATCGCGCTGACGATGATGCATGCGCAGAAGTGATCAACATTTTCTTGCGATATCAGCAGAAAAGCTTTTTCTTTTCCCTTTCTGGAAGCCTTTCTGAGAGTAATATTCATTTATTTATCTTTCAAAAAGTATTCAGCCCAATTATCAGCACATGGTCACCTTCACAATCCAGAAGAAAGGGATCAAGGGATCCAAGTTTAGGAAATCTTCCTTTCTTTTCTCTCTTTTCATTCCATCCCCTCGGGAGACACTGGCGTTCGTACGGACAATGTCAGAATATATTCAAATGAAGTTTTCCATGTACAATTTGAAGCACAAATTTACATCTCCAGCTATGTACTGCTATATCCAGTAGATCACCATCCATCTTTTTCCTTTTTTCCACAAAATAAAAATGACAAAATGACAAAGCAAAAGTGCAATCAGGACCAACCCAACAAAAGAACAGAAGAAAAGACGGTGTAGAATCGCTTAATTAGGACTCTTACAAGCACAGATCAGAAGGCAGAACCCGATATTGTCCCACTCTTTCTGCATATCTAAGTTCTCTTCCAACCACAACCTGTTGTCCAATCCGCTCCTAGTCCTGAACATGAACACTGCATACCCATATCTCTGGTCGAAAAACCAGTCATGCGCATCCCACATCATGTCCACCAACACCCCGTCCACGTAAAGCGTTTGGTTCCCCCGAAAGTTCCACCTCAATCTCTTCACCTGGAAAATTTTCTTCTTGTCCACCATCACGGACAACACTGGATTCCGCGAATCTTGCTCGTGAGCGTACTCAATCAGAATGTCGTGGCTTATGCCCGAACTGCTGAACTGGGCCTTTGCCGAATAGGGCGAATTGCCCGAGAAATGCACATTCCGAGAAACCAATGAGAATTTTGCGTTGGGTAACCCTGTTCTCAATCTGATCACATCCAGTTCTTCATTCATATCCCCAAGAAGCAGACCCAATTCCGAGTCAACCAAAACAGCAACATAAAATCCGTTGACTGGCTCTGGCCCGCTATCGAACTGAGCAGAGAGGAGATCCCAGAAAACTTCAATCCTCGAATTCCCAGATTGGAAACTTTTCGCGCCTTTCCTCTTCTGCAATTGCCAGGAGTTCGCACTACCCTTGGGAGGAGAAGATTTGTCGTCCGCGATGCTTATGGTCAGGCCTTGGCCCAAGAAATTGTTGCACCATGTGATCGTGATCACGAGACGCCTCTGATTGGAGAGCTTCGATTTGTAGATGCAAGTGACCGCATTTGGCATCGAGGGGACCGAAACTGGGGACAAATAGGACTGGTTTGAAGGCCCAGAACAGTAGGAATCTGATACTTTGATGGCGTGTTCGCTGTAGCAAGTCACCACGCTCCTCATCGCAAGAGGGGATGAAAGCAATTTGCACAATAGAATCTGAAGAGCAGAAATGTAAATTGAAGGTTTGAGTGATTGAGGTTGAATTAATGAAGGAGAAGAGGAAAAGGGCCACTATTCCCTTGCCTATACTAGAAGAAAAATGGGTGGATTATCGAAGGAGACAAACAGAGGTTCTCCTCGTCGCTGAGGTTTTCCATGTGAAGTGTACTTTCATATTTCCCGTCGTAGTTATCGTGGGAACAGAGATTATAAAACTAATAATATGGGAGGAAATGAAATCCCTGCTTCAGGGGTATCCAGTACTGGCCAATAAATGTGATTCCATTACTAAGATCTCCTTTATTAAAAATGGAAAGTGAGAATTAAAAATTTCACCTTCTTCATGATTTTCTCGTGACAGTTCAGAGGACACAATTAACTACATATAAAAAAACGATGGAGCTGACCTAAGCTACTGTTAATTTGAAAATTAATAAAAAGCAAAAAGAGACAAAATAAAATTTAAAAAAAAAAAAAGGAAAGAATTTGATGTGCCGCTTTGCTAAGATAACGTTTTCGTTTCCTCTGAGCTAATCTATATAAATAAATGCATGGCCAAAGGTTAGAGGGAGAGAGATTAATAATGGGTTTTTCTCAACAACTCGAAGACCTATAATTAGATTATAAGCAAGACAAAGGCATGGCCAGGGGAAAAGATCTTTACAGGTAATTACTGCTCTTGTCCTCTTCTGTTGACCGACGCACGAGGTGAGTATCGGCTTAGAGCACTTGACCGGTTATTGACTTAATTGTTCTAAGGTGAGACAGTCAATGAGTAAAGTGTGCAATGGAATATGTTTGTCCCAAACAAGAAGGTACCATGGAGATTGCTAATGATGTAGGGACAAGGTTGCCTTTATCAACTGATGAACAGAAAACACGCAAAATTCCTGGATTTCACAGAGCAAAATACTGAATTTTTTCGGTGTTAGGTAGATTTTCGAAGTTGATTGTAATTCTCAAATGTTGTTGGTAAAAGGATATGACTTGTAATTTGCTTATGGTAAACTTGTTAGTAAGTTATCAACATCATAATTAATTTGCCAATGTCAAAAATAATTAGTAGTTACTAACTTTATTTAAATATTATTAATATGGTCTATATATTACCAAGATTGTAATAAATTTACCAACATCCTAATAATATATACACACACATACATACATCTATGTGTATGCGGGTAAAGCTCATACAAGGTTAAACTACGTGGTATGCTAAAGTTCGAGCTTTACACGGGTTATCTATTTTTCATTCTCACTAGCAAATCTTTAGATACGTATAAATATTTAAGGATATTAGTAAATGGATATGTAGATTCTATTTTGAAATACGTATATATATCGTTTCTTTGAAAATATTCGTATGATGAGATTCTAAAAGAGTACAATATAAAGATATCTATCTCAGAAGTAAGAGTATTAACAAATTAATATTGAATAGAAAAGAAAATATATGCTTAGAAAGAAAGTACAAAGCCAAAAAAAAATGGATAAGTGCATGGAAAATCCTAAAATTTATCAAGAAAGTGTAATTGAGTTTTAAAATTTTCAAAAAGTCCAATCAGGTTATTCCGTCAAGATCATTCAACTTAGCTAATGGAAAATAATAACATGTCTTTTTTTTTTTTGTTATTTTCTATCTCCTATGTGGGGCTAACTAGGTTAAAACATGAAGTAAGGAAAATGACTAGTTTTGATCTAATTATGATTTTTTTAACCTATATTTTATTTTAATTAGATTAACAAATAAGCTAAAAAAAGGAAGGAGGAAAACGAAGCACCCTTATTGTCATCGCCCTACTATTGTTGGAAAGGGCAATGATCATGGGATGATGGCCAATGGGGGTTGCCAAGCTCAGTCAATCTAGTTGAGAGCCTGATCTTGGCCATTTGGGTGAGGGTCAACAAGCCCTCACTTGCACTTAACAAGGGTCACCAGCCATTAGCCAAGGCTTAAGGAGGGCTTGATCTTGGCCATCTAGGTGAGGATCAACAAGCCCTTGCCTGCAGTTAATGATGTTCACCGACCATTGGCAAGGCATAGCCCCACCATCATCAGCCCTTAGCCAAGATATGATGGCCCTCAGCCATATCTAATTGAGAGCTATAGGCTTGCAAGCTCGTGCTTGTGATTTGTCAGGTCATTGTCCCACCACCACCAACCCTTTTCATTGATGGTAAGGGTTGATAGTGGTGTGGCGGCGGCGGCATGGCTTTTTTCCGTCCTTCTTTCTTCTTTGTAATTATAACTTTTCTTAATCTAATTTAAATAAAATTTGGGTGAAAAAATCAAATTTGGACGAAAACATCATTTTAACCTTATCTTTCATGTTTTAGCCACATCAACGCTATGTAAAAGAGAGAAAATAGCAAAATATCATGTTGGCACTTTTCATTAGTCAAGTTTAACAAAATGACTTAATTGCATCAATTTGATAATTTTAAGAACTTTACCTCAACCTCAAATCGTCTCTTAAAAGGATTTCTAGACTAAAGAAGGAAATTCAAAGCTCAAGCAACAGGATAATTCTTGAAGAGAAAAGTTTGAGAGTCTGAAAATTGATTTTGATGATTTGAAAGAAAATGTTGATTCTCTTTCAAAAGAAAATAAATGTTTGAAAAAGGAAATTTCAAACATTTCTCCAAAGTTTTCTTAAGGGTCAAAAACTTTAGAGAAACTTCTTTAAGCTCAAACACCTTATTTTAACATTTTTGATTTGGATCTAAACAATGAAAGTACTCCTTCGATCGATTTTCCTAAAGTGAATGAGAGACTGACAAAGACTCCCAAAATCTTCTTATAAAAATCATTTTCAAAAATTTTTTATAAAACCTGTTGGCCAGAATACTCTTAAATGTTTTAAGTGTAACAACTATGAACATTTTGAGAATGAATGTCCTAAAGTTTGGAGACCTGTTAAAAATGATTGGGCAAAGGCTGTCTGTAAAACTAACTCATCAAGATCCAAGAAAAATTGGATACCAAAGAAAGTTTGAGATTTCCTTTTTTACTACAGGTCATTATTAAAAGGAAAAGCAAATGGTACTTGGATAGTGGCTGTTCTAGACATATGATTGGAAATTCAAGCAGTTTCATAAAACTAGAAAGACAAAAATGAGGAAATGTCTAGTTTAGTAGGAACATCAAAGGAAAAATTATTAGACATGGAACAAGAAACGATTGGAAGTTTAATCATCAACAATGTTTCACTGAGTTGAATTACAATCTTCTTAGCATAAGTCAGCTATGTGATACATGATTAAGAATCAATTTTCAAGAAGATGTTTGTTTTGGAGTAAGTCAAGAATTATCTCAATCCTTCACTAGGTAAAGACATGGCAATATTTATCTATGTCTAGTCCAGAGAGTTCTCAATGTCTTATTTCAGTTCAAGATGAAGCATAGCTTTGGCGTCGCAAGCTTGGACATGTGAATATGAAACAAATTGCTAAACTTTCATCTAAAAAGCTAGTACGAGATCTTCTTAAAATGGTGTACTAGAAGTCTGAGTTGTGTACTCCTTGTATCTTGGGAAAACAAGGTCTGAAGCTATTTTAAACTTGTAAATCAAGTTTCTACTAATCATATCTTGCAGCTTCTTCATATGAATCTTTTTGGACCAACAATAACACACAAAGCATTGGTGGAAAGAAATAATGTTTGGTGGTTGTGGATGATTATTCAAGATTCACTTGGGTTTTTTCTTGGCAAGTAAGACTGATACCTTCTCATACTTTTCAAAGTTTGCTAAGAAAGTTCAAAATAGGAAAGGTTATGCCTTTTCAAGCATAAGGGCTGATCATGGGGGAGAATTTGAAAATCAAGACTTTGCAAATTTCTATGACAAGAGAGGTCTTCAATATGTTTTTTCCTCACCATATACCTCATAACAAAACGAAATTGTGGAAATGAAAAATAAATTGTTGTAGGAGATGGCCAGAACTCTGCTAATAGAAAGTAAAATCTATTCTCGTTTTTGGGCAGAAGTAGTTTATACTGCCTGTTATATAATTAACAAGGTATTTTTAGAGCTTATCCTAAAGAAGACCCCTTATGAAGTATATAAAGGGAAGAAGCCAAATATCTCTTATTTTCATGTGTTTGGTTGCAAGTGTTTTATTTTGAAGAATGGAAATGATCGGCTTGGAAAAATTGAAGAAAGATCGGATGAAGGAATATTTCTTGGTTACTTTACTTCAAGCAAAGCTTACAGAGTCTTCAACAAGATACAAAAACTGTCAAAGAATCCATGAATGTCAAATTTTAGGAAAGTATTCAGAACCAACAAGATCGAGACTCGTTTGAAAAATCTAAACTAGTTTCGAGACTTAATAAAGTCTGATTCCACCGAGGACTTCGGTCTTCTAGTGATCAAAGTCAAGCAAAACAAAAGTCAAAAGAATTGAAGAAAAATGACGATTCACGAATCCTTATAGGAAACAACAAACCTAATAGTAACTGGAAGCACAAATCAAGTCATCCTAAAGAATTCATCATTGGCAATATAGAAGAAGGAATCCACACCAAATCCAAAGCTAAAAAAGATTTAAGTGCACTAGCATTTATTTCAAAAATAGAACCAAAATGATTAGAAAAAACATTATCTAATGAAAGATGGATAGAAGCAATATAGGAAGAACTCAAACAATTCAGTATCAATGATGTCTAGGAGCTAGTTTCAAAACCAAAAGAGAAATCTATGATTGGAACAAAGTGAGTGTTTAGAAACAATATGGATGAAAAGGGCAAAGTAACTAGGAACAAAGCAAGGCTTGTGGTAAAAGGATATACACAAGATGAAGGAATAGACCATGAAGAGATATATGTACCTATAACCAAGTTAGAAGCCATTAGACTACTGCTTACGTATGCGTGTTTTCATAATTTCAGGCTATTCCAAATGGATGTCAAGAGTGTTTTTCTAAAGAATGTGTTGTATGGTCTAAAACAAGCATCTCGAGCTTAGTATGAGAGACTGAGTAAGTTCTTGGTAAGCGATGGTTTTAAGAAATGAATGATTGATACGGCCTTGTTTATCAAAAAGGAAGAAAATGATTTTCTACTTGTTCAAATATAAGTAGATGATATAATCTTTGGATTTTCTAACGAAAATCTATGCAAGAAATTCTCAAAGTCTACGCAGAAAGAATTCGAAATGAGCATGATAGGTGGATTAACCTTCTTTATAGGTTTGCAAGTCAGACAATCAAAGAAAGGAACATTCATCTATCAAGAGAAATATGCCAGAGAAGTTATCAAGAAGTTTGGGTGGAAAACTACAAGAAGACTGAGATTCTCATGTCAAGTTCTTCAAAACTTGACAAGGATGAAGGTGGAAAGAAAGTTGACCAAAAGACAAACAGAAGTATGATTGGTTCTATTCTTTATCTCACTACCTCTCGACCTGATATTATATTCAATGTGTGCATGTGTGCTACATTCCAAGCTAACCCAAGAGAGTCTCATCTTAGTGCTATCAAACGTATTATCAAATATATTGCAACTTATCCAAAGTTAGGTCTATGGTATCCAAAGATGGAGACTTCACATTACTTGGTTACTGTGATGCTGATCTAGCTAGTTGTAAAGTTGACGGAAAAGTACTTCAGAACATGTCAACTTTTAGGACAAATGTTAGTGTCCTGGTTCTCAAGGAAGCAATACATTATGGCACTCTCATCGGTAAAGCAGAATATGTTGCTTTTGGAAGTTGTTGTTCAAAGATTCTCTAGATCGGGCAACAACTAAGGGACTTTGAAATAGAAGAACCTTGCATTGAAATCGATGTGACAACACAAGTGTAATCAATCTTACTAAAATTCATATTCTTCATTTAAGGGCAAAGCATATCGAAATTAGCCATCACTTCATAAGAGACAATGTGCAACCGGCGAAACCAATGTTTAATTGATTCAAAGAATCAACTAGCGATATCTTTACCAAACCTTTAGAGAAAGGTTTATTAGAGTCCATCCGTGAAAAGCTAAATATCACTCTTGCATCTGGCTAAAGTCAATGGATGAGTAGACTCATTAGCTCAACATATAGTAAATACATCCTTCTGAAAGCCTTCCAAACTCAGGTAGTTTTATTTTAAATTTTAACGCATAAGTATCTTTCCTTCTTGACTAGGTACAATTATTCTCGAATTATTACTTGCATTTTATATTTTTGGAAATTGTAATATCTCTACTAATATTTCGGAATTTATTTCAAAAATAATTAGCAGTTATATTTTTGAAGTTTTAAAAACATAAGTTTTTTTTTTATGACGGTTTGTTGCCGTACTTCGTTATCTTTAAAACATTCAACTTTTTTTTCGATAACCAAACTATCTTCAAACCCTAATCTTACTCTCAAACCCTTGCCTCTCTTGATTTTCTCTCACATCCTCTACAAAATTTCTCACCCGTTCACATATGAACATGTCATCAAAGTCCTCCAAGTCTACTTCGATGTCCTATCAGAGAAAATTTTCTCGCATTGCTAGTCATGGGCATCGATTTGTCCTTGAAGGTCCGACACATTTTGATCTCATCGAAGATGATTTGCCTCGAAGCACTCCTCGCCATTTAGCAGAAGAGGAAGTTACTCAGGAAACAACTCCTATTTCGGTAAGAAGGCATGAGGTACTTCTTAAGCATTATGAATTTTTTAAAAGGGTTTTCAAAAAGTTTCAACCAAAAATTGGTGTTGCTACTGAAATCATTAGAGAAAAAGGGAAGTTGTTTCGTTCAAAAGATCATAAGAAACTTTTCTTTCAGATGCTGAAGAGAGGGGTCATCAACCCTCATACTATGGATTTTAACTTTCCGGATTCCATCAAGGTAAACTTGATAGAAAAGTTTGCCAAACTTTAGATGGAATAGTTTTGTGTGGAAACATCATAGGCTTACCCCCAAATTGACAGCGTACTTTTATTCCAACCTATCTATCTTGATCCCACTCATGTTCAATTTACTGTGTGTGCTAGAGTGTTTGATGTTGATGTTAATCTATTGGCTAACATTCTAGGGGTAGAGAGGAGTGGATTCTTGCTCATTAATATGTCTAACGAGCAAGTCACCGAGTTTCTAGTAAGGGACAAGATTCCTAGAGGGACCATTACTTACTCTCGGATGTCTGTTTCTAATATCTTGCTGCACAAGATAATCATCAACTGCATCAGACCCAAGGTTGCTTCAAAGATTGATGTTTCCAAATTCGAAGCAAAAATGATGTGGGCCATCTACAATGGTGTTGCTTTCTCACTCCCTCACACAATCCTACTACACATGTATAGAACTGATTTGAAAGGGAATGGACAACTACCATACACAACATTGGTAACCAGACTCTTCAAACACTTTCAAATTCAACAGCCATCCCAACTTCGTTCTAGAACCATTGTTCTCATGCAAATTAGAATGAAAATGATCTCAAAGATGAGATTAAAGGATCTCTCTGGAGCCCTGACACTTCTGAAGAAGGAATCTATTAGCAAAGTCAAGCCAAGATCTGCTGTTGAGAAGAAACGCAAACGCTGACTACCGCACCTATACTAACAATTTCATCTAATCCTGGAGGATATGAGATCTACAGTAATGCGTCGTTCAAATGACTACATTGCGTGTTGATGTAACATGGTAGGGTTGTTGCATATGCCTCCCATCAATTGAGGCCTCATGAGCAAAACTACCCGACGCACGACTTAGAACTCGCAGCCATTATTTTCGCTTTGAAGATTGGAGACACTATTTTTGCGGAGAAAGGTTCTAGATCTTCCTCGACCATCAAAGTCTTAAGTACCTATTCTCTCAAAATGAATTAAATATGAGACAGCGCCTATGGATAGAAATTTTGAAGGACTACAACAGTGATATCCTATATTGCCCTAGAAAGGCGAACAAGGTCGCCAACACTTTGAGCTGAAAGTCTTTAGTCACTCATCTGCTTGTTAAAGAGTGGAATTTAATCGAGAGAGCTCAAGATTCAGTTTTCAAGTTTGAGGTAGGCCACATTTCGAATCTTACGGCCACCCTCAGAATTGAGCCAGATTTCCATATCAGAATCAAGCTACTTCAGCCGATAGATCCAAATGTTCAGAAGATTCTACAATAAGATACTGATAAGAGAAAGGCTGACTTTCAAATTACTAAGGATGGAACACTTAAGTTCCAAGGACGTTTGGTTATACCTGACGATGCAAAGCTTAGAGAGGACATCTTATTAGAAACTCATCATAGCAATTATCAGTAGAGCATTAAGATGGCTCATTTTGAAACATTGTATAACAAAGCATGCAAAACACCCGTGTGTTGGAATGAAGTTGAGGAAAGAAAGATTACCAACTCAGAGGTTGTTCAGTAGTCAGTGGATGCAGTTACAGTTATCAGAGGTAAACTAAAGACCGCTCAGAGTCGACAAAAGAGTAATGTAGATAAGCGCCAGAGGTCATTGGAATTCCAAGTTGGTGATCACGTTTTTCTGAAGGTGTCACTAATGAAGGGTACTTCGCGCTTTGATAAAAAAAGGAAAACTGAGTCTAAGGTACGTAGGTCCATTTGAAATTCTTGAGAGAATTGGGACCTTAGCATATTGTCTTGCATTGCCGTCGAGATTGGCGCAAGTGCACAACATCTTTCACATGTCAATGTTCAGGAAGCATGAGCCTAACCCGACCCACGTGCTTAATTTTAAGGAATTGGACGTGGACAACCGTGTGTCATACGTTGAAAACCCTGTTTAGATTGTGGATTAAAAAGAGCAAATTTTGCATACAAAGATCATCTCATTGGTCAAAGTGGTATGGCAATACCACGTCACAGAAGGAGCAACCTGGGAGAGTGAAGAGTTGATGAACATTTGTACCCCCATCTTTTTGCTTAAGCATTGTAATGGTTTAAATTTCAAAGAAGAAATTTTTATAAGAGGGGAAGAATTATGACATCCCGAACTTTTAATGTTGTTTTCAATTAAATTAAATCGGGCCTTTCATCAATGCGCCTATGGTGTTATCCTCAGAACTGATCACTCGTAAGATAACTAGACTATCTAGAGAAGTCGCTAAGGAAATTTAACGCAATAGACTTGAGAATTCGACTAGGAATCGACTACTCGATCGTATTCATCTGCTGAGGTCATTACGACATATATATAAGTCGATTAGAAATTAGGGATAGATTGGTTCGACTGAGATATGTGGCTAAACATGGGTGATTCCACTAAATTACAAAATTCCCATTGACCGGCACTAAACTGATTTTTCTATCGTTTTGATACCATGTGTCCGTATTTGAATCTTCGAAATTTTCATGATAATCGAGAGTCGTCAATGTGGCTTAAAGAAAATCGACCACGGGTCATTTGCACTAAAAATTTCCAAAAGCTACCCGGTAACCTAGATCAAGCTAAAAATGCGCCAGAATGATATTAACCACAAATTTGAATCCGGTTTTAGAAATTGAAAGTTCTATCATGTTACAAATCATTTTAGGAACATCGACTCAATCCCTGAAGATTTTTCTTCAAACCAAAATTTTTTTGTGAAAAAGCCGAGGTAGGGCTGTTTTCGTCTAGGAAAGTCAGAAGACCATTTTTTATCACGTAATTAGGATGCAAGTGGGTTCAATTTGCAAGGAAAAATTCCAATTTGATTGTTGTTATGTTGGTTGAATTTTTAAGGGCCAATTAGTATTTGATTCAATAAGGAATTAGTGTCCAATTGAAGCAAAATCAATCAAAATTCATATGCCTCATGGACCCAATATTTTGGACCACCTCAAGCCTTCTAGAAGGGGCATGTTGGTATGGAAAATGAGATGAGAATGCCGCTTTTTACTCAACTCTCAAAAGTGTTTGAAGGACGTGCTTGGAAATGGCTCACCTTTCTTCATCCCAAGCACTTTTTGTTTGGCATGGTTAATGTTTCACTTTTCACTCTGCCTGGATCATCTAAGTAGATCAATCTCCATAGAGAAATTTAATTCAGAATGAATAACCCACAAAACGAGAAGACAATTTTGAGATAAAATGGATGCTCAAACGTTTGTAGAATTTTTCAATTATTCATTTCATTTTTTTTTTTTTTGCTTGTCTCTAAGAAAGCACCAAAAGTTCTCTTTTGTAATGGAAATTCTCCTTTTTTTTACTTTAAAAAAAATATTGAGAAGAAGGGTACTTTACCTGCGGCATGGCGACCCGATAACCCTGTAAAGAATGTAAAAGAATATGTTAGCGCGAAGATCTTTAGGGATTGAAATGTTGGAAACGATACATTATTACCCTTCACTCGCTTTTATCCTTTGAGGGCTAACATCTCTTGGATTCACCCTCGTGGATATTTGGTAACTCGGCATTACCATTCACTAACATTTGTCCTTAGGCATTTGATGTCTTCCTATCAAAGGAAAGAAAGAATCATGTTAGAGACACTATCCAAAATGAGCAATTGGAATCGACACCATTTACCCTTCATGTGTTTTCGTTCTTCAAGTATGAACCTTGCTTGAAGTTGCTAGAATTGATTGAAAAATGGCTATGTGACCCTGATTTTATCCATAAAAAGCACTTATTTATTGTATACAATAATTCACAAAGTTTGATTCCTATTTTGTTTTTTTTTAGATGCTCTTTTTGAAGAGATGTTTAGCTGACAAGAAGCTTGAAAATTTTATATATGGATCATGAGATGTGCTTTTCAAGATTTTTCTTTGAAAGGAGAGTGGGTGCTCCTTGTTTCCACATCTGAGGATATTGTTCTTTAGATGCTTTGCCCACTTATTGCCTTGATGGAAGGCACTGCTTCTACGATCAAGGTGCAACATTTTTCCCATTCATCACCAATGTTGTTCCAGCACATTTTATTGGTGGGGAGATGAAAGATTTTTTTTCTAAATCAAACATTGCTCTCCCACTCTTTATTTGACAAACCTTCATTCTATTTGAGTCTATCTTGTATTAAAGAAAAGGACATGTCATTTTTTATGCTAAAGAGAATCAAGTTTAGGAACGAGATACATCCTTTTCAAAGTCGGGCAATCAACATCCCAAGGTATCTGTCATGGAGGAATATTGCCCATTTGTTTCATTTGAATCTTTTTTGTTTAAGATGAACAGGACTTAAAAGTGTTTTATCGCGTTTGTTGGGAACGTTACAAAACTTGGCACTCTTGATATCTCCTTTACAATGAAAAGAAAGTCATGTCAGAAACGGTATTAGAAATGAATAACTGGAATCGATACAATTTACTCTTCCTTCAATTTCGCCTTTTGGATGCTTGGCAACTCCATTCATTTGTCTCATCATGCAAAGTGAACAAGATCGATGGGTTGTTTAGGCATCTAAGAAATTTGCGAATAACAAAACTTCCTAGAATGGAATTCAACTTTGTTCCACCTCTATGGAAAATTGGTGCCGAGGATGTTTCGACGCATGCTTCTATAAGTCTACACTTTTATCTTTTAGAATGAGCAAATGTCGATCTCAAATAAACTCATCGTCCTACCGGAGAAAGCGATTTTGTGAAGAGAGGGCCTTAAGCAAAGTTTTCTTGAAATTCATTTTGGAAGGTAGACATAAAGATTCACTTGAAAACTCATGAGTCTGTTTTTTTTTTTTTTTTTAAGGGATGATTTTCCTGAAGTTGAATTCCATCATAAAAAAAATGAGTCGAGTGATTTACAAAGGCATTAATTAGATTCACAATCAAAACCCAAAATGGAAAACAAGACTCTTAACAAGAGTAAAGACAATAATAAAATAAAGGAACTCTTGCACAAATGAAAGTGAAAATCAAACTCTTGTCCTAGTTCTTGAATTCACTTCTCTATGTGGTGAAACACAAGAATGTCATGGAGCATTACACATAGTTAGTACGTGAATGAGAGAAAATGATATCTTAATGAGGTCACTTCCTACAATAAAATCAAGCCGACAACAATACATGCCCCCATAGTCCTTATTATGGGATTTTAGCATTTCGCCAAGATTTTATCATAAGAGAAGACATCATTAAAATTATCAATATACGGCCATCAATCGAATATCTACTTTTATTCCAAAATTTTCGTATGCAAACGTGTCATTGATTTTTGAAAGATTGATTTGTGATTTTATTCCTAGAAAAATGAAGTGATTTCTATTTTGAGGAATTTGTACACAAAATGATTTGCATTATAGTCCCAAAATGTGAGAATGAGAAAATTTGATAAAAAAAAAAATGCAATTTCAATTTTTTGTGCCCCAATATAAAATCACAACTTGAAAGTTTTTTTTCTTCTTCTTTTTTTTTTTTAAATGATTTTAAGCCCATAACTAGAAATTTAAACAAAATCATGTGTTCAACGGGGCCAAATCAAAATGTTTAGAACTTGCATTCAAATGCTCACACCAAAAAGTGATTACCAATTTTTCAATCATAAGCTTGCATCACCGAGGGCATTCGATTGATTTCTGCAAATTTCAAGATGAAAATGCAATGCAAAATGAGCAAATAAAAAAGGGAAATGATACTTACAATGGATGCCGACCTTTATCTCATGCTTTTTTTTAATTACATAGACATGCACATGAAATGTGATTCGATTTCTACTCTATATGGCTCAAAATGAGGCCATAGGATCACTGGACTGAACCAACAAGGTCGCGGCCAGGTCAAGTTACCAATAACTCCGGCTTCATCAAAGAACCAACCCGTGTCGCATGCTCACAAACCGGGGTGCGTACCTTCGAGGTGAAGAAAGAAATTTCGGGGTAGAGGTGGGCAACTCGTACTACGCAGTTGTAGTCGAAGTGGTATCCACCTCAAACCATCCTAAGTGGTCCTATGCGGTCCGGTTCCGGTGACAGGTTGTGTGTGCTATGGTGTAGTGCAATGCAGGAAACACAGGCATGACAATTTATAAGCAATCAGCACTTCATACATAAAAAGTAAACCATACATTCATACGCTTCACTGTAAGACAAAGGTGAGCAAACACTTCCCCTTATACTTCCCATTCTGCAAAAACATTTAACACTTTTGATGTTAGGGACGTACCTGGAATCCTCATTGCTAAACAAAAATATTTTTTGAACAAGATTAATTTTGGCATAAGTCCTCTAAGGTCTAAAACCAAGTCCCCAGCGGAGTCGCCAAGCTGTCGCGACCTACCCCTCGAGGGGAGGGAACAAGTTTAGGGGTATTGCCTAAGGGACGGATCTAAGACCCATGATTAGGTGTGAACTCTCCCAAGCCCATACCCTGCGTGACGTCGGGATATTCTTAAAAAATTTGCACAAAAGAAGTCGTCACTAGCCTATTGGGGTTGGCTAGAAACCAAGTGAGGCATGGGAGTATACCTCACTTCCTACACAACCAGAAAATCTAGGGTCGGAGACTTGATTACACTAATTGGTCAATTATTGCCTTTTCGGTACCTAATCTTGTTCATTTTATAAAAAAAAAAAAAGATTTTTGTCAGGCAATTTGGATTGATGTTACCCACTAACATTTAAGGTGATCATACGGGTGCACAATCATTAAAATAACAATTAACAACCAAGGAAAGTGATAAAATAAATTGCATGAAAGAGCAAAAATTTAACATCAAAGAAAAGATAAATACTAATCCTAACTAGATTAAAGAGAAGCCAAAATCAACATATCAATATTGTTTATCCAAAAGGCATTTGTCCCTAAGGACAATTGAAACCTTAAGGTAAAGCCCTAAAAGCTTAATCAAACTTAGATATAATTTCGAATTGAAAGGTTGCCTATTTTTAAGAGAAAATTACTCCAAAGATTAATTTCAACCTTTTTCGAGGAAATTTATTTATTTATTTAGATTTTTTTAGATTTTTCTTTTTTATTTAAAAAAGGAATTTTCGAATTAAAAAAAAACTAGATTTTTGCAATTTTTTAAAAGTTGAATATTTAAATATTTTCTGGTTTTTTTAATTTTCGGAATTTTTTTGAATTTTTATAATTTTTAGAAATTTTTGGTTTTTTGGTTTTTGAAATTTTTAATATATTTTTAATATTTAATATTATTATATTCAGGAAAACAAGTTCAGACTGGATAAACCCAATACGACCTACTAGCCCGATCCGATGACCTGAACTTACTCTAAAAAAGACAAAACCTATCTTTAAAAAAAAAAAAAACATTTTTTGCTTTTTTTTAATATTAATACTATTTTTTAATTAAAATTTTTAATTATTTTTAGTCTTTTCCCTATTTTTTCTTTTCTACTGCACTTCCCCTTTCGACGACTCCTCTGCACAAGCCAACATTTGCTTTCCTTTTTCTCTTTTTTTTTTTTTTCTTTTTGCTGCACTTTTACTTCTCTTGCTTTTTCTTTTGTTTTTTCTGTTATTTTATTTTTCCCCTTTGGTCTTCTCCTCCGCATGCTTTCTTCTTCGTGCATCTTCTTCTTCCCCGACGTCTTCATGAACCCCTTTCCATCCGACAATTTCCCCCACCAAACCAGCGCCAACGGACGTCATCTCTTGCGAAGGTTCACCGGTGTTTGGACCATTATGGCCCGTTGGTCATACCGCTTGACTAGCGGTGACTGCTGCCAACCACCTTTTCCGACAACCGATAACCCGTTCACCGGAACAAAGAAAACCCTCACTCTCCCGACGACGCATGATTATTTCACGAAGGCCACGCCAAAACACAATAACCATACGAACAAGAAACATGATTCAGCAACTACATATGTAAGCAAGGATCGATTTTAAGCTAAAATAGGAACTGACTTTTTGGATATCTCTGAGGCATTTTGTCGAACAGTTGGAGTGCAATACCAAATTTCAAGGTTTTTGGCTCAATCGAGCCTTGAACATGCCTTGGGGGCCTCGAACGCAACATACAAGGAACATGGGAACGAAACGCAAGGGCGACGAGGGCTAGAGCTTGCGTGAGCCGGACGGCCGCGAGCTCCAGCCCGGTGCGCCTAAAATGGAACAAGGAGGAACCGAACCTACCTGGGTAGCTCGAGGATGTCGCCGGGAAGGTCTTCGGACAAGCCTGTGCGTGATTGAACCGCTCACGGTTGCTCGTACCGCTCTCTCAATTCGCCGGCTCTCTCCACTCGATTCAAGCTTATCACCCTCGGCCTTTCTCTCTTTCCCTCTTTTGGTTTTTCTTTTTCGGTTTCTCTCTGTCTCTCCATGCTCCCCTTGGCTCCTCCTCAGCTCTCTCGGTTTCTCATAGTTCCAGAAGAAGGGGTCAAGAAGCGGGATCTCGAGCACTTCTCTCACTCCAGCTCTCACTCTCCAGGACTTCTCTTGCCCAAGCTCCCTCTCCGTTCTCTTCCCTCCTCCCTTTGTGGAGTGCTTCTTCTTCTTTTTTTTATCGCTCCAACCCCCGTTTTCCTTCTTACCCTCCTGTTTTTCTTTGTTTTTTCTTCTTCTTTTTTTACCGAGCTCTTCCAGATCAACGGTCGGTGTGTCTGGTTCTTGCCTTGCCAGCCTGTCGACCAGCTTGCTCCCCAACCCGCGGATCACGCCGGACCTTGATCTTCTTGCTCTCGCTGTGCTGCTACAACTTCTGCTACTCTGTTTTTTCTATTCTTGCAGGTCTTTTTCAACGAAGACCAGCAGGAGGGGGGAAGAAAGCTGGGCACAAGCCGAGCTGAGGAGAAAGAAGAGCAAGATGGGCCGTGCGTGGGCCACGCGAGGGAGAAAAGAAGACGGGCTGCACAAGGGCCTGTGCGTGGGGGAAAAAGAAAGAGAGAATGGAGTCTCTCGTTTTCATTTTTTTTTAATTACTTAATTTTTTTGTATTTTCTTTTGTTTTGTTGTTGTTGTTTTTTTCAGTAGCTAATTCCTAATCTTGTACACGATTAAGTCTTAAATAAAATAGTAAAATTTAGGTGTCAACAATCGAGCTTCGCCTCGTCCCTGTCGTTTCCATCCGAGCGGATCGCTTAACAAAGTAGTTTAACTTACTAATCTCTACTTAGTTGGTTTAATGACGTTTAAAGGTTGATTAATTTAAATTAAGCATGAATTAGGTGGATAGTTAGATTAGATTAGCAATTTAATTAGATATTATTGCATGTTAGGTGGTTAGAGTAGTGTAGTTATAGCCTAGACAAGCTCTAGTATTTATCTAGAGTGGTTTAAAAAAATTTCAGGCCCGTCTCGGCTTTTAATTAAGCTTTTCGGGCCAAAGTTCTATTTATTGGCATTTAATAATTATTTTCCATAATTATTTATTTATTTATTTTTTTCCGGAAATTAGACCGAAATAGCCAATGAGTGGAATTTTATGTTTATTGTAGTGGTGTAATCCGTTTATTTAATTGCGTTATAATTTGTGCCGATTTTGTATGATTTCTATTTTAGAAATTTATTCCAAAAATTATTTATTTTTAGTAATTAATTGGAAAATTGCTAAGCATCGGTCTACGGTGCCAAAAATCGATTTTGAGAGTGCTGAAAATGGTGGAACGTTCAAAAGTGAAAATTATTGTATTTTAGTTAAGGCCAACTGTGTACCCACACACAAGTATTTTTATTGGGTATGATAAAGTTGAGAAATTGTCGGTTGATTATAATGGTATATTGTATCAGCCTACGAGCTTGATACCTTAGCTTAGGGTGATAGTATACCCTAAGTATTGCACAATTTTACTGAGCATTAAGATTCGCACAATTTCGAGGAGCAATTAAGGTCTGCACAGCTTCGATGAGCAAGTAAGGTTCACACAACTTTAGTGAGCATTGTTAGTATATTATATTAGCTCGATGGCTCAATAGGTCATCTTAGAGAGAGAGAGAGAGAGAGGGTAGTATACTATTTTCTTTTTAGCCTTTGAGGCAAGCTACTATCTATTTTCAGCTTAAAGTAAGCTGTCCATAAGATAGTCGGACTTTATAGATAGTATTTGATTTGGCCTACTGAGAGAAGGTCGTGATGACATGTAATCGACTGAGTCAATTGATCAATAGTTCAATCTGATTGGTTGAAATGATTGAATGGTTATTCAAATTTTACTGACTTGCAGGAAGAAACTGAGGCCAAGGTAAGTCCCCTAACTCGTGATCGTGCTTAGGCAACCTTAGGAAGTATTTTCTTCCTAGTCAGGTCTTAGGGGGCTGAACTTGCTGAGACGTAATTTCATCCCGTCGTGGGATAACATTTTCAAGTCCCTAGATGGTGGTAGTGGAGGACCGGAAGCCCTGAAATCTGGAAAGGTGGATATCAAAGAATCGGTAAATGTGTCTATCTAGAGAGTCATAGAATAGTTCCCTTTTGTTGAGCCAATATTTTTGTACACAACCCAGTATTTTAAATAGACATGTTTGTTTATAAAAGGTATGTTTTGGTTAGGAATTTGGAATTTGTGACCCTACTTTTCTATTCCACTGAATTGTTATTTGGGGATTATTTATCTACATGTGCATTAAAATAAATGGGTCGACGATGCGTCTTGAGACATTGCTATTATATCAATCGAGCAAGGATAAGCACGGGCTCTGAGGATCGAGACGTGACAAGAAGAGCGTTACCTCAAAAACATCAAACAGGAAACGTCCTATTCTTATGTAGGATGAAGAAGAGGAAGATGATGATGACAAGACCATCTCTACTATCGCCTTCTGTGATCTAAAAGGTATAGCTGATTCTAAGGAAAAAGAAGATGATGAAAGCAAGAAAGAACCAGAAGAAGAGAGTGATGGTGAAGAAACTAAAGTGAAAGAGAGTGAGGATGATAACTCAAAAGGAGATGCCAATGAGAACAAAGAACAAGAGGAGGCTAATAAGAAATGAGAAGATACAAGGGAAATTAATGCCTAAGGTGTTGGGGAGATGGGAACTGGTAAACAAACCCGTGTCTTTGGAAGAGAAGGGGTTCGGAATGAGAAGTTACTTCTCAGACTGAAGCCACTAAGATAAGGGGAGTAGGTAAGAAAACTCCTCTTATTGAACCAACTGCTAGTGATGAAATTAGTCGATCTCCTCCAGATGCTGAAGACATTTTTGCATCTCATTTCCCTGAAGTCTCACCTAAGTGTCAACACAAAGAAGTCAATGTTTAGGGGGAGCAACGAATTTCACACATTCAGGTCGATATTCCTTCACCTTTGGATACTCTACCGGTACAATTTGCTAAAGCTAGTGCTCAAACAGAACCAGAATTAAACTATCCTCGGCTAATAGAACTCTTCTTGGAGATTAAGGCACAAAGAATACGCAATAGAGTTTGCAATCCAAAAGTTGCATGTCTACTCTCGCATTACCTCAAAGTCTCTTATAGGAAAGGTACAATCTTCTAATGATCAAGTCCAGACTTTGAACGAATAGGCATCACAAAGTCTAACAAAAGTTGAGATTATTTATCATCAGTGCCTGACTAAGCTTGAGAAGACCGTGCAGACCTTAGAGGATTTCTGCCTTATTCGTGTTCCAAAACAGCCCTTATCCTTTTTTGAACCAACCTCTTTTTATGCTTAACTGATTTTATACTTTTGTTGATGATAAAAATGGGGAGAGATTATGCATATTGAATCTTATCTTTGACTTGTGATTGTGTTTAACTTTTCTTGGTGTGGTTTGCAGACTTTTAATTGACATGTTTTGTGGATGCGACTTGTATACAAACTATGTGTATATTATGTTTACCGTCTATTTTCTCTATCAATTATCATTTGTTGTTAAAGTGTTGTTTTGCATGATAATTTTCATATAATGATTGAATCTACATGAAAGTTTTGTCACCATCAGAAAAGGGGAGATCGTTGAGAAAATTCCTATCAGGTTTCGAAGTTGACAAAACTTTCTTATTCTAAAGAATACTAGATTTCTGTACTATATTGTGGAATATATTTTGTCAAAGTCTATTTACTTCAAAAGTCTTTTCTACTCGATGAGATCCAAATCCAGATTGAAACCAAGCCCGAACGAAGATAAAATCGACTCGGATTATTGATCTCTTGACAAGGATTCAAAGACGAAAAAAAGATTTATCCTTAATAGGCTTTCTAGCAAAGAATGTCACTTACCTTATATATATATATATATATATATATATATATATATATATATATATATATATATATATATATATATGGAATCAATCACAAATTGATGAAATCAATTTTGAAGACAAGTTTCTTTTTTGGAAGCATTTACTTATAAAAACCTAGATTTTGATTGTATGGGCGACCAGAATTATCGGATTTTCATCTCAATCTTCAAATGGTTACATGATTTCTTAATCGAAATTATCCAATGAATTGATTGGAAGAAATTCCTTTGGAGAACACCAACGGTTAAAAAGATGTAAAGGAGTATTTGAGGAGGTCATTTAGTCCATTTGACGTAGTGCATGGAAATTGAAATTCCAAAGTTTGAGGCATTTCCAATCACTTGTTCTTCATCGATAGTGCTTATAAATTGTATTCAACAGAGAAAAACTTAAGAAGAGTGACTTAGTGAGAGAAAAAGAAATCCCCCACTAAGTGTTTACACTCAAATTATTGTATTTTTCTCTATTGATACCTTAGTGAATTACAACTAAAAGGCTGTCAGCATGGGAAAGTAGACGTAGGTTTAGGATTTTCTCTTCCCTTAACTCTTTTTGATTTGGTCGTTACAATCTTTTTTTTTCTAAACTTATCAAATTTCTAAACCATCACTAATTGAGTCTGAATTTACTTCAGAAGTCTTGTGGCACTTTTCATTAGACTTTGCTTAAAACATAATTTATTCTGCATTTATTTGCTTAATTTATTTTTATACCTATTTACCCCCTCTAGGTGGTAATACTAGCATTTTTAGGGAACATCGTATCTAGGCGCATAAACAAATTGGATGATTGGTCATCAACTTTGATTTTCAAAAGTTGTCGGTATTGTTCTTTAAATATGTGACCCCTAACCTTGTTATTTAGAGTTTGTTTTGTTTTGAACCTATTTAGGATTTGTCTCAGCTGTAAATGTATCCCTCTCATGTTTCTATGAAAATGAATGAAATGTTACTTTGATCAAAAAAAAAAAAGTGAACTTGCGTCCTTCCCTTGACTTTTTCTGCAGAGCAAACTGAATGTGTCTCAATATATTGAATGTTTACCACACGACTTCTGCCACCAACAGAAAACGCAGGCAATCATCACAGCACGTAGATCTCAGTGCAGCCAATGTATCAGATGCTGCTATTAAGCCTTCTCCTTCATGAAATTGACTGACAGTATCGGTGAAATTGAATAATTTGGCCTCTCAAGCTACACCCCTTCACCTGAAAATTAGAGGACAAAACTCTTAAAGGATGGATTTAGGTATAGTAAAGTGTCAGCGGAAGACATAAGAACAATTTGATACAGGAAAGAGTAGCTTCTACAATCTGCATTACCACTTGATCATATGTGAGACCTGAATCATTTCAAGCAGATTCGACTAGGCTAACCTAGGATAAGTATCTCTTAGACAACAAATCACCACTTTTTTCAATAACTCCTCTTTCTCTACCAACCACTCTGGCTAGTTTAGAAATGAAATCAAGAAGTTTCTAATATATGAGAAAGGTAAGAGGAAGGAATGCATTGCACCTTGGGAATGAACCATTCGACATGGGAAGCAACGCTGTCCATGATCTTCATGGATGATTTCAGAGCCTCCCTACCTCTCTAACATCAGCCTGTAAAGAATACAATTTAACGTGCATAAAGTTCATCAAGAAAGCATATATACCGACTTACATCAGACGGGTGAGATTAATGCTATACCTCGACATACCACTGATCGGTAGTTGAATCCGCATTCAACAGAGCTTGGGTCACTTCAGACAAAGATGCCAAATAATCACCCTCAGAAGCAGACCTTTCGTCAAGACATGGCATCGAGATGCAAGAACAGTATAACCAAATATAAAAAAGAACTCTTTTTACGACAAAATTAATAAAGTGATCAGTGCAGGCGAACATTGTTTTATATATAATGGGCAACAAGTAGTGAATTGACAAGTACAGTCCATAAATGATTTATAATCTTAATTACTCACAAAGCTCGTGTCCGTACTTGAGATTTGAGGATTGCTAATGCTCTTTTGCTCTTTGCACCATACCAAGTTCTGCACGTTTCCTTGTCACAGGGTGGTATAAATCACCTGGCTGGACAGCGAGAGAGAACAGTATTTTCTGCAAGGAAATTGAAAGATTGTAAATAACTAGGACGTGCTTAACTCAAGGTAACAAATGCAACACAGAGTTCATCAGAGGAACAAGCCTTTAAGCTAAACCCCTATTAAATGTAGTTCAATAATAGAAAGAGGACTACAGATTGGTCGTCGACAAATTGTTGGAGAAATCTTCGTGAAGTGTTTTGAAGCTGACAAAACGTTTCCATCAATCTAGTCTGAAGATTTACAGACTCTGCTATTTAAAGTCTGAAGACCTTCGGACTGCCAAACTCAAGACTCAAAATCTATTATCATTAACAATTTCTAATCCGTTGAAGAAGGGCTATCCAAAACTAGATATTTTATTAAGGATGTGACCTTATCGACTGGAAGAAGATCTCTTAGCTGGATATGACATAACGGAATCCTTTATTTGATCATAATTGATTCGGAGATTAAGGATCCGATAATTGATGAAGTATACTTGGAATATTCTAGTTATGGAAACTGAGATCCTGATTATATGGGCGAGCAGGATTGATGAGCTATCGATATATTCCTTTAATAGCTCGAATAATCTTCCTAATTGATTCCGTCCAACGGGTAGATTTGAGGAATTCCTTTGGTAAGTACCAACGAGTATGATGGCATAAATGAGTATATAAGGAAGACGTTATAGTTATTTAAGAGTGCGCATGATAGAAGAATTCCGAAGTTTGAAGCTCCTTGTTCTTAGTCAATTCATTTGAGCGAAATCTTATACGCAAAAGGGAGTCTATATTCGTGAGAAACCTTGAGAAAGTGTAGTAGAATATCTACACTGTGGAATCAAGGGAAAGCTATGTTGTAACATCTCTTTTGTTTATAGTGAAATCCAGCCGGTGGGCTATCAGTGCGAAAGAATGGACGTAGGCTTGGAATAAGCCAAACCACTATAAACCTTGTGTTCAATTTTCTCTTCCCTACTCTATGCTTTACTTTGATCATAATCTATTTTGGAGATCTTCTTTTCTATCATCTGCCTAGTAACGCTTTCGTATCTCGAGAAATTGTTTTTACACCTATTCACCCCCCTCTAGGTGCTTATACTAGCTATCTCACAAATTACCACCAAGCTTCATCCGTGCCAGATATTTCTTTATATGCGTGGTGTTGGTTGAGTTAAAGGGTTGGTAGCCATAATGTAGACAGTAAAACTTACTACACCAAGTCCCCCATAGAGAAATGTAGCTTCGAGAATGAAGCCTTTCTTGATGCAATTATTTCTTTCTTCACCCAAAAACTTTTGAAGCAAAACGTCTAGGCAAACCTTTCAATTTGAAACTGCCCACCTTTTTTATTATCTTTTTAGGCCAAAGAAACTGCCCAAAAGGTCAAAGCACCATAGTAATGAGGAAAGAAAGAGGCAAAGGAAGAGTGTCCACTTCGATATAAAATAACATGTAAAAAACGTTACCTTTTCCAGAAAATTTTCAACTAGGATGTCATTGAATGCTCCTGATTTAGCTAACTCCTCAAAAGTAATCAGTAGTTGAAAATGCCTACCTTCACAATTTCATAAATTAAGGGTTCATCTGACATAGGGCAATAATGGAAGAGGATCTTTTCCACCCCTTCACTTGATGGTATTTCACAGACATATGGAGTTTATTTACATGACATATTAGGCTATATCAGGAAGTCACTTTATGGCTACTTTCAAGCAAGTCACTATGCTCTTTAGATTATTTGAAATTAAAGCCACTTCATCCATATGCCACATTGTATGCCACATTATCCTTTCCATATTATCCTAATGTCGGTTGTGACTAGACCTGTTAAACAGGTGGGTTGAGTCGGGTTTGGGTCAGGTTAGAAATGGTCCGACCCAAATCGACCCATTTATTACAATTAGAGATGGCAAAATCGGTCTTAGACCCATATATGACCCATTTAAATCATAAATGGGTCATATATGGGTCATTTGTTTTTTGAAGAAACTAGTTAAATGGGTTTAACAATTAAAGACTTAAGATAGATGGGTCTTAAATGAGTTGGATTTAGAACTCATTTTCAACCAAAACCACACAATCTCTCTTCCCTCTTTAACTTTACAAAAATATTTTTTTATAACAATCAAAATTATAATTATTATTTTATTTTAATTTTATTTTCTTTTTTTTTTTTCTTTTCTCTTTCCTTTTTTTCTTTCTTCTTTCTTCTTCCGAGTGGCCGGCACGACGATGGCCGACGATCGGCCAAGTGAGCCTCGAGCTCGCCGAATCTAGCGAGGCAAAGGCCTTGCCAACGTCCAGCGAGTCTCAAGCCTAGCCAAACAAGCCAACCTTGAGCTCATCGGTGTTGATGAGCCGGGCGAGCTCGAGCTCGCCAAATCTAGCAAGGCGAAGGCCTGGACAACGTCAAGCAAGGCTCAAGCCTTGCCAATCTAGCAAGCCTTGAGCTCACAAGCGTCGGCGAGCTGGGCGAGCTCAAGGCTCGCCTATGGCCGGTTGCCAACCGTCGTTGTGGTCGGGCGGCCAGCCAAAGAAGAAGGAGAAGAAAAAAAAAAGAAAATTAGAAATTATATTCTTAAAAAAATATAAATATAAATAATTAAAAAGTTAATTTTTAAAAATAAAAAAAATAATTAGATTTTGATTTTTTTAAAAATTATGTTAAAAATTATAAAAATTGGCCATTAAATTTGTGTTCTATAAAACCATGTTAGCAATACCATTTTTAATATATATATATATATATATATATATATATATATATAAGTTTTTTTTTTAGGTTTTGTTAAATGGGTCGAATATGGGTCGAGTATAGATCGGGTCGATATGGGTCAAAAATTTTGCATTGTAATAAATGGGTTATAAACAGATTAAATGTGTTGATTTTGGTCGAACCATTTATATAAATGGGAAAGTTCTCTAATGCCTAACATAATTTTCTAATGCAGCTACTTTATACTGGAATTGACATTGAAGTCTTTCTGAGTCAAGCCTTGCCACAATTATTATACCGTGCTTGTTTTTCTCTCAACTTTTAAAGTGTCACAAAAAAAAAAAAAGAACAATCACTTAAGTGACTTAATTTATCGAAAAATCAGATGTGATTAATCAATGTCACTTACGTAGATGGTTTTAAAAAAGTTTTGGCAATGTAAATTTTTGGTTATAAGCTTTTTAAAAGTGGAAATTTTAAGAAAAGGACTTCAAGAGCCAAAAGGAAAAATCACAGAGGAAATGTTCTAGTTTGAGACTATTTTTCTTTGTTTTATTAGACTCGAAAGCCAAATCACAAAACAAAAAATCTTTCCAAATAATTTCATTTAAAATCACAAAAATCCATATATTTGCCCCAAAAAATAATATGGAAGCAAGAAATTTTTTCTTCATTTCTATAATATTGCATCTGCTTCTACTTTGACCTCTCTTTTGAGACTGCATAAAAGTGCTTGGAGTCTTATGGAAATTTCATCTTCAGTCAACGGCAAGGATTAATGCTGGGGCACGTACCGGGACAAATTTAACCCTAATTTCCGAAGGTGTGAATAATCAATGCATTTAATGACATTGTTGGGTACATAAATTGGGCACGACACAATTTAAAAAGTGTCCTTATGCTACAATTTTAAGAGTAAGCATTTTAGTGTCAAAACTTTATGAATTATCAATTTAGTGCTAAAACTTTTAAAGTGTATATTTTAGTGACTTTGGCAAGTTGAAGTCACTCAAGTTATTGCTTTTTCCAAGTTGTACATTTAAATAATCATTTAAAAAAGTTTTAGCACCAAAATCGAGGATGTATAGTAGGGGTGCCATTAATTCTATCCTTGTCTCATATAGAAGCAAAACCACATAGCAAAGGGCAAATTTGATGGAAAAGGAAAAGCCAGTTGCCAAAAAAAAAAGGAGAGAGAGAGGTCTACTTGAGAGGTCCATTAAGTTGTTTGTCTATCATGTCTCCATTAAGGGTGATAAATTTTGGGTGGGTCTAGAACTAAGTTGGTCTAGTTCCCATTACGTGAAACTAGAAACCAATCCACTTACTCTTAGAATCAAACTGAACCAAATCAATTAGTCTGGTTTCTAGGTGGGTCTAGGAATCAGCGATGCTAAATATTTTCTTTTTCCCTATTCCTTGCAGCCGCTCAAAGTTTTGAGAGAGAGGAAGAAAGGTCCTATCTCTAATGAAGGTACCTTCATGTATTTGTGTAGAGATTGAGTGAACATTACATTCATTGATGAACTAATTTACAATATATACATAGGGTTTAGGGTTAAAACAATATAATGACAATTATACCCTTTATTATAAACCTAATCTACCAATACTCCCCCTCAAGTTGGTGCATGTAAACATGTCAACAACTTATTTTTAAAATTACAATCACTTGTGACCAATTTGGTGAACAAGTCCGCGAATTGGGGGTGGCTAGGAACATGAAAAGTATGCAAAGTGCCATCCTGAATTTTTTTCACGAACCAAGTGACAATCAATATCGATATGTTTGGTGCGTTCATGGAAGACAAGATTAGTGGCGATGTGGATGGCTGCTTTATTATCACAAAAAAGATCAACAATGGTAGTGTTGACGTGAATATCTGAGAGAAGCGTGTGAAGCCATTCGTTTCGCATGTGGCATATGCCATAGCATGGTATTGAGCTTCTGCTGAGGAATGGGCAACGGTGGTTTGTTTCTTGGATTACCATGAGATGGGACAAGAACCAAGAAACATGCAGTAGCCAAAAATAGATTGTCGAGATGTTGAACAAGATGCCCAATCAAAATCTGTATAACCATTAAGTTGGAGAGTAGAATTGGATGGGAAAAACAAACCGGTGCCGAGATCATGCTTAAGATACCATACAATGCGAAGGGCAGCATTCCAATGGTCTTCATTAGGAGAGTGCATAAATTGACTAAGATGTTGCACTGCAAAAAGTAAATCTGGATGAGTTATTGTAAGATATAATAATTTACCAATAAGTTGTTGATATGAACCTGGATCCTTAAGAGTTGGGGAGGAGTCCGAACATTGTATATTAGGTTCCATCGGAGTATCAACAGGACGTCCTCCAAGAAAACCAAAATCTGACAAAATATCAAGAGTGTATTTCCTTTGTGACAAGAAAAGCCAAGACTTGGAATGAGAAACTTCAATGCCCAAAAAGTATTTGAGAGTACCCAAGTCCTTAATGCGAAATTGTGTGTCAAGAAATCGCTTGAAAAGTTGAATCATAACTTCATCATCACCCATGATAACCAAATCATCAACATAAACAAGGACAATGGTCAAGAGAGAGCCACGGACCAATGTGAGAAGTGAATAGTCTGCTTTGGACTGTTGAAAACCAACATCGAGTAGTGCAAAAGAGAATTTAGCAAACCATTGCCTTGATGCCTGTTTAAGGCCATAGAGTGATTTCTTAAGTTGACAAACTAACTTCTCCCCCTTAGTATGAAAACCCGGTAGAAACCTCATGTAGACCTCTTCATCAAGATCACCATACAGAAAAGCATTATTCACATCTAATTGGTAGAGAGGCCAATGACGAATCGAAGCAAACACTAATAAAGTGCAAACAGTTACCATTTTAGCAACAGGCGCAAATGTGTCATGATAATTAATTCCCTCTGTTTGAGTGCAACCATTGGCAACGAGCCGAGCCTTGTAGCCCTCAAGGGTTCCATCGGAAATATACTTGATTCGATAAACCCATTTACATCTAATGGGATGTTTGTCAGGAGGAAGAGGAACAATTTCCAAAGTGTCATTCTATTCAAGGGCCTGTATCTTAGAAGACATCGCCTCCCGAAATTGACACACAACGTCATAAGTTTCAGGTTCTTGTTTAGATGATATGAAGGCTAAAAAAATGCAGTGATTGGGTGAAAAATGCGAGTATGATAAACAGTTGGATAAGGGATAAAGAGTACCTGATTTAATGACCTTAGAATCCAAAGAGGATTGATCAGAGGCCACAATAGCACAATGGTAGTCTCGAAGATAGCCGAGTCGACGGCATTGCCGAGATGGTTAAGGCACGGCTTTGGGTTGGGGTAGAGGGAGGAGGCCATGTTTCACCAAGGTCAGATATGAGTAATGGAATTACCGAGGTCTGTTTGGTTGTGGTATGTTTGATTGTTTAACGAAAAGAACAATCTTGTTTATAGAAAACGATGTCGAGACTGGTAAAAGTTGTTTGGTCTTGAAGGTCATAAAGACGGTAACCTTTGTGGTGTGTGGGATAATCGATTAGAACACATCAACGAGATCGGGGGCCAAATTTATCGGACTGAAGATGGCTAGTAGAAGCATAGCATGTTGGCTGGGCTTTGGCCCAAAAAGTACATGGGCTGGGCTAGCACGAGGCAAAAGCTGGTCGGACAAATACAAGCTCCGTTGGGACCCACCGGAGATAACATTTTTTAAAATCATGAATTCCAGCCTTTGGGAAATCCCAAGGTCCGTACGAAGGAAGAGAACTTCAGCCCACAGGAACTCACCTGGGAAGCGCCCACCTTCTTGTCTTTCCACCCTGGCGTTAGGGGAAGATGTCGCGGTCCTCGAGAGTCGCCGTCGCATCACGTGCTCTCCCTTTCTCCTGTCTTGCTCCTTGTTCAACATTCCTCTTTATCGAGTCAAAAACCTGATGCCACATCGCACGCTTCTCCTAACAAAGAACCCGTGCCCGCCTAACCGAACGACGACCTCGACCTTCCGCCCGCAATGACCTTGCCACGCGAATTTTTTTTTTTTTTAATTATTATAAGTTGTTACATAAACAAGAGAAAGGTCCTAGAAGCTACATATGCTAGACATGTCCCGAGTGAAACCGAGTAAACTAATTGCGAGTAGCTCGGGTCAATTTGATTCTGAAGCGTGCTCCTTAAGTCAGCCGAATTCGAGCTCAACAATTTTCAATTTAATAGATGTGCTAGTTTAATTGAGTTTCTATTCTCTTTCAAAATAAGTTTTTATTAATTAAAGAAAGTCATAGCTGTCCCAAAATATATATAATATGCACACACAGTTTGAGCTTTTATAAAGATGGAGCTCAAGTTCTTTCACAATTTGATTGTAGTATTGTAGTTGAGTAATTGGAAATTTCTCAATATGGTTGATTGGAGCTCCAAATTATACAATATACACACAAACACCGAGTACAATGAGAATTGGTTGATTGGAAATTTTTAAATGTGGTGAGGAACCATGAAAATGTTATCATGTGTTCCGAGTACATTATAAATAATTACTTCTCATTAAATTATGTTCTTAGTAAATCTTAATTACTTTACTTTTCAATGTTGGTGAGGGCGCGGAGGCCTCCACTTGTGGGCAGCAAGGGCATTGCTTGTCTTTGTTGGGCCCCGCTGGCTAGAAATTAAAGGCAGGGAAAAAAAAAAGAAGATAAGTAAAGAACAAGAAGAGAAAAAAACTAAATCGAAAAAATATTTTTAAAAAATCGAAAAAATTATTCATATTAGCATTGATTGTTGGTCATACCATGCAAGATGGCAGGCGCCGGATAGAGATTTTTAGTAGAATTAGCCAAAAAGACTTTATTGATAATTAGTAAAAGGTTTATTACTAAATTAGCAAAATTTAAGAATTTAAGACCGAATTGGTTACCGTACAATAAATTTATGACTTTTTTTGGTCACTTTTCTGAGATACTAGAATTACAAATTATAAATGATGTGGATTCACATAAACATCAAACCTAATTTGGATATTATGATTGTGATAAATCGCCAAAAAAAAGGACGCTATAATTTTGTACTACGATATTTTTCCATATTCGTATCATAATGCGTCTTTTAATGTGGATTTGAGAAATATATATATACTCTTAGGTGGTAATAAGAACACACGCCTTAACATTCATATTGCACTCACTCTAGGATGAAATTTTTCTATTTACTTGAGTGTTATAATTTTTTAAATTGTTTATTTGAATATTACGGAGATTTTCCTTTGTCGAAAAATTTAAGGTGATACATGAATTGCCGCAGCCACTCAGCAACAGAGTGCGGAAGCAACATCGTGTGATCTTTGCCCAGATTGATGATTCGGGGCTAATTTGATACGTAACCCCACTTTTGCAGTTCATAAATGGATTCTCTGAAGTATCGTAGGAACATTAGTCAGAGGGGATGATTGCTCGGGCAATTGCTTCTCCTTATCTTTTTATTTGAAGCGGCTCACGATCAACCAGTTGGGAGCTCAAGCTCAGAGAACTTTGTGATAGTGGCTACGATTTCGAAGCGGAAGTTTGCTCAGGCATGTGCAACGTGTTGGTTTCTCTCCACCCAAAGCACTCCCATTCGGTTACGCAAAGCTACATCACCGTCATCAGCACGACGGCTCTCAATTTCTAGCAAATCAGGGCCTCAGCATTGTCCATCATTTCCAGCCAAAAGAAAAAAAAGAAAAAAAAATCGTCGTCGTGGTCATTGTCTCACTAAGAATGGAAATCAATCCTTTTCACCACCAGTGTCGTACAGGAACAATTTTTTTTTTTTTTTTTTTGGTCAGAAACAGCGGTATTATAGATTAAGAAGTAAAGATACAACCGCTAGTTACAGCTTCAGCATACAAAAGACGTAAAAGCTGAGAAGGGGGAAAAGCGGGCCAATTGTTGGGAAGCAAAGAAAGCCCATGGGACTTAGCAACCCAATCAGCTATGAAGTTTGCAGCCCGTCGACAGTGCCGAATGTGAAGAAAAGGAAAAGAGGGCAAAAGTGCCCTAGCTTGAGCGATCAAAGAACGATGCTGCCATGGACACAAAAGGGGGTTGAGCATAGCATCCACCAACACCGAGCAGTCCGATTCCAGCAGCAACTGATGTTTATCCAGTCCTTTCTGCAGCAGAAAATTTAAGGTATGCACCAGCGCCTGAATCTCTGTTTGAAGAGCAGAAGAGGCGGTAATCGTTGCTGTAAAACCAGTAATAAGGCGTCCTGCAGAGTCTCGGCAAACACATGCGATCGCACCTTCTTGTGGGGAGGTAGGGTAGGCGCCATCAATGTTGATCTTAAGAACACATGGATCTGGGGGATGCCACCGGTGATCAGAATCGGGAAGGACCCGTCTGTGATACGTAGTTGACTGCTGACAGATAGGAGATGAGCGAGCGTCGGCCAAAGCTACCTGCACCACCTGTTCAACTGATAAACTTCTTTGATGGAAGATAAAGTTATTCCTATTCTTCCATAGATGCCAAAGAATAGAAGCCACCATCTCCAAACCAGGTACGTCATAGCTATTCTCCAGTAGGTCTACAAGACATTTGTCAATTCGAGTAGCTGTAGCCATTATTGTTGCAAGGTTTACCTGTGGATGAGACCAAATAGACTTGGTGGTAGGACATGAAAGGAAAATGTGTTCTGCTGTTTCGGGTAGTTGAGTTGTGCACATAGTACAGATGGGGTCAGGGATGATATGCCGGTGGAACAAATTTTCTTTTGTAGGCAGGGCATGTTGACATAGAGACCACATGAAAATGCGAACTTTCGGGGGGCTTTTTAAATGCCAAATAGATGACCATAGCTTCCTAGGTGGGTGGTAGGAAGAGGAAGGTAGCTCAGAGATAGTACTGGATGTATGATCTTTGATGTAATTATAGGCACTCTTAACCGTATACTTACCATTTAGCTGGCCTTTCCATATAAGCAAATCAGAAAGATAGGAAGGTCTAATTGGCAAAGACAGAATTTCACTTACTAGCTGAGGATCAAAACTTTGTCGAAGGAGGGATTCATTCCATGCAGCCTGAGTTGGTAGAATAAAATCAGCTACCTTTGTCGCTTCTCCTCTAGGTGCAAGGCCTCCTATAACACCACTAGATAGCCATTTATCCTCTCTAATATTAATCTTTTGACCATTACCAGCAGACCATTGAACATTATCTGAGATAGAATCTCTCCCAATTAAAAGACTCCTCCATCCCCAAGAAGATCTTACTCCTTTTTCAGCCCTCATGAACTCCGATGTATGAAAATATAAGCCTTTAAAAAGACGACCCCATAAAGTAAGCGGTTCATGTATTAGTCTCCAAGCCTGTTTGCCTAAGAGAGCATGATTAAACGCCACAAGATCTCGGAAACCCATACCACCATTGTCTTTTCTAGTTTTAAGAATATCCCAATTTTTCCAATGAACCCCAGATGTTCGACCACTCTGTTTCCACCAAAATCTTGCAACTTGCTGCTCAATGGTCTTGCAGATAGATAGCGGAATCTTAAATATGGACATGGCGTATTGTGGTATTGCCTGGATAACCGATTTAAGCAAGATTTCCTTTCCTCCCTTTGAGAGTAGTTTTTCTGTCCAACTCTGCAGCTTCGATTCAACTTTTCCCAAAAGCCATGAGAACATTTCCCTCTTAGATTTACCCCAATCAGATGGAAGACCAAGGTATTTACCAGATTTGTCCAATATTGGCACACGGAGTTCACTAGCCAGATTTACCTTAAGACTGTATGGACAAGATTTGTTAAAGAAAATTCCTGATTTGTTTCTGTTAACTTCCTGACCTGTGGCTCTACAATATTGGTGAATAATATTGGCTAAATTCTGACATTCCACTAATGTACCATCGAGGAAAAAAATAGCATCATCAGCAAAGAAAAGATGAGACAATTTAGGACACCACCTGTTTAGCTTGATCCCTTGAAGAGAACCCATCTCCATTGCATTTGAAATGAGAGTGGATAAGACATTGGCAACCAGGATAAAGAGATATGGCGAGAGAGGATCACCTTGTCTCAAGCCTCTAGATGGGTAGAAATAGGGAAGAGGATCACAATTAAATTTCACACTGAGAGAGACTGTAGTAACACATTGCATTACCCAGCCAACCCATTTTGCATGAAAACCAATGAATCTGATGCTTCTGATACTACTTTTTCCTCTCCTCCTTCGTTTTTTATGTGGTTTGGACTGACAACTGCCACGTTGATCGAAGGTTGTCTGCTTTGGACTTCAACTTTTTAAAGGAAAAACCAAGTTGAACTTAAATAACTTTAAATAAAGCCACATAGGGCAAATAGTTAGAAAATCTTGCGTGGAGGAACTAAAATAAAAGACTTTTCACCTATTTGACGGTTAAATGATTGAAAAAAAAATTTATCACGCTCAATCGAGTCTTATGTAAAACTTAGAGTACTCATGGTGTTCATTTCCCTTCTCAAGTAAAATAAAATTATCTCTTTACATTAGTTAGTGTTCATTCGTCATACTTTTGTTCATAAAAAATGCAACTTTCTTTATCTCGAAAATATGAGAAGACAGTAATTGAAGTTGAAAAAAATATAGACAAATTTTAAATAAGCGACACGAAATGAGATGTATTGCATGCTCGAGATTAGGCAAAGTAAAGATAACAACCAAAAGCATTTAGAGGCACTTCAAACGACTTTTCATTTATAGAAAGAGTGGGAAGAGATAATTAATGTTCATTTCGGGCATTACTGCAGGAGTTTCGTGTGAGCGGAAAAATGTATGATTTTAAGCAATAATTCCCGCTCATTTCGAGCGAATTC
Organism: Eucalyptus victrix; assembly: GCA_016097545.1. Lineage (NCBI taxonomy): Eukaryota > Viridiplantae > Streptophyta > Magnoliopsida > Myrtales > Myrtaceae > Eucalyptus > Eucalyptus victrix. The sequence continues at coordinate 24,268,336 of CM027845.1, read as the reverse complement.
ACCATCATTGTACTATCATGGTCCCCGTAAAAAGAGAGTTGAGATCATCTCGCATCTTGGCACGACCAAAATTTACATGGTGACAATACTTCCCATGGGTTGAGAGGTCCAAATACCTCTTTTTAATTAGGTTAATTTTACGAAAATCTCAAATCGATATACTTGTGATAAATTTACCAAAAACTAACACTCAAAGGTTGCGTTTAATAATTATAATAAAATTCAAAATATGATAAAATTTATTATATCCTATGTTGGTACTTGCTCAACATAGGATAAAGGGTACATTTGGAAGTGGCTTTTCCAAGCCACTTTCGGCATCCAAAGCTCTTTGGGCTAAAAAAATAGTGTTCAGGAAATTCCTTTGCAAAAATGATTGAGGGAAAAGCAAGCCTTCGGAATGTTGAAAGCCCAAGACAAGTATGAGGCTACCTTGGGCATTTAGCCTTCTCAACATGCCGAGGGAGGATAAGACAAAAAAATTTCTTCCACAAATATCCTCATTGTAATTTTGTTTTTTTGGTTTTGCCCTATTCACCTTCTTCTCCCTTGAGGTTGGCCGGCGAGGTTTCGCAAGGCTGCAAGGGGCCGACGACAAGCTAGAGAGAGGGCAATGTGAGGTTGGTGTGGTTGTGGTGACTGTCTTCTTGACTAGTCACATGACCTCAACAACCTCCTGCGAGTTGTGTCACTGTGACCTAGATTTGGGTCAAGCGACCTCTAGCAACCCAGATTTGGGTCGCCTGAGTTGTCGCAACTCAGCAGCCTAGTGGTGGTGAAGAACTAGGACTTGGAGAGGTTAAGGGAGCGGATCGCGTTCCTGCAAGTGACGGTGACGATGGCAAGGGAGACATTGATGATGCGAGGGCAAAGGGAGAGCTCGAGGGTGATGGCATTGGGGTAACGAGTGAGGGCGATGGGGAGATGCTCACATGGAGAGGGTCAAGGGATTTGCGGTGTCACGCCCGCCACCCTTGGTGCACGCGATAGCTCCTATTGTCCCATCTCATCTTTTTAAAAAACAACGCAGCGAATAACAACTATAAACTTTCGATATTTACATGACCTAAAATAATTCAGCGGAAGCAGAAAATATGAGTAGAGGAAAGAGAACAAGCATAGAACTGGGGGCAACCATAAGCTTCGCTTCTTTTCCTACCATAGGATTTTTTATATACAGAAAGTTCAATCGGATTTATTAAAAAATAAAAGACGCGAGGCTTTTCAAAAAACAAAAGGAGAGCAGTGCCCAACATCTATACTAATGCGTTTCCCTGGCCCTGTCTTGCCGAACTCTCTCTCTCTCTTTCTCAAGCTATTTGCCTGTCATGCCGTCCATCCACCTCCATCCTAGCTTATGGCTGCCTCCTCCCGAGGTCCACGTATCATGCCGAACCGCCTTCGCCATGTCCATCGTTATGCAGTGGAAGAGGTCCCACCAGGCGTCCATCGACGCAACTGTACAGGGCCACGGATTTGAGGGCGACGGGGCCTACAGGCACCCCTACGTTCACGACCATTAGACAGGTGACTCAGAGGAAAGTGGCTTCGAGCATGTGAGGGTCTTCCACCTCATCACAATACCGGGAGAATTCGACGGGCATGCCATACAAAATCTAGTGGGAGGCAGCTGAGATCGACATGGTTTAACTTGGAAAAATGTGAAATCAACAGGAGTGAGTAAAACTCAGCAAGAAGAGAATCCACTAACCAAGATACGAGCATTAAACTGCTAACTAGGAGGAAAACACAACTTGCTTGAGAACCTTTCTACCTACACAGGTAACCCTTACCAAGCTCTTATAACCTAAATGTAAGCCATTAAGATAAACTCATTCCCAAAAGGTATAACATGCACCGCCAACAACACAAGCAGTAATACAATACACTGTATGCATATGTGTCACCCGATATGACACCTCACACAATAGTATAACAGTGCATGCACATGATCAAGTGCAGACATCCATTGCCCTTACAACAACATGCGTAACCCCTAGAGGAGTCCAATTGCAACCATCTTTTGAAAGGTCAAGGCATAACCCATCTAGGCATCTCGCATCCAACCTGACATCACGAGATATTCCCCGAGGACTCATGTCTTGTTCCCCGGCTTCTGGAGAGCGCCTAGTTCCTCCTTACCTTACTAGCCTCTCCGGGCATCCTACACCCAAGGCATCTGACAAGAATCAAATTCTCCACCAAGCAACCGAAGGGCACCATGTTACCCCCTTTAGGTATCTCGCACCTAATCTGGCATCTTTGTCACAAGGACTGACGGCAATCGATTGTATCATTATCATGGTGCAACAATTCAATAATCCAATGTTTCATACAACGCTGCAATACTATTTGCAAGGAAAAATGAGCAAGCCAACCGACCCCTACAGTAATTTACATAACTAACCATCAGCACTTTCTAACTTGACACCCATGGTCTTACTTGGAAAATTGTACCCGCAGTTAACAGAAAAGTCTGTATAAACTTAAGTCGCAATTAGAAGACCATAAATCCTAACATACACAATAAGACACCCAAGTAATACCACAGATCCTAAGTTCCAACAAGCTCAATAAGGAGGTGATGTGACCTGTGACTCTCTACACCTTCATTTGCCTAATTCTGTCATTCCACCCTTAGACTAATTAATTTAATTTCACATATAAAGCTGAACTCAAGATGGCGAAACTTGGAACTCATCCGAAAGACATGGACTAAGTTTCGTCGTTACCTTCTAGACTGGACTTAACTCGATGTGCTGCAAACAAAATAAATGGAAGTCGAGAAGTTCTCCGCTTAACTTGGGACCGTTTAGTATGAGTAGGGTGGTTGTCCCAATAGTTAGGGGCTGTTTGGTAACGTTTCTGTTCTTTTTTTGTTCCATGGAACAGAAACAAAAAAAAAAAGTGTTTCTGTTCCGGGGAACAATTTTTGAACAAAAAGATGTGTTTGGTAAATTTGTTCTGGGAATAAAAAATGAATAGAAACACGTTTGGTAAATTTTTGTTCTTTTTTTGTTTCTTTTAATTTTTTAATTATTTTATTTTATTTTTCATTTTTTCCTTTATTTTTTATTTTTTCTTCTTTCGGCCGGTCGGCGGCCTCGCGGCGATCGGCCAACGGGGCCGGTAGCCTCGCCCAGCCACGGCGAGGCTCGCCGGCCCCTGGTGAGGCCGAGCCCCGCCGTCGTTGGGCGAGGCTAGGCGAGGCTCGGCCTCGCCTTGGCTAAGCGAGCTCGGGGGTCAGCGACGCTTGGCCTCGCTGGATCTGGGTGAGCTCAAGCTCCCCCAGCCATGGCGAGGCTCGGCGTCGCCGGTGCGGGCGAGGCCGAGCCTCACCTTGGCTCAGGCGACACCAAGCCTCACCTTGGCTGGGCGAGCTCGAGCTTGCCCAGATTCGGCGAGGCCGAGCCTCGCCAGGGGCCGGCGACGCTCCGGCGAGGTCGCCGACCCTCGACGGCATCGCCGGCCCTCGACGGCCGGCCATGGCCAAGGCTAAGGCCGGCGACCGGCCAAAGATAAAGAAGAAGAAAAGAGGAAGAGAAGAGAAGAGAGAGAAGAAGAAACAAGAAACAAAAAATTGTTTCTTCAAAATTGTTTCTAGAACGAGAAACAAATTTTTTTTTTTTTTTCTCGTTTCGTTCTTTTTGAGTTACGGGAAAAAAAAAAAAAAAAAAACAAACGCAACCAAACACGTTTACGTTCTTTTTTTTTGTTCGGGAACAAAAGAACAGAATTTCTATTTATAAACAAAAAAAAAAAAAAAAGAGTGAAAACATGCAGGGCCTTAGAGAACTCGAGATAATTCAAACATGGCTTTAACATCCCCTCAGCCACTATTCGGGCAAAAGTCCGGAATTCTGTTGCTGCCGGAACTCATTTAGCGGCACCAAGCTTATCCTAGAAGACCTTTAGTCACAAACGAAACTATCATGACCAAGAGATTGGCTTGGAAGTCCCGACAAGGTTTTGATGCTTCCCGAGCCTCTCAATCTCCTCGACCTGCGTATCCAAGCCTAGATTGAATCTAATAGAACCGACTAACCAAACCAGAGCCTATGAGCAGTCGACTAAGCAATTCTCGACAACTACAACTCATCAATGCTAATCAGTTGCATCGGAGGTTTACTCAGCCCAAGAATGGGCAATCGCGAGCCCAATTTCTGATTTTGTAGCGACAACAGTTCATGGATCGCACATGCAAATCCACCTAAGGCTTATGTGTGCGCACTGGACCCCGAAGATGATAACATCTGAATAGCAGAGAGTCAAATCATCCCCGACCCTACTCTGGACAGAGCTACGACGCTCAACTTCTGCACCTAAATTACGAAACCAAGTCCCAATTTCCACATGCAAAATTCGACGGAGCTATTCCATTTACTTAAGACCCTAGCAGCAGCTCTAGACTTGTACGAAGACGATGGACACTTCACTTGCCTGTCCGGGCAAAACAGAGTCAATCGCTACTGGCAGAGGCGATGCGAATTTGAGGATTGTTCGGGATAGGTTCTTGTTTGGGCAAATGAAAAGAAATGGAGGGGGAGAAGAATTCGGGGCGTTGGTGAAGATGAAGGGCGTAATAGAGGAGTGGTTTTTTTTTTTTTTTTTAAATAAAAAATTTGCTCATTTTAGGGAAATTTTCAAAAAATGATCTGAAGTGTCTTTAATTTCTCAAATAAAAATTTGAAGTAGATTTTGTTTCAATTAAATACCTAAAGTGGCATTAATTATTTCAAATAATGGCATAAAGAGGCTTTAGTTATTGCCGATCACCGACTCAACCTTGTCAATCACTGACCGGCTAAATATTTCGACAGTTAAGAGTATTTTCGTCATTTGGCATTTTCTCCCATTTTTCTTTCCTTTTCTTATTTAATTCTTTTTCTTACTCTTCATAGGTGGCCGACTAGCCACTAATGATGCCCACAAAGGGTTAGGCAAGGGTCACCCTCGTCGGGGAGGGCCACCCACGTTGCCCACAAGTGAGGGATGGCCTCACCTGAGCGTGGTGAGCCTCACTTAGAGGCCATCCGTGAGGTTAGCCCTCACTGGCTCTAAGCAAGGCTGACCCTCGCCAAATCTGGTGAGGATGGCCTCACTCGAGGCCGCAAGGGCTAGGCAACCTCGATGGCCGCTAGCAAGGCCCAACGAGGCCACCCTTGCCAGATCTGGCGAGGGTTGGCCTCACTAGGCCTCGCTCAATATGGCGAGGGTGGCCTTGTTGGCCCTTCCCTACAGTCGATGAGGTCGCCCAGTCCTCACGAATGGCCTCGGGGCGAGGTCGTCCTTCGCCTATGGTAGGTGTGGGTGGCCCTCGTAGAGGAAGGCAACCTTCATCCAGCCCTTTATGGGCATTGTTGGTGCCCGACCACCAGTGAAGAGTAAGAAGAACCACAAAAAAAAAAAAAAGAAAGTAAAAATGGGGAGGGGGGAATGATAAATGATGAAAATACCCTTGACCGCTAGAAAGCTATGTCCTTATTTGAAAATGATATAATCACTTCAGGCCTTTATTTGAAACAAATATAACTACTTTAAGTCATCATTTGAAATAACATCCACTTTAAGCTCTTAATTGACAAAGTGATAGTACTTCTAGTCCATATTTGAAATAAGATTCATTTTGGACCCTTATTTGAAAAAATGTAGCATTTTGGATTCCTTTTGGAATTTTCCCTTATTTTATTCTAGGGGCAGGGTGGAATGGGCGATATCCCAAAGTGGCGGCCCAAGAGGGAATTTTTTTTTTTTTTTTTAGCTAAAAGAACCACATACCCATATTTCCATTGGACTCGAAATTGAAATATTATTCAACTAAATATTGTACAAAAATTATGATGTCACATGCAGTGGCAGGGCTTGACGACGTGAAAGGATTTGTGGTCTTGAGCGGCCACCTACCGTTTGCTGGCCAACTATTTTTCTCTTTCTTTTTATTACCAAAGTCCTTCGTAAATGTAAATTTCTCTAAACACTATTTTGCTCGAAGGTATTTCGTAGAGGACTTTTAAATTACAATTTATCAAATGCAATTTGCATTTTGGAAAACTCATTTAATTTAAAGTCATTTGCATTTTCCCAAAAACTTTCCCCAATAGTCCAACCAAATGCACCCAAAGTTAGATATAAGAGAGATATAAACAGAATAAAATTATCCCATGAGAAAGTGGGACAAATATTAATATGATTTTTAATATCCATAATAAAAAGGTTATTATAGGACTTGTGCATATCTAGTTTCATTTGAGAACTTCTTAAATTAATGAAATTAAAATTATATTTCATTATAAATAATATTTAAATTATAATATAAGAATTTTAAAATAAAAAGTACAAATTTAATTATTTTAATTTAATCTTATTATTTATATATTCAAATGTAATTATATTTATAATATAAATTCAAATATAAATATAAATATACGTTTATATTTATTACATATTTTAGGTATTTTAGTATTTTAGATATACTAGTATAGTTTACTATTTAATGAAATTTTATTAGAGAATTATGGAAGGGGAAGAAAAAATAAAAAAGAAATTTAAAAAGATAGAAAAATAAAATTTAAAAAGTAAATAAAAATAAAGCATGCGAAAGATTTTTACCGTTCCCATTTGTAAAACTTTTTGTTCATTTTACTAATATAACATTTATACCAAACAATGTACATATCCACTTCTATCCCGGATTTTATATCTAACCTTATTGTTGTAATCATCAAACGATGGATACAATATAGTAATATTCCTGGATTGCATATCCTATCCTATCATATTTAGAAGCCAAAGTGATACACTTGATATATTTATATTCCGTTAGTTTTCATTAAGTTTTATCATCAAATTGCTAAATTTTATGATACGTTATAGTTCATGAGTTTATCGTTTATGGTTTTATCCCGTTTATCATATGTATCCTAATTTGTGATTTTTCGTGGTACTAATTCAATTTAAAAGAATTTGATAGATGAGAAATTTATCATAACTATACAAATTCATGATTTTTTGTGGTTAAAAGTTATTTTAATAATAATTTGTTGTGCATCAAATTGGGGTTTTTAGTTTATAATTAATTTGGAGATAAATTTATCATAAATATATTGATTTGAGGTTTTTAATAATTTTAATTTTTAGATAATTAATTAATTCACCTACTCGAAGTTCGTCACTCCTGTCCCCTTTAGCATGGTATTGTGGATCATACTAGAATGCAATTTTGAGATACATTTATCATAAATATATTGATTGGAGATTTTTGATGATATTAATTTTTTAAGTTAATTAATTAATTCACTCACTCAAAGTTCGTCACTCCTGTCCCCTTAAGCACGGTATTGTGGATCCTACTAGAAGGCGAGTGCGTCCTTTGGGCACCGCATAAAAACATCGTGCACCGGCAGTGGTGGCCATCAGGGAGATGGTCGGTCGCCAACCCAAGGCGCATGAGGAGCTCTACTTAACTCCCCTTGAGCCTCGTGTCAAAAGTTTCTGGTGGTGGCGGAATCGGTTCGGTCGCCACGCATCATCCCTCGCTATATATAGTCTTTACGGAGAAACGGCATATTCTCTATTCTCACCTTTTATATTTATTTATTTATAAGGTCGGGGCGTCGACTGAGGCGCAAAAGTAAACCCCAAAATCGTCTCCTTCGGTCGATTCACGCGAACTTCGATAGGACCTCGGACCCCCCTCTCTCTCTCTCCTCTGTTGAAATCCTCCTCAGCGAATTCCATCTCCGGCGGTCGAGCAAGATGCATTCCAATCACCTGCTTCTTGAGGAGCCCATAAGGATGGCGTCGATCCTCGAGCCTTCCAAGGCTGTGAGTTCTCCCCGCTCCCCCTCTTCTTCCTGTCCGGTCCTTTTCTAGATTGATTCGTGTTCTTTGCTTTCTTGTCTGGATCTGCGCCCGATTCGAATTGTTGTCAGCGGGGGTGTTTGGTTTGTCGTTGCGCTGTCCCTACCCGCCCTCGCTTCGATCGTGATTGTTTTCTTACAACCTTTTTGTTTTGTTCTCGTGTTTTTGATGGGCAGAGCTTTTTCCCAGCTATGACGAAGATCGTGGGGACTCTTGGTCCCAAGTCCCGCTCGGTTGAGGTCATTTCCGGTTGTCTCAAGGCTGGAATGTCCGGTAATTAGTTTGTATTGGAGTTTTGGTGCTCGAAGTTTGATGGTTTCTGTCAATTGTAGGCGGGAATTAGGGTATTGAGTTTCCAGCTCGTAGGGTAGAGGAGGTTATGATAGCCGTCTGATGCGCCCTTTTGGTTGGACAGTGGCTAGATTCGACTTCTCTTGGGGGAATCCCGAGTACCACCAGGAGACTTTGGAGAATTTGAAGGCCGCCATCAAGAGTACCAAGAAGCTTTGCGCCGTAAGTTCCTCACGGCGGCTCTTGTGTTTTAAAGTTTAAAAAGATAACACCTTAAGGTTGAGGCACTAACGGAATTTTTTTGTTGGGTTGGTTTTGCCAGATTTCATCTCTTTATTTATCAACTAAGTTTTCAATCAATAGGTGAAAAAGATGCCATTTTGATGGTTCATATTCGAAGTAAATTACAGAGGCTGTGCAGGCAGTCTCTTTTTTTCCCTTTTCGTGGACAATGTGGATTCAGTGCTCTTTGAGCGCCGATGGTGATTCTTCTTGTGTTTGTGCATTCACAGTTTCACTTATCCTATGTATCACAAACCGAGAGGGAAGAAAAAAGAAAAAAGAAAACCCATAGATTTAAATTTTCACTGCGCTTCCTTCTCATAGAAATTTCAAAATTTTTCAAAATTTTCCATTTAAAATTTCATTTTTACCACTCTCCGAAACATAGCCTTACTCTTCTTTTGTGATATCTGTCTTTAATGAGTTTGAGAATAATGGAGGAGTTTTGTTTATCATCAGGTTATGCTGGATACAGTTGGACCTGAGTTGCAGGTGGTTAACAAAAGTGAAAAGGCCATCTCACTGCAGGCTGATGGTGTTGTTGTTTTGACACCTGACCAAGAAAAAGAGGCCTCTTCAGAGCTATTGCCTATTAATTTTGACGGATTGTCAAAGGTAGTAATTTAATTTTGATCCTGTTGTCATATTGCTAGACATTCCAGTTTTGCTTTGTTTGTTGAATGCACTCGTGTAATCATTTTGAACGTGTTGTTGATATTCTACTGTGGATGAAAAGTTTTCAGTCCGTCTTTGGAGTTTGAATTCAAAAAGTGTCTTCTTGATAGAATTATTATCAAGTGCAAGGTTGTGTCTTTTCTTTACATGTTGCATGAGCCTTGTATAGTCAGCTTTGAGTTGATCAAGAAATAATTAATAATTTGTCCCTCCCTCTAAATTCAATCATTGTTTTATTTTTACAAACCTTATGTCATTGGCATGTCTTTCACAGATACTTCTTGAACCAATGTTCAGTATCTGGGAAGTATGTGTGTGAACGGATAATTTTTGGTGGTGGGAGGGTGGTTTTCATGGTGATATTTTAAAATGTTCTTATATGTGAGAGGGACTTGAGTATGCCAGGACTTTTCTGGACCTAAGCCCACATCTTCATGGTTATTTTGCTCTATTACATGCCTAAACATATTCATTAGTTTGTCTCTTAAATTTGGATGATACTTTCCCCAGTTTGAAAGATCAATGTTTTGCTTTTCTACTGCAGGCAGTGAAGAAGGGAGACACCATCTTTATTGGTCAGTACTTGTTCACTGGAAGTGAAACAACTTCTGTATGGTTGGAGGTAGGAAAGATCAGTTTTAGCAATCTTATTTGGTGATGTATTTTTACCTCTCTCATGTTTTAACTTGAGTGTCATGACTAATATGTTTGACTATGTGTGGGCAGGTGTCCGAAGTAAAAGGAGATGATGTGGTTTGTGTGATAAAGAACTCCGCTACATTGGCCGGATCACTATTTACCTTGCATGGTTCTCAAATTCGTATAGAGCTGCCTACACTTTCTGATAAGGACAAGGAGGTATGTTGCTTTGGATTCTACACATAATACAGTAATAACAGCAATAAAAACAAAGCAAGTTTTCTTTTCGTGAAGTGTGTTTGCTATATAAATCTTATCACAATATTGCACTTGGCCCTATGTTGGACAATTTACTTTCTTTGAGCTGTTCTTTATTGTTTACCCTGGAAATTATTTTTGGTAAATTCAGGTTATAAGCACATGGGGTGTTCAGAATAAAATCGATTTCCTCTCACTGTCATACACTAGGCATGCTGAAGATGTCCGCCATGTAAGGAAAAAAAGTTATTATCTACCTGCATTTTTTAACAATGAGTTTTACTTCCTTAAATCACAGTGTTTCTAGCAGTTCTGGGAAATATTGGAGTAACAGGATTTTCTTTTTTATGATGCAGGCTCGTGAATTTCTTTCCAAATTGGGTGACCTCAGTCAGACTCAGATTTTTGCAAAGATAGAGAATGTAGAAGTGAGTGCGCTGTAAGAGAAGGGTTATTGTTCGTTGGAAAATTGAGCATATACTTACTATCTGTTCCTCTTGACTAGGGTTTAAATCATTTTGATGAAATCCTCCAAGAAGCTGATGGTATCATTCTTTCCCGTGGAAATTTGGGTATTGATCTTCCACCTGAGAAGGTAAGACATTGTTGAGATGCTTTATGAGTTTCTGATCCTAATTAAGTGCTATCTTAAGCTGCATACATGTATTAATTGACAGTTTCTCCTCATATTAGCAAGATGATATGCTTAGATAATTCAGTAACCTTCTTAAAGTAGCATACAAATGCTGAATACTTGTCTATGGTAAAAATGATCATATCATGTGATGCATGGATCTTTGGGTGCACAAAAATTAGTAGATCCTAGAAATGACATTTTCTTTTGTTTTTTGTTCTGTCTATGATCAATTTTGACAGTGTTGTGTAATGTGCAATTTATTTACAAAAGCCGCAGAGAGCTGTAAAATTGACTCTTGGATTGTCTCAAACATCTCAAGGTTCCAAATTTAGACTTATAATCAATGGTGAGCTATATACATGATCATATAGGCATTCACGTTTGTCATCTCGCGCTGTTCTGGATGGATGTGTTGCTGGCTAGATTCTGTAAAGCTTGTTTGTGAAGGCACTGGTTCCAAGAAATTCTCTCTTTCCTTCCTACTCAAAGATCTGCCACTTCTCTGTTTACCTTTTTGTTAGGATATTTTTCCTGGATGGACCTTGGGTGATTCTCATTGCTAATCAGTTCTCTTACTTTTCCAGGTGTTTTTATTTCAAAAGGCTGCTCTTTACAAATGCAACATGGCTGGGAAGCCTGCAGTAGTTACTCGTGTTGTGGACAGTATGACAGATAACCTGAGGCCAACTCGTGCTGAAGCGACTGATGTAGCTAATGCTGTATTGGATGGTGCGTAGATAGTTCATTAACCACAAAGAATTGTAGAAGATCGCGATTTATTCTGTCTCTCCTTAAGGAGGCTATGGTGGAAGTATTCCTGCTTTTTCTTCCTTCTATTATTCTGATACTTGAACTTTTTAATGTGCTTGCAGGGACTGATGCAATTCTTCTTGGTGCTGAAACTTTGCGTGGATTATATCCTATAGAGACTATATCAACTGTCGGTAGAATTTGTTCGGAGGTAGGTCATCTTCTTTTAAGTACATGTTGTTCAGACATCAGTACTATACTAGCATTATACACATACTTGTACTGGTAGTTCATAAATGTGAAGCTACTCATTTTTTAAGTTTATCATTTTCATTATGTACTTCAGCATGTGCCTGGAAAAGTTACTTACTCGCATGTGCAAACTGAACTTATTTGGAGAGATGGGTTCTTAGAATGACTGGGTTGGATGCCATTTTCTCCGTCTGAGTCTAGCGCAACACTCGAGCAGGATGGGAATTTTTTATAGCTGTTCAACACATAGATTTTATTTTTATTTTTCTTATTTACTTTTTTTTTTTTTTTTTTTTTTTTTGGAGGGGGGTGTTAGATGTGTAAGCATGCATGCTTATATTCAAAGTGACTGCTCTCAACAGTGAACTGCAACAGTCCTTCCAGACAATTGCCTTGGTTGTTACAGGTGATTTGTTTCGTCCATTCAGTCCGAGAGCTGAAAAAGCAAACTAGGTGAACAGTTTGGTTTTTTTGGTTTACTTTCACTAATCAGTAGAATAATGGAATGCAAGTGTAGGTGTCAAGATCATGTTCAACTCTTTTATTAAGGAGTGAACCTTTGTGCCTGTTGAAATCGAAACTAAAACAAATCAAATAGTTTGATTGTCACAAGTATGCCTCAGAATGATTCCACCTTTCAATGTAGACCATCCCACCTCGCAGCTTTCATGCCTAGAATGATTCTGAAATATTGCTCTATTAAGATCCTTTTTCTTGGTTTGTGAGACATTGTCGTATTGAGGTGATTCTCAGTCCTCAGTGAGAGTTTGGAAGTTAAGGTGTTTGTATTTATTACCGATTTCTTCTTTATTTATTCCTCATAATATACAAAGTAATTGGGATTCTGACCTCAAATAAAATAGGCTGAGAAGGTGTTCAATCAAGATCTTTATTTCAAGAAGACTGTCAAGTATGTTGGAGAACCAATGACCCATTTGGAATCTATTGCTTCATCTGCGGTATGCTACTGGTTTCTTCTTTCATCATTTTCTGATACATGCTTGTAGACAATGCTCTTCCCTTTCGCATGGAATAATTGTGACTAGATCATCTTGAGTTTTCTCAGGTACGAGCAGCAATTAAGGTGAAGGCATCTGTTATTATATGTTTTACTTCTTCTGGAAGGGCTGCAAGGTATCCTTCTGTTGATCTTCTCATCCCTTCATCTGTAGATTATTTCATTTTTCCTGGTTGTTTTATAATTCTTGTTGTATGAATGGACCTTTAGCCACATTTTCAGGGCCAAATCTTATTCCATGACAGAATAATCAGATGTCCTTACAATCTCCATGAAATTGCAGGTTGATAGCTAAGTACAGGCCGACGATGCCTGTTTTATCAGTTGTCATACCTCGTCTGAAGACAAACCAACTTAAGTGGAGCTTCAGTGGTGCTTTTGAGGTATGCTCTTGCTCTTCCTTTCTTTATGGTCTTTTCACTATTGTGGTCGTCTTGTCAGTTAATTTCTATTGCCCCTAAGTGTTAGACATATAGGAGAAAAATAGAAGGAAGAAATGCAGGAAATAATTTGTTCGGGAAGGTATGCGGGGTCATAGCAGCTGTTTCCAGTTTATCCTTTCTTCCCCAACTATTTCAGTGACATTCACTAGCTGATATTATTTAACTTTTGAAATAGTTGGTTATCTTGGTTATGATAATATATTCCCTTCTATATTCACACATCCATTAACTTGCCCACTAAAATCTACATTTTGCATTTTAAGTGTTACTTTTCAAATATCTCGCACACATCATGAGTATGTTAATTAGGGCGCGTTTGGTAACGATTCTGTTCCCGAGAGTAGATTTTGATTAGAACTGATTCTTTTTTATTCTGTTCCCGGGAACTGATTCTAAGCATTTTAAGCCATTTGGTAACTGTTCAAAATTTCTGATTCTGGAATAGGATTACGTTTGGTACCGTATTTATTAATTCCATTCCAAATCAATTTCTTTTAATTTTTAAATAATTTTTTTATTTTTTCCTTTTTTTCTTTTCATTTTCTTTTTTTTTTTTTTTTTTTTTTCCTTTTTTCTTTTCTTTTTCTCATCTTCTTCTGGTCGGCGACCTCACCGGAGCGTTGCCGGCCATCGTTGGCCGAGCCTCGCCGGTAGCTGGGCGAGGCTCGCCTAGCCCCGCCGATGGCCAGGCCGGCCTCATCGGGGTTGGGCGAGGCCTGCCAAGCCACCGGCGGGGCTGGGCGAGCCTCGCCGGTGGCCAGGCGAGCCTCACCTGGCCACCGGTGGGGCTGGGCGTCACGAGGCTTGCCCTACCCCGGCGAGGCCCGCCTGGCCACCAGCGAGCTCGCCGAATTTCGCCTTGGTCTAGCAAGCCTCCAGTGAGCTCGCCGGACGATGGCGGAAAGTGGACAGTGGTGGGCGGTGGTGGACGGCGGTCGCGAGATGACCGAAGGGAAGAAGAAAATTTCTTGATTTTAATTTTCAAATTCGTTTCCGGAACAAGAATCCAACTTTTTTTTGGTTCTTGATTCTATTCCCAATCTGTTCCCGGGAACAAAAATTTCACCAAACGCGATTTTAAGCCGAAACTGATTCTGGGAACAAAGAAACAGAATTTGGCCCTGTTTGGATGGTTACCAAACAGGGCCTTAGTGTTAAATATTTGTAGCAACAAATGCCTAATGTGATTCCTTTTTATGTTTTATTTTGCACATATGTTCTTAATGCTTTAAGGCACAGGCTGCTTGATACACTTTTCTGCGTCACCATATGCTACTACAGAAAGATGTATCCTATCTCCCCCATTTTCTAGCAATAGGAGTTTAACTTGTTTGTTTGATGAGGAGGTAACGCCTGATGGAAGATGTGACAGCATATATGAGAAGGAAAATGATTCTGCTTTGCCTCATCTCTCCACCCCTATCTGTCCACTTAGGCACTTTGTTTGGAGAGGTAGGAGAGGAGGAGGTAGTTGCTGGTGGGAGGACCGCGGGGGGGGGGGGGGGGGAAAGCTGGGGGACAGAAAATTGGGTTGTAAAGTTTTGAAAAGTTAAAAACTTCATGAGTAAGGATAGAAGATTTAAAATATTGTAGATTTTGCATTTTCCTCACCGACTTTGCTCCCAAGCATAGCATAAATATCGGTGCTTCATGCAAACATGTTTGGTCGATTGCATGTGTGTTGCCTGCATGCTCTTCTGTTTTGCTCCTGTATAAAAACAAACTTACAGCTAACCTTTCTACTTAAGTAGATAATTGATGTCCTAATGGTTGATCACCTAATGAAGCTGCCTTGCTTTGCATAGAATATACATACTTTTTCCTCAGTATTATCTGGATCAAATTACTATTGTAGAGTGATAACAGTAGCAGAAGATGCTCTTTTATGTTTAGCTGCCATTGCTGAAGATTCAGATCTTGTTTGTTTAGCATTAAGCATGAGTAAAAATTAAATATGAATTTATATGTCAACATTTATATGTTATTGTTTTGGTTTGAAAAAAGAGTCGGTACCCGTGCCGCGAGATCAAGAAAAAGTAAAAGTTAATCCAGAGACACATCAGTAGGCTACCCTTTATATTAAGCATGGTTCAAAATTCTACTTCTATCTTTGGTGAATGAGGGAAATGGGAGGGAGGAAAATTTGGAGAGTAAAAGATGAAAAATATAAAATTGTTTTGAGTAGGGAAATGAGGGAACAAATCATACATGTTGCAGAAGATGCCAAATCAAACGCATCCTTTATTATTGAGTAATGCATCTGATGCATGGAACTACAAGCGTCCTTTCTCTCACTTAACCAATACTGATGGGATAAGTTCATGTGAAAAGTCTTTTGTATCAATATGTTAATTGACTATGCATTGGTCTATGGCCAGATAAAAGAACCTGCAGAATAGCTTGTGAAAACTTATAAGCGGTCTGATAATGGTGGCACTGTACTCTTCGTCCTTCTAATTTTATTTTCTCTAACAGTTGAACTTTTTGTTTATATGTTCTCTTTATTTATTTGCTTTATTAATGAACTCTTTAATTCTCAGGCACGGCAATCACTCATAGTAAGAGGTCTCTTCCCCATGCTCGCTGATCCTCGGCACCCTGTGAGTTCTATAATCTCTATCTTTTGGTTCTTTTGTTGCAGTTCAGTGCATGTTTACATTCAGCTGAGTATATGTACTGATTTTAGTGCATCTGCTTACGCTCTGTAATCTATAAATGACATTTCTTTTTCCTTTTATTTTGAAAAGTCTTCAATTTCATCTATCTGACAATATTAGAAACAAAAGGTACCAGCCCTGTTTTGACTTAAGCATTGAGGGATATTAACAGTTATATAATCCTGGTATTGATGGAAAACACTGCGACTTTCAGCACATATATATACAAAAGTGAAGATAAGAACTGTAAGGAAGACTTGAGTGAACCTCCAGATTGTTGATACTAACGATTACAATTTCCAAGCAAGAAAGTCAGATTTGTTTGTTAAATTATGCCTTCTTTGTTGATTTTCCTAGTAGAGGGATTAATGCCAAGATGGATATATAATGATATGCATCCCCCTCTAAATCTGGCTAAAAATATACAAAGGATGATACTGCACTGATTGCTATGTCCTTCCATTGGGTGAGGCTAGAATCCTACTCTTTAGGTGATTTGTCCTGAGATTGTGTATACAATTGCACTTGATGTAATTTAGATGCTACGCATATTTTCCCACGAAGCTTGTAAGCGGAAAGAAAGATAATGTTGTATTTTTTGTGTTTCCTCCAACTTCTCAACACTAGCTTGCTTTGTTATTCTCACAATAGGGTTCACTTGATGTGGGAATAATTTTGTCCCGATGCATTGAGGGAGCTTAATGCTTGCGTTCATGTGTAGCTCTAGGAGAAAGTGCAAACGTTGTTACTTTTTGTCTTTTTGTTCATCTTGGTCCTCCTCGCTCCTTGTTTTAGTGACTAAAGAAAGTTTAGTTGACTTGGCCCTCGAGAATTTCTGTGATTGTCTTTTTCTTATGGTTATTGGCATTTTGAAGTTTCATATTTGCTTGTATTTTTCCTGCAGAGAATGTTAATCTTTAGTCTGATTATCTTCGCATTTTCTGTTGCCCCTAATTTGAGCCGTGACCTTCCTTTTGTCTTTTATGAATGGCATACTCATTACTCTGTCATAGCCTGATTATTAGGCAATTGATTGGATGGAGAAAGAAAAACAAAGTGGTGCATGTTCTTGTTTCTTGGTTCTTTTCATCTTCTTCTCTTATGGAGGAAATGCCTTTGACTGCTTTACAGGCGGAGTCCACAAGTGCAACAAATGAATCCGTTCTGAAGGTTGCTCTCGATCATGGAAAGGCATCTGGAATTATAAAGTCCCACGATCGTGTTGTGGTTTGCCAGAAAGTTGGAGATGCTTCTGTGGTTAAGATTATTGAGCTCGAAGATTAATGCATACATACTATCAACCCCTTTACTGAAAGGGGAAAGAAGGGTGGAGAATCCTTGTCCAGAAATTTAGGGAATGTGGATGGTCTTTTGCTGTGTTACCTCCGAGATATGATGACTTGGAAGGGGTTTTGGAGGTTAGATTATGATCTAACCTGTGTTGAGGAATACTTGTTTTTTTTCTTCCATAATGAAGTAAGGTAGGGAGGTGACTGACTCCCCATATGTTCGAAGTGTCAAATGTTATCCTGAGGAATTGAATCTTTGCAGAAACTCTTGTGGAATAAGTTTACTTCGCACGTTTCTGTTGCGATTTCTTGCGTCTGGGAGTTGGTATCCATTTCGCATCAACACTTTGATGCGTTCTAATAATTTGATTCTCACTATTTTTGAGTAAGTTTTTGTTAGCCATAATATTTCTCTTGAAAAGTTACGTGGAACTAAAAAAATAAATGACCGGAAAAGAGGATGACTGTGTTTAAATTAAAAAAGAAAAATTCCTCAATTTTTTTTGTTCTTGCTGTTTTCTCGGTTAACAATTGGGGAGGCATTTATCATTTATCCATCGTGTAGATCTTAGGTAATTTAGTGTTGAATACAACCTCTAAACCCATGAACTCGGAGGTAAGTCATCTACCGTCCTGGTGCGCTTTAAGTTAGGAATTAGTGATGATCCGTGCGATGCACGAGTTAATCAACTGATTGCACCGATAACCACAACGTCAGTTGCACAAAACATTTGTTGGGAGTCAATCATATATGGGTTGGATGATATGAGTTGGTCTATGGACAATTTTTATAAAATATGTTATTCAGATGGATTTGAAAAGAGATGGGAAAATTATTCAAAGAGTCATAAATTTATTGTTTTTTTGCTAGTTCAATTTTAAATATTTCATTTTTACTAGTTAAGTAATTTCGGTTAATTTTAACTAAAATTTGCCAATGTAAATATCGACATACTACACTGACGTGAATATTTTTAAATAATATTTTGAAATTTATATATTTTTTCTTTGTTTTTTTTTTCCTTTTCTTTGTTTTTTCTTTGTGATTTTGGAGTTAGGGCCAGCGAGTGTCGGTTGGCCACTCTCACTGGCCCTAACTCCAACATCAGGAAAAAAAAAACCAAAAAAATGGAAATAACATAAAAATTTCAAAAAAAAAAATATTTTTTAAAAATGTTTATGTAAGCACTAGCTATTTATATTGGTAATTTTCAAAATTAGTAGGATAGGCTCAATTAGCAAAAAGTAAAAATGCTTAAGGCTTAATTGAAAAAATTGAAATGTTTATAATTAAATTGACAAAAGTGTAATATGATTATGACTTTTTGGACAATTTTTCCAAAAGTTGAGTATGCATGATTTAATTTGAGTAAATATAATTATTGTGATTGATTTTGGGCATTAAACTCTACATATGTGGAGTCTAGTCAATCTATCAAGTTAACGTTATAACATAAAATTCATCTATTTTATTTAACAAGTGTTATTGGCCATTTAAATGAGTTCAAAAGATTATCATATATTTGGCATACATTATTAGTCAATCAACACAAAGTTAACAGTAGATTCAATAGATTTTTTATATATGTTTAAACGTTCCCATAAGTCAAGACGTCTAATTTGATTCATTAAACTTTTGACGGATGTTATGTAGTCTACCGTGTTTGAAGCGTTGTTTAGTGCATGCATATATCCATGCGATAACTTGCTCGCCTGCCATGGTGCCTAATTTCTTCAGCCGCCTCCCCAACTACTTGCGCAGGTTTACATATAATGCTCCAGGGAAAATCAAGGTTCTCTTCCCCCTTCTGAAGCTTAAGGACGAAGATGAATACGTGTGGAACGGTGAACGGAATCAGGCTTTCGAAATGCTCACGCAATGCTTGTCAGAGCCACCTGTTCTAGTGCCACCTTTGGCAAGCCTTTCGAACTTCACGTCTCTGCTTCGATGGACTCAGTGGGTGCTTCGTTGGCTCAAGAGGATGCGGAGAACCGTTTTCTATACTAGCTTGAACAAAACAAAATGTTACTTGTTCTCATAAAAAAAAAAAAGAAAAAAAAAAAAATCAAATGAGTGAGTTAGATTGAATTTGGATCGAGTGAAAAATGACCCAACAACTCAAATTGATCTATCTAACCCAATTTTATATTATACACATTAATGGCTCACACCCAATTTAGTCCAAACTCAAAACATACCCGACTTGACTAATATTACTAAAACACATTCGTATTTAATCGATTTAGAAATCCCCTCATCCCTGCCCATTTAATCCATTTGAAGCTTTTCATGTAAAAATATTATTTCGATAAAATTTTATATCAAATGATTTTTTTTTTTTTTTTTAAAGTTATCTAGTACAATTCCAACTTCAGGAGATGATTTTCTTGTCATTAAAATTTTTATTTTGGTCGGACTTGTTATTAGACTTGACATGTTGAACTTTGTGACCTCCTTATTTACTTTAATGTGTAATGCAACATGTAACATAGGGTTATTTATATATTTTTATTTGTAATCGAGTTAGTGTTGTTTACCTATAAACATCTATCTAAAAAAGGTAAAAATAATAAAAGAATTGCTTTTAAGCTTCACGCTTAATTTAACTCATTTGGACTAGGCAAGATTTCTGGATCGTCTTTCTCACATCGCTAGGATCCAAACTCTAGACTTGCTGCTGCCATCGCTCATGTTCTCCCGAAGTGGAGAGAGAGAGAGAGAGAGAGAGAGAGAGAGTCTAATAGAGAAGTGTAGGAAAGTAATTATCAAGGCTCGAAATGACAAGGAAGAGTTTGGGAAATTTTCTCTTTACATGTATGAACCTGTGTCTTTTTTGACTCGCTATTTTGAGGAAGGGAGCAAAGGAGAAATTGAATGTCAATTTAAATTAAATAATATTTATTATATTTATTGATATTTTTAAGTATTTATTAATATTAAAAAATATGATGGAAAATTTTAGAGCGACAAGGCTTGTGGCACCCCTCAACACGGCCCCGAATCCACTAGGGTCGCCACAAATTACTTACCTTTTACTTGTCATAATAATATGCCACTCTGATACAATTTCAATTGTAGTGGGTCCATACAACCTGGGGTTTACGTCTTTTAGATCAGTCCCAGTGCAGTTTATATAACGGAAACATACTCATCATCTCCCTAACCCTTACTCCAACCAAATAACATAATGCAATACACTTACCACCCACCTAGGTGGCGCTGTTGGCGGCGAGCTTCTCCCCCTAACGCAAGGGGAGGAGTTCGATTTCCGGGCGTCGCAGGTGACTTACCCGGTGGCACATGTGTGGTGGCTAACACGTGTTGCCCCCAGGGTTTACCCCTCGTTACCTCGGGCCTTTTGGGCTGTCCGTGTTGGTACGATGCACGGATTCCCCAGATTACCAATATATATATATAATGCAATACACACCAACTACAACATTTCATATATATATATATGCATTTTAGGGCCGAATCACTTTTATTTACATAACTAAGATGGATTTCACAAGTCGGTACAACAAAAGGCCAAGACTTTAAGTAAGCTCGGCTAAACCCAAGAAGAACCCGACTATACATCAAACATGTACATCTATTCATTAGCTAGTGTCGGCCATCCCAAAAAGTGTCAACCTTCACCAGTCACACGCTCCTATCATACCCATCTCGATGCATCAGCCGATGGCAACGGTAGCATCCCCATCATCCTCCCATCTTGACGAATATGGACAGACAAAAACTCTTGTATTACGGGGCCATCAGGCAAGCCCACATCATACATGACCAAAACATGGACAGGGATAAACACCAGACCATGAACACCAACATAGGGGTGCTCCGAGCACTCGACCTCAACATTAGACAGTAATCCATAAAATGTACCACGCGTGACGGGTGATAGAGGCATATTTCAATCTAAAATGTCAGTCACCAAAGGGGTGAATACAACCACTCAGCAATAAAGATCCATCAAACTATACAATGCAACAAGCAAGACAATCAAGATATCACGAGTACAACACATATCAACCATATTATCGAGCATATATTACCATGCGGTCGTGCATATATCACCATACAATCATGCATATCTCACAATGCTATTATGCATATACCATTATGCAGTCATGCTTGTATTTCCATGAGGCTCATCCCATACCATATGCACATACATACGCATGATTCATATCATTCATATACTCATGTATACATCCCCATGAGATCTATTCAACATTCATGATTGTATTCTCAATGTCAAATAGCATCAATTTACTTTCATAAGCAGATCGGTCATCATGCCACATGCACACACCCATGCGCATGAATCAATTTCAATTCTTTATCTTTCAAAAGGATTTCATCATTTTTCATCTAAGGACCAATATTTGCATTCCTTAATTTATCGCTTGTACCCAACTTGGCGTTGTGAGGAACCTTTGGACATCCGGCACAAACCTCAGGACATCTCGCACCCCAACTAGCATCACGAGGAATCCCCCCGGCACAAACCTCTAGGGCTTCCGGGATTACGTACCGACATACCACCAGGCACCCCCTTAGAATTACGTACCGTATACCACTAGGCATCTCGAAACTCTCAATGACCCTCCAGCACAACCTCCAGGCATCCAACACACACACTCCGGGCATCCTAACATTCCCGGGGCATCGTCGGCTCACACCTCCGACGATATCATCATTATCACAATTTATAATCACATATACGTCTCATTTTTAACATGGCATTTGATGCAATAATATCAAAGGTCTAAACCAGCTTTTTAATGTCATGTAATATGCCAAATGTCACCATATATGCAGTGCACATAACACCTACGATATCACATTTCATAAAACAGTTCATTGGTTTTTGAAAATAGAATCAATTTTCGGGTAAAATAGAATGCACCTTTTTAGTAAAAATTCTTGAAAAATTAGTAAAAAATCTTAATGAATTATGAAAATTTAACATGATGTAAACAAGATCCAGAGGAAGATATTTTGTGGAGAACACCATGTCAAGAAAGTTTTTCATCAATCACATAGATCCATACATCACAGCAAAAGAAATTCCAGCGCCACTTTTGCACATTTTCGGAAATAATTTCGATTAAGTACTTAATTGAACTCCAGAAATTATGAGATTTTAATATGTTATAGATGAGATCTAAAGGTAAAAGTCTCATGAAGAAATCGAAGTCTAATTCCTTCTGGATTAAAAGATATGATTATTACAACTCATCCTAACTCTCGGCTAAATCTCCAGATTTAATCTCTTTCAAAGAAAATCATTTCCCCGATCAATATTGGTCTGTTTATTCTCAAATTTCAGTATGTTGCTCCTCAAGATGTCTTCTACAACTCTTATCAAGAACAAGAGATCAAATTCGGACTGGATAATTTCACAAAATTTACAGAATCACAATAGACCAACATAACAGTTTCCAGATCTAATTTCTTCAAAGAAAAATCATTTCACCAACCAATACTTGTCTGTTTCATCTCAATTTTTAGTATGTTAATCTTCAAGAATTCCTCTACTACTTTCATTAAGAAGTTGAAGTGAGATTCCAACTAGAAAATTGCATGCAGCTCACGAAATCACCAAAGGTCGGACTATTTTCACATGCAACAACTCACTAAGAACACTACCACCATTCATTCGAGTTTCCGGCATTCAACATAATAACTCAAGCATTTCCAGCATTAAATTTCACAACCACAACAATCAAAAGGTAGATCAATGGATTCTACTTGCCTTTAATCCAAGCAAAAATCACAATAAGCACACGATAGGGCAAGGCGGGCTTGACGGCGGGACTAGGCGGACACTCGGCAGCAACAAGCCTCCTTCTTCCTTTCTCTATTTCTCTCTTTCTCTCTTCCTCTCCTTCTCTCGCACAACAATTCTCTCTCTCTCTCTCTCTCTCTCTCTCTCGTTCGAAAACCCTCTCATTAATCCGCTCCTCCTCTTTTCTTTCCCCTTCAATGATTCGCAATCATTTGATTTTGCATGGCAAATGCCGCTTGGCTCTAAGGAAATAACACTTGGCAAGCTCCTCTTGCCGCTTGTTTATTTTGCCACGCAAGATGATGGGCCTTCCTTGGGGGGCCTCTCCCTCCATCCGGTCGATAGCATACCTCACTTTGGGCTTCGCAAGCCAGGCCTTAATGGCCGAACGATGGGGCTGATCTTGGGCTTAAGAAAATCAACCCATTCTTCTCTAATTTTTCCCATTTAATCATCACCTAAGTATACACCTAATTACCAATTCATATGGCCATAATATTATGTAACATAAATCAATAAAATCCAACCTATAAAACACATGACCAAGAATAAAATTTTCCTATCAATTTATTATCCATAAAAAAACTCGGCCTAAATCTTATTGCAAATCATGGGTCTAATGGCTACAATATAATTTGATGGTGCTTCCATCACCTATTCATGGTCCACAGCACATCTAGAGATTGTCATGAAATTTTAGGATGCCACAGGGCCCATTTGTGAAGAGAATGAAAAGCTGAAAAATAGGACCTTCTCTGTAATAATTTGGCATGTAAAAAATGCATAATCAGTCTATATGAGTTAAATTTGGGTTAATTAAAAATCGATCATGACTCATTTTACCAAGCCTTGTTTTTTCATGAACCCATTATGATGATCCACTTTGTTGCTAAATGTGTTACCCATTCTAGTAGGGGCCATGAAATATTAGCTGCAAAATGGGTTTAAGAGAAACTTTATCTCTTTATTTCTTAGTTAATAAATTGATGCATTACTTGCTTTTACAATACTCATTCAGATATCATCAAAATTCATCTTTTAAGTCCTTTAATAACCAGTCAAAAAAGATAAATTCTTTATAAGAACTATTCACTAGTACCATATATGCTTGTAGGGCGCGTTTGGTAATGATTATGTTTCCAAAAACAATTTCGATTAGAAATGATTTTTTTTTTATTTTGTTCCTAGATAATTTCTAAGCATTTTAAGTCATTTGGTAACTGTCCAAAATTTTTAATTCTTGAATAGAATTGCGTTTGGTACCATGCTCAAAATTTTTACTTCAAATCATTTTATTTTAATTTTTAAATAATTTTATTATTTTTTCTTATTTTCTTATTTTCCTTTCTCTCTCCTATTCTTCTTTTTCTTCAAATGGCCAGTGACCTCACCAGAGCATTGCCAGCTCTTGGCGAGGCCATCCCTCATCGGCCAAGTCTTGCTGGGGTTGGGCAAGGCTCGCCTAGCTACCAGCGAGGCTTGGCCTTGCCAAATCACGAGGCTCAGCCTCTTTGGGGTTGGGTGAGGATTGCCTGACTACTGGCGGGGCTAGGTGAGCCTTGCCTGGCCACCAGTGAGGCTCGGCCTTGCTGAGGTTGGGCAAGGCTCGCTTGGCCACCGATGAGGCTCGCTGATGGCCAGGCGAGCCTCGCTGGTGGCTGGGCTTGCCTTTGGCAAGCTTGCCAAACTGGTTGTCATCAACCGATGGCGGTTGGTAGTAAATAGTGGACAGCGGCGGATGGGAATCGTGGTGGCGGTAGATGAAGAAGAAAAAAAGGGAAGAAAAAGAAGATAAAATGAAAGAAAAAGAAGAAAATGGCTTGATTCTTAGATTCATTCTTGGGAACAAGAATCAATTTTTTTCTTTATTCTTGATTCTATTTCAAATTTACTTCCGGAAACAAAAAAAAAAGAAATTTATTCTCGAATTTTTTTTTTTTTTTGCCAAATATGAAATTACTCCCGAAACAAAAATCAAAATCGACACTCGTTAAAATGGTTACCAAACAGGCCGTAATGAAGTCTTTTCATGAGTTAGCGTTTTTCAATGGGCTCCGTGTTACTGCAGATATCCTTCGTTTATAGTTTATAGTTTTTTTAATGAAGTACTCCCGTCAAATTAGACAATAGGCGAACCATTGACCGACTGTTATTTCTAGTGAATAAACTTGCTTCTTAGACTAAATCTGAATGTATGGGGTCCAGCTCATAGCGAGGACAGCCTGACGTGCTTCATCTGCATTTATTTAAGGAAATAGGAGAAGATGCAGTGCATGCTTGAAAATCGATTGTGCACCAACCAATTTGCATTACTAATAAGTCAACATCATCATAATCAATTCAAAAGTCAAAACAGAAAACCCAAACCGACTTTCAATCCTCATATACGCACGGGTCTTGCGGATTCATGATCCATGCGCGTGCATCTTTCCTCTTCACGGGCATCATATAAAAGAAATTGGAGGTTTGACTGTAGCCGTTCTCTTTCGAGCATGTTTGCCTTTGACTTTCGGAATCAAATGCGCACGCGAGGAGTCATGAATAGCTGACGGCATGAAATAGAAGACGCACGGAATTATTTAATAGCATAAGAAACTTTCTAGCAAGACGTGACGCAAAATCAAAAGGAGAGCAAAGGAGAAGGACAAGACGGCAGAAATGCATGTGAGTCCACGACCTGTAATTTCTAGACTAAAATTACTCCAAAACACTTTATATCCTCTGGAAGAATTTCTGTAATTTGCGTTTCCGAAGTTATTTTTGACGTCATTATAGGAAAAAGGGACTTTGTTAGAAGTGTCTCCAGTATACTTGTCTAGCAAATAATTGACAAAACTTCGCATATTTGAAATCCGTAACTTTTTTCAAGCTATTTATGTATGTTTAAGTAAGTGTTCCAAATTACTCGTTCCATCGAACAGTTAAAAATATATATAAAACTCACCAAATTAAAATTGATGATTTTCAAATTGGTAATTGTACCATTACTTAGTTGTCTGATTGTTGTTTTTTGTTCCATTTGGTTCTCTTATAACTTTTTGTGCAATATAGTCCTTTAATTTTTGGAATTCATACAACCAAGTCCTTCCTTTTACCTATCGTTGCTAACCACAATAAACCGTTGACATTACAAAATTTGGACATGTGGCGCCACATCAACAAATAAACAAATAAGAGAGAGAGAGAGAGAGAGAGAGAGAGACGGGGGGCGTGTGTAAGCCGTGTTAGAGAAGTTGCGCATTAAAGAATTGGTTTAATGTAGGGTAAGCTTATAAGTAGGCTTATAACTCATTAATTTAAATTTTTGAGTGAATGTGAATTTAACTAGATAGTGATAGGCTTGGAGACTTGCTCTTGCCTATCTCTATGGGTAAAAGTATCGAATTTCTATTGCGATATATCAATAGATCCAATCTTGGCATGCTAGACCTTCAAAAAATAGAGGGGGTAGGAGGGAGGGGCGCTTAAGAGTATGTCGCCTCCCCCTGGGGTCCTCTGACATGATTGGCGTATGGTGGTAGGCAAGCGTCGTCCCGCACTCGTGGAGTGCCCCTCCCATTTCTAGTGGCAAGGTCTCCATGACCCTGGTATTTATGGTGCAGACTCCAGAGGGCCTCATAACTCTCCTCGAGGTTACATCCTTTTTGATGTTTCGATCGTGATTACATGCCATTTTGCTGGTACAGCAACACTGGTTTGTTTAGAATAAACAAAGTAACAAAAACAGTTTTGCAAATAAAAATATCATTTTGAAGTGCCAATAAAATTACTTACTAAGTTGAAAAATGCCAATTGCAGTAATATGAATTTAGTGATAGCATTAAACATTTTTATTTTCTTTTTGAATTCTTATCATCCAAAGTCTTGCTTCCATGACATGAAAGAAGAGTGCCTAGTAGGTGTATCTAATAGACTTGGGCTGGATACTGCGAATATTTTCGGGTCATCTCTTTTTTGAGGTATAGGTTAAAATTAAGGAGTATTGTAATAACTCCGGTACTTGAACCAAATCAAAACACATTAAACCATAATAGTTTGGGTACTTGTCCAAATTCAGCAACCTTGAATGCATCTACGTCTACTCGCACCCACTAGGTGCAGCATGACCGGACCCTTCCCTCATTAAACATGGACAAGAGGCAAAACAAGCCTAGATCTGAGGCTCGCCTTTGGTGGAGACTCAGCCTTAAATTTGGGTTGATCCTATGTCGACAGTTTAGATGGACCCCAATCCGAGGTTGAAGGGGGTTAATGGACATTGCAGGTGGCTCATGCGACATCGATGATCACCATCGACTCTAGGCAATTGCAAAGGCATGGAGGAAGAGGAGAGAGATAGAGGTGTGACTGGGTGGATTTAGGTGGTTCGATTCTTGCCGTCGAGCTAGAAGGTGGGCCGCGGGGTTGTCAATGACACTGGGGGCAAGGTACAATGGCTATGGTGTGACTAGGGCATGGTAGTTGAAATAATTATCTCTTTCCAAGTATGTTTTATACAATCAAATTTTTAATGGAACTTAATTAAACTCTTAAGTTCAAGCACATTAATTAAATTTTAAATATTTATGAAGTTGAATAAACTTGTCTAAATTTTCAAATGAAATGCAATTTGAACTCATAATCAAGAAATCACTAGTAAGTCACTCAATTATTCTATATTCACAATTATATCTCGCCAAATTTGATTATACACACTCTTTTTGTTTTCTAGTTCTAGAAATAATCTAACTTGTTTCCTATGAGTACTCAATATTGAAGAAAATTAGGTTAAGTGCCACAAAAGGGATGATTTGCAAATCAATTCTAAACTTATTCATTTGTAATAAACTTTACAATTTTGTTAATGCATTCTCAAACTTTTTGCGCAAAATTTGAAATCTTTCTAACTAATTACTATTCGAAATTGCTAACATGACGTTGAATCATCACTAATTATCTTATTTGACATATTGATGTAAATAATTTTATGGGAAATAATGTTTCATATGGATCGCTATATCACTAATTTATGACAATAATTGATAAAAATAACTATATTGAATGCATCAAAAAGGTTATGAATTGACATCCGTGCGTTTAAAAGTAGGACTGGATTTGTAATATATTTTTTCGCCATAAGGGGAAGAGTGAAAATGAAAAAGAAAAAAAGAAAAAAAAGCCGAAAAGCACGCGATAGTCTCGAGGCTTTGCTCGCACTTACCTTTCCTACCTCCCTCCTCTCTCTCTCTCTCCCTGTCAAAATCATATAAAACCCTAACCCCTTCTCTCGATACATCTATTACACTCTCTGTACGCATACCGTTTCCTCTCTTTGTCTGTCTCCACCTCTCGAAGACTCCTTTCCCTCTCTCTCTCTCTCTCTCTCTCTCTGCGCGTCGAAAATGTCGTGCTTCAAGGGAAAGTACCATGGTATTGTTCTCTAACCCTACCTCATCCGCAACACCATAGGAGCTACTCGTGGAAACTGCTTGACCCTTGTCCTAAATCTTGCTTTGTTCGGTTAGATCTGTGTTTCTGCTTTCCTTTTTCCTCGGTGTCGCGCGTGTCGAAAATCTGTCCGATCGTTTTGGCTTCTATGGCACCAGATGCTGCTGTCGGGCGATCGTCGTCCATTTCTCTATCAGTTAAAATTTTTTGTAATTGAACGGCCGGTGGCGGTTCTTCTGGGAAATTCATCGTTTTCTTAAAAGAATTAGATTTGTTTTGGTTGTGCTCTGGCCTGGACTGAAGTGATCTGCTCTGTTTCCTCAGCGCTTATGAACTCAGAGGAAAAGAGGGTGTGTTCATCTTTTGTTGGATCTGCTTGTGTTGGACTTTTTCTAAACGAGTTCCCAGCTGTTTATTTGTTGTTCAAGTTCCGAGATCGACTTGGATTTACCGTTGCCAAATCTTAAAAAGTAGGCGCTAGATTCGTTCTATTCAGTACTTTATTCGAGTGGAGGAATATGCGGCTATTTTATTCTGCTCTGCGAATTTGATATCTAAAGCTGACACCATTTGTTGGTTTTTTTTTCCCACTCTCTCATCAAACAAATTAGATCATAGTGACAGTGGTTTCGTGGTACTGAAAGCTGTTAATCAGATGTGAGTTGCACATCAATCATGTTTCGGAGATTGACTCTGCATCCTTCTCAGACTAATGACTGATTAGTACTTGAATTAATTGGTTTTGAATGAGAAAATCAAAGGTTTCAAGTGAGATTTTGTTTACTTGGCATCCATCTAGTAGCTTCTAAAGAAAGTTCTTCATGTTGAGGTTTTAGCATATAATCAGTTTTTGTTATTACATGTAACTGCTAGAATCATAGAATTGGACTTATATCATCTACTCTTACTTATTTGCTGAAAAGAAATTGTCAAGTCACAGTTTTCTTTTCTGACCCTTCTAATTTTTAAAGATTACAGTGATTAGCTCGGGATGATGAGCGAGCTATGTATCGGCATTTCCATGCATTTCTCTGCTGCTCTGGTTCTATGTGATGTTGCAGTTGTAATGTTGTGATTAGATACAATTGGTTTATTAGCTTCAGTATAATAAAATTGTTTTGGCCGAAGAATCTGACAGTGAAGCTCGCAAAATTGCAGATGAGCTCATTGCTAATGCTGCTTACATCGGCACCCCTGGAAAGGGCATTCTTGCTGCTGATGAATCAACTGGGACAATTGGCAAGCGGTTATCCAGCATCAATGTTGAGAATGTTGAAGAAAATAGGCGTGCTCTCCGTGAGCTTCTGTTTACTGCTCCGGGTGCCCTCCAATACCTTAGTGGAGTGATTCTCTTTGAGGAGACCCTTTATCAAAAGACAGCTGCTGGTCAGTGTCAGAAAGCTCTATTGTGATGGTTGATGACTATTTTTCTTCACCTGGAGTTGTCACCTAATGTGATTGCTTTCCACCAGTACTCAGAAATCATTTGCTTTACTGATGACTTACAAGTGCTTTTAATGCTGTTCTGCAGGCAAGCCTTTTGTTGAGGTTCTAAAAGAGGGAGGAGTTCTTCCTGGAATTAAGGTTGACAAGGGCACTGTTGAGCTTGCAGGCACCAACGGTGAGACAACCACCCAAGGCCTTGATGGCCTTGCACAACGTTGCCAAAAGTACTATGAGGCTGGTGCACGGTTTGCTAAGTGGCGTGCTGTCCTCAAGATTGGCCCAACTGAGCCATCACAGCTGGCTATCAATGAAAATGCCAATGGCCTTGCGCGATATGCAATCATCTGCCAGGAGAATGGTTTGGTCCCCATTGTTGAACCTGAAATCCTGGTGGATGGACCTCATGACATTGAGAAGTGTGCTGATGTGACTGAACGTGTCCTTGCCGCATGCTACAAAGCTCTAAATGACCATCATGTCCTTCTTGAGGGTACTCTTTTGAAGCCAAACATGGTAACCCCAGGATCAGAAGCCCCAAAGGTCGCACCTGAGGTGATTGCTGAGTACACTGTTCGTGCCCTTCAACGTACTGTGCCTCCGGCTGTCCCTGCCGTTGTGTTTTTGTCTGGTGGGCAGAGTGAGGAGCAGGCAACCCTCAACCTCAATGCCATGAACAAGCTCAAGGGCAAGAAGCCATGGTCTCTTTCCTTCTCCTTTGGACGGGCTCTTCAGCAGAGCACTTTGAAGTCTTGGGCTGGAAAGGAGGAGAACGTGCCCAAGGCACAGGCTGCATTATTTACTAGGTGCAAGGCAAACTCAGAGGCAACTCTTGGTACTTACAAGGGTGACGCAAAGCTTGGCGAGGGAGCTGCTGAAAGTCTCCATGTTAAGGATTACAAGTACTAAGGTGCTTTTGCTGGCGGTAATTTCTGCTTTTCATTTGAGAAAATAGGTGTCTGGAGATATCCTATTTTTGTACTAGGATAATAAGCATGACTGTACTGGTAATGCATTTTTATTGATGTTGTGATGGTTGAATGTTTGTGACTTCTTTATGAAGTTTTATATTTCTATATGAGGAGGTTGATATCTTTCTGTTTTGATGTTTCTGAAGAAAGTTCTTTTTAATCATGTAATGCCTGCGATATACTTTTGCTTCATACTTGGGACTACTACGGCAATCATTTCTTTGGTGCGCCATTTTGAGTCTTTTGACAAAGAGAACGCTCTGTGCTTCTCTTTCTTCTCTCTGCTTCGAACCCCGGATCTAAATTTTAAGAGAGGCCTCTATAAGAGTAAGCCGGCTTGATGGCTAGAAGAGTTGATAGAATCCCTCTTGTAAGATGAGACGGAGATGTCGGTGATCTTGCAAAATTGTCTGGATTGTCACCATAGGTTGTCTTATATTGCATTTTGCTGCGTATGACATCTTAATAATACCATCTTTTAAAAGCATATCAAAGAGTTAGATGTTACAATAATCTTATGTTTTACATGGTTGTTGTCATTAGCTTTTGTTTGTTCTCTACCTCGTCACTTATATGTTCCAGTAGCCCCAATATTGGCTTTTCAAGTTAGCCTTCATTTATGCCCTGTAGTTTGTTTGCATTGAGATCGACTCCAATTTGTATGAAGACGAATGAGTCAAGTCTCCTCGCCTTTACTCAGCCACTGATCTGACTCTTAGAAAAGACCGTTATATAGCAGCAGCTACGCTGGGGCGCTTTTAAGCCTATGCCGTTGAGAGAAAATGAGTTTCGGTTGTCTGATGATAGAAGAAAGATGGTTACATGCTAAGAAGCACCGATATTCTTTGGAAGCTTTTGTGTCGTGTCCAACACTCCGACACGCTCCAATAGGTTCCGACACATGATCAACGAGTTTCGAAAAACTTGACACGTAGTCAACTCTTTCCAACATGCTCCGACATGCGAGTCTGAAATTTCGACATGCGATTCTGATATGCACAAGTCAATTTTAAAAATTTTTAATACTTGAGGAGTCAAAATATAAATATATGAAAAATAATGATAATAACAAAAATAAGAGAAAAGAAAAAAAAAAATTCACCCTTTAAACTTCTCTCTTATAAGTTTTGACATTCCGGTAAGTGAAGATGGAATGCTCCTCTTGTCACTGGCGTAGCTCCACTGCCCCGCAAAGTTAAAGTTGTGTTTTTTTTTGTACTTCTTTCCATTTTTTGCAGATATTGCTTGCGAGTTATCTCTTTTGGTTACATTTGCCATAGTGAATTTAGTTATTTCCTTTTCTTTTGGTCATACTTTGAGAGGTCTTGTCATGAATTTTCATTTTTCTCAAATCTTGTTCTGCAAAGGAGCTCAAGCCAATTTATATCATGAACTCCAAACTCGGTCTGGGACTATAAGAAATTTCATTAATTTCCAACAAATGTAAGGAAATAGGATACCTTCCTTCAAATTTACTCTTTTGTATTTGCAATTTTTGAATTTCTCATTCAATCTTTGTCAAATTAAAATAATAAATGATATTAACAAATGTTGGATTAATATTTTTAGTATAAATTAATTCTATGCTCTTTTTATTATTATTTATTTATTTTTGCATATATATATATAATATTTAATATATAACGTGTTGGAACGTATCGGAATTTTCTATTTTTTAAAAAATAACGTGTCGGCGTGTCGTGTCATGTCAATGTCGTGTGTCACGTCTCCTTATCGATGCTATATAGGTTACATGCAAACATTTAAGGAAAAGAACGGGATATTAGATTGTTAATCTTACTACAATGGAAAATTATGACATCAAACTATAATTACTTGCTCACAGGGTCCTTAAATTTACAGATTGTTATTAAATAGGAGAAGAACATTAACAATAATTTCGACTTGTTCCAAGGAAAATTGCTCTAGCTACCCCCGAATTTGTTGTGTTGGCTGTACTACATTACAATCGATGTCTTGAAATCGTTCATTTGATTAAATGGAAATCATTATTATTGGATGGTCATGATACTTTCCAAAAATCAAATTATTGATCAATAGAGAAATAATATCACCATTTTTGTTCAATAAGATATTAAAGTGATTGATTGACTCAATCGATATTAGAAATAATCGCAGGAAATCTTTTGATAATACGGATTTCTATTTCTCAATAATATCCCACAATTAAGACAATTTGTTGAATTCTATGAAACCATTTCATAGGAGTTCATTGATATTTTTTTATTGGTTAATTTTTAAATTTCAACATTCTTTTTAATATTGGTCCCTAGAAGCACCCACTTGCCCTTATTGTCTTGTTATGTGTATATGTAAATCCAGCATGGCAGCCATGCGTTGGACTTGTTTGCATTAGTGAGGGTTGTCTTCGGGAGTCAGAAAATACAAGACTCAATGCACATTTTAAACCTAAAAAGTAAATTTCACTCGTCAAAAGAATGTTAGGTACTCACATTTTAATCAGTTTTTCTTTTTTGAAGTGTTGAAGTTTATGATTTCCTGGGTACAATTGCACATCCTGAAACTAAGGATCGCAAGGATTCCAACATAGCAAAAATCAGGTTGAATGTATGTTGGATGAAAAAGTAATTGCCAAATAAATTCCAGTTAAATCTTCCAATACTATAAAGAAAGGTCCCAAAGTTTAAAATTGTACTTAAAGGTCTTGGAATCGAGCAATATGTTCCAAACCCCTAAATTATAGTAGATGATAATTTTCTTAAATGACAAGTTGCTAAAATGACGTTGATTCATATACTCAAGCCTTAGGCCCCAGTATGAGATGAGACATGTCGGGTTGTGATTTTTGCAATTTTAGTTAGCAATATTGGCTTTTGGAAAGCGCTCAACATGACCAGTCCACGTCATTAAAATCGTGCAAAATGGACGTTAGATATAGAAGATATGGGCCCGTAAAGAGCAAATCTCACATTGAGGCAGCCCACTTTGCCTTTAAATGGCATTCAGTTTTGCTTATTTAAGAGAGGGGAACAAAGGGAAGTCCTAGTCTGTGATATCTAGATGTTCGCCTATCTAACTAGTGAGCAAAGAAAATGGAATTTAGTGATGGTAATTGGGTTGATTGAATTGACACTATTTGGAAATGTATCATTTATGGGATTAAAGGACAATGGCATTTGACCCATAATTTAGCTGAGAAATTTTTGACTTATTGAATGAATTATAGACAAAATGTCAGTCCATAATGTTTGATTTACATGAAAATTGGACACAACTAATGCAATTTCTTCTTCAATGGCCATCCACCTCTCCTCTTTGCAACTTGTCATTGTGGCCGTGCCACTTGGGACCGCCACCCACTCCACCAGTGGCCTTTCAAGCAAGAGGCCAAAGTTGGATTAGAAGGGTCTCTCTCTCTCTCATTCTCGGCGACACCCCTCCCCCTCTCCTCTCTCTCTCGGTCAGGCTCTCTCTCTCTCTCTCTCTCTCTCTCTCTCTCTCTCTCTCACTCTCATTTTCCCTCAATCTCGCTTAAGGAATTGCGGACGCCAAGCTAGGTTGAGCCACGCCGAGAAGGTTGAGGTTTGGTTTTCCGCGAATCGAAGTTTGATTTCCATTGTCAAAGCATTAAGGCAAGTGGGATTCCTTCATTCTATACTATTCTGATTTACTTGTTGCTTGGCTCGAAGAATTTTGCCTTTGATGTGTTTGTGGTACTCAATTCCTGTTGTCTTTGGGTCGATTTCAAGATTTGAGTTGCCACGAGGTGTGCCGTGTGGTGTCACAGGTCATTAGACCTTCAATTAGATTGTTTTAGGCTTGAATTCATTCTTGCATGTCGCAACGAAGGTGTAGTGAGGTTTCGACTGGTGGTGAGTCGGTTGAACCGCGGGGTGGTGTCAATTCTTCAGTGCATGGCTGGCTAAATTCATGTTAATTTAGTCCCTGCATGTGAATTTTGTGATGGAACTAGTCCTTGATAGGTCGAAAGATATGTAGGCGTGCATTGAGGAATGGGTCCTTGGTTTGTCGAACTTAGTAGTGAGTTGACTTGAAGTGATGTCAATTGTTCAATCCCGATTTGTTGCAATTGTGTTAGGATTGTCAAGAGTAGGTCGAGTGGATGGTATTATGTGCAAATCATCGTCTTGACTCTAGTTTAGAGAATGGTATTTTGAATTATGTTAAAAGTCTTGGTAGGCTTGATGTTTGCATGCTGAAAGACAAGATAAATGTGCATGAATTATGTGATTAAGATACCATGATAATGAATACTGTTGGACCCTTGAATAGCGAACTGATGATGCTTTGTGGGAGTCAAGATGCCTAGGGACAACAAACTCTAGATGTCTCGGAGAGAGATGCCATGGATAGCGAACCATAAAGCCCATGTAGATTGGTTAGAGAATCAATGTAATCCGTGGTGGATTGGACAACTAACTAGTGTAATCCATGAGTCTAGGAATGAAAAAGATTGATTGGAAAAGTGACAACTGTATGTGCATGTGCGGTTGAGTTGTTTGTCAAATCTTTGGGTCCTTTATGTCATGAGTATAGAATACTCGAGGTAGCCATCTTTTTGTTATAGTCTACCCGATCTTAGTTGATCTCATATAGTACTATTTATATCATAATTGATGAGTGAGTTGCATGTCTTAAACATATTATTCGTATGTGTGATGAGTGGATCGTATAGTATAGGGTTTTGGATATTTCATCTAATGGGCATTAGCTCACCCTTGTAGATGTTTAAATTGTTCAGATCATTAGATATGGTTGCTTATCCCATGACCCCCTTATCCGGAGACGCACCACCTTTAGATTTCGAGGGACATTTGATGGAGTTTACTGACCTGGTGTTCCCCTCAATGATATTCGTGAGATATACAGCCACGTTATGGGTAGACGTAGGCTTGCCTGCTAATCACATTCCTTACTGTTTCATGCTATATATGCAAAGGTCGGGGGACACCTTATAGGTCTGTTCCTGTATCCACAGGATAGTAGTTATTAAGGGTGTCAATGGTTTGATTCGGTTTTTTTGGAAAACCGAACTGAACCGAACCATTAGAAAAATCTTCTGAACCGACTTGAAACCAAACCGAATTGAAATTTCGATTTGATTCGATTTTTCGGTTTTTGGTTTTCAACTTTTAGTTTTCGGTTTTTTTTTTCAGTTAAACTCAAAATAATCTAAATTCAATATGTTACCGCACTTCGAGCTTAGAGGATTTTGCAATTTAGATCATATACTTCATTCCCTTTTTTAAGCATTGGCCAAATAATGATATCCAATTTAAACAATTGCTTAACATAATCTCTCTTGATAGATTTTCTAAGAGATAATTCTATTGTTCAATTGAAAAAAAGAAAGAATTTTTCCGTACTAATAAATTACTAAAAAGTTTATAAGTGTAAAAAAACTATTGGAAAAAAGTATTTACTTTATCCCATTCCCGAATAACATATTGGTAACATATTGGTAAGTGCTAAAACAAATCTTAGAATTTCCGATTTTTAGTCCATTCTAGACTTGAAAGTTTTGGTTTGGTCAATAGAAGACTTGTTTAAGAAGTCCCAATCAAATCGTGTTCTCACCACCAGTAAAATTGAAGCGTAGGAAATCCGACATGGCTTCCATGTGGAATATTTGGCTTGCCACGTGCCATTTCCAATCGTGTAATTCCATCAAAGATGAGCTTAAGACTTGATTAAGGCTTTTTTGAAACCTTAAATTATCATTTGACAAAAATAAAAGCTTAAGCTCTCAATCACCCTATAACTGAAACGTTCAGTTTTGTTTCTACATTATAAATTTGGAGGAATGCCATTTCTCTAAAAACAGAACAAGCTCAAGTAACTTTTATCTCCCAATCTTCAGGAGCTCTATCGACAAGATGAAATTGCAAAATGGCCCTCCAAACTTTCAAATTCCTGAGCCGAGTACAACTCTGCATTAAATTCACAATGAATATGAGAATTGAAGTATGAATTGTAATATTGAAATATATAAATATAGATAATTCTTACATGTCAATCTTCAAGAGAAATTGCTATTGAATTTAGGTCCATGGTCATATATGACAACTCTGCATTAATTCACAGTGAAAATGAGAATTGAAATATCAATTGTAATATTGAAAGACATAAATATGGATAATTCTTACATCTAAGTTCGTCAATCATCAAGAGAAATTACTATTGAATTCAGGTCCATGGTCGTAGATGACAACTCTACATTAAATTCATAATGGAAATGAGAATTGAAATATCAATTGTAATATTGAAAGATATAAATATTCAATGGTTATTTTTTTTTTCTCGCCCGACTAGAAATTTTCAAGTTCTTCTACTAGAAATTTTCAAGTTCTTCTAAGTCCTCCTTGATCGACTGTGAAAGTGGTGTGGATTGTAGCCAATTTTGAGTACATATAAGATCCTCTACCATCATTGGGGTAAATGAGCTACAAAATACATTAAGTACTCGACCTCTGGTGCTTAATGCAGACTCTGATGCTACAGTGGAGATGGGCACGGCCAAAATATCTCGAGCAATGGAAGATAAGATAGGATATTTGGAAGAATTGACCTTCCACAAATTTAATATATCAAAGGTGGAGTTATACCATTCACATCATTCTTCCAAATACTTATCAAATTCAGATTTTTCTTCCACATAGTCTTGTCCCGTTTGGCTAAGATATATTGCAATAATAATGTTCGCATCAACCACAGGAGACATTGAAACGTTCACTGTCTTTATCCCCTTTAATCTCACGTTGTTTTGGGGGCATGTATCGGTGCAATATTGCTCAAACAATAATGTTAGAGATTTTGTCACTCTATCTTGCAAAGTTTCTGCCCTGTTGCCTTCATACACTTTATTAATCATCTATTTCACATATTCCATCTTATGTTGAGGGTCAAGTATACATGCAATGAACCATGTGAGAACTATATTGTTCATATTACTAAAATACTTATTGAACTTGATCTTCATTTTCTTGGTTGTTTCTTGCAAACTCCTATCCTCATCCTCACAACATTTATCAATCATCATATAAATCCCATAGACAGTTTTGCCATATCATTGCAAGTAACATAAGAAGAGCCCGATACTTTTAAAGTCGCATCATAGAACAACTTCAAGAAAGGAAGAAATCGATGGGCATAATTCCAATCATCATCGTAAGCAACCCTCTCACCTTGGAAAGCTCTTCAGTAAATTTTCTATCCTGAATATCAAATGAGATAAAAGCATTTTGAAACTTCAAGGCCACTTCCAACATGGTATGTTGAATTCCACCGAGTCTTCACATCCAAACATATAAGATTATTGGAATCAATATTTTCCAGCATAATGCCCTACTTAAATCATTGCAATCTCGATGGAGAAGATCTCACATAACGTACAATTGAACGTTTTCTAACAATGGAATCATCTATATATTTCAAACATGCTCTCGCAATTAAACTGAAAATATGAGCACAACATCTCACATGAAGTAATTTACCAGATAATATCAAAGCATTCCAAGAGTTAAATCTTTTCTTCAAGTATTGAACTCCCGAGTCATTGGAGCTAGCATTATCAACAGTAATACAAAAAATGCCTTTGATCCCCCAACTAGTTAAGCATTTTTCAACTTCTTTCCCTATAATCTCAGCCAAATGTCTTGGGATATGACAAAAATTCAAAATTGCATCTACAAGGTGAGCAATAAGACACATGTAACTTAGATTTTGACATGAAGTCTACATGTCGGTCGTAAGACAAACCCTTGGTGAAGTGTCGGAAATATATTTTTTCAATTTGCTTCTTTCCTCCAAGTATAACTTATAACAGTCCTCCCTTAATGTGTTTCTTGAAGAGATGAAAAACTTTGGTTGGATTTTACTCATGATATTCCGAAATGCCTCAAGTTCCACAAAGTTGAAGGCTAGTTCACCAATAATAAACATCACTACTAGATCTTTTAGACTAGCATCTTGATCAAATTTCCAAGGACCAGCTGAAATAGAACTACCAACCCCAATAGATTCATTCGAGGCACTTTTTTGTCTTTTCTCCACATTCGCATATGGATAATTCTTACATCTACCTAAATGATTTGCATCCCACTAGTCCCTTGAGTAGTAGAACAACCAATAATAGCCCCACAATATAGACATTCGGCTTTATCTTGGCTATTTTCTATCATTTTAAAGTGTTCCCACGCAAAGATCTCGCTCCTTCTATTTGTACCGCTAAATTCACTTATTAAAGATTTGTTCATTGTATATTTGGCTTTGAAAATTATGATACTACCTTGACAGAGAGATCTACAAATGGCTTATCCTAAGTAGAAAGAAACCCTTTTTAGATTCACAAATTTGAAAAGTTGTCTAAAGTCATCAATAAATTAGATTAAAAAAAGCCATGAGAATAAATATAAGACATTGAGCAACCATGTTCAAGAGGTAACATACCAAAACAAATAAGAACTACAGAAAGAAGGTAGGACAAATAACCTTATATAAGCAAAAGAGATTGAAAAAAACTCAGATTTCTCCACCTTTATTTGCATACCACTAAAGCATCATTTTAGGCCCACAACAAGGAGAAAGAATCAAATACAATAAAGAGTAAACTTGATCTTACTTGCAAGAGTCAATTCATGGACAGCATTGGGTGGTTCCTCAAACAACGGAGGAAGACTTTTGAACTCCGTCAACAAAACTTGTACAGTGAACATTTCTCTTCTTATTGCGTACATACAATGATAGACTCACGTATAAGAAAGACAGCACAGTTTAAAGCAGGGACCTCAGTCAATACTCTTCTCTACACATTAAATTTGGCAAGCAAACTCTCCATACAGTAACAATGTACAAAGCAAAATCCACTATGATTAGAAATCACACAAATGAAGACCTCCAATATGTTCTCCACTCAAACCTCGCCCTAAATGCGCATAACCTGTGGGCTTCAAGCATTAACAGATGCAACTCATGCCAGGGAATTTAAAAACTGTAACTACGATCAAGGTTCTACGAAAGATGCTTGAATACACGACACTCAACAGTAATATGCATCTTTGCTTCTATTCACTGTTGAAAGAAGTACTAATGGTAAACC
The DNA here is from genome assembly GCA_016097545.1 of Eucalyptus victrix. Classification (NCBI taxonomy): domain Eukaryota; kingdom Viridiplantae; phylum Streptophyta; class Magnoliopsida; order Myrtales; family Myrtaceae; genus Eucalyptus; species Eucalyptus victrix. The sequence continues at coordinate 24,228,552 of CM027845.1, read as the reverse complement.
AGCAATAGAAAGGACAAGATAAACATAGAGAGCGCAAACAACATTGTGTCGGCAAAATGCATCATAAAGAAATGAATTACCTCAACAGGCTGAAGGTTTGAGGCACAACTGAGGAGAACAAAGGTAAATCATGGGCGGATATTTAACATATCCAGTGTCTCACTACCCTAAAAGATACCCCAAAATCAATTACCTTGGCCATCGGTCTTAAGCCAAAACCCCAAGCAATTAAACTATGGTTCTCACCTACCTAATGAACAAGCTCACCAAAACAAAATGGTGCAAAAATCGCAAGTGCAGCTCTCTCCATTCTCAATTCAGAGATCAAAGTAATTCAGACAAACTTTATTAGCATCAAGTTTGCGGGTCGACTCAAGTCAAAGAAACAAAACGCCAGAAGTGACTTCGGATCTAGTAACCGAAACCAGAACCCATGAAGTTGTTCAAGCGCATAAACAGGAATGATTCCTACGAAGCACCCGAGGAAAATAAATTCACGCTCGAAATGGATTATAGCCAACAAAAAAAAACGAATTATAATTGTAAACCTTTTACTCTGAAGTAATAGAAGTTAGAACCAAGTCATTGTTAATGTAGAAGTGATTCTTGGAGCCAATTTTCCAATCAAACCCCAACTTAAACAAAAGAAAAATCAAATCTTGATGAATAAAGTGCATTAGTTTATCACGAACAACCAATGCTAAATAACGAATTACGAAGCAATAGCTTTGTTTGAGGAACAAAACTCATCCCCACCAGCTATAGGCAGACTCATTCATTTGCATCAAGGCAAAAGTTCAACCGAATAAACTGGAACTCTTTATTCGTATCTACTCTGATAAAAGAAACAACCGACTATTGACACTTATCTCTACTCTTAATGACACCAAAAAGGGGATCAAGAAACGTGGGTTTTGCCTTTGCCAACGCCCATAACTTGCAGACAACCAAAAAACAACGAAAAAACAAAAAGGAACGTCAGCAATGAAAGACGAACAATGTCTAAAGACAAACCTGAAAGAGAGCGATGGCATCAGCGGCAATGGTGGTGTAGGCGCTGCCCATGTGAGGAGGGGCATTGACGTAGTAGAGCGGCATCGTGAGGACAAAAGGGTCGGTCTTCGAAGTGCCGTTGCTCGACCTAACACAACACACAACTCCACGAGTTGCTGCTGCTGACGAAGAAGGAGAAGAAGAAGAGAAAAGGGCGTGGCAGAACGGGAGGCGGTGCTTCAAAATGGAAGGCCTGGAGGCCATGGCGTGCCAGGGGCTCATGAGCCATGCCCAAGATTAGAGACTTGCTTGCGGAAGTGTGAAGGACATTCTCAGGCACGTCCCTCAATTGGTCACCTTCCTTGTTGCCGTTGCTATCGCTGTCCTTGCCGCTGTCGCCGTCCCTGTTGCTATCACAATCACAGTTGACGTGGTTGTCGCCGTCGCACCTTCAAGACGAGAGGAGACGGGAGAGAATAGAAATAGGGTTGGCCCTTTGCCGGTTTGGTTAATGGTTCTATTTTTCGGTTTGTTGGTTCCGTTCGATTAATCAATAAAAACCGAACCAAATTGAAAGTTTTTAATGAAAACCGAACCGAATGAAAACCGAACTCAAAAAACCGAATTTTTTAGTTCGGTTCGGTTCGGTTCGGTTTTTTCAATTTGGTTACTGACACCCCTAGTAGCTATGATGAGGGTGGCAGTGGTGAGGAGCGGTAGAGGAAGTTGGAGGTACTGGGATCCATTTTTGGGCAGTTTTGGCACTTTTTGGGATAGAACCATGCAGACAGGTAATGTATGATATTTATAGTTGTAGGCGTAGTTATGGTGGTTGTGTCGATAGCAAGTGCGAGTAGTATATCTTTTTGACCTCCTAGAAGTAGCCTTGATCATATCACCCATGTATAAAAATAAAATATGAAACGAAAATTATGATGTTTGTTCCACTATTGTGTTCATTTGTGTCTATTCGATTTTATACACTTGGCTTCGGCTTGTGCTATAAGTGAAAAGATTAGTGACTCGCATTAGTATGTGGTGTATTGCGGCGTTCGGCGGTGGTTGGTGACAAAATTTCAGTTTCTGCCTCATCTGAGGATGGCAAGTCTTATGGTCGTGACCTTTTTATGAAATGAACAATGGAAGTGTGCCAAATATCAACTCGAAGCTTTGGTCTTAACGGAGAATCGGTAAAGATGTGGTCAGTATGGTTGGCGTCCTAGCAGCCACCTTGTACCAAACTCAATGGGCTCATCTTAGGTAACAATGATTCTGACACCAAGTTAAGATTTGTAAATAAAGAGAAATATACTATCATATCCGTTGACTAATGAATAGTACACATGCCTATTTATAGGCTTTACATAACGACTAGTTAAAGTAACAAATAAAAATAGATTAAGGAGAAAATATAGAATCATAGAATCAAAAAATATCCTAAATATATCTCTCACACTTATAATGGGTTTGTTTGGGGGGAAATATGCAGATGTTACCCTTGATCCTTCATCAAGTTCAAATTCTAACTCTCTAAAATTTGAGCTTGCTCTTGAGACATTTGAATTTGATGAGATTGAAAAATTAAGTGCTGCATTTTCTTTGTTGCTGGTTCTAAAACTATTCATGGTCGATCTGGAGCAAATTCATGTCGCAAATTCATGTCGTTGTACTTATCCTTGCCCGTTTGGGTTTCTTGGCTCACCTTAGAGAAAATTACAAAAAAAGTCATAAACCTATTGGAATTATGCCGATTCAGTTCTAAACTCTATTTATTTTTTTTTTTGGCCAATTGAGTTATAAACCTTTTGCAATGGCGTCAATTCAATCCATCCAGCTAAAATACTTATTTGGTTGACTCTTAGTCAATATGAGATTCCTTTTTTTTTTTTTTTTTTTGAGGGGTGGGGGGGGGGGGGGCGCTAAAAATGGGGGATAAAATTTGAGGTGCCAACTTTTATCAAACTATAAAGCTATTCAAATTAGTTCAACAACATTTCAAGATTTTATAAGAAAGAACCGTGATGGTTAAAGGATAATGAGGCATTCCTTCTAAAAAGTTTGAGTGGTTCATAACTGAAGATAGCTTTCTTTACCATAAGATAGGTCTATTTTTAAGAATAGCATCCAAGACTTTTGGTCCTGAACTTACTTGTCAAGAAATGTATTTTTTTTACCACTCGTGAGTTGGATTTACTGCAATTATGAGACTATTTACCACAAAATCAAGTACAAAGACATTTCACAAAATGCTGCTCCTCATTCACAAAAATGCAGCTCTTCATCTACGTCAAAATCATGCCTCATAGGATGGCTAGTGCATATGTTAGCAATTTTTGGTCGAAATTGGTTGGAATGATTACATTGATAAATTGTCAAAATGTTTAAGATTAAATTAGTTAAATTAAAAATTTTAGGATTGATTTGGTCAACCATATAACAAGCTTAAGACTTTTTTAGACAATTGTCATGTTCGAACACTATTTGCATATTGACTTGTGCATCCATTAGTAACTTTCGATTATATTGTTATATTCAAAACAACATTGTGGATTTTCTAACAAAATATATTTACTTATATATGTGTGTGCGTTCGTGCTGTATTTATGCTTGTTTGAAATGCAAATCAAAGTATTAATTCTTATGGCAATGGAAATGAAAAATAAGAGATTTTTCCCAAATGTAGAATAATGGAATTTTAATACCTAAAGAAGCATTTCATGAAGCGTCTCAAAATTTAATTAACTAATTTATTTCTTTTCTATATGCGAAACGAGAAAAATTGCATTCAAAGAACAAATTAGAAGAAGGCCACATGACATTCTTATAATTTTTATTGTAGATTGCTAAGCTAAGGAAAATGAAAAAAGAAAAAGTATTGAAACCTATTTTTATTGACCAATTAGAGTTGCCTTCCATGACATATAATTGCCTCCAAAGGTACAGCATATCTTTCACCTTTAAAGAAGAATGAAAATGAAAGATTTTCGAATAGAAGATGTAAAATAAATATTGGACAGTCTAGAAATAGAAAAAAAAAACATTTCATAACCCATTTAATTGAATAGATGTATCTGGGACAAATTCACTTTGAAGCAACTATTCTCTATATATATAAGTCAGGATATTTTTATTCACAATTGGTACAGATATATATGTACCTACATTATACACAATAAGCGCTCTATTTTTTTTCCTTATAATAATTTAGGCGGAAGCAATAAAATCTCATGTACTTTCGCAGCTTTCCATTTTGAAGAATAAAAGATTCCCCTCAATTCTAGACCGTAATGGATTTTAAAATAACCCCTGTTTAATAGGCATGACTTTTTTTGGTCGGAATAACGCGTGATTTGTCTAACCAAAATTAAAATTATTCTGGAGATAAATTAAGTAAATAGGACATAAGAAAAGTGAACAGATTTTACACCAGACGAAGGTTAAAAACCAGAACAAAAAAATTAGTTACATGTACCTTAATGATGATATTGATGTGTTTTTTTAGCTTTAATAGATTGATTTTCCTCTAACTTAAACACTTGGTAGAGACGTGTGGGCCATATTGGCATTCGTGGTAGCTTTTCGCTACTGATGTGTTGCAATTAACGTAGACCTTGGTTAATTATATTTGTTAAAAAAAAAAATTCCGTGTCATTTTAGCTTCTCAATATACGCACCACCAAAGATTTATTGAACTAAATTAATTTAAACCACATACATTATTAAAACGAAATATCTTACTTGGAATGAGGCATGTAAGTTTAATTGGATAAACTTTTATTGAAGAAAATAGAGATAACAAGGAAATGCAAATACAAAATTTCTCGTTTTATTCTTGTATACGCAGAAATTGTCTCTCGGAAGTGAGAAGAAACAAAAAACCAAAAATGAAAAAAGAAAGAAAAACTAGTGGAGGAAAAGAAAATGTGGGGAAATAAAGATATGTGAAGGGCAAAGAAAATAAATTAAGAAAATAGAGGGGTCTATGTGTCAAATGAGGAGGGCCTATGTGTCAACCACGCTATCGAATTGTCGAGATAGAGGATCCAAGGTTGAGGAGTTTTTCTTTTAAGGTCAAAGAACCGGCTCTGCGGTTCAATGTTTGACCGGTTTTTGATCAATCCGGTTATTTCCCAAAACCGGGATGGGATCATGATCTGGTTCGCGGTTCAACAGGTTGTATGCAATCTTGATAAGCTTTGTCCATGTCATATAGTACGTGCAACCATGGATGGTTCGTAAGTTTCTCATGCGCCTCGGAATCACATCATTGGCCAACCCACAACCTCGTAAACATAATTTGTTACATGCTTACATCAAATCCTAGATTAAGGAAATGTGAAAATTTACTTCCCTGTAACTGACTCCAACTGCAACACAGTTTTGAAACTGAAGATCCACACGATGCATCTGGTATTGTCTGCTCAGAAAGGCATTCGAAGTGGAGAGTTGGTGTTTGCCATTTATGACCAATAACATTGAGAAGTGGGCGAGAGAGAGAGAGAGAGAGAGAGAGAGAAAGAGAGAGAAAGGGAGCCTGTGCAGGTAAAGGGAATGGCATGGCATTGGCAGATACTGCTGGAGATCATCAGTAACAAGTCAAATCAAAAGGAGGTTTTCACACAAAAAGCTGAGATTACTCTATTGTCATGTTCCTATAATTGATGAGCTTGAATCCTGCTAGTGACTGAGAAAGTGTCTTTAGGACATGGGACAGGCAAGTAAGGAAAACCCAAAAACCTGATCACCTCTCTGCAACTTTTTCCTCTGAAAATGACCGGACTGTCTCCTTCCCTTTTTGTTCGCTCTTTCATGGTGGGAAGCTTCTTTACTCTTTCCCCTGGTACGGTCAAGTCCCTGAACTAGCAGTACCATGACAAGTTTCTTAATCTCTTGGGTCATTTATTGGCCATTATTGTTCCCTCAATTAGTCCACATCTATGTTGATTCAGGCGCTCAGCTTCTCTCTAACCACCCTGAATTTCGTTTCTTTGCGCTTTTTCTAATTTCATTTTGCATTGCAAAGGTGTGATCTTCATGATTAAACAACGGTACAACAGTGTGAAGAGGTTAAATAAACATAGAATGATAGCACGGTACATGTCAATGGTAAAGAAAGGGTGATCTTCTTGTGGTTTCAGTCAATTAGTCTTCAATATGATGATGCCGGATGGATGATTTTTAGTTATTACTTATGTGGAAAAGCATGGTTACAGAATCCATTTAGATAAAGCTTAAACTCGAGCAATTCAAGAACTGAGAGGCATTAATCCTGGATTTTGTTATCTCCAACCGCTTTTTTAGCAAACATAAACTGTGCTTCATCGTAAATGGAGGAAGAAGTCTTTCTTTCCTGGACAGAAGGCGGTGTGATCTTGAATGAATTGCCAGTCTCTTATAATATAATGTGTATGTGTTGGCGCTTGAGTTCTATTTACTATGTAGATGTTGGACCGTATATAAAAGTCCAAAGTTATGTGTCTATACTGAAAATGGCAGACAGTTAACTGAGCTCAAGATCACTTATCTAAGTGCACTATCGCCCACCTAGGATTCATATGCAAGAGCGTGTAAATAGGGATGATGTTGATACTTTTGTCCAATGTTTTAGTTTTGTCCTTGAATTTTTAGCTTTTGCAATTACGTCCTCAACTTGTTACCAAATATTCAATCCAGTCCCTCGCTTTTGTTTTGTCTCATTTTGCTTCTGTACTCTTTCAGGCGGTGATTCAATCCATCGCCAGATTTCTTGACAGCATTTGCTTATATGGAGAAATAACACCATTAATTTGTTATCTGTTGACATTGGTGGCTTTTGATTTTTCATCCTTTTTAGCCGATCCTCTACGTGATTCTTCAAAATGGAAAGTTCACTTCGACTGTGTGCCTCTTCTTTCTCTCCTCACAAAGCCCTAAGATACTATAGAGAAATCAAATGTATGAGCAACGCCGTGGTCAAATACAAAGAAGCAAGTTAAGGACATTATGCCTCCACATCAGCAAATTTCACTGAGAAACTTGACAGAAGAATAGAATGGTGCTCAGTTTGTTAAAAGGACGTAATTATAGAATAAATAAGAGTCGAGGGCAAATTAAACATTGGACAAATCTTAAGGACCAAATTGACCAATTAAAAGTTTAGGGACTAAAAACATTGTAGAAAAGTATAAGGACCATTTCTTTCATTTTTCTTTTCAAATATGATCACTATTTGACACAAGAAAACATATATGAGATGATTATAAGGTAGCTTCTCAACGGTGAATGTACCAAAAAATCAGTGATTTAATGAGTATGAACATAGTTTTTGTTGCCAACCAAGATGAGAACTTATCCCAAATTCTTGGCATATGATCCCCTATAACTTGGGATTGTTCAAAAATCTTACAGCTAAGCTCAGTGGCACCTTGGAAAGCCGCTCAATGATGCACATCAATTGGACTGTACGAAGATGGCAATAACTACTGATTCCAAGAAGTACAAATCGAACGAAAGACAACTTCTTATGAGAACGAAAGGCAGGACTCAACAAGCACATTAATATGCTAGGACATCAAGCAAAGCATGTTGCAAGCCATAAAAGCCTGAACACTAAATATTAGAGATCTTTGGTAGACGAACACTAAACCATTCTAAAACAATGATCCACATTCAGAACCACAACTACCACGGAAAGAGAGCACCATGAATAATACGTACTTTAGAAAAGAGATCTTCTGTTGTCGGTAGTGATAATGATCCTATTAGCCTTCTATGAGCAACTGCATCTCCCATTTCAAAGATCTTCGTTATCAAACTAAAATCATCAGAGAGAGATATATATACATATAAGTCCATTCTTGTTATAGCCGTCGGGAATGCCCATTTCCCTCGCGATTTCCACCATACGTCAACAATTAATCCATCATCCGGGTCAGTTTCTTGCTAAAAATTATCCAATCCCATCTCACTATCACTGTCAAATCCATCCTCCTACAACAGTCTCTCTCACTCTAATGCCGATAATCGATGATCTACTGGTTCTGATCTCCCTTGGTGAGCTTCATACCATAGCTTTCCCACAAATTATCTCCCTCAACCATCATGAAGCGGAAGCAGCTCTCCTGCATTGCATTTCCCGCATTGGAATTAGAAGGTGAGCTCGAACCGTTGTTCATTTGAACTGATCGGGTCATACTCTCCGGTCCTTGCTCTTTAATTACTTCGCAATTTGACCCTCCTTGGTTGTACATGACCTCATCGCTCCCGCTTGGGTAATGACACCATCGCGAGTTGTCCTTGCGTTTCTTGAAATTATCGAAGTCCTTACTCCATTTGGTGAGGCCATCGCTCTGATGGGTTTGGATTTCAGCTGCCGCTAAGAGCTCATTAGGCGAAGGCACAAACTTCAGGTCTCTCCCTGTCAATTTCTGCAACGCATCCATGAAAGTGGCGTCGCGAGCTTCGATCCACGCCTTTTCTTTCTCCCAGAACTTGTGCTCTCTCTCGATCCGGGCCATTTCTTGTTGCTTCCACTCCTCCTCTCTCAGTTCTCTCTCGCGCTCTTTCTCCTCAAGGGCCTTCATCATTTTCTCCAGCCACGCTTCTTGCCTGTCTGCTAGCTTTCTCATCTGCGAGTCGATGAACTCCTTGATCTTTATCTTCCAACCCCTTTTGCCTCTCCTTACCTTCTTTCCCTTCTCCACGGACACATCCTCTTCATTGTCGTCTGACGAAGAGGTGTCAAAGTCGGAGGAATTGGAGAGGCTGAGACTTTCGCACGGTCTCTGCAGTTGATGAGGATGACGATGATGAGACGCATCTTGGTTAATATCATTGATGTTGGGTGGAGGATGAAAGTGGAGTGAGTGTGGAAGAGATGGAGCTTGGAGGATGGAATTCGAATTGGCGTTCTCTCCGTAGAGAGCTTCGAGCTGACGAAAGAACCTGTAGTGCTTACCGTCTTGCCTACCCGCTTTTCCTTCCTTCGTCTTCTTATAATACTTGTACAAGTTCTCGAATTTTTCCCTGCATTTCTTGCCGCTCCGTTGATACCCATGTTCTTCCGACATAATCCTGCGAAGAAGTAATTAAGGTTCAGAGAAATCATCAATCAGGAACTTTAACACATGATGATGCAGAAGATAAAGACGAAGCTTTTTAAACATGGTTTTATTTATTAATATTATTATTTTTTACGGAACTTAAACATGAAAACACGAACTCAATAGGCGCTTTCCGAAAGACACCAGTGCGAGCACACTTTTGGCATCTTCGGCCCCAGAAGAAAATGAAAGAGGCACGCACAAGCGTTGAGTCAATTTCTTGCGGGAAACCGCAGGAACAAAGCGAACAAGAAAAAACTAATGAACTGAACCAGCCAAGTGTGGGGTGTTTTCTGACTCAAGGGCCAAGAAAATGGACGCACACGAAAAAGTTAATTGCACTGAGAAATGTCATTCCTTCTCTCTGAACCAAACACTGAGAGAATCAGAGTCACGGTGAGAGTGACTAAGAGGATTCACTGTTTTTCTCTTTCCTTTTTTCTTCTCGCATAGCCAGTGCGACGCAATACGAGTACTGTGACGGACAACATGTAATGTATGGTATTACCTTGAAACTTCGTCCCAAAGAGGACCCTTTTGGTTGGCCTCCTTAAACCTAGAGTCGAGCCTCGACCTGATCTCGAGGAGCGTGAGAGTCTCCTGCCTAGGCCATCTCCCATTTCCGCCGTTCTCACTCTCTAAACCCCTGCCGCACCAGCCATGGCGGCCGAAGAGGGAGAAGAATGATCACGGCCAAACTGGTGGTGGTGTTGATGGTTGTGGCTGTGGCCGTGGCCGTGGCCTTGGCGTTGGCTGTTGTGAAGCCCGCCGCCACCCATCATCATCGACTCCAAGTGCTGCGTCGGGTTCCGGTGGCCGCCGCCGCCGCAGAATAGCTCAGGCGGGGAGATCGACTGGATGTGCGGTGGGGGTGGAGGTGGACGGGCGTTGATGAGGTGCCGCAAATCTGCCGCGGTGTACTGGTGGTGATCTTCCATCTCCATTCGCTGAGGGGAAAGAGGGCGAAAGGGAAAGAGAAAAGTGGAGCTCACTCAGCTCAGCTAAGTAGAGAGAAGAAAAAGATGTGAGAGAGAGAGAGAGAGAGAGAGAGAGAGAGAGAGGGGGGGGGGGTGAGGGTGGGAGGAAAGCAGCGGCAGACTCGGGTCGTGTCGTCCACGAAAGCGCTGGGAATTTATGCACAGGACGATGGTCCCATGTCCTATAATGGCTTTCTCTCTCTTCCTCCCTCCCCTCATCTCTCCGTCTCTCCGTCTTGATATTTCAGAAATCACTATAATTGTCGAATTATTACATTTTGCTTGGAACAAGTTTTCACAGCACGTGTACGAATAACAAAAATTCGCCATGATATTACTGAAAATTGTATATTCGTGTAATTTTGGGGGAAATTCTGTATACGGGGATTCCATTATCAACCGTTAGATTAAGAAGGAATAAATTCCAGTCATCCGAATAAATTAATAAAATATAGTAATCTATGTATACTAAAAGAAATTTTTTTATTGATCATGCGACTATAGATTAAGGTCCTTCCTTAAATCTACGAAAAACCCATGGTCAAAAGGGTCTTGCCGGTAAACTATGGGCAAAAGTTCAATTTTTCTTTGGGACTTTGCAACCCACCAATTTTTATTTCGGGCACAAATATATCATGAATTTTGCAATGACCTGAAAAATATCGTAAACTTCTATCCACTCTATCGTTAAGTTTCTAGTCCATGGAATCTAATGTGGCACATGACATTGCCTCACGGTGTTGACATATTTAAAAGGCACATTCGTTTGAACTCAAGGATGGTAGACAAGTCAGCAAAAGTCAAATTATGCCGTTTCTCTAAATTGTCATCGTTTAATTTAATTGGGATTAATCTGCTTCATTTACGTTTCAGGATATCATTGCAACTTGTTTCTTTACTAATCGGTCACATCAGCTTGCTTCTTTTCTTACGATATGAACTTGTTTAAGTAAATGTCGTTTTGTAAGACCCTGTATTTGCGGCAAAAGGAATGCACATGTTTACCTCGTAGACACTTAGACTCTCTTGAGTCCGTATACAAAATATCTTCGGCCGTTTTCACAATTGCTATTCGATTTTTTGTGAAAACTCTAAGGTTGGTGTTTTTGTCCCTCGAGTAAAAAGCTCATGGGAGGTTTTTGTATTATTTGGAAAGTGATGGTACTTTTGTCCCACAACAAAAGTGCAAGTGGTTCTTTTATTATTATTATTTTTTTTTTTTGGGACAGAAAAATTATGCCTTGGCTATTCTATTTTTCCTACTAATATGGATCTCTAAATCATTACCTTTAGCCTCGTCATGTGCCATGTGGACTAGCTTGGACAAAAATTTAACAATAGGGATATTTGTTCCCCAGGTAAATAATTTGGTGGCCTTTTTTTTTTTTTTTGTTCTTTTGAAAAGTCTAGGTATTCGTATCCTACAAGCAAAAGTTCAAGTATATTTTTTGGGATTTCGCTTGAGAAAAACTGCATGCTGATAGGGGGCTTAAATTTACGAAATATAAAAGGGACGTTACAATAGTGGAGATAAGTTAGAGTAATATTAGGAACAAGTTACGGACATAGAGTAATATTAGGAACAAGTTGCGGACACTATGATATACAACCTGACGAGACATTGAGATAAATGGTTACATGTGAAGGATAGTTAATGACTTGGCATTTATAAGGACTTACAAGAATATTTCAATTATTGAGAACAATTACTAAGCATTGGTATAACGGCTTATAACAATTTGAGGTATTTTACTGTACTATTGGTTAATTATTGACCAATAGCATTTTCATGTTACAAACTCTATAATAGGTGCAAATGAGTTAGGCCATTATACGTCAATTATGACTCATATATTTAAATTGCTACCTATGAATGCGTCTGACGTTACCACTATTTCAGGTAAATTGCAACAAATTGAGGAAGAAATTTACTGCGAAAATTGTGACCAGTCCCTTTTCTAATGTACTTCTTTTTGTTTAAATTATTGTTTTGAAACCTTAGTCATTATGCCAAATGGCGTGTTTAAAGAGGCGAGGAAGTCATTTTCTGTGGAGTCATTTTTTCACTCAAATAATTAAACTTACTTGTAACCCTAATAAATTGTACGCACGTTAAGGAACTTTGTTATGATGTATTTTATGCATTAGATTGTTGCAAACTGAGTACATGTATTGTGGGACATATAGCACAAACTCTATCATACATATACAGTGTTAATATGGATTGATGAATTTGCAACTTTTGCATCTGTCTCTCTATATCTATATACGAAACCCTCAGTGGATAGAAAACAAAGATGCTGAGAGGCACCTATTGATCGATTCTTAGATGTACATTCAAATGGATACCACCATCAGCATCTCGGTCTATTGGCAAGGTAGTGAAGGGTCTAGCGATGCCATCAGAAATCAAACCTTGGAGAAAGCAAAATAATAAAGTTCAAGTGAGTACCATCTTGTGTGGTTAATCAAAATACTTCTTTTGAGAATTTGATCCATGTAAAAAGGACAAATTCATTATAAATAATAATAAAAAAAAAACATTACTCATCAGTAAGTGTGTGGTTCGTCGATGGATTTTAGCCGTGTGCGATTCATACATGTGATTCAACGTATATACATCGTAGGAGTTGGTAAATCTTACGCTGAGTCCACCCAGTCCAAAAGTCCATGTGAGTGGAGGTTAGCATATGGCGGGATCATCAAGGGTTTCCTTTAGAAGGGGGCAAATTTTGCACGAGAAAACACATGCATGGGGAGAGAGTGGTCTAATTGGGGAGGGACGCGTATAGGTCTGGACACAAAAGGCTGAATGTAGAGCAGGGTAAGTAACCAACAGCTGACGCGTGTACAGTGCCTTGGATTCTTGACCGTATATAAGCCTTCTGGATTTTCTCCATATCGAATATTGACTAACGTAAATGATATAGAATTCCTTCTTTAGACTTGCCCCAGATAACCTTCGTAATCTGTGAAAAGAAAAATAACAAAAATGCTATTGGAGAGAAAAACGATGTACGATTAAAGATTTAGTCGATCTTATAAAGAGAAAAGCTTTTCCACGTGGGAATAAGCTGAAGGAAAAGTAGGTATATCCAGCAGAGGGGGCAAACAACAGGGAATTAAGATAAACTAGATTTCACTTCTTCTTTATGATTACCACGTGATACCTCATATAACAAAATTTTACTCCTACATTATCTTTTCAAAATCCAGTTAAAATTGAAACTTAGAGAATATACGCTTCTATACTTGACACATGACACTTTACTTTATCTTCTTTATTATTACGCAGTAAGGCGTATAGCAGAATTTTGCCACTAAACCCCGACTAAATCGATAAGCATTGGCTTACTAATTAGTGTCGAGGAGCTTTGCTCCAATAGTTCCTTAGCCTTACGGCAGGGTAAGCATCACTCGATAGTAACGCCGGAAGACTAATGAAATAGAGAGAACATGAGAGGAGGAGCAAGTGACTGTGGTGGACGCGAATGCTAGGTGACAGGCGAGGAATGTTGTGTTTCTTGGAGTGTTTGAAAGTCATGAGAAGTACACCATACATTTTCATTGGTTGGATGTTGAAGAACCAAAATCCAAAAATGCTGAAATCGTGGAGCCCAATGATCTGGAAATACTGAAGAATTAACGGCCAAAAGTCAATAAATGAATCAACTAATGACGTATCTATATCGAAAGGGTCAGGTTAATAGTCAAGACACGTCAAAAAATCGATAGTGGATAGATTTTCGTGTATCCTAGGGACACGAGCTGACAACAATTTGTCGTGTGTTTGGAGTATACGCTGAGAAATAGATTTTCGTGTATCCTACTACCAATGATGGGCTGCCTCGTGTCTAGGACATGGGCTGAGGTGAAGTCCAATACAAAATGAGCCCAATCCATCCCTAACGAGTCTCCCTTTGAGTTCACCAAGTCAAAACTTTCTAAAATATCCCATATTAGATGGACATAACCTATGACCTTGTCACCAATCTTGAGTTGAACCTATACAAAGCAATGTTTCATGAATTGAAGCTGCTATAAATCCCTACTATAGGACACTTGTTAGTAAATTTGACAAATTATAACAAGAAATAATTTACTTGTTTCGCATTAAAGTCAAATGACCAAATTATGAATCTATTTTTGTCCCTTACATGAGAATCCTCTTAGGTATACAAAGAGAAGTCATGTGTAAAGGGAATGCAAAGAAATTTAAGTTTCATAATCAATGGAACAATAAAGAGGTTCCAGTTTAGTTGACGCACATATATTTAGCCTTAAAAGTGCTCTTTTAAAATTTCAGAGAATTATGAATTAAATTTTCAATCCTTAATCTACATACATCATAGTTTACAAAGATGATGTTCTCATATTTTCTCCTAATATTGATAAACACTTCAAACACATTTGTCTTTATAAACATAGTTAAGAAAAATGGTTTTAGTGGGGGTGCATGATAAATCGAAATTTCTATCTCAAAAATAATTTTTCTATTCCGCACTGCTTTCGAATAAAAATCCGGTTGATGAACTTATTCCATTTTTCTATTTCTGGAATAGAGGTTTGGAATAGAAATTAGAAGCTAAAATTTTATACTACTCTACTTCTAAAATATAAATGAGAAATAAAAAATTTTCTCATCATTCGTCAATCGGTTGGCGAAAGAACGTTTAGCAAGAAACTATTATCTCTTCTTCTCCTCTCTCCATCAAAGAAAGAAAGACGTTCCACTACTATTTTGAGAAGACAATCGGCATTAATGCTGTGAAAATTGAATGTTTTTCTCATGATTGCATTCAAACCATTGTGAAGTCTTATTGTCCGTCGTTCGCTCGTGATTCAACATTCGGTCCAGAATAAATTGTTCATTGCGGATTGAAGAGGTTAGTCGTTTCTTTTGCTGACTTTCTTCCTACATTGGTATCGAGTCGTGTTATGATTTCTCCCTTGTTTTCCCATCGAATTTTCTCGTTTGCTGTTTGATATGGGGATTAAGGGGATGAATTTCCTATCGTCTGGATGTTTGTTGTTCAGAAATTGCAACATGAATAGTAAAAAACGAACCAAAGTGAAAAACAAGTTTGGAGGTCACGTACACTTCTACGGTTTTGGCAATTTTCCGAAATATTTTTTGGCCAAAATCAATTTTTGAATATATAGGGTGAAAATACTCATTGAGATGAGTTGAATGACAAGTCAAGTGTTGCTAGTTGAGTGTCATCGGAAAATGTCAGACACATTCACACGTGCAGCCAGAAGCCAAGGTGTGTGGGCACTACACGCCCAATGCACTGGGAATGCCCAACACCTAATTGCCAAGTGTATGTTGGTGAACCGACGTGTGCTGACATCATCAATGATGTCAACTAACGGTTAGTAATTGCCAAAGGACGTCACCCAACCAACGGCAATTGGCCAACCGATGACCCAACCCAATCGAAAACTCGAATTGGTTGATTGGTCAACTAGTCCAACCAATTATCCAGTCCAGTGGTTGGACCAGTCGGACCAGCCAGAAGCCTTGTTGGCTCGTTGGTGTGTGCCCCACAAGTGCCGTGCATTTAGGTGACAAGTGTCGGCGTATAATTGGTGGCATTTGGCTCGTATGGGTGTGCTCTGCATTATGGTGTAGTTATTTTACATATTTGAGGCTTTTAAAGGTATAAAAATGTGTACGGAACCTTAAGTACGTGTATTTTTGGGGTATAAGTACATTGTTTATTCCTTCTACCCTCTATTTTCTTATGGTTTTGGAAATATAGAAGTTAGCCTAAATGAAAATGACCACATATATATTGTGTAGAGCTTGGTTTGATGATAGCATGTATATGATTTTATGTGCTTGCAATTTCTTGATTCCAAGTAAACTTGAACAATTGTTGAAAATCATTAATTTTTTCATTATGTGTTAAATTTTGGTTTCGATTATAGTTGCTACATGATTGTTATTTGTACATTGGTTCACATCATGTTATGCTTTTTGATATTTAACAAAAAAAATTGTGGAAATTATATGGGGTCATGTAATTATTTTTTCTAGTGGGAGTTTGTAGGTTGGTAGAATTCGAAAGAGTTCTCACTTAGAATTTAAAATTTGTGCAAATCAAACTAATTAATGATAGTATAACGATTGTACATAGAAGTTGATTGGGAACATAATGAACTTTGTGTCTTTTGTTGAATTATCATTGATTTAGTTTGTTTTTTTTTGCAAATTAAATATATGTGTTACTTTGAAAATATACTAATATTGATTATGCATTTATTATGTCAATGTGTTATAGCAATTAATTATGATTTCGGCATCTAAGACCATCATGGTTGACCTTAATAAGGGTGGGAAGTTGAACAATGACAATTATCATATTTAGCATCGAAAAATTCAGTACATTCTTAAGTAACAAGAGGTTTTGGAAACCTTTAACCACGTATGGAACTTTAGCTCAGCACAAGAGAGATCAAGAAGCTTATCAAACTTGGAAAAAGAAAAATAACATTGCTCGCATCACGTTGCTGGGGTGTATGCAAGATAATTTCATGTATGAGTTTGAAAGTTATGGTAAAACTCAAATAATATGAATTGCCTTGAAAGATAAGTTTTGAGATACATCTGCCACTAAATTTAGGAGATTTACTATCAAGTTTGACACATATTAAAAGCGTACAAATGTAATGATGAGTTAGTATCTTTGGGAGATATCAAACATGATTCGTGAGTTGAAGTTGATAGGTCACTTTCTTATTGATGAACAATAAGTTTAGGCTATTATAAGGTATCTTCTTGATAGTTGGGAGTATATGAAGATCAATATGATGCATAATGAGAATATTGTTACTTTTGATGATATAGTGTGTCATTTGGAATTAAAAAGTAAGTGTTTAAAGACTGCGAGATCTTTTACCCATGCTTATGTTGTTAAATTGAGAGTTCGCACAAAACTTCGAGTTTCAAGCGCAAAAGGAATCATAATTTCGACAACAAAGGGAAGGAGATTGATTAAGCATAGAATGGCTAAGACCTTCCAACACAAGAAGCGTAGTGGGAATAATGACAATGTTAAGATGAAGTGTTACAATTGTTGCAGGATGGGTCACTTTGCTCGTGAATGCACTAAGTCGAAAGAAGTACTCTATTACTTCATTACTTTAAGTAATGTTTTTGTTTCTAACACTATAATACTTGCTGAATCTTGTTTAATATGGATTGTAGACTCGGGAGCAACATATCACATAGCTAGAGATCAAGGAGCATTTGTGGTAAATTCGTTGGATACAACCTAAAAGAAGAGGGATATATGTTGAGATAACTCAAGAGTTGAAATGAATGGTATCGGCACATGTAAATTAATTTTATGTAGTGATCGAAGCCTATTTCTACATGATGTCCTCTATACTCTAGATATTCGACGAAACTTGGTCTCCATAGTTGTTCTTCTTAGTCTAGGTTATGTATTGAATTTTCATGGTGATTGTGTTGACATTTTGTTTGAAATAGTTTATTATGATTTTGGTAATGTATTGAATGGTCTTATGGTATTAGAATTGACTATGATGTGTGCAATGTTAATGTTGATGATTATTTTTCTTTAATTACATCTTCTAATAATGTTGAGATTGATGCAAGTACTTGACATGCTAGACTAGATCACATTGGGTTATAAAAAATGTAATTTAAGGCCACTCACTAAAGTTGATTTATCCGTATGTGAATATTGTATAGTGAGAAGAGTAACTCAAAAACTATTCGGTAAGGAAATTAAAGCTGAACTTCCATTGCGACTCATATATTCTGACATTTGTGGTCCATTGAACATAAGGGCAATGCATGGAGCCTTATATTTTATCACTGTTATAAATGACTTCATGCGATTCGATTATGTTTTTTTTATCTCCCATAAGTCAAAAGTATTAGACTACTTTAGATGATATATAGCGTTGGTAGAAAATCAATTGAACAAAACAATAAATGCATTAAGAATTGATTGCGAACGTGAGTATTTATTTGAGCAATTTAAGACTCTTTATGATAGAAATTGAATTGTACGACAATTGACTATTCATTTGTGGCATCCGGAAAGTTTGACGACCCTCGAATAAGTAACAGCTTGTCACAGGTCGATGGGAGTATCGATAAACCGCGTCATTGACACCATTTACGGACACTATTTTGTTATCATCATTAGACTGATGCGTTACGTTTAGTAATGGTCCGATTGTCGAATGATTTATAGTCTCGTCAAAAATTTCCCTACGTACCATCACTAGCGAGACCGAGGTTTATCCCATGCAGCACTTGCGCCCGTCGAATGAGGAATCAACCAAGGTAGGGGTTGACCGAGAGGCGCCCATCATCGGCCACGTTCGTGCATGGGGAGGCAAGTGTCGGTCCATGCCTCCCCCAGCCGTCGATGCCCCTTGTTGCCACCTCCTTAGTTGACGAGGAAAGTCAACAAATGAATCCACCATGGACGTGTGGAAGTGATGCAGCCAGCGAAGCCGTGGAGCTCAACCGGGCGGAAGCCACGCCTTCCCATCTGTCTTTTTCTCGTGCAGCCATCGAAAAACCTGCATGCATTGACTAAGTTAGTCAATTAAGTGAAGAGCAAAATTCTCGTAAACGTGAGCAAGAGAGAGAAAGTCCGAGCGAGAGAGAGCGCAGCAAGCGAGAGTCAGTAAGCAGCGAGCGAGAGTGAGAGGGAAGGAAGGAGACCGTCCGTCTGTCCGTGCGTGCGTGCTGCCACCGTCAACGCCACTCGCATTTGCTGTCGCTAAGCCGCGTCTGTGGTCGCAAGCTTCCCGTTTTGCTTGCCGTCAACGCTGTAGGAACTAAGGCAAGTTGAAGTCTACTAATCTATATAGTGTAGTGCTATTGTTGTCTGAGGAATTGCATTGTTAGACTATTTTGCATTAATTTGGTGTGGAATGGTGGTATATAGAATGACCGAAACTATTTGGGGCTAGATGATTGAGGGAAGCCTTATAGTTTTTGTAAATATATGTGATTTTGGACTTCGACTACACATCGATTTTAGCATTTGTAATGCTTTGAAAATTCTGTTTGTAAACTGTTTTGGAAAAACCTCGCGATTTGTATTGAAATTTTTATGTATTGAGGCATCGCTCACAAATGTTTCAAAAAGAAAAGAAAAATGTTAGGTGCTCTCGAAATCTTGAACTTTTACGTGAACCAATTTAAAAACCTTGAAGTCGGGAGTGAGATTTAGATTTGTCAATGTGCTGATTTTAAATTACTTACGATTATAAAAAATCCTTTCAATTCTGGCCGTGAGGCGCAAGTGCGGCTCGAGAATTTACATGTGGATTTCGAAATACATTGAAGAGTTAACAGTGGAAGTGGACTTATGGATTTGATATTGTGCTGCTGAGTTTTGTGAATTGATTTCATTGACTTGAAAATGGCATTTGTTTTAAAGTCCGCTGTTGTTGCATTGACGTACCTTTGACAATCTCAATTTACATTACTTAATATTATACAAGGGAGATTTTCAAGAACCCAAAAGAATTTCAAACGTTGTTGTTGTTTTGAAAATAATTTAGCATTGAAATGATTTGTTTGGTATACCATGGCTAAGATGTGATTGATGTTGTCGGACCCTCGGGTCGATGATGCCCCAGGAGTTGAGATGCCCAAAGGATCGCAAGGGTCAATGCCCTTTGGATGCCTGGGGTCCGCAGTGCCCCAGAGATACCTCGGGAGTGTCGGGATGCGTAGTTGTATTATGAATACATGCCCGAAGGGTAGGGGTAACCATTTTCATGGCAAGCCCCAAAGATTCCTCATGATGCTAGATGAGGTGTGAAATGCCTAAGTGGTGTGATGTAACACGCTCTAGATGCTCGGTGATTGAAAACCAGAGGTTTTCGCGACGCTAGGTTGGGTGCGAATGCCCAGAGGGACACAAACACTAGTCCTATAAGGGCATTAAGGTCCTTGACCTAGCTATTGTTGACCCACACGAGCATGCAATGTCCACAGTTAGACCTCTATGGACCTGAGCCCAAAGGCCATGTTCTAGGACCCAACTTCTTTAGACCCAAGCCTAGCCTTGGTGGACCCAACCTTGGCCTCAATACACGGGCCTACTGCGAAGGACCCAAGAATGGGCATTACGGGGAATGGGCATTGGGGCTCCTATGTCCCAGCATAAATTGTTTAAGTGCCAATGTCTATTCATATATTGGAAAATGTTTTTTTTTTTTTGAAAGAGGAAATCATTTTACTAAATATAAGTATAGGTTTTCCATTGACTAATTTTCTTAGGTGATTCAAACACTGAATCTCCAAAAGCGGAGGCCTTGACCATCCATAGAGAGGGATTTTTGGGCAACAAAAAACATTTCATTTCCACCTAAACCGAGGAAATAGACCACGTTGTGGTCTATGTGATTACCAACTAAAGGGCAAAAAGGGGACTCTTGTGCCTTCCAAACTCTATTAAAGTTGGAATTTTAAGCACATAGCGAAAGAATGAATCCATACATATGAAAGGGCTAGGGCTACAAATCTGATAGATAGATGAATAAATGAACTGAATTGCTGAAAATGATTCCTTTTATTGTGAGCCAGTTATTTTCTCAAAAAAAAAAAAATTCTTAGCGAAATATATAGAGTCTAAGTTATAGCATTATTTATTTGCCAACTACAATTTTGTATTATGTAAAAAAAGATGTAATAAAGCACATAATTTCAAGGCCAATTAATAAAGTTAGTTGGTGTTGCTAAACGAAATGAAAGGACAAACACTTTCTGATTTCTTGACTAAATAAATTCATGCATATACTTAAAAGAGGATGTAAATGAAAATTATATGGAGGTAGTGCCATGGGCTTTGTATTTCATGGATCATTTACAAGTAATTCATCTAGTGTGAGGGTAATGATAACTTGTTTAAATTGTTGGGAAAAATTCTCTATAAAATTTTGTTGATACCAAAACTATCTTAAGTAGTAATAGTTATTATGACAAATGCAGATGATCATTAAAGGACTATCAATGATTCCTTAAATCAGCAAGGACGAGAAACTTAGCTTTGACATTTAGGAGAACAAATACTAGTGTGAGTGGTATCTTAGGTAGCTTAGAATAACCAATTATGCTGGTGTTCTTGGAAGTCTTTGGGTTTTGATAAAGATGAGAAGATCATTAATCCTATTGTCATGTGTCCTTTAGTCGGTATTGTCCTTGAAGATCATTAATCAGGTCACTCGCAATTTGCACCGGTGATCGTGCTCATGGGGTCGTGATGGTGATGCATTGGCTCTAATGATTGTGATATCCTAATTTTCAAGTTCTATTTTCGATTGGATAAGTTGGGCCTTTCATCGACGTGCCTATATTGCTATTCTTTGAGATGGCCACTCACGAGATAACTAGTCTATCGGGTGAAGTCATTAAGAGATTTAATGCAATAGATTTGAGAATTCGACCAGAAATCAACTACTTAACCGTACTAATCTGCAATGATCATTACGACACAATTAAAAATTGATCAAAGACCGGAGATCGGTCGATTCGACAGAGGTGTGTGATTAAGTGTGGATGATTCCACCTAATTGCAAAATTCTCGTCGATTGGCACTAAACCGATTTTTCTGACATTCTAGGTCTTGTGTTCGTATTTGAAATCTTGAGATTTTTTACAACAACCAAGAGTCGCTAATGTGTCAAAGATGTACATTGTGGTTCGAAAATAATCAACTATAGGTCAATTGTACTAAAAATTCCTAAAAGCTACTTGGTAAGTTAGGTCACGCTAAAATCACGTCAAGTTGAAATTAACTGTGAATTTGAACTCGATTGTCATGATTTATTTAGGGAATGTCGACTCATCTTTTGAGGAATCTTCAGCAAGTTTGGGATTTTTACTAAAAATCAATTCGGATGATTCAAAAGAATGGAAATTCAGATAAGCCAAATTGAAGGGATTTTTGGCCTCTAAAGTGAGCTAATTGGTGAGAGGAAATTGTAGAAATCGTGTGGACATCTTTCTCAGCAAAATTGGATGTCAAATGGGAGAACTGATATAGGAATTGAAGCTTTATTGGTAAAATTTGGAGGCTGGTATGAAGGCTGTGACTTGTAGACATCAACTTAGCTATTTGTGGGATTATTGATCAAGAAGGTATTAGGGGACAAAAGGAATTTGTGTGAGAGTTTGTGGGACCAAGATTTGTGAGTATAGAATATTTTATTGAACTTTTTTTTCCTTCCTTCGGTCCCTCTCCCCCACACGTTTCTCTCCAACTTGCGCACATCTCTCCCTCTCTCTCCGTTCGAAGCTCGCGTGTGAAAGAGGCCCCCACCTCTGCCGACAACTCTCTTTCTCCCTCTCTCTTTGTTGAGTGCTAGATTGTGCAAATTGAGGGTAATTTGTAATTTTGGGAATTTAACCTAAAATTGAGTATTTTCGATAATTAATTAGAAAATACAAGGCGTTGGTTTACAATACCAAAAATGTGTTTATGGACCATTGAAATTTGTGGGATTTTCAAAAGGGAAAATATTATATTTTGGCTAAGGTCAACCGTGTACCCACACACGATTATTTTTATCGGGAATGATAAAATGGTAGCATTCTCAAATGGTGAGAACAGTATACTATATCAGCTTATGGGCTTTGATATGTCAGCTTAGAGTGAGCAATATGTCAGCTTAAAATGAGCATCATAGGTATATTATATCAGCCTGAGGGCTTTATATGTCAGCTTAGCGCAAATAGTATACCGGTATACTATATCAACTTGAGAGCTTTGATATGTCAACTTAGAGTAAGCAGTATACCTTAGCAGCTTCTGGTGAGCATTATTAATATATTATATCAGCCTATGGGCTTTGATATGTCAGCTTAGTAAAAGCAGTATACTTTATCAGCTTAGAGCGAGCTATACTATCTATCTTTAGCTTAGGGTGAGTAGTCATTGATGTGAATCGGACTTTATATGATAGTATTGAATGGATTGACCGAGTGATAGTCTTGATGACTATAATCAATTAGATTGATTAGTTAATGGCTCGATCTGATTTGATGTGATTTGATTTGATTTGAATTGAAATGATTGGTTGAGTAGTTGAATTGTACTGACTTGCAGAAAGGAGCTAAGGCAAAGGTAAATCCTTTGACTTGTGCTTATGCTTAGGCAGCCCTTGAGACATATTTTCTTTCTAATCGGGACTTAGGAGGTGAACTTTCTGAGACAACGTCTTTACCCCGTTGTGGAATAACATTTTCAAGTTCTTAGATGGCAAATCCTCCCGAGCGTCATGGTCACCCTATGATGGTCACAAAGTGGGTTTCTAGTTACCCCGATCCCTGACGTTTTTGGGTCTATGAGCTCGTTGTAACTACTATCTAGGTCAAAGAGGTATCACATCATGAGATACCTAATCGATTTAAAGTGTGGTTCCGCTACACTCCCAACGATGTCAAACTAGGTCCCCTTAGGACTTTTGACATCCCCGTTGTGGTAATTCATGTTGCTCTAGACAACGACCCAACTAACCCTCTTGATGGCATAGTGGAGAACCCACCGTCCCATTCGGCTCCTATGGACACTAAAGAATTGGCGAACGATTTGGACTAGTTGGACATAGGACAGCTTGTTTTTAGAATCAACCTTTCTGTAGACCTTGTAAATATTGGCTGATAGTGTATAGGACTTAGTTTGATATGTATAAAGGTGTGATTTGGTTTTCAAAAATAGTGGCCCTACTTTTCTATCTCATCTCTGTGTTGTTTGGGGATTTATTTATTCGCTTCCGCATGTGCATTAAAATGAATGGGTCAGCGACGCATCCTGAAACGTCGTAGATTTTATCAACCACGAGGGATGGGCACGTCCTTGAGGCTCGGGGCGTGACAATGATAGTGTGAAATGTGTTGAAAAAGTGATCATTTACGGTATAAAAAATAGCCGTTACTTTAGTTGGAAAATCGAGATAAAAACCACAAAAATAGTTGACAGTTTTCTACTTAAGGATAGTGCGGTAGACTTCATTTTAGGAAACTTGCGATAGTCAAATGAAGGGACTGTAGGAGCATTCTTGAAGGTTTCCAACAACTTTCAAATAGCTAGCTGGCATCCTTAAAGGTATCCAACAAATAAATTAAAGACTTCAATATTAAAGGAGCAACAAAGCTCAGAAGGGGGTTAGACACATCAAATACTACTTGTACAATGTAAGTTAGAAATGATCTCTAATCTCATTTTGCATTTACTCTATATTGTTTAGCACTATAATAGCTTATAGTCAAGTGTAAAATAGTAAGTACAGTGAGTGTCTCCCGATAGTGTGATATATCTTATGAAAGGAACATCACTAACCAATTGTAACTTGCACTGCTAATTACTGGTGTATTCCAATTGTTGTTAAGGCTGTAAGTTGAAAAGTAGATGTAAGATTGGCATAAAACTAAACCACTATATACCGTTGTGTGATTTACTTACTTCACTCTACTTTCATTCTAGTATCACACTACATCTAACAATATTTGGAGTGGTGCTTGTTTAAAATTCCATGAAAGTTTTATTGTGTCATCATTTAACCTAGTCAAACCCCTCCCCACTCTTTTAGGATGTATTGTTAGCCCCAACACAACACAAATTACTAGACAGATTATGAAGCGTTGATTGTCAATTTGCAAATTTTAGCCGATTCGATGCTCATTTTGTTAAGATTAAGAGAGATTTTCAAATTTTTACGGTTAAAAGGGGAATGTCACTTCCTTAACTAGAATACTGTGAGACATTAAAGCTGCGCATGATAAAATTTCTATTTCTTGATTTCTCTGTTTCTCTGTTCCCCAGAACAGGTTTGGAAAATCGCAATCTGTTTGGTAACGTAAATTGATTTCTCTATTTCTGAAACAGATTTCTATTTCAGAAATTGTTTTGGGGGAGAAATTAGAAGCTAGAAATTGTAACTTCTCTATTTCTAAAATAGAAATAGAAATTTTTTTTTGAGACTTTGTTTAAGAAACATGCATGACTTATGTATTTCATTTCATGACTTATGTATTTGAGACTTTGTTTATTTATGTTTTTAAGTTGCAATTATGATGATATTATTGCTATAGGCATTATTCTTTAAGGAATGTCATTGAAAGATCATTTGGGGCATTGAAGAATCGCTTTTTCATTTTGAGGCACATGCCCTCATTTGCACTTCGAAAGCAAGCACATATCGTAATTGCATGTTGTGCCATCCATAATTACATCCGCGATCAAGACAAGATGGATAAGAACTTTTCCCTATATGGAGATCCGATGTACGTGGCTGAACCTACGTAGGATAAGCTTGTAAACATTCAGTTGACCAAGGAGGGAAACCAAATAAATATGCTTAGGAAAACCATTGCCAATAAAATGGCAAGGGAATAATATGCCGGAAATTTCATGAAATTGTATTTTCAACTTTTGAAAATGTATTAGTATTATTTCGACTATTATTTTGTATTTGAGGATTTCCTATGTTGTTATCTAATCAATTTCTATTTCTAGCACAACTTTCATTTTATTAATTTTGAATCGCTCGCAAATTGCGCCTCCTCCATGTCAACTAGTACCTAACATAAAATCACTTTGTGGTCTCAAAAGAATGCAAAAAAGTGTAGTGACTTAAACCTGAATCTTGAATGAGGAGAATAAATACATTCACTATTTGCATATTAGCATTTGAAAATACCAAATCTTTTATAGTTTGCATATTAGCATTTTTTTATACTAATTACTAGCTTTTATTTACATAAATTGCTAATGTTTTGAAGTTCCTAACTACTCTATCGAATTACCAATATAAATTAAAGTGATTTATCAACTTTTATCAAATTAAATTACCATCATAAGCACCAAGAAGAGTGAGGTAAAAGGATGGGGACAACATGATTCATAGAAATAATTTTTTTTTCCTGTTATCAAACGGATTTCTGTTTCAGAAATAGAAATTTTGAGTCGTTATCAAACGGGTTTCTTTACTCGAAACTTGGCTGGAGAATAGAAATTGAGAAATTGATTTCTGGTCAGAAATCAATTTCTGTTTTAGAAATTTTATCATGCGCAGCCTAAGCTTATATCAAAAGAATTGCAAGAGAAATTCTCCTATTATGAGTTAATTCATATAAGAAGATATGAAAAGTCAAAGCTAGTGAATTAGCTCAAATGGAATTTGAATATAAACTATCAAAAGAGTTGGTAAAAAGAATAATAATAGAAATCAAATTGTTGTCGCTGTTTGAGAATTGACTCATGATGGTTGACACTGATAAATTTTTGGATAAAAATCAAGGAGACTAGAGACAATCGAGAAACATGGTTTTATCTTGATTTGAATTAATTACTTTACCAAATGTGTTAAAGCAGTTTCTTCTACAAACAGTATACATGAAAATAGTGCGACAATTCATAGAAGAAAAGATAATTCGTTGGCTTGGCATACCTAAGACAATTACTGCCTATCAGGGAGTTGTTTTCACTTGGAAAGAGTGATGAATTTGGTAAATGGTCGCAACTTGGGAGGGGTTCATATGAGGTGCATGATGTGTTAAGCGTTAGTGACTGATGGAGTAGGATGGGTAGATCTTGTCACGATCAATCATTGAAAAGGATTTGAAAGCTTTTCATCCAATGATTTTGAAAAACAAAACAAAATAGGGAACCTCTCCCTCCCTCCCTCTCTGTCTCTCTCTCTGCGTAGAAAGACAGCGTTCCGTCTTTCGATGGGCGAGGGTGACACCTAATCATTCACGCATCGTGATGTGGGTTAGGCCGGCAAAGTAGGGCGTAGGGGCCTGCACCACCTGATCAGCGTTGGATCGATTTGAATGGGCTCGGTCGTGCATATTTTGGTTTTATATTGTGCATGGATGGACCGTTCTCTCCCCTCTGAAGCAAGCCATCAGAACTCTCTGTTCTGACTCTTCTCAGACACTCTGAGCCGTGGTTCACCTTGAGTCCCGAGCTAGCGATTGTTTGTCTTGCAGCACGTAGTTTCAGAAAAATAAATTATATATATATAATCTGCGACACTAATACTTTACCCATGGCCAACAACTGATTTTTCTTTGGAATGAACAAGTCCATATCATAAACGAGTTAACTCGTCATAACATAATTAAAATTATGACGTACATAGTTTGACCTGGTATGCTTAATATATTTAGACACGAATCGACCTGCTTAAGTTAACTTCTTAACAAGTCATTTGTTTTATACACATTTTAGCATGTTTAATACTCACTTTGAAAGAATCTTTTATTATTAAAAATTATAATAAGAACAATTGTGTCAAAAAGAATAAATGATAAATTGTAATAAAAGGTTATGCTAACTCAATAGTTCACTTTAGATTAATGTGAAGCAAAATTATTCATATTGTTTGGAAATGTGTTAAAGTGCTAATACAAGTTATTTTGTTTTACGTGCTTATCATGTACACAAGTTAATGCATATTTGTAAACTAGTTAAAATGTTTTGTCCTGTTGACACGACAATATGAAACGTTTAAAAATTTTGTTAGTTATTTCATGTCATGTGATTATTCTTATTAGATGTGACCCAAAACAGTATAAATTGCAAACCCTAATTTTGTGCATATAGGATGGGGAAAGGAGGGGAGAGAGTATTATAAAATTTTAAATTTATCTCTTTGCTATTCTTATAAATATTTTCAATATTTGGCAACTTCTCAACCAAATTGTTATTCCCTCTTTTGCAATCGTGGTAAAGAAAAAAATTCCTAGTGTGGCAAGACAACCACAAAGCCGACACGGATTTTTTTTTTTTTTTAACTACACACTGATATTTTATTGAAATTTTTCTCATGGGTTGTAAGTTAATCATATAGATGCCGGTTCTACCTTAAGTCCTGGTTTTAGAATCATGAACAACATGTGCGTTTCATTTATTTGAAGTTATAATTTGGGCGGAAATCCCTCTAGTTGCTCGTTCACTTGAGATGCGAGAATAAATTCTTCCATTTTCTTCGATTGTTCCACTGATTTGGAAAGAAAGGATGTAAATTACTATTTAAATGTACCTCTTTGGTTGACTTCTTCTATGTCTTTCGCAGTCCTTCAAGCACCTCTTCAAAAATCAAGCACAAATACCACTTGTTTCCTTTTCAGTTATAAACTAAAACCTTTTAGTGGTGTCATTTATACGAAAAAAATTTTCTTGTGACGGTTTTCTAATGAATTTTCAATCACCAAATATCTTTTCCACATTAAGATAATCGAAGTGGTTATGAAATTTTGGAACGTGGGAGGCGGTTAGAACGAGTTAACTAGTGGTTTAAGCTATCTTATATTAAAGTAATGAACCTTACGAAAGTTTGTGTAATGATTCTCTATATAAATTAGTAGATGAAATAATATATACATAGACAATATTCCCTGGAGTATATCAATTTTTAAATAGTTAAATTCGGCATATCTTCCAACTAGGGAAAATAATCTAATTAGTCTTAAGTGTATTGTAAGAATGTTAATTTAGTCATAAATTTTTAAATTTTAATGTAGTCATTCCGATCATTTTTTATTAGAAATCGTTAACGTAATGGTTTAGTAATTGTCAGCAGTTTTATATGGCATATAACAATTCAGTCATTATCAATAGTCTTATATGACACACCTCCGCATGAGCGATTTCTAATGAAAATAACTATATTGAAATTTAACACAAATGTTAAATTGGAAAATTTGGAATGGTATAATAATTTTAGGACTAATTGAATAATGTTCCTTTGCAAACTATGTATATATATTTGAAGTGCACTGCACCATAAATAGCCAACGCAAAGAAAGAGGACGAGAATTGAGGAGAAACGGATGGCAGGCTCATTAATGAGAAGTCTCTCAGTGGTACGAGTTTTTATCTTCTTCTCCACCAAATCGATTGCAAACGTACGGGCTTCTTACTCTTTCTTGTAAGATCAGCTACAAGACGAGCACATCAATGGCTCCACTCGCAAGAAGTGTTGAGACATCGTTTCAATTATTGATCCATCATGTCGTTCGCATTTATGTCATGTCATTGTGTTCGTATATTGGTACATGTCATGCATCACCTTCCCCCACCCATCTACACCTGCCCATATGACGTGAATATTTGAGTTGTTCCTCGTCGCTATTATAAAGCAGTTTAGTTTGTTAAATATGAGGATAATCTCGCTAATATAAGCGAAACAAACCAAATTAAATTTTGCTGGTTGTGAGCTAATCTTATATATATTGTGGTGTCTTACATTTCTTCTAGTACAAATTTTCTTTTCTCGTCTTGTGGCTCCTTAGTAATGCCCTTGTGTCTTGTCGAAAATTTCCCCATAATCTACATATAGTTGCCACCACTTGATCACCCAATGCCTTATTCTCTAGTTTTTTTAGAGAACGTTTCACAATGATTCTATGCCTGGAACAATTTCCACTAAAAACTAATTCTTTTTTTATTTTGTTCCCCATATGAGATTTGAGCATTTGAAAGCATTTAATAATTGCCCAAAATTTTTATTATTGGAATAAAAATGTGTTTCATATGACTCTAATTTTTTTGTGACTTAGAATTTCTTTTAATTTTTTAATACCTTTATTATATTTTCTCTTTTAATTTTTAATTTTTAATAAATTTATTTTATTATTTTATTATATATTTGTAATAATTTTATTATATAATTTATCATTTTTAATATAATTTTATTATTTAATTTATTATATGTTAATGTAATTTTATGTTGTAATTTTATTAAATTTTTGCGACCAACTAGAGGAAAAGAGCAAAAAAAAAAAGAACATGATTTGGCTTGATTTTGAAGTTATTCCCAAGAATAAAGAATTAACATTTTTCTACTTCTTGATTCCGTTTCAAATTTATTCTTTGGAATAATTTTTTTTTCAGAAATAAAAAAGTTAT
This sequence comes from Eucalyptus victrix, assembly GCA_016097545.1. Lineage (NCBI taxonomy): Eukaryota > Viridiplantae > Streptophyta > Magnoliopsida > Myrtales > Myrtaceae > Eucalyptus > Eucalyptus victrix. The sequence goes on along the minus strand of CM027845.1, from coordinate 24,198,579 downwards.
CAAATTGATTTTTGTTTTGTTTTTTTTTATTCCAATGAACAAAAGAATAAAATCAGACATTGTTTGATATGTTATCAAAGAGGCCCTCAGTTTCCCTAATTAAAGAAATTGGACCCTGTTGGATTTAAGTGGATAAAAAAATCATTGGGATTCCCTATAGAAGTGTACTTTGTTTTGGGAAAGTGTCGAATGAGAACAAACATGGATATAGAAATAACCTATCATGTGGAGGGTTTTAGAAATTTAAGATTGAACGGGTTGAAACATTCAAAAATCAAACAAATAATTTAAAAACCCATTTGTTTGTCAATCGGATAAACAAGAGCTAATGGAAGTACGGGCCATTATGCGACCTTGCTAAAGCTAGAGGGATGACGAGATCGATGAGATTATGCTTCCTGTTGAATGAAGTTGAAGAAAGAAGGCAAGCCACCCTCAAACAAACACCTAGAGGACAATTAAGGTCCTACTTATTTTGTGGAAAATGTGGCAATTTTGGAAAATGAATTTGAAGAAGCTACAGCTAAAATTCACTCCTTTTTATAATTTTTTTATATTTTTTAAAAATTGATTTTTAATCTTTTTTTCTTTTCTTATTCTTATTCTTATTCCCTTTTTTTTCCTCCTTCGATTAGTGACCAGAACAACTGACCATAAGCGAGCTCGAGGTTCACCAATTTGGCCTCATTGCCCTTTGGCAAGCTTGAGTTCACCTATGGGCGGTGAGTGCAAGCCTTGCTATAGGCTCAAAGCTAGTTAGAGGTCAATTAGGCTCAAGCCACGCCGAGCCTTGCCCATCCTCGATCAAGCCTGAAGCTTGCTTGTGGCACGTTGCGGCCAAGGCCATGGCCGTCGTTGGCAATCGGCCAAAGAAGAAGGAAACTAAAGTAAAAATAAAAATATTTTAAAAATCAATCTTTTAAAAATGAAAAGAAAAAATTATAGAGAAAAAATAAAAGAGAAATAAAAATAAAAGGAAAATGTGTTTGGTGAAAGAATTAGACTTTTCTTTTCAAATTATTCTTAACCTCATAAGAGACATTGCGAGAGGTAGAGAAGAAATTAGAAGCCAAAACATGTACCATAGAACTAACAGTTCCGATGAATACTGAAGATAGAAGATTGATGCTAACTTAAACCTAGTTCTAGTAGAAATCAAACTCCAGGAGGTAGACTGGGTAGGACAGAGGCTTAATCAATTGAAGTTTGATAGGGCTAGTAAGAACACCTAGAGGAGGAATAAATAGGTGTTAAAGAAATTTTCACAAGACTTAACAAATTAACTTAAAGAAGTAAATGACTATAAGCAATTATGAAATGTTACGAATTAAAGCAAGGAGTATAGGGAAAGAGAATTGAAATACAAGATTTATCGTGGTTCAACTTACACCAAATCTACGTCTATTCTCCTGCACTGATAGCCCACTAGCTAGATTTCACTATGAACCAAAAGAGATTTTTACAGTCTCACGTCCTTGATTCCACAGTGTAGAAACTCTATTATACTTTGATGCGGAAGCATCCAACGTAGCTCCATCCACCAACTCGGAACCATCAATGTTTATCCAAGCCAAGAGAGAAATTGGGCATTATATGCTTCGATGGATCATTTTCAATGAATAATATCAATTACTTATCGGTACTTCGTGGTATATCGATAACTATCAATGGGAGGCCATTCTAAATGTCTTGAATGACCAGTTGATGAAGTTTCAGAAGGATTATTTTCTGGTCAAGGGAGGAGCTCGAATTTGAAGGTTCAAGAATGCGAAGGCCGAAGATTAAAGGCATTTAATTCCCGTGTTAATAAAGGCTTTTATTAAGTTATTATGTGTCTTTATTCTTATGCAGTCCAAGAGTCGAAGGTTTCAGTTTCTAGGCTATTAAGGTCTGCTTTTAATATGTATTAAGGTTTCAGTTTCTAGGCTATTAAGGTCTGTTTTTAATATGTATTAAGGTGTCAGTTTCTAGGCTATTAAGGTCCGTTTTTAATATGTATTAACACTAAAACCCTCCTATAAAGAGGGGAAAACTATCCAATGTAAGAGATACGAATTTTATGAATGAGAATTGTGAGATTTCCTCAACTTGAGTGAACTCCTTTGGAGAGCGGATAACTCCTTTCAGTTTCTTTATCCTTGGAGCGTAGATCACTCCTTGGTGGTGAACCAAGAAGCCCTTTATCCTTGGCTGGTGGAATCTTTAGGCCTCGGTGGTGAGCTTCTCCTATCCCGAAGTCCTTTATCCTTGGCTGGTGGAAGCTTTAGGCCTTGGTGGTGAACTTTGTAGATCTCGATCCTCATTCTTGGTTGGTGGCACTGCCTTTATACCTTGGAAGGAGATTGTTTTTATCTGTTCTTATTCCTTTCCATTTCTTCCCCGTATACACTACTCCATACACTTAACCACAAAATTCCCCTTATAAAAAATCTCTGTTCTTGAATCACTCAACCCATCACGCATCAAAATATTGGTATCAGAGCTCAAGGTTCAACTCATTTGAGTGATTCCTTTCTTTCTTTTGTTACAAATTCCTTATGGATGAACAAGTTCCTAGAGGCTTGACTTTGGAGCAAGCGCACAACGAAAGGCGAGATCGTGCAATCCAAAATCTTCAACAACAAATGGAGCGAGTCCTCAATCTTCTAGAGAATCCGGCGAGAGAAGGACAACCAGCAAGGCGTCCTAATGAGCGGCATCGGCGTGACGATTCTAAATCTCATCAAAATTCTGATGTTGATTCCGAGTCCACTGGAGACAACCGAACGATTTTGCACTCTAGTGATTCTGAATCTCCAATTCGAAGACGAAGACGGAGAGGGAGGCATAAGGAGGATGAAAGAGACATTAAAGTGGAGGTCCCCGAGTTTGACGGTAATCTTAATCCCGACGACTTTGTAGATTAGCTACACAAAACCGAACGAATTTTTGAATTCAAATCCTATTCAGATGAGAAGAAATGTAAGGTTGCTATCCTAAGGTTGACCAAATATGCTTCTCTATGGTGGGAGAATCTAAAGCATCAACGAGCAAGGGAAGGAAAAGGCCGAATCAAGTCTTGGGAAAAACTCAAGAAGTTGATGAAGAAGAGGTTCTTGCCCGACAACTATAAGCAAGATCTCTTCCTCAAACAACTCCCTAAGACAACATGGGATGAGCGTTGAAGAATACATTCGCAAAGAGTTTGAACAACTCAAAATGAGGAGTGAAGTTCTAGAAGTTCTTTCTATCGAGCAAACCATCGCTCGTTTTCTTGGCGGCATGAATCGAGAAATTGCTGATATGGTTGAACTTCAACCGTATTGGTCCTTTGAAGACGTATGCAAGTTAGCCATAAAAGTGGAAAAACAATTGAAGAGCAAGAGGTTTTCCTCCAACCTCAACAAAGGTGACATCCTATTTTAAGGGTGCTTCCTCAAGCAAGGGCGTCAGAGTTCGATCAACAAAAGACAGAGGCAAGGGAAAGAATGCAAAATGGGTAGCCTTCCAAAGAAGTCCAAAAGAAGTTTGAAGGTGATGCAAGGAAATGCTTTAAGTGCCATGGCTTTGGGCATTTACAAGCAAATTGTCCAAATTGGAGAGTTTGTGACTCTTCAAGAAATTGAGGAGATCAATTCGGCGCTTCAAGAGGCTGATGACAATAAAGACCAAAATATTTCCGAATCTGATCGGGAAGAAGAAGTTGTGGAGAAAGCTGATGATGGTGAGCTGTTGATCATTCGAAGAGCATTGCATGTTGAAGTTTCTCCTAATAAAGAGCAAAGGGAAGATGTTAGCATGGATTTCATCGTGGCTCTACTAAGAACTCAAAGAGGAAAAGATGCTATCATGGTGGTCGTTGATCGGTTCTCTAAAATGGCTCATTTCGTGCCATGTCACAAGACCAATGATGCATCTCATATTGCTGACTTATATTTCAAAGAGATTATCCGCATTCATGGAGTACCAAAGACCATTGTGTCGGATCGTGATTCCAAGTTCTTAAGCCACCTTTGGAGGACTCTATGAAGAATGCTTGGTACAAGACTCTTATTTAGCACGACTTGTCATCCCCAAACGATGGCCAAACGGAGGTAACAAATCGTACTCTAACCACGCTTCTTCGTGGTATGGTGAGTAAATCATTGAAAGATTGGGATTTAAGGTTGCCCATGTTAAATTTGCTTACAATTGATCGCCAAGTTATATTACTGGTCGATCGCCATTTGAAGTTGTGTATGGAATTAATCCTCTCACACCCATTGATTTGATTCCAATTCCGTCTAACTCTCAAGTGAGCTTTGATGGCAAGAAAAGAGCTGAGTCAATGAAGAAGCTCCATGAGCAGATTCGATCCAACATTGAAAAGGCCAACGAATCTTACAAGAAGAAAGCTAATCAACATCGCAAGAAGGCTCAATTTCAACCGGGCGACCTTGTATGGCTTCACTTGAGGAAGGAGAGATTTCCATTTCGTCGAAAGAACAAGCTCATGCCCAGAGTTGATGGTCCCTTTAAAGTTATGGAGCGAATTGGTGACAATGCTTACAAGATTGACCTTCCGGGAGAGTTTGGAGTTTCAGCAACATTCAACGTGGGAGACCTTTCTCCTTACTTGGAGGATGAAAACCTTCTAGATTTCAGGACAAATCTCAAACAACCCGGGGAGATTGATGCGGGAGCATCCAACGTAGCTCCATCCACCAACTCGGAACCATCGATGTTTATCCAAGCCAAGAGAGAAATTGGGCATTATGTGCTTCGATGGATCATTTTCAATGAATAATGTCAATTACTTATCGGTACTTGGTGGTATATCGATAACTATCAATGGGAGGCCATTTAAATGTCTTGAATGACCAGTTGATGAAGTTTTAGAAGGATTATTTTCTGGTCAAAGGAGGAGCTCGAATTTGAAGGTTCAAGAATGCAGAAGGCCGAAGATTAAAGGCATTTAATTCCCGTGTTAATAAAGGCTTTTATTAAGTTATTATGTGTCTTTATTGTTATGCAGTCCAAGAGTCGAAGGTTTCGAGTTGGTGGATGGAGCTACGTTGGATGCTCTCGCATCACATGGATTACCAAAGACCATTGTGTCGGATCGTGATTCCAAGTTCCTAAGCTACTTCTAGAGGACTCTATGGAGAATGCTTGGTACAAGGCTCTTATTTAGCACAGCTTGTCATCCCCAATCGGATGGCCAAACGGAGGTAACAAATCATACTTTAACCACTCTTCTTCGTGGTATGGTGAGTAAATCATTGAAAGATTGGGATTTAAAGCTCGCGCATGCTGAATTTGCTTACAATCAATCACCAAGTTATACTACTAGTCGATTGCCATTTGAAGTTGTGCATGGAATTAACCCTCTCACACCCATTGATTTGATTCCAATTCCGTCCAACTCTCAAGTGAGCTTTGATGGCAAGAAAAGACCTAAATCAATGAAGAAGCTCCACGAGCAGATTCGATCCAAGATTGAAAAGGCCAACGAATCTTACAAGGAGAAAGCTAACCAACATCGCAAGAAGACTCAATTTCAACCAGGCAATCTTGTGTGGCTTCACTTGAGGAAGGAGAGATTTCCATTTCGACGAAAGAAAAAGCTCAGGCCTAGAGCTGATGGTCCCTTTAAAATTTGTTTTGAATATTTCCTTTGGCTAAAATCCTCCTATAAATAAAGGAAACTATCCAATGTAGGGGATACAAATTTCATGATTGAGAATGGTGAGATTTCCTCAACTTGAGTGAACTCATTTGGAGAGTGGATAACTCCTTTCAGTTTCTTTATCCGTGGAGCGTAGATCACTCCTTGGGGGTGAGCCAAGAAGCCCTTTATCCTTGGCTGGTAGAATCTTTAAGCCTTGGTGGTGAGCTTCTCTCCTATCTCGAAGTCCTTTATCCTTGGCTGGTGGAAACTTCAGGCCTTGGTGTTGAGCTTCGCATATCTCGATTCTCATCCTCGGTTGGTGGCGAGGCCTTTATACCTTGGGAGGAGATCGTTTTATCTTTTCTTATTCCTTTTCGTTTCTTCCTCGTGCACACTACTCCTTACACTTAACCATAAAAATCCCTTCTGAAAAATCCATTCTACAATGACTCACCCCATCATGCATCACGTGGGTTGAGTTATAACAACTTACATGGCTACACGGGATCGCGACAATGTATATAGGAGGTTTGGTCCAAGAGATATGATAACGTGGCTGTTGGTGAGCTTGCTCATATGGCCTTTCAAAGATGAATTTCTTTTTCTCCAAAAGCAAATATTTCGGGACGTCGAGTGGCAACAAAACTAGGCTAAATGTTGTACCGATGATATAAGAGTTTTCCTGATCTGGATTAAATCATTTGATATTGTAATTTACTGTTTTTACAGTTACCGTAAAACATGGTTGGTCTAAGGTGAGATAGAAGGTTTCTTAATTATTTTAATATGGGCCGAGTTGAGCCTAACTCGTAATGACGGGGCCTGGCTGGAAACTCTATAAATAGTGCTCAAGTCTAATGCGGGATGGGGTAAGTGATTCTAGAATGGATTTTTCATAGCGGATTTTTGTGGTTAAGTATATGGAGTAGTTTATACGAGGAAGAAACGAAAAGAAATAAGAAAAGATAAAACGATCTCCTCCCAAGGTATAAAGGCCTCGCCACTAATCGAGGATGAGGATCGAGATCTACGAAGCTCACCACCAAGTCCTAAAGCTTTCACCCGCCAAGGATAAAGGACTTCGGGATAGGAGAAGCTCACCACCAAGGCCTAAAGATTCCACCAGCCAAGGATAAAGGGCTTCTTGGCTCACCACCAATGAGTGATCTAAGCTCCAAGGATAAAGAAACCGAAATGAGTTATCCACTCTCCAAAAGAGTTCACTCAAGTAGAGGAAACCTCGCCACTCTCATTCATGAAATTCGTGGTTGGATAGTTTCCCCTATTTATAAGAGGATTTTAGCCTTAGGAAATTTTAAAAACAAACTTTAATGACCTAGAAACTAAAACATTCGACTCTTGAGCTACATAGAAAAAAACAGCTATGAACTTAATAAAAAGCCTTTACTATCACGGGAACTAAATGCCATAATAGAAAGCCTTTACTATCATGGGAACTAAATGCCATTTAATTTTTGGCCTTCCACATTCTCGAACCGTTAGCTTTCCGTGTTCTTGAACCTTTGGCTTTTCACATTCTTGAACCACTTTCGTGAACCTCTAGCCTTACAAATATTCAAGCACCTTCTGAGGTTTCTTCAATTGGTCATACAAGACATCTAAAATGGCCTCCCTTTGATACCTACTGATATACCACAAAATAATTAACATTATTCATTCAAAATGATCCATCGAAGCACATAATGCCCAACTTCTTTATTGGCTTGGTTAAACATCAATGGTTCTAAGTTGGTCAATGGAGCTACGTTGGATGCTCCCGCATCATCCTCCTCGGGTTGTTTGAGATTTGTCCTCAAATCTAGAAGGTTTTCATCCTCCAAGTAAGGAGAAAGGACTCCCACGTTAAATGTTGCCAAAACTGCAAACTCTCCCGGAAGGTCAATCTTGTAAGCATTGTCACCAATTCACTAAATAACTTTAAAGGGACCGTCAACTCTAGGCATAAGCTCGTTCTTTCGACGAAATGGAAATCTCTCCTTCCTCAAGTGAAGCCATACAAGATCGCCCGGTTGAAATTGAGTCTTCTTGCAATGTTGATTAGCTTTCTTCTTGTAAGATTCGTTGGCCTTTTCAATATTGGATCAAATCTGCTCATGGAGCTTCTTCATTGATTCGGATCCTTTCTTGCCATCAAAGCTCACTTGAGAGTTAGATAGAATTTGAATCAAATCAATGGGCATGAGAGGATTAATCATGATAGTGAAGCATTCAATTGAGTAGTGTCCGCCAAAGTGGCATGCATGATTGGGTTTGAGAAATTTCGGTCTCGTATATTGATTTGGATGTGTCTTGTTCTAATGTGTGGTCATACACCCAAAAGAGGTGATTATGTATTAGTTCATTGAGAGATACATGATGGTGTGGAAGAGGATTGACTGATCCTAGTGGTTTATCTGGCCAAAAGTGATGAATTCATGAAGATTAAAATATCTTCTCATAACCACTATCATGTGGTGAGTGTACAACTGCATGTCATGTACTCTACCCAAAGATGATTATATGATTATGCGTGTAACTCTCTTGATGTGTACTTGTATGTCAAGTTACACGGTGCTCACATGATGCTAATTATATATATATTGCTTGTTTTTCATTTACCTTTTTTGTGATTAATAACTCCACTATTATTGAGATTTTAACTGCTTCAAATTTTTAAGTAGTGGATATATCATTTGCTGCCTGGGAAAAGAGCAATAGAATTTGCTTAATGTCCATGAAGCGTTTCATATAGGAACCCTTGAAAAGAGGTTTGCCCGTGAACTACATTACTATAAGATTATGGAAGCCTTAGTTGCTTGAAATTATGTCTTGTCTGATATTGTAATTATGACACATCTGCAAAGATTGTGTTTAACTCCTAATGACATATACATCTTGTATATGATTAAAATGTTGTTTCCAAAAGTTTTCTATTTAAGGAAAATGACTGATATAAAGAATAAAAAAATTGTAATTAGTTTTAAAAGGTTGTTAGGCTTAACAATGGCCGTGAATATTTTGGCAAGTATGACAATGCAAAATAGCTTAAAGGGTCATTTGTCAACTACTTGGTAGATTCTTGGGTGGTAACCTAATTACTATACCTAAAAATTCTGACAAAAAGATTTGGTCGAAAGGCATAAATGCATTATATTTAACATGGTGATGAGTATGCATTATATTTGAAAGTAACCTTTTCACATACAAAAATAGGTTCTTGAACTTCTTTTGAGTTATAGACTGGACATACATTAAAAGATTGTGATGTTTAAAACTAAAGTTGTAGGTAAAGTTTCACTTTGAAAGAGGGGTGGATAATTTATAGTGAAGAAATAATTATTTCTTTAAATATTCTTTCAGAGTGAACGTCGCATTAATAGCTCTGTTTGCTTTGGAGTTACGTTAAATATATACAAAATTTATATAGTGCAATTGGAGCATTTTGCAAAAGATTCAAGTAAACTTGTGTATACACTGAAAAGTCTTATTCATGATTTTAAGCAAATTTCTAGACAATATTATTAAAGTTTCATGGTGTTGTTATCTTGTTCAATTAGGAACAAAGTAATTCAATATACTGCAAGGTCAATGGGAGGAAATTTGTTTTTTCTCATACTCTATGTACATGATATTTTTCTTACAAGTTGTGACCTTTAGACATCTTATATCTTTTGTACTGAGGTCTGTAAAGATTGTTTTTGTCATATTATATTAGATTTTCTCGGAGGACATTTGCTGATTCTATATTGGAAATATTCAATATACATCATTACAAGTGAAGAATTGCTCTTGTTGTTAAGGGTGATGGATTAAATCTATTACATTGTTCTTATTTAGATATTGAGAAAATCTAATTAAATGGTGTACCTTGTGTCAGTGCACTTAAAAGTATAATGTATACTCGGATTTGCACTAGACTAAATATCGTCTTTGTGACGGGACTTCTAGGCAGATATCTGTCAAATCCAAGATGTGATCACTGGGTTGCTGTTAAGAAGGTTTTAAGGTACTTAAAGAGGACATGAGATTATATGTTAATTTACAGACATACAATCAATAATGAAAAACATTTTTATGTTAATTATTGCAGTTAGTAGGGTATTTAGCTGTAAACTTTGTTGGCTATTCTGATGACATGCAATCATTAACGAAATACATATTTATGTTAGAATGAAGGTAAATAAAGTTCTATGTCATCTTCTACTATGTAAGCAATGTTAGTAACATTCTTTTAAGTCATTACTTGGGCCATTAGGCTCCGGAACCTCATGAAGGAGTTGACTATTTTTAACTTTATGAATAGACCCATATGATTGTATTGAAACAATAAATTTGTAGTATTATTTACTACAAGGGTCTCAAGGGGTCTAAATATATTGTGGTCAAAATTTTTGACCATAAAGAAACGGTACAGACAGGTGACATTATAATATAACATATTTTCGCAGATGATATTGTTACAGATCCACTGATTAAAGGCCAACGCTCATGTGTATTTAAGTGACATGTTATTAGCATGGGCAGAGCATCATGAGATACTGTTATTTAGTGGGAGCTATTTTAGCTTTACTTTCATAAATGTTTCATTTGTGTTCGTTACATTTTGTAACGGTTTGATATGTATTAACTTTTGCATTCAATACAATATTTTTGAAAATATATTGATAAAGTCTCAAAGGATTGTATAAACCTTGAGTGAAGGCTAGAGGCATCCGGGCATCCAGTTATTAGCCTTATGCTGTCTTGTGATACATAAATAAAGGTTAACCATAAGGACCAGACATGTGTGGGTTCATTTGAACCATAAAACATTCTTTAGTGGCACAAGTTTTTGTGACACCTAAGGTAAGAGAATGGTGACTGACAAATGAGATTTCCCTATGAGAGATGTTATTCATTTGATACACTACCATATACATGCTGTTACCGCCATGATTCGGTGTTTAAGACTTTATGGGATAAGATTAACCATTAAAAATTATCTCTGGACCAAATGTGCGCATATATAGTACGATTTCAATTAATATAGTCCAAGTGGGAGAATTTAAGAGTTTTCCTGATGTGAATTAAATTAATTGATATTGTAATTTACTATTTTTACGGTTATCGTAAAATAGGGCTGGTCTAAGGTGAGATAGAAGGTTTCTTAATTAGTCTAATATGGGGCTGGCTAGTGTGGGTTGAGTTGAGCTTGACCCGTAATGAGGAGGCATGTCTAGAAACTCCATAAATAGTGCTCAAGTCTCTCCTCTAACCCTAATTCTCACATGTATCCTCACCTAAGGGGCGTTTACCTAACGCTAATTTTGAGGGGGGCTGCCTCATTGAGCCAGTGATAAGGAGGGGAATAGAGGAGAAAGACTTGATGCGTGGATACCATTGATATATATGTGGGTAATCCATTTTCTTCTTCCGTTTTATGTTCAATGGATCCCAAAATAGATGTGTTAATCTTTCTACTCAATTATGCATGTTCTTATTCTAATTATGGAGATCTTAGGGTTGCCAATTTGTGTCCAACATATGATACTCCTGCCGATTACTCACGGCTCTTGCATATTTGAGGGTCGTCAACATTTTCGGATCCCACAGATTTCTATAAATTGTAAGAAGGCATATGCTTTATTTGACACGAGTGACACACATTCATCTGTGTTTGAGAAATATAGACGATTTGGAGAAATAGGAACCAAATCTTTAGATATGCCTCTTCATATTTCAACACCATTGAAGATCATGGTATTGTCTTCATTAGTATGTGAGAAGTGTAAGATAATCGTAGAGGGACATCATCTGGAAATAGACTTGGGTAGTGATAGTTATGTATGACTTTGTCGTCATCGTAGAAGTGGACTGGCTTCGTAAGCAACAGACAATAATGGATGATCTCCTAGAACAGTGCTTACCCATGCGCCAAAGGATAAAACCATAAGGCTTAGTATGGGATAGGCCAAGCGGATAATATCTCTATAAGTTAGTCCCTATCGAAACGAGACCCTTCCAGTAGATGTGTAGTTCGGGTTTGAACTAGGCGAAACCTGGTGGACCTGTAACAACTCGGTCCTATGAGGGCAGGGAGCAACGCGGAGGCTAGAAAACCTGAGCAATGAGCAGCTCCTAGCAAGCTTCTAGGGTAATTTTATTAGAGTGGCGCAGCGGAAGTATGGTAAGGCTTGTAAAACTCCTGCATGCTAGAATGAAGTGGGTGAAAGAAAATCCTATGCGGATAAGCATAGAAGACCCTTAGCATGTGGCATAGGAGATCATGCATTCCTAAATGTATTGCGATTCGGGATGAAAGGGTATCTTAAGCCTTAGATCTATCAGACCTTTCGAGATTCTCATACAGGTAGGAGATGTGGCCTGTCGACTAGCATTGCCTCCTAAATTGACAAATCTGGATGATGTTTTCTATCTGTTGATGCTGAGGAAGTATCAGCTCGACCCTACTCATATACTCGATTATAAAGCCATCAAAGTGGATAAGAAAGTGAGGTACATAGAAGAGTCGACCCAAGTATTGGATCGAATGGAACAAGTTCTTCGAGTGAAGAAAATTCCGCTAGTTAAGGTCTTACGGCGATGCCACAATGTGAAGAGGCTACGTGGGAAAGCAAAAAGGGAATGAGGCAATTTCGAGGACGAAATTCTCTAGAGATGGGAGATTTGTGACATCACGATTTCGCCAGACCTTGAATACATAACAGTCCATGACGGGTCAACAAATTTGTCATCGGACTACATCATTGGCGCCACTTATGGATGCTATTTCGTCATTGCTATTACTGGACCTAGACATCCCGTTAGGCGATGATCTTGGGATATACCCTCATAGTCGCACTTTTGCCGCGTTAAGACGATTCGAGTTTCGTATAGCTTATCGTCTCGTCGAAAATCTTCTCACGTAACTTGTGAGACCAACCTCACCCGCATTTGCACCTTGCTAAATGAGCCTTTCATGAAATTGATGAAGAAAAGTGCCGCACAATTTCCGCCATTTTCTCCACATCAACTGCTCATTCCTCGTGCATCAGAGGAGACTTGGAGCATCGGAGGACGGCCTATTTTCTCCACCACCACCTGTGATGCGTCATGGGCCGAGTGAATCAAGAACAAAGATTTTTTATAAGGGGAATTTTGTGGTTAAGTGTATGGAGTAGTGTATACGGGGAATAAATGGAAAGGAATAAGAACAGATAAAAACAATCTCCTTCCAAGGTATAAAGGCAGTGCCACCAACCAAGGATGAGGATCGAGATCTACGAAGTTCACCACCAAGGCCTAAAGCTTCCACTAGCCAAGGATAAAGGACTTCGGGATAGGAGAAACTTACCATCGAGGCCTAAAGATTCCACCAACCAAGGATAAAGGGCTTGTTGGTTCACCACCAAGGAGTGATCTACGCTCCAAGGATAAAGAAACCGAAAGGAGTTATTCGCTCTCCAAAGGAGTTCACTCAAGTTGAGGAAATCTCACCATTCTCATTCATGAAATTCGTATCTACAATGGAAATTTTTCCCCTCTTTATAGGAGGATTTTAGCATTAATACATATTAAAAACAGACCTTAATAGTGTAGAAACTGAAACCTTCGACTCTTGGACTGCATAACAATAAAGACACATAATAACTTAATAAAAGCCTTTAGTAACACGGGAATTAAATGCCTTTAATCTTCGGCTTTCCGCATTCTTGAACCTTCAAATTCGAGCTCCTCCCTTGACCAGAAAATAATCCATATGAAACTTCATCAACTGGTCATTCATGACATTTAGAATGGCTTCCCATTGATAGTTATCGATATAACACAAAGTACCGATAAGTAATTGACATTATTCATTGAAAATGATCCGTCGAAGCACATAATGCCCAAATTCTCTCTTGGCTTGGATAAACATCGATGGTTCCGAGTTGGTGGATGGAGCTACGTTGGATGCTCCCGCATCATCTCCCCGGGTTGTTTGAGATTTGTCTTCAAATCTAGAAGGTTTTCATCCTCCAAGTAACGAGAAAGGTCTCCCACGTTGAATGTTGCTCAAACTCCAAACTCCAATTCGCTCCATAACATTAAAGGGGCCATTAGCTCTGGGCATGAGCTTGTTCTTTCGACGAAATGGAAATCTCTCCTTCCTGAAGTGAAGCCATACAAGGTTGCCCGGTTGAAATTGAGTCTTCTTGCGATGTTGATTAGCTCTCTTCTTGTAAGATTCGTTGGCCTTTTCAATGTTGGATCGAATCTGCTCATGGAGCTTCTTCATTGACTCAGCTCTTTTCTTGCCATCAAAGCTCACTTGAGAGTTAGACGGAATTCGAATCAAATCAATGGACGTGAGAGGATCAATTCCATACACAACTTCAAATGGCGATCGACCAGTAGTATAACTTGGTGATAGAACCGCAAGCGTAGAATATCTTCTTGATAAAGCATCTGCTACAACATTAGTGTGCCCAGGTTTATATTTTGAGACAAAAGAAAAGGATTGAAGAAATTCTACCCATTTTGCATGTCTCGAATTAAGCTTGCGTTGGCTGCTAATAAACTTAAGCGCCTCATGATCAGAATGAAGGACAAATTGCTTTGGCCTCAAATAATGACTCCAATGATCAAGAGCCCGAACAATGGCATTGAACTCTTTGTCATAAGTTGAATAATTCCTCTTGGAATCGGATAACTTCTCGCTGAAATATGCCAATGGTTTTTATGCTCGCACCAGAACAGGAACAATACCAACTCCGCTTGCATCACACTCAACTTCAAAAACTTTATCAAAATCAAGAAGTGCAAGAATAGGGGACTCACAAAGTTTCTGCTTGATTATGTCAAAGGCGTTTTGAGCAGCCTTTGTCCATTCAAAAGCACCATTCTTCATGCATTCAGTGATAAGAGCCATGACGGTACTAAAATTTTTTAGAAACCATCGATAGAAAGAAACAAGTCCATGAAAGCTTCTTATATTAGAAATGGACGTCGGAACTAGCCAAGTCTTCATAGCTTCCACCTTGGTTTGATCAATAGAGATTCCATCTTTGGAAACTATATAACCAGGAAACACAATGCTCGGAGAGAAGAACTCACATTTCTCCATTTTAGCATACAGTTTTTGATCTCTCAAGACATTGAAAACTTGTTTTAAATGAGAGATATGCTCCTCCTCGTTCTTGCTATAAACAAGTATATCGTCGAAATAGACAATGACAAATCGACCAATAAAGGAACGAAGAACCTCATTCATAAGTCTCATGAAGGTACTTGGAGCATTAGATAATCCGAATGGAATAACCAACCACTCATAAAGGCCTCCCTTCATCTTGAAAGCCGTCTTCCATTCATCTCCTTCTCGCATTCTGATTTGATGATAACCACTCCGCAAATCTATCTTTGAAAATATAGAAGAACCATATAATTCGTCAAGCATATCATCAAGTCCAGGTATAGGGTACCTATACTTAATGGTTATGTTGTTGATGGCCCGACTATCTACACACATTCGATATGTACCATCCTTCTTAGGCACAAGTAGAGCCAGAACAGAGCAGGGACTCATGCTTTCTCGGACGTATCCTTTGAGGATAATTTCATCGACTTGTCTTTGCAACTCCTTTGTTTCCTCTGGATTGCATCAATAAGCTGGATTGTTTGGTAGCGGAGCACCGGGGATCAAATCAATTTGATGCTCAATACCTCTTATGGGAGGTAATCCAAGTGGCAAATCGTTCGGAAACACATCTGCAAATTCTTTCAATAGACAATGCATTTTTGGATGTATGGATCGTTCCATCTCACTCTTTTTCTCGACCACAAGCAAAGTAAATACATTCTTTTGTTTGCTAATGGCTCTCTCAACCCGTGTCTCACTCAAGAACAGATTTTCCTTACAAGTGTTTCCCTCCCCAGGTTGATTATTATGTATCGAATAAGGACTCAATGGTAAAAGAGTAATGCATTTTTGTTCTTTCTGAAAAGAGTATGTGTTTTTCCGACCATCATGCATAGCATTTATGTCAAATTGCCACGGTCTATCCAATAACAAGTGGCATGCCTCCATAGGAATCACATCACATACAACCTCATCTCGATAGTTCTTCCCAATCGAAAATGATTTAAGAACGCGTTTGGTTACCGTGAGTTCATTCCCTTAATTGAGCCATTGGAGCTTGTATGGTTGAGGATGTTTTGTTGTTGGAAGCTTCAACTTGTTGACAAGTGTTATCGAAGCAACATCGGTGCAGCTCCCACCATCGATGATCACCAAACACACCTTTCCATTAATAGTGCAACACGTGTGAAATATATTCTCCCTTTGCTCTTTATTAGGAGAAACTTCAACATGCAATGCTCTTCGGATGATCAACAGCTCACCATCATCGGCTTTCTCCACAACTTCTTCTTCCCGATCAGATTCGGAAATATTTTGGTCTTCATTGTCATCAGCCTTTTGAAGCGTCGAATTGATCTCCCCAATTTCTTGAAGAGTCATAACTCTCTGATTTAGACAATTTGCTTGTAAATGCCCAAAACCATGGCACTTAAAGCATTTCCTTGCATCACCTTCAAACTTCTTTTGGACTTCTTTGGAAGGCTCTGCATTCTTTTCCTTGCCTTTGTCTTTTGTCGACGTACTCTCGCCCTTGCTTGAGGAAGCACCCTTAAAATAGGATGTCGCCTTTGTTGAGGTTCTAGAGGAAAACCTCTTGCTCTTCAATTTTTTTTCCACTTTTATGGCTAACTTGCATATGTCTTCAAAGGACCAATACAGTTGAAGTTCAACCATATCAACAATTTCTTGATTCATGCCACCAAGAAAATGAGCGATGGTTTGCTCGGGAACTTCTGGAACTTCACTCCTCATTTTGAGTTGTTCATCCCATGTTGTCTTAGGGAGTTCAGTTTGAGGAAGAGATCTTGCTTATAGTTGTCGGGCAAGAACCTCTTCTTCATCAACTTCTTGATTTTTTCCCAAGACTTGATTCGGCCTTTTCCTTCCCTTGCTCGTTGATGCTTTAGATTCTCCCACCATAGAGAAGCATATTTGGTCAACTTTAGGACAACAACCTTACATTTCTTCTCATCCGAATAGGATTTGAAGTCAAAAATCCGTTCGGTTTTGTGTAACCAATCCACAAAGTCGTCAGGATTAAGATTACCATCAAACTTAGGGACCTCCCCTTTAATGTCTCTTTCATCCACCTTATGCCTCCCTCTCCACCTTGGTCTTCGAATTGGAGATTCAGAATCACTAGAGTGCAAAATCGTTCGGTTGTCTCCAATGGACTCGGAATTGCCATCAAAATTTTGACAAGATTCAGAATCGTCACGCCGATGCCGTTCATTGGGACACATTGTTGGTTGTCCTTGTCTCGCCGGATTCTCTAGAAGATTGAGGACTCGCTCCATTTGTTGTTGAAGATTTTGGATTGCACGATCTCGCCTTTCGTTGTGCGCTTGCTCATCCATAAGGAATTTGTAACAAAAGAAAGAAAGGAATCACTCAAATGAGTTGAACCTTGAGCTCTTATACCAATATTTGAGCTTCTCCTATCTTGAAGTCCTTTATCAATTGGTCATACAAGACATCTAAAATGGCCTCCCATTGATACCTATTGATATCCCACAAAGTACCGATAAGTAATTAACATTATTAATTCAAAATGATCCATTGAAGCACGTAATGCCCAACTTCTTTATTGGCTTGGATAAGCATCAATGGTTCTGAGTTGGTCGATGGAGCTACATTGGATGCTCTCGCCTCAACGTGGCCTGGGATAGAGGACGGCAATGATGGAAGAGTAAGGGATTAGAGTTTGAAGAATAAAGCAAAATTATACCCAATTTGTTAATTTAGGGTAACAAATGTGATACAATATCGTTTACCTCTTATTATGCTAACTTCACTTCCTCAGTGATATGAGATCTTTAATTTATTATAATTCAATGTCAATTGTCCAACAACTTTTAATTGTTGATGACACTACAGCGGTTGATTTTTTTGACCAAATTGGTAGTCAAATAATAAAAAGAAATAGTTTTGGGGACTGAAATAATGTCATACAAAAGTTTTGATACTTGCAATATGCTTTCCCCACATAATTTTTACCACGACTACTTCTATGTTCATCTTGATCAAATTCACTTTTTTGTTTCATAGTTTTCGGTTAAAGACACATTTCTATAAATAAATAAAAATCAGTGGCTTCTTATCTCTTTCTTTATGTAATTGCTTGTACTTAGACACTCTCGTTGCCAATTGAAATAAATAGAATCGACCTTCAAATTTTTTCTTAGATAAAATTTTGTGAATTCCTTTTTAGTGAATGAAGTGAGGCATCTATTTCTAACCTTCTTAAATCTAGTAATAGACTAATATATTGACTCACTATTGTATTGATAGAGTTTAGCTAAGTAAATGACTGGTACTTCATGTATTGTTCTACAAAATTGAGAATAAAATTATCTTTCCATCTACCTAGTTACGCAATGAATTAAATGACAAATTAGTAATCGGATGAAAGCAATTTTTGATAAGGATAGAGGGAAGAACCTAAGGTTGTGTTTGGCAGTCGAGATAAAATTTGGGATCATATCCTATGTTTAGTGCTCGCTTAGAACAGGATAAAGTCGGATATAATGAGGATAAATAGGATAAAATTATCCCATGGAGGAGGTGAGATAAAGGTGGATAGGATTTCTAATGTCCATAACAAGAAAGTTATTTTTCTTGAATAACAAACTTATTAAATTAACAAAATTGAAATTATATTTGAATATAAATAATATTTGAATTCTAATTTAATAAATTAAAATTTTTAAAAATTATTTTTAATTAATCTTATTTTAATTTATATATTCAACTTTAATTATATCTTATAATAAACATTCAATTTATAAATTAAAAATTTATATTTATTATATATTTTAGGTATTTTTGTATTTTAGGTATGTTAGTACAATTTACTATTTGGTTAAATTTTATTAAAGAATGATGAAAAGTGAAAAAAAGAAATAATAATGAAAATAATATAAAAATAGGAAAAATAAATTAAAAATAAAATAAGGAATAGTGTTACGAGAGATTTTCACCATCTCCGTTTATGAACATTTATGTTCATTTATAATGATATGCTGTTTTATAAATAAATAAAAAATATACATAATATGATGCGAACATATCCGACTTTAATACTGTGATTTACCAAACAATAGACGGCATAAAAAAATCCTAGGATTTCATATCCTATCCTATCAAATCCTATCTCAATTAGAAATTCGGACGACCAAATGTAGCTTAAGTGTTAGAGCTCATTTTTCCCGCTTCCCTGTATTGCACTATAAATTACCTAATATGTTCAATAATTGATTGTTCATCTTCATTAGTAGAAAAGGTAAAATCATGGATCTAGAGCCTCTAGAAAAAGGTTGATTATCAACCCTTTCAAGACAAGGTATCCTATACACAGATTTATGATACCTCTATCCAGACCTAAGGGTTGTCGGATTGCTTTATTATATTGAGTCATTTGTGGATTCAGTTTGCCATCTTGTCACCTAGGTTAATGTTGCTCTCATTGGATTATTTATATTGATGCTAATCAGCAAATTAGGCCTACCGGAATATTTGCATTAGGTGGTGCCAATGCAACCTTGGTCCTATATTTTCCACACTGGCACTTGACCAATATGTCAACTAGCTTGGTTTTTCAGAATTTTATTCCTTGTTCAGTTATTTCAACCAACATTGTTTTGAAGCTTGATTACATAATTCATGCCATTGCATATTCCTTATATGAGGTTGACTAGCCTAACCCATATTATTGACATTATTAAACAAAGGAGATGGGTTAAGAACGTACCCAGGTACCACTGAATTTGCTTACAGTGGTTGACTAAACGATCTTGGTCACAACGAGGCATTCGCAATGTTGATTAGCATCGATTTGATCACATTTAACATATTATTCACCACAAAAATAGTCATATCATTTTTGTATTTCTTGAACAACCTCCCATCGCCGACATCATGTTGGGATTTGGTCCAACTTCCTTAACTATTCTTTGGTAAGATGCCCAGGAAGTTGAAGATTACTTCCACCATTCTTCCAACAGTCGAAGGCTAAGAATTGCTGGGGCTAGTAACACATCCTAGAGAACTGTTAAATAGGTTGAATGAGAAACTATAAAGCACTTTTGTGGAATGTAATAAGTTAAACTTCACCAACAACAAAAATAATTTAACTTAATCAGGAGTGATGCTGATAAACAAATAATGAAATTAGGAGCGCCAATAATAAAGATATAGAAGATAGCACTGGAGATTTGTAGTGGTTCAATTTTATTTGCAAGTTTTTGTCCACTCTTAAGACTAACAACCACAACTAAGCTGGAATTTATTAGTGATCAACATTGCAAGTTACAACTAGCAAATGTTCACACTATTAGGATACAACTACCACTCTTACACTTATACACTTGATTCTATTATGGTCACAACTCAGTAGCACCTCAAAGAGACATTATTAGCGTCACAACTTCTAACAAAGTAAAGAAGAACATTCAAAGCCTATGGACTCGGTTTATTTGTTTCCAACTCAACCTTACCACTTCTCTTGAATTAGGCGTGCATAACCATCCACTCTTTAGATGACTGTCTATGACTTATCTCCATGAATTACCTCGTCGTTCTATTGTTGCTATTGGCAAAAGGACGCTCTTCCAATTTATAGTGTTAGAACGGCTACTGTTGTGGCAGTTTTTCCAAACCAATTAGATTGCTCCTATCAATGTCTATCTTCTATCAACATAAATGCCTTAATTCATCTCCAAAGCTCCTAATGCAGACTCCAAGCCTTTGTAACAGGTAGTTTCATCTTGATAAATGTTCTAATCAAATGAGCAGATGACTAGCACCTTCCAGGATTTGATATCAACACAATTCGAAAGTGTTGATTATCAATATCTGCTGACAAACTCATGTGGACTGACTTCCAATCAATCTTTGAATGATCCTCTTGGCTTCTTTAGCACACAAAATCTTCCAAGGACATCAAAATCCCCATGGATTCCTCGTCTTCACTACTTGATTGAATTGGCTTCCAAAGATTTTCAAGGACATCAACATCATCGTTGATTCCTTATCTTTACTAAACTCACTGGATCATCCTCATTCTTCTCGACTTGGTCTCCCGTGATTAAGGTCCTTCCAACTTGTTCACTTTTAGAGAGATCATTTCAGCTTGTAGACATCTCAATGCCCAATAACTTGTTCACCTAGGATATTAGCAATGATCCTTCAATATCGATAGAGTTCCCAATTGTGACAAAGCACTCAACACATCAAGATCATACCTAATACTATTTACGACACCATATACAGTGTGGCTTTTGTATATAACACCTAGTATTAACTCAACTAGTACATGCTTTAGTAGCGTTTGATTATCTTTGTTATCATTGAAACAACATAGGGGATTTTCCCAATAAGAGTGAATAGCACCATCTTTACAAGTTTGATATAGCATTGTTGTTGTTAGCAGCATTATCAATCCCTTGTTGGTTCCTAGTTCTCATCATTACAATCTCTTCCAATTTAACAAAGAGTCTCTCATCAGACGTGCCAAAAAGATGTTTCGACAAAAAGCAAAATACCTCATAATTGAGAATCAATCTAATTAATAGAGGTTTCAAGGGTCCTTTGCTGACTTTTAGATAGGAAAGTAAATGATAAGGAATTTAGATATATGAATACTAGGAAAATCACCAGTAATTTAAATGATACAGAGATCATAAATGTGCAAAAAATTAAGATGAAGAACAATATGCTTTCTTTTAGTAATTGGTCGAACTTTTACAATGAGCACAATGTGGGTTTATATAGCCCACTATCTATAATTACTTACAAACAATTATTGAGGAGTTGCACATATTGTACATTACTCCTGTTATCTAGCGACACTTATTTCCAAAAAGTTATAAATCCTGAAATTACCAAGCCCACTAACTAAACATTTTGCGTCAACTTCATTTGTACTCTAGTCAATCATGTTGGCATTCTTCACTCGTCGATTATTATGGTCCAACCAACTATAGAGCTCTTTTCGACCAAATCTACTGACCGACTCCTACTCAACACTTTTTTTTGGCTTAAAAACATGTCACTTGACATATGTTTAATATGATATGCTTTTGCTAAGACGAGATTTTTCTTTTGGCTAGTAAAATAGGATTTTATTCTTGTCCATCAAAGAGGAGAAATAGTTAATGATTTGTCTGTAACTAATTGATGAGAAAGTAATTATCTATTTTTGGGTGAGGAGAGGGGATTGGATCGGGGAGATTTAGAAAAAAGAAAGCCGAGGAGATTTAGAAAGTAGCCCTCTCTTTTAGTACTTGGATGGATTCTATCGATTGGGTCCTCAGTTATGGTCTATTTTGCTCATGTTGATTGATCATTAAAAGTAAAATATATTTAGAAATGCCATCATCGTCTGTAATGTTAGCATTAATTGGACCATTAGTGATGATGTGAGATAGAAACTTAAATGACAAGCACGTTAGGAGAGGATGCCACTACCTAGCCTCTCGCGATAGTCGCCTCAACTTCTCTTATCTCAGACATTGGCCTGGAGAATCTTCTAAAGCTCTATCGCGGTAGCCACCGTCTTCTTGCGCGAACGCATGAAGAGAGAAAGAAAGGGACAAGGGCACAATTTCTGACTTCAATGTCCAGATGTCGACGTCGGTTGCATCTCTCGCAAAGCATGATGGAAAGGTCGCAACCCTCACCATCACACATGCGAGGGTTGTGATCCTCTTGCAAAAGTTGAGAAGGTCCGCGTCGCCCTCGTACCCTCACCCGGCAGAGTGTTGGGGGTGGCGATTCTCATCTCTCTCTCTCTCCCCCCTGATGATGCAAGATACCATGATTCTTGACCGAGCGTGACATGGGCCTGAGGCCCTTCACCTGACGTTGGGTGGTGCTTAGTGGAGACGGGCACAGGGTGAGCCGAAACCTTGCCCCGTGGGGCACTGCCTCAGACCAAGACTGCCCCGCAAAAGGTCCATTGGGCAGGTTACACAGCAGGTTAAAAGGCGCAGAGAGGCAAATATTAGCCTTCCCACGAATTCACTTGGAACGTGTGGCTTTTAGAAATACATTTTGTTATGTATGTATTTTGGATTAGAATAAAAAAATAAAAGTAAAAATAACCTTTACGAACAACTTTTTCTCCTTACATGAATTGCTCTTAATCGGAGATGCAAGCTGGAACGTGCTTTAGGTAAGTATTGAGGCTCAATTGTTTGCATATATTCTATTTTCACATTGTCCTACATTGAATTTTGTGATGGTTGGAGCTTACCTGGCTCAATCAAATCGATCTTTGAGTTGATATTTCTGGGGGGTAAAAATGTAACTTTCATTAATTAGATGAAGTATAAAAAGCTCGGACGTATACTCCAGCATTATTAATATAACTAATAATGCTAGAAAATGGAAATAAGAAGCTTCTAGATAGTAGCTAATATGAAATTTATCTGGTAAGGTCTACAACTTTGGTAGAGCTAAACTTTATCTTTTACAATTTTACGTATCTTAGCCAAAATAATGTGAATATCAATTTATTTGTTTTGAAAATGTTTTGAAAATGTTGATTGTTCTCTATCCAAATGTAATATATAGGCTCTGGCTTCATTTTTTTTAACCCGCTCATGAGACCATTCATGAATCATTACGATTAATGTTGTTAAACAATGTAAAAATATTTCTGATATAATGTAATGCATCGTACTGCAAAGTAAAAATCGCTCCGGCCTTTGTGGGGCACAAGGCAGTGACAAGGCTAGTTTTCATGGCGGGAACGGGGGACGGAGGGGACAGCGACAGGGACGTGATTCTTGCTCCCACCCCGCCCCCTTACCATCCTAGTGCTAGGCCGCCCCCATAATATTTCTTACTCTTGCTCCCTCTCTCTTCAAGGGATTTTATTTAAATACTTTTTGTTAACATTCCCTTGAGTGAATGTCATGGTTGGCATTTCTATTTCTATTTTAACTTCAAGGACCAACGAAATTAATGAAAAAAATTCACAATTCAAGAAAATTGAAAAGGTTTTTTTTTTAATTGAAAATGTTTAAGAGCAGCATCAGGTATACAATAAAAGTTCAAGTACCATAAATGACTTTTGTCTTTGTATAGGAAAAAAATAAAGAGAAAGTGGAGAGAAAATTGAAACTGCAATAAAAATTGACAATGCTATTGGTGCAATGATAAAATTTTCACAATGGTGGATCGAAAAGAAATTTGATTTATTTCTTTTATCAACTTTCTTAGGACTTCTGCGTGTACTTTAATCTTCTTTCAAAATATTAAATTTTGAATCAATTTGAAACCTTGCTTTTTCTTCTAGCCTTTTTATGCATGTTTGTAAAGCCCAAAGTTATTTCGTATTTCTAATTATGAATTTTCCTCCAATATTTGACAATGGGAAAAAAAATTTAATCTCAAAAGTTTATAAGGAGTAATTTGCAATTCCATATGTCAATACCTCTATATGAATAGAAGTTTTAAGTGTCTCCTATTGAAAATAGTCAAAATATAGCGATCACCAAATATATGAAAAAATATTAAATAAAATATAAACTCCAAATTCATAGGCTTCCATTTCCTTTCCCTTCCCTCTTTCGAACAAAAAGCAAAGAATCCCGTGCGCTAATGGCGCCCAGCGAGACAGATTCAAATTTGTCAAAGGCCGGACTTGATTGCTTGCAAGAAAACATCAGCTACAGAGCGTCTTCACCAACTGAGACAAGATCCATTTAGGGATAAACAAAAGGAACTTTATCGAGATATGGGGATGAGTTGTCACCCGATAAAAAGCTTAATCATGAAACATGAGAAAGCTCGAGGGATTTGATTTTGGTTAAAAGGAGTATCTCTTTTGTGGGGGAAAAGCATCTTTATTCTAATAACATATTATTTCAAGTACACGCACGGGCGTAAGTGAATTTCCAGCATGGTGAGTTTATGTCTGGACGCATGGACAATGACCTTATTGCGAAACTGCTGGTGATGTCTTCTCCAATGTGATTTCTCAGGGCATGGTGTCATGAACTCTTTGATTTATATGAACGACAAGATGATGAACTAAGTGATAGTTATGGTAATACAGAGCATCCAAATTTCCAAATCAACTAATCCTATTGAAACCTGCATATTTGTCCCTCCAGGTAGATCGTGTCAAGCTCGAACTACCAAGGTACTAGACCTTGCACTACGAATCTCGAAATGAGAGATGACTGTTGGATGCAAAACGTGCAATTCCAAGATCTCCATAACCAAAATAAGAGTACAAATGATTGAGTAGAAATATTAATGCACCTGTATTGAAATCCATCTTTCTTAATGCAAAAATGGAGAAACGATGATCCATGCACAAGTCATTCTCCTTTTATTGCCCTCTGTACTGGCTCAATGAGACAGCCCTCTCACCCTTTAGCGCTAGATTAACGCTCATTTTGTGAGGATACTAGTGAGAATTAGGTTAGATGAGAAACGTGAACACTATTTATAGAGTTTCCAACCAAGCCTCCTCATTACGAGCCAAGCTCAACTTGGCTCACACTAACTAACCCCATATTAGACTAATTAAAAATTTTTTTATCTCACCTCAGATCAACCCCGTAAAACGATAAATTACAATATCAATTAATGTAGTACATATTATGAAAACTCTTACCACAACATGATTAGAGAAAGTGACTTGTTTGATTCATAGATTGAAACAATGGAATAAAATAGTAGCAATCGCAATAAAGACTAAGAAATTGGATGTTAATATTCAAATTATTATGTTTGGTAACTCTCGTAATAAAAATGTAAGGATTGTAAGGATTGTAATTTACCTTTAGTGTAAGGAAAATAAAGATCGTCGTAATATGTACCTAACGTATCAAGTTTTCTCGATCTGCTTTAAAGTTACCATTTAGATTCGTTCATTCCCTTTCACCTCTTTTCATCCTCATGTCCTCCTATGTTAGTGAAAACCAATTAAAGCAACATTTTTCATTCTGATTTTTTATCCTCGTTACTCTTCATTCCAAGTGACCAAACGTTAATTACAAAGGAAGGAGGATTTTGCTACTTCTTGACATTCTGGAAGTCTGGACTTTGCAACTTCAAGACATCGACATTTTCGAATTGGTTTCCGGTGTATCAGACACTCCTTAATTCACAACTCGCGCCTTCCTGTGACTCGGCGTTGCTCATGCCGCCTCGCATCCGAGCCTAATTATAAACGGGCCAAGCAGATCTCGTCCTCCCCCTTTAAAGCCCAATAACCACTTTGCGGGTACTAGCATGTAACTCGCTAAACACATCCATGGCTGTCGTCTTGACACTAGTCGGTAAAAGATCAAGCGCAAGACTCATTACCGAATACTATGCTGTTACTGCTATTGTGTGATGTATTTGTGAGTGGGAAAACAATCCTAGGCGCCAAAGAAAGGAGCACGAAAAAAGAAGGATAAAGTTGGACATTATTGCCATATTACTAAATTTGGAAGCCTTTAATTTTACGGGTACTTTGATTGGATCCATTAACATCCTATTTAACAATGCTTCCAAATTTTACTATTTTCTGCTTTCACTTTTTCGCATGTCTATAGTTAAAGAGTTTTAGAGGGCTTAATTATACCTTGGATATTTTGCACTTTTCATGATGGTGGACAATTTAGTGATTAGGATAGTGATTAACATGCCCGACGGCCAAACATCAACTCTGATTAATATTACTTTTTTTTTCATACCATCCTAGTGTAGTGTGAGGTTCAAAATATAATCCAATTATCCTTTACAATAAAATGAGTTTTTGCAATAAAAGTAAGACAAATTAACCTGTTATTAATATTTAGTAGATACATGTGATAATTTATTGAAGATGGAGACTTAGAGAAAATTGTATAGATAAGGACTATAAAAGGAAGGTTAGAAAACACCTCATTAACCTATCCCGAGCAACGTGTTTTTTGAGGAATTAATTAAGCAATTATATGGTAGCAAGGTATTTAATTAAACTAGACTTGATCATGAGCGGCCAGCCAAGAATCGACCCAAGCCGCAAGCGCCTGAAAGAACCTTTTGGTGAGCCTGGACAAGGGCTTACAGCTATAAGGATCAGCTCAGCCCCATTATCCCGACCAAAGCTCGCCCAGTGCACGTAATTCCTCTATATTTTCCTTGACGGGCGAGCCGAGATGATTTTCTTGGTCTGATCAGAGGGCCCAACTCGGCTTGGCTGATCTGCCTATGAATTACATTTGGTATTAATGAACATCAAACTTGGAAAAGGAAGGCCAGTTAACCTCGATCATTGTATTCTGAACAACGCATGTGTTGATTTTGTGGCTCAATTTCTTGTCGGGTTGAAGATTATATCAGAGCTCAAGACTATGATAAGTTAGAATTGTGTTTGGACAAGTTGAAGCATTGGAACATGGGACGAAGGGCTTGCGACAAAGGTTTGGTTGCTTAGCCAGTTGACCACTTATTGTGATGTTCTCAAGGTGAGCCACTTAGGGAAAACTAACGGATTACTAAGCGGCCACAAATGGTTACTCATGAAAAAAAAAAAAATGTTGTTACGTATTGCGAACCCTCTTAGACACATACCAATCGCACCTTTGAATTTGAATTAACCATTTTTAAAAAAGCAATTCAATTTATTTAGAAGCCATCACTAATTAATTATGGATCGATTAGACATTCAAGTAAAACGTGAGACTACTTTTACTTGTGCAAATCAAAGATTCCTTATTTCAGTACTTTTTCTCTTAATAGTTTCAATTTTAATCCTAAACAAACCAACATAAAAGGGGTGATTACGCAGGTACTCTAGCAAGAATGTAACATCCGATAATTAAATAAATAAATAAATTCTGAAAATGCAAAGTACCTAGATGTGCTAAGCAAGCAATGCAAAGTTTCACTATATCTACCACTACGCGGTTTCTATTAACTAAGACTTAGGAAGCAAACAAGCAATTATATGATGCATGATGATAGATGAATTATGATTATGATGCAAAATTAATTAGTATGTAATCTAAACCTTTTTTTTTTTGGTGTTTTCGCATTAACTTAGCAAGCGTGCAAATTCATCACTAGAATTCTAGATGGACTAAACCATGAGCATGCATACATTGAATTACTGAATGACATGCATAAATCAAATTAGTACATGACATGTGTAAAAAATATTAAACTATATTCAATGTATGTAAACATGAATTGTCACGACCTAATCTCGGGTGCATCACTTAGAGTTTGACTAATTGATTACTAAGTCTAAAGTTAGCTCGGGCTCTTCCAATCACATACTAATTTGCAACTTAAGTTTAAGTTTTTAGCATGCAAATGAATTTTATTTAGGAGTCGCCACTAATCAATTTATAGTAGGTCGATTGATTAGTAGATTGATTAGACACTTAAGTAAAATAATGGGAGAATTTTTTTACTCCTATGAACCAAAGAATTTGGATACAGAGACTTGGTTACACTAGATTTCTCTAATACTTTTTCGATACCGCTCTGTCAATTTAAGATCTTGCAGCCTCGGGCGATTCCCGCACCAAGTGAGACTTGGACTCGCATCCTATTTATGCCAAAACCAATGCTTCATGGCTAGGGCAACTTGTCTTGTAATGAACTCAATCCGAATGAACCTCGGCCTCATTTCGAGCATGAACAACTCAAGCACACGTTCAAGCACAAACATGAGCAAAACCATACAAAAAATCCAACATCTTACCCACAACTTGACAGGTGAGCACCTAGCTAGACTCGACAATGGAGATTACCACACCAGAGAAGACTTAAGAATCTTACTCACCTTAGCAATTTGGTCCTTGAAGAGAAATCTTACCTAATTTGAGGAGAAACAGTTCATGAAACCATTTAATTGACTTTTCTTAAAATATTGATTTTTTAGTTGAAACTTTGAAGTTTTTGAAATTTGACTTCGCTAAAGTGAAATAAAAGCCACTTGACATATTTTTGGACAAAATGTCAACTTTTAACTCGGAGTTGACTTATGATCAAAGGGTTGACAAAAAAGTCAATCCAAATGTCAACCATCTAACTTTTCAGGGTTTCCTTGGAAATGTATATAAAATCAAATAAAAGCGACAATGTTAAAGTAAAAAAAATGAAGAACGACATTTTTTGGTCGAGAAACGGGCTCCATTGCAATCAGAAGGCCTAACCTCAATTTTTATTTTTTCAATGTGTTGACTAAAAATTAGGTGTCAATAGAAGTATTATTCATGAATAAAGTAAAAGGCCATTAAGCTATTTTTGGATTAAATCCAAGCCACTTTAGGACATATACATCATGCATCTCATACATCCATAGTATATTTGCATGTTTGTTCATCTTGCAAGTACCAAATGATCCCTAAACAAGGCTTCACCAATCCTTAGGAGATCAACGTCAAGAAGAGAAACCTCTAAAGTTTGATTACCTTCCCTAGAACTTAGGAAAGGTTTGGTCAATTCAAACAGTGAGTCCTTTGCTGATGCGTGATGGGTTGAGTGATTCAAGAACGGAGATTTTTTATAAGGGGAATTTTGTGGTTAAGTGTATGGAGTAGTGTATACGGGGAAGAATTAGAAAGGAAGAAGAACAGATAAAAACAATCTCCTTCCAAGGTATAAAGGCAACGCCACCAACCAAGGGTGAGCTTCTCCTATCCCAAAGTCCTTTATCCTTGGCTGGTGGAAGCTTTAGGCCTTGGTGGTGAACTTCGTAGATCTCGATCCTCATCCTTGGTTGGTGGCGCTGCCTTTATACCTTGGAAGGAGATTGTTTTTATCTGTTCTTATTCCTTTCCATTTATAGTGCAACGCGTGTGAAATATATTCTCCCTTTACTCTTTATTAGGAGAAACTTCAACATGTAATGCTCTTCGGATGACTAACAGCTCACCATCATCGGCTTTCTCCACAACTTCTTCTTCCCGATCAGATTTGAAAATATTTTGGTCTTCATTGTCATCAGCCTCTTGAAGCGCCGAATTGATCTCCTCAATTTCTTGAAGAGTCATAACTCTCCGATTTGGACAATTTGCTTGTAAATGCCCAAACCCATGGCACTTAAAGCATTTCCTTGCATCACCTTCAAACTTCTTTTGTACTTCTTTGGAAGGCTCTGCATTCTTTCCCCTACCTTTGTCTTTTGTCGACGAACTCTCGCCCTTGCTTGAGGAAGCACCATTAAAATAGGATGTCGCCTTTGTTGAGGTTTTGGAGGAAAACCTCTTGCTCTTCAATTTTTTTTCAACTTTTACGGCTAACTTGCATACGTCTTCAAAGGACCAATACGGTTGAAGTTCAACCCTATCAGCAGTTTCTCGATTCATGCCGCTGAGAAAACGAGCGATGGTTCGCTCGGGAACTTCTGGAACTTCACTCCTCATTTTGAGTTGTTCAAACTCACGAATGTATTCCTCAACGTTCATCCCATTTTGTTTTAGGGAGTTCAGTTTGAGGAAGAGATCTTGCTTATAGTTGTCGGGCAAGAACCTCTTCTTCATCAACTTCTTGAGTTTTTCCCAAGATTTGATTCGGCCTTTTCCTTCCCTTGCTCGTTGATGCTTTAGATTCTCCCACCATAGACAAGCATATTTGGTCAACTTTAGGAGAGCAACCTTACATTTCTTCTCATCCGAATACGATTTGAAGTCAAAAATTTGTTCGGTTCTGTGTAGCCAATCTACAAAGTCGTCGGGATTAAGATTACCGTCAAACTTGGGGGAGCTTCACTTTAATGACTCTTTCATCCTCCTTATGCCTCCCTCTCCATCTTTGTCTTTGAATTGGAGATTCAGAATTGCTAGAGTGGAGAATCGTTCGGTTGTCTCTAGTGGGCTCGGAATCGACATCAGAATTTTGATGAGATTCAGAATCATCACACCGATGCCGTTCATTGGGACGCCTTGCCAGTTGTCCTTGTCTCGCTGGATTCTCTAGAAGATTGAGGACTCGCTCCATTTGTTGTTGAAGATTTTGGATTGCACGATCTCGCCTTTCCTTGTCCACTTGCTCCAAAGTCAAGCCTCTAGGAACTTGTTCATCCATAAGGAATTCGTAACAAAAGAAAGAAAGGAATCACTCAAATGAGTTGAACCTTGAGCTCTGATACCAATATTTTGATGCGTGATAGGTTGAGTGATTCAACAACGAAGATTTTTTATAAGGGAAATTTTGTGGTTAAGTGTATGGAGTAGTGTATACGGGGAAGAAATGGAAAGGAATAAGAACAGATAAAAACAATCTCCTTCCAAGGTATAAAGACAGCGCCACCAACCAAGGATGAGGATTGAGATCTACGAAGTTCACCACCAAGGCCTAAAGCTTCCACTAGCCAAGGATAAAGGACTTCGGGATAGGAGAAGCTCACCACCGAGGCCTAAAGATTCCACCAGCCAAGGATAAAGGGCTTCTTGGCTCACCACCAAGGAGTGATCTACACTCAAAGGATAAAGACACCGAAAGAAGTTATCCACTCTCTGAAGGAATTCACTCAAGCAGAGGAAATCTCACCATTTTCATTCATGAAATTCGTATCCCCTACATTGGAAAGTTTTCCCCTCTTTATAGGAGGATTTTAGCGTTAATACATATTAAAAATGGACCTTAATAGCCTAGGAACTGAAACCTTAATACATATTAAAAACAGACCTTAGAAGCCTAGAAACTGAAACCGTAATACATATTAAAAACAGACCTTAATAGCCTAGAAACTGAAACCTTCGACTCTTGGACTGCATAACAATAAAGACACATAATAACTTAATAAAAGCCTTTATTAACACGGGAATTAAATGCCTTTAATCTCTTTCCAAGGTATAAAAAGCCATGCCGCCAACTGAGGATGACGATCAAGATCTACGAAGTTTATCACCAATGCCTAAAGCTTCCACCAACCAAGGATAAAGGATTTCGGGATAGGAGAAGCTCACCACCAAGGCCTAAATATTCCACCAGCCAAGGATAAAGGGCTTCCTAACTCACGAAGGAATTTACTCAAGCAAGGGAAATCTCACCATTTTCATTCATCAAATTCCTATGTCCCAAAGATTGAATAGTTTCCCTTGTTTATAGGAGGATTTTAGACATAGAAAAGATAAAAGATAGACTTTAATGACCTAGATACTTAAGAAATGTAAAAGATAATGCCCAATTTCTTTCTTGGCATGGATAAGTAGAAATGGTTTTGAGTTAGTAGATGGAGCTACGTTGGATACTCCCGCATTATCCTCCCCGGGTTGTTTGAGATTTGTCCTCAAATCTAGAAAGTTTTTGTCCTCAAAGTAAGGAGAAAGGTCTCCCACGTTGAATGTTGCGGAAATTCCAAATTCTACAGGAAGGTGAATTTTGTAAGCATTGTCACCAATTCGCTCAATAACTTTAAAGGGACCATTGCAGCACCCTCGCAACGGCCCCCAATCCGTTAGGGTCGCGACAGTTCACTTACCTTTCATTTGTCCTAATAAGATGTCACTCTGATACCATAGAATTGTAATGGGTCCATAAGTCCTAGGGGTTTATATCACTTAAATCGGTCCCAGTGCAGTTCATGTAACGGAAGCATATTCAAAATCTCCCTATCCCATACTTAAACAAAATAATGCGGTGCACACCAACTCTACATTTTATATATAAGTTAGAGCTGAACACTTTCATTTACATAACTTGATGGACATCATGAGTCGGTACATCAAAAGGCCAAAGGCTTTTCTAAGCTCAGCTATAACCAAAAGTACCTAACTCCACGGCAGTTATGTACATCGGTCCATTATTCAGTGTCGACGGTCCAAAAAGCTTCATCTTCCATCAATCGCACTTAGTCACACCCAACCCGATCTGTCAACTGGTGGTGGTGGCAGCATCTATAGCATAATCCCATCACGTTGGATATGCATAGACAAAAACTCCTAAATGATAGGGTTGGCAGGTGATCCAATGTCGTAAAGGACCAGAACCTGCACACGAACAAAAACTAACCCTCGTATCTCAGGGTGATGATGCTCCCAACACTCGCACTCCACATCGGTCGATATGCCATAAAAAGTATCGGGGGTGACTAGCGACGGAGACATATCTCATAATCTGAAATGTTAGTCCCCAAAAGGGGCGAGTACAACTATTCAATAGTAAAAGATCCATCAAACTACACAATGCAACAAGCAAGACAACCAAAATTCCATGTGAACTGCACATATCATCCATGTGATCATGCATATATCTACATAAAATCCATTCAATGCCTTAATGACCACATTTTCAATGTTAAACAATACCAACTCAAATTCATAGACAATTTATGTATCATGCCATATGCACACACACATGCGCATGTCACATTTCCCATTTTGATATTCAAAAGGATCTCATTTTCCCCGGGGTCTAGTATTTGCATCTCTTTGGGCTCTCGCACCCAACTTGGCATCGCGAGACCTCCGGCACACACCTCCGGGCATCTTGACAGTTTCGGGGCATTGTTGACTCAGCCGTCCGACGGTATCATCAATATCACAAAATATACATATATATCTTTGAAAATAACAGTTGATACAATACAATCATAAGTTTCAAAGAGTTTACAAAACCTCATCAATTTCATTTTTGATGTCATATGATATGCTAAATGTCACCGCATCCATTGTATAAATGACAACCCAAGGCATCACAACACATAGAGCAATTCAATTGTTCTTGAAATAAACAGTTTTGGATAAAACAAAATGCACTCCTCTAATTGAAATTCTGGAAAAATTTGTAAATGATCTTAATAAATTCTAAGAATTTAACATGTCATAAACGAGATCTAGAGAAAAAGGTTTTATGAAGAACACCAAGTCAAGAAAATTTCGTATAAATCGCAATGATCCATGCATCACAGGCATAAAACTTCAAACATCACTATTACACAGTTTTAATAACAAATTCGGTATAACCCCTAAATGAACTTAGAAAATTCTGAAATTTCCATATGTTATAGATAAAACCTAGAGGTAAAAGTTTCGTGTAGAACTCGAAGTTGGATTGATGATAGATCACGAGCTATAGTCACTATAACTCTCCCTATAATCACTTTAACACTTTCAAAGAAAAATCGTTTCACTGACCAATACTTGTCAGTATCTTCTCAAATTTTAGTATGTTACTCCTCAAGATCATCTACAACTTTAATGAAGAACCCAAAGTCAAATTTCAACTAGATAATTGCATAAATTCATGGAGTCACGAAAGGTCAAGCTGTTTTTCCATGAAACAGTTTACACACAAGATCTACAAGATCCAACATCCAACATCTACAAGATCTATTACACTTCACACATGACCACAACAAGCATCCACAGTAAGCAAAATGAGAACTTGAGGACTTTGGGCGTGGCTCAATCGACGACGAAGCTAGACGATGTCAACAGCAGCAGTAGGCGCACACACGGCGGGGTTGGTCTCTTTATTCCCCTCGCTGATGCACTCTCACAACTCTCTCTTTCTCTCGGACTTTCTCTCTCTTTCTCTTGATCACTCTCCCTTTTCTCTCGATCACTCTCTCCCTTGGTTGCTTCCTCATTCATTCCACCCCTTTCTTTTCCTTTTAATTTCTTAATTAGCTAGTAATCATGAGGTTTTCATCGGAAAACTCTGGTGAAGCAAGGGTTGACGACACCTCATGTAGTCCCTCTGCCACTTGTCGATTTTCTTGCGTGGAGGTGGCCTCATTCGGCCAGGCCTTGGTTGACTGAATGAAGAGGAAATGTGGGTCGGTTGCGGTTTTGGGTCTTAAGTATTCAGCCCACATCTACTTCTAATATCTCCCTTTAATTTGCACTTATAATTACATAATCAATAATATTCACAGGGCCATAATTATTACAACCATACACAAGTAGTCTAATGGTGCTTCCATCACCTATTCATGGGTCGTAGCACATCTAGACATCGTTATGAAATTTTAGGATGCCACAACCATCGGGTCTAGGCATGAGCTTGTTCTTTCATCGAAATGGAAATCTCTCGTTCCTCAAGTGAAGCCACACAAAATCGCCCAGCTGAAATGGAAATCTCTCGTTCCTCAACCAAAAGGAGCTATTCACAAAGTAATTAGCATTATTCATTCAAAATGATCCATCGAAGCACATAATGCCCAACTTCTTTATTGGCTTGGATAAGGATCGATGGTTTTGAGTTGGTCCACGGAGCTACGTTGGATGCTCCCGCATGATCCTCCCCGGGTTGTTTGAGATTTGTCCTCAAATCTAGAAGGTTTTCATCCTCCAAGTAAGGAGAAAGGTCTCCCACGTTGAATGTTGCCGAAATTGCAAACTCTGCTGGAAGGTCAATCTTGTAAGCATTGTCATCAATTAACTGAATAACTTTAAAGGGACCGTCAGCTCTAGGCATGAGCTTGTTCTTTCGAAGAAATCGAAATCTCTCCTTCCTCAAGTGAAGCCATACAAGATCGCTCGATTGAAATTGAGTCTTCTTGCGATGTTAATTAGCTTTCTTCTTGTAAGATTCGTTGGCCTTTTCAATGTTGGATCGAATTTGCTCATGGAGCTTTTTCATTGATTTAGCTCTTTTCTTGCCATCAAAGCTCACTTGAGAGTTAGACGAAATTGGAATCAAATCAATGGGCGTGAGGGGATTAATTCTATACACAACTTCAAATGGCGATCGACCAATAGTATAACTTGGTGATTGATTGTAAGCAAATTCAGCATGCGCAAGCTTTAAATCCCAATCTTTCAACGATTTACTCACCATACTACGTAGAAGAGTGATTAGCGTGCAATTTGTTACCTCCGTTTGGCCATCCGTTTGAGGATAACAAGCTGTGCTGAATAAGAGCCTTGTTGATGCGGGAGCATCCAACGTAGCTCCATCCACCAACTCGGAACCATCGATGTTTTTCCAAGCCAAGAGAGAAATTAGGCATTATGTGCTTCGATGGATCATTTTCAATGAATAATGTCAATTACTTATTGGTACTTTGTGGTATATCGATAACTATCAATGGGAGGCCATTATAAATGTCTTGAATGACCAGTTCATGAAGTTTTAGAAGGATTAGTTTCTGGTCAAGGGAGGAGCTCGAATTTGAAGGTTCAAGAATGCGAAGGGCCGAAAATTAAAGGCATTTAATTCCCGTGTTAATAAAGGCTTTTACTAAGTTATTATATGTCTTTATTGTTATGCAGTCCAAGAATCGAAGGTTTCGGTTTCTAGGCTATTAAGGTTTACTTTTAATATGTATTAAGGTTTCGGTTTCTAGGCTATTAAGGTTTGCTTTTAATATGTATTAAGGTTTCAGTTTCTAGGCTATTAAGGTCTGGTTTTAATATGTATTAAGGTGTCAGTTTCTAGGCTATTAAGGTCCATTTTTAATATGTATTAACGCTAAAACCCTCCTATAAAGAGGGGAAAACTATCCAATGTAAGAGATGCGAATTTCAAGAATGAGAATTGTGAGATTTCCTCAACTTGAGTGAACTCCTTTAAAGAGCGGATAACTCCTTTCGGTTTCTTTATCCTTGGAGCGTAGATCACTCCTTGGTGGTGAACTAAGAAGCCCTTTATCCTTGGCTGGTGGAATCTTTAGGCCTCGGTGGTGAGCTTCTCCTATCCCGAAGTCCTTTATCCTTGGCTAGTGGAAGCTTTAGGCCTTGGTGGTGAACTTCGTAGATCTCGATCCTCATCCTTGGTTGGTGGCGCTGCCTTTATACCTTGCAAGGAGATTGTTTTTATCTGTTCTTATTCCTTTCCATTTCTTCCCCGTATACACTACTCCATACACTTAACCACAAAATTCCGCTTATAAAAAATCTCCATTCTTGAATTACTCAACCCATCACGCATCAAAATATTGGTATCAGAGCTCAAGGTTCAACTCATTTGAGTGATTCCTTTGTTTCTTTTGTTACAAATTCCTCATGGATGAACAAGTTCCTAGAGGCTTGACTTTGGAGCAAGCGCACAATGAAAGGCGAGATCGTGCAATCCAAAATCTTCAACAACAAATGGAGCGAGTCCTTAATCTTCTAGAGAATTCGGCGAGAGAAGGACAACCAGCAAGGCATCCCAATGAACGGCATCAGCGTGACGATTCTGAATCTCGTCAAAATTCTGATGTCGATTCCGAGTCCACTGGAGACAACCGAACGATTTTGCACTCTAGTGATTCTGAATCTCCAATTCGAAGACGAAGACGGAGAGGGAGGCATAAGGAGGATGAAAGAGACATTAAAGTGGAGGTCCCCGAGTTTGACGGTAATCTTAAAATAGGATGTCGCCTTTGTTGAGGTTCTGGAGGAAAACCTCTTGCTCTTCAATTTTTTTCCACTTTTATGGCTAACTTGCATACGTCTTCATAGGACAAATACGGTTGAAGTTCAACCATATTAGCAATTTCTTGATTCATGCCGGCAAGAAAACGAGCGATGGTTTGCTCGGGAACTTCTGGAACTTCACTCCTCATTTTGAGTTGTTCAAACTCACGAATGTATTCCTGAATCACTCAACCCATCACCCATCACTTGTACCAAGCATTCTCTATAGAGTCCTCTAGAAGTGGCTTAAGAACTTGCAGATAATCTCTTTGAAATACAATTTAGCAATATGAGATGCATCATTGGTCTTGTGACATGGCACGAAATGAGCCATTTTAGAGAACCGACATCTTTTCCTCTTTGAGTTCTTGGTAGAGCCGCGATGAAATCCGTGCTAACATCTTCCCAGGGCTACAATGGTACCGGAAGTGGAGTATACAAACCTCGATGGAAATGGCTTTTTCATCTTTAACAAGTTGCACACCTTGAGATGGAAATAGCATGCACATCTCCACTCATCTTTGGCCAATACAAATGCTCTTGAAGAACCTCAAGAGTTTTGTTGATAACAAAATGACCAGCCAATCCTCCACCAAGCGCTTCTCGAATCAGCAATTCGCGAAAAGGACTCTTTGGTACACATCATTGATTTCCTTTAAAAAGAAACCCATCTTGCAAAGAATATATACCTTGAACTCCTTACTTGCAATTGTTGATGATAGAGGAGAATTCCGCATCTCCAGAATAAAGTTCTTTCATTGATTGAAATCCAAGAATCCTAGAGTCCAAAACTGCAAGCAAAGAATATATTCTCGATAAAGCATCTGCTACAACATTAGTGTGCCCTGGTTTATATTTTGAGTCGAAAGAAAATGATTGAAGAAATTCTACCCATTTTGTATGTCTCGAATTAAGCTTGCGTTGGCCACTAATAAACTTAAGCGCCTCATGATTAAAATGAAGGACAAATTGCTTTGGCCTCAAATAATGACTCCAATGATCAAGAGCTTAGACAATGGCATAGAATTCTTTGTCATAAGTTGAATAATTCCTCTTGGAATCAGATAAGTTCTCACTAAAATATGCCAGTGGTTTTTGTGCTTGCACCACAACAGCACCAACACCAACTCATTTTTCCCCTAGACCTTGTTTATAACATGTTAAATTTTTAGAATTTATTAAGATCATTTGCTAATTTTTCCAGAATTTCAATCAGTGGAGTGCATTTTGTTTTGTTTGAAAACTGTTTTATTTCAAGAACAATTGAATTCCTCTATGAGATGTGATGCCTTGGGTCGTTATTTATACAATGGATGTGGTGATATAAACCATATCAGATGACATCAAAAATTAATGAGGCTTTTCACATTATTGAGGCTTTTCAAAGCGAGGCATATATGTATATATTATGATGTTGATGATGCCGTCGACGGGTGAGACGACGATGCCTCAGGAGTGTCGGGATTTCCATAGGGTCGCGTGAGTGCCGGAAGACCTCAGGAGTTTCAAGATGCCCGGTTGTAAGTATTGTACGTAAATCTGGATGGAAGGCGTAACCACTTTCATGGCGAGCCCTGGATGTGCCTCGTGATGCTAGGTGGGGTGCGAGATGCCCAGAGGTGTGTGCTGGAGGTCTCGCGACGCCAAGTTGGATGCGGAAGCTCGGAGGGATGCCAACACTCGTCCCCGAGAAAATGAGATTCTTTAGAATACCAACATGGGAAATAAACCATGTGCATGTGTGTGTGCATATGGCTGGTGATATTTGGCTTGTTGCATTGAGTAGTTTGATGGATATTTTACTACTGAGTAGTTATACTCACCCCTTTTGGGGACTAACATTTCGAACTTGGAGACATGCCTTTGCTACCAGTCACTTCTATGGTATACTAACCGATGCCGAGATACCTGGGTTAGTCTTTGTTCGTGTGCGGGTTCTGGTCATGTATGATGTTGGTTTGCCCGCCAGCCTAGTGATGCGGGAGCATCCAACGTAGCTTCATGGACCAACTCAGAACCATCGATACTTATCCAAGCCAATAAAGAAGTTGGGCATTATGTGCTTCGATGCATCATTTTCAATGAATAATGTTAATTACTTTGTGGTATATCAGTAGGTACTAACGGGAGGCCATTTTAGATGTCTTGTATGACCAATTGAAGAAGCTTTAGAAGGATTATTTTCTGGTCAAGGGAGGAGCTCGAATTTGGGGAAGGCTAGAGGTTCACGAAAGCGGTTCAAGAATGTGGAAGGCCAAAGATTAAAGGGCATTTAGTTCCTAGTTGTTTTTATTTTTATGTAGCTCAAGAGTTGAACGTTTCAGTTCCTAGGTCATTAAAGTTTGTTTTTAATATTTCCTAAGGCAAAAATAGGGGAAACTATCCAATTTAGGGGATATACGAATTTCATGAATAAGAATGGTGAGATTTCCTCTACTTGAATGAACTCCTTTGGAGAGTGAAAAAACTCCTTTCGGTTTCTTTATCCTTGGAGTGTAGATCACTCCTTGGTGGTGAGCCAAGAAGCCCTTTATTCTTGGCTGGTGGAATCTTTAGGCCTTGGTGGTGAGCTTCTCCTATCCCGAAGTCCTTTATTCTTGGCCGGTGGAAGCTTTAGGCCTTGGTGGTGAGCTTCGTAGATCTTGATCCTCATCCTCGATTGGTGGCGAGGCCTTTATACCTTGGGAGGAGATCATTTTATCTTTTTTTATTCCTTTTCAATTCTTCCTCATATAAAATGGTGAGATTTCCTCTGCTTGAGTGAATTCCTTTGGAGAGTGGATAACTCCTTTGGGTTTCCTTATCCTTGGAGCGTAGATCACTCCTTGGTGGTGAGCCAAGAAGCCCTTTATCCTTGGCTGGTGGAATCTTTAAGCCTTGGTGGTGAGCTTCTCCTATCCCGAAGTCCTTTATCCTTGGCTAGTGGAAGCTTTAGGCCTTGGTGCTGAGCTTCGTATATCTCGATCCTCATCCTCGGTTGGTGGCGAGGCCTTTAAACCTTGGGAGGAGATCGTTTTATCTTTTTTTATTCCTTTTCAATTCTTCCTCATATAAAATGGTGAGATTTCCTCTGCTTGAGTGAATTCCTTTGGAGAGTGGATAACTCCTTTCGGTTTCCTTATCCTTGGAGCGTAGATCACTCCTTGGTGGTGAGCCAAGAAGCCCTTTATCCTTGGCTGGTGGAATCTTTAGGCCTTGGTGGTGAGCTTCTCCAATCCTGAAGTCCTTTATCCTTGGCTGGTGGAAGCTTTGGGCCTTGGTGCTGAGCTTCGTAGATCTCGATCCTCATCCTCGGTTGGTGGCGAGGCCTTTATATCTTAGGAGGAGATCGTTTTATCTTTTTTTATTCCTTTTCTACTCTTCCTCATATAAAATGGTGAGATTTCCTCTGCTTGAGTGAATTCCTTTGGAGAGTGGATAACTCCTTTCAGTTTCTTTATCCTTGGAGCGTGTTGGAGAAATCTTTCCAGAATATTTTGAAGCTGACAAAACATTTCTATCAGTCTAAGTCTGGATGTTTGGAGACCGACAGTTTAAAGTCTGAAGACTTTGCATTCTCAAGACTCAAGACTCAAGACTCAAGACTCAAGACTCAAGACTCAAGACTTAAGAATCAAGACTCGAGACTTAAGTCTATTCTCACCGACGCTCTTTCTAATCCAAAGTGACGAAGGAAATCCAAAGCCGAGGTATATGGTTGAGGATTAGATCCTATCTTCTCGGAGAAGATTCTTTGGTTGGATAATCATTTCGGATTCTTTAATTCTTATCTAAG
The DNA here is from genome assembly GCA_016097545.1 of Eucalyptus victrix. NCBI lineage: Eukaryota > Viridiplantae > Streptophyta > Magnoliopsida > Myrtales > Myrtaceae > Eucalyptus > Eucalyptus victrix. The sequence goes on along the minus strand of CM027845.1, from coordinate 24,157,789 downwards.
ATCGATTGAAGATCCGATGGTCGATGAAATATTCTTGGAATGTTCTATTCTTGGAAACCAAGATCCCGATTGTATGGGCGAACAGATTGATGGGCTATCATCGATTTCCTTAAATAGCTTGGATGATCTTCTTGATTGATTCCGTCCAACGGGTAGATTGGAGGAATTCCTTTGGTAAGTGCCAATGGCTATGATGGCATAAAGGAGTATAAAAGGAAGACGTTCTAGCTGTTTTAAGTGTGTGATCGATAGAAAAATTCCGAGTCGAAGAACCTTGATTGTTAGTCGATCTTGTTCGAGCGAAATTGTATACACAGAGAGTGTTTATACTTGGTGACACCTTGAGCGAGTGTGGTAGATCGTCTACACCTAGAAATCAAGGAAGATCAACACTGTAATATCTCTTTGATCATAGTGGAATCGAGCCAATTGGCTGTCAGTGCAGAAGAGTAGACGTAGGCTTGAATCAAGCCGAACCACTATAAACCGCGTGTTCAATTCTCTCTTTCCCTTACTCAGTCTTACGATTGATTTTTAATTATCCAACTGTCTAAGTATTGTGCAATCTTTAAGAGAATTTTTATATACCTATTCACCCCCCTCTAGGTACTCGTACTAGCTATATCAATTAGTATCAGAGCTCGTGTTCTTACTTTATTTGAAGTGTTTTACTTCAGAGTAAAAGATCCATGGCGAGTATGCTAGCACCAGGGCTGGTGGAAGGGCAAAGCAATACCAGACCACCCTACTTTGATTGAAAGGATTACAACATCTGGAAAAACAAGATGAAAGCTTTTCTACGGTCAAAGGATCCTCTGGAATGGGATGTGGCGGAAAAAGGAATCACTCCTACTACTGCATCGCATCGAAAGAGGGAAAGAAACCGTTGAAGCCAGAAATGTCTCAAGAAGAGATTAACAAGAGACAAGCACTCGATGCTAAAGCAATTTATTCTTTATATTGTGCTTTGTCACCAACTCGAATATAACAGAATATCTTCTTGTGTTACAGCAAAAGAAGTCTCGGGACAGATTACATATCACTTATGAAGGGACAGACCGAGTGAAGGAGACCAGAATTAACATTCTTCTTGGTCAATATGAATCCTTCAAAATGAAACCAGGAGAATCTATAACGACATGTTTAGCCGTTTTACGATATTGTCAATGGTCTTGAGAATCAAGGACAGAAAATTTCTGATCCTATGAAGGTGAACAAGCTACTGCGTGGACTCTCCAAGGATTGGAATCATATAAAGGCTTCAATAAGAGAGACGCAAAGAATCATGCCATTATCTATAGACGAGCTGATTGGAACTCTTCGATCTTACGAAGTGGAACGAATTAATGAAGATGAAGATCCAAGAGGTAAGAAATCCATTGCATTAAAATCTAACGATGATTCGATGATACAGATTCTCAAGAAGATCGGACGATGAGGAGCTTGCTCTTATGATCGAAGGTTCGAAAGCTTAACGAAAAGGAAGAAGGTTCAACTCAAAGAAGCAAAGTTTTCGAAACAGCAAACCAAGTTTGTTGATAATGAGGAACCAAACAAAGATGTAGTTTGCTTCGAGTGTAAGAAAAAGGGGCACATCAGACCCAACTGTCCTCTTCTGAAGAAGAAAAGAGGAAAGTCTGAGAAGTCTCGAAAAGCTCTTAAAGCCGAAACCTGGAGCGATACAGAGTGTGAAGAAAGTGATGAGGAATATGCCAATCTGTGTCTGATGGCGCAATCAGACTCAGACTCTGGATCGATTCTCGCAGTGAATTTGAGGTAAGTGATTATAAAATTCCTGTCAAAGTCTCTAAATATATTGACGAACTATGTTTTAGTCTCAAGACTTCTCTCAAAAAGATTTCCGAACTTAAAAAGGAAAACTCAGTTTTAAAACAAAAGGAAAATATTTTAGAAGAAAAAGTGAAAAGTTTAGAGTCAAATGTTTCTACTCTTAAAGAGAATGAAGATAAACTTTCAAAAGAAAATGCTTTCTTAAAAACTGACTTATCAAATATTTCAAAGAAATTTTCAATAGGGTCCGAAAAACTTGAAAAAGTTCTTTCAATCCAAAGACCTTACTTCAATAAGTCTGGTCTAGGTATGACAAAGCGAAACTATCCCCTTGATTGATTTTCCGAAAGTAAAAGAAAGAATTAAGAAAAGACCGTCGAGAGAGGCTTACAAAAATCATTTCAAAAGAGTTTTTGTAAAGTCTGTAGGTCGAAATGCTTTAAGGTGTTCAAAATGTAACAGTCATGATCATTTTGAAAAAGAGTGTCCTATGGTTTGGAAGCCTGTTAAGAAAGTATGGCCTAATAATTCTCATTCTACTAACGCCAAAGGACCCAAGAAAATTTGGGTACCAAAGAAAGCTTGAGACTCTCTTTTGAATGCAGGTCTCTGTCAAAAAGAAGGTAAAGTGGTATCTTGACAACGGATGCTCAAGACACATGATAGGAGACTCAAATTGCTTCATAAAGCTTATTCAAGTAAGTGGTGGAAAAGTTTCATTCGGAGGAAACAGCAAAGGAAGCATTGTGGGATTTGGAACTGTGAAAATTGGAAATCTCACAATATACAATGTCTCTCTAGTGGAAGGACTCAACTACAATCTACTCAGCATTAGCCAACTGTGTGATACTGGTTACAAGATCTCCTTTCAAGAAGGCATATGTTCTGGAATTAGCAAAGACTCAACTCAGTCTTTCATGGGACGAAGGCATGGAAATATCTATCTCCTTGATGTAAAGCCAAATGAAGATCAATGTCTAATTTCAATTCAAGATGAAGCAGTCCTATGGCACAGAAAACTTGGCCATGTCAACATGAAGCAATTAGCCAAAATCTCATCAAAGAAGCTTGTTCGAGGTCTACCTAAATTGCCATACCAAAAATCTGATTTATGCACTCCATGCATTCTGGGAAAGCAGGTAAGAAATTCATTTAAGCCAATGAATCATGTTTCTACTAATCATGTACTACGTTGCTTCATATGGATCTCTTCGGACCAACAAGAACCCGAGCATTGGAGGTAAGAAATATTGTCTAGTAATTGTAGACGATTATTCTCGCTTTACACCGGGTATACTTTCTTGCAAGTAAGTCGAAACCTTTTCGTACTTTGAGAAGTTTGCTAAAAAGGTTCAAAATGAAAAAGGATGTGCTATTTCTAGTATAAGAACAAATCATGGAAGTGAATTTGAAAATCAAGATTTTACGAAATTCTGTGATAAATCTGGTTTTAATCACATGTTTTCCTCTCCGTATACTCCAGAGCAAAATGGAGTTGTGGAAAGAAAGAATAGATCTCTTCAAGAAATGGCTAGAACACTTTTAATTGAAAGTAAAATTTCTTCACGATTTTGGGCTGAAGCTGTTTCAACTGCTTGCTATATTATAAATAGAGTCTTTCTAAGACCTATTCTAGAGAAAACCCCCTATGAATTATTCAAAGGTAAGAAGCCTATTGTTTCATACTTTCATGTGTTTGGTTGCAAATGCTTTATTTTGAAAACTGCAAATGATCGAGTTGGTAAGTTTGAAGAAAGATCAGATGAAGGCATCTTCCTTGGATATTCTACATCAAGCAAAGCCTACAGAGTCTATAACAAGAAAAGCTAGTCTGTGGAAGAATCAATGAATGTCAAATTCCAAGACTCAGCGCAAGATGAATCCAGCCAGACTCAGTACGAAGAGTCTGAACCCGCTCTAGACCTTCAAACGTCTACATCTCAAGAAGCATCTCAGACTCTGGAAGTCCATCATCAAGATGCTCATGAAGAATCAAATAAAGAAAGAGATCATCAACCGGGCAAATCAACTAGTAACTTGAAGCACAAATCCAGTCATCCCAAAGATCTCATTATTGGCGAACTTAATGAAGGAATTCGCACCAGATCAAAAAGGCATGAAGAATCTAGTCTTTGTGGCTCTCATTTCTGAAATTGAACCAAAAAGCATAGAAGAAGCTCTATCGATGAAAGTTGGATCGAAGCTATGCAAGAAGAACTCGATACAGTTCAACATCAATGATGTCTCGGGAATTGACATCTAAACCAAAAGGTAAAAGCATTATTGGAGCCAAATGGGTATTCGGGAACAAGATGAATGAAGAAGGAAAAGTCGTACGAAATAAAGCAAGACTCGTGGCCAAAGGATATACGCAAGAAGAAGGAATAGACTATGACGAGACTTACGCACCAGTAGCAAGGTTAGAAGCTATTCGTCTATTACTTGCGTTTGCTTGTTATAAAAATTTCAGGTTATTCTAGATGGACGTCAAAAGTGCATTCCTAAATGGATTTATCCATGAGGAAGTTTATGTGGAACAACCACCTGGTTTGAAGACCCAAAGAAGCCGAGACTCGGTCTTCGGGTGAAAAAGGCCTTGTATGGTTTAAAGCAAGCACCTCGAGCTTGGTACGACGAGACTAAGTAAGTTTTTATTACGTAATGGTTTTGTCAAAGGTAAAGTAGATACTACTTTGTTTATTAAAAAGGAAAACAAAAGCTTTTTACTTGTTCAAATATATGTGAACGATATTATTTTTGGATCTCCTAACGAAAGTCTATGCAAGAAATTTTCTAAGTCTATGCGGGATGAGTTTGAAATGAGTATGATGGGAGAATTAACATTCTTTCTTGGACTCCAAGTGAAACAAATGAAGGAAGGAACTTTTATTTATCAAGAAAAATATGCAAATGATCTTGTCAAAAGGTTTCGATTGGAAAAGTGCAAAAAGACCGACATACCAATGTCATGTTCTCAGAAGATAGACAATGATGAAGAAGGGAAGAAAGTAGATCAAAAGCTGTACGGGAGCATGATCGGTTCACTTCTTTATCTTACGCTTCTAGACCCGATATTTTGTTTAGTGTTTGCATCTCAGCTAGGTTTCAATCGGATCCTAGAGAATCCCATCTCGGTGCTGCAAAACGTGTTATCAAATACGTTGCCTCATCTTCAAGCATCGGTCTCGGTATCCCAAGAAAGGAGACTTTAATCTTCTAGGATACTCGAGATGCGAGATCTGGCCGGTTGCGGGAGTCGATAGAAAGAGCACTTCTGGAACTTGTCAACTGCTTGGAAACAGGACAGTGTCTTGGTTTTCAAGGAAGCAAAGCACGGTAGCTCTCTCAACGACAGAAGCAGAGTATGTAGCTCTTGGAAGCTGCTGTTCGCAAATTCTATGGATAAAACAACAGCTACAAGACTTTGGCATTGAAGACTCATGCACAAAAATCAGATGTGACAACACCAGTGCGATCAATCTCACCAAAAATCCAATCCTTCATTCAAGAGCAAAGCATATTGAGATTCGACATCACTTCATTAGAGATCACATTCAAAATGGAGAAATCTCGATTCAATTTGTTGATTCAAAGAGTCAACTAGCGGATATATTCACAAAGCCTTTGTAGAAAAATCAATTCGACTCTATCCGTTCAAGACTCAACATTTTGAAGCTTGAAGAAGTTAAAGTCTAGAGACTCACCAACTCCAAGACTCTAATCTCTCAGACGTTAAACCCTCAGACTCAGACGTGCATGGCTATAGACTGTAAGTTGCTATTTTATCTAAAAGGTACGAATTCTCGTTTAGTTATCTAATCTCGAAAAGGTACGATCTTTTGTTCGATTATTCAATAATCTGTGTGAAATTCGAAAACTTGTCTTTTAAGGGTTAATTTTGGCAGTTATTGATTTTGAAAAGAAGTGTTCGTACACTTTCCTTGTACCGGTTGAACTTCCCTTTTCAAAACGGAGTTATATATATACGGTTTTTCTTCGCCCAAATTTTCAAAACCCTAAAAAGAACTCTCCTCCAGATCCTGTTTCTATTTCCTGTTCATCTTCGAGAGAGTGGTCATTTTTCTTGGGAAAGCAAGTGAAGGAATCTTCCAATCGTCAAAGAAGGATGTCTTCTTCAAGGAAATCATCAAGAATCGCAAGCGGGACCACAAAGAATGGAGAAGGGACCGACTCACTTCGATCTTGCGAGGAAGAAGACTTATCAAGTCGGCGACAAAGTCCGATTCGCTCTCCTCCACGTCATTCAACACCTCCTGCCCCACAAGATGCGAGTCAACATCGGAAGAAGAGATAATCGAGGATGCCGACCCAAGAAGAGTCCAAAGACCCTCCTTTATCTCTAAGCTTTATCGTGCGTTGAAAAGCTCGTACTTCATTAAAATATATAGATGAATTCCTTAAGGACAAAAATTATGGAAATGAGTATTTTTTTCTGCGGAAAATGGAAGAATTGGGAATTGCTCCGAAAGGAAGGGCGGAAGAGGCACTTGCGAACATTCCAAGTGACCCTCGTATGCCAGGACAAAATCTGATTGAAGGGAACGATGATGACAGAATGTTCCTTGAATTTCAACCTAAAATGGGTGTGGCAGCAAAAGTGAAAGGAAATCGGATGGATTTTGTTTAAGTCCAAGGATCAGGAAAAGGTGTATTTCAGGCTGTTGAAAAGAGGGGTAATCAACCCTAGAAGTGTCGATTTTGACTTTCTGGCCACCGTCAACGTAAACTTAAGAGAGAAGTTGAATTTGCTTCAACTTGAGACTTTTTGCTCAGACTCTACGGACGGGTATGCTCAACTGACTGCTTATTTCTATTCAAATCTTAGCTTTTTGGATGCGAATAGAATTTCATTCAGTGTACGAGATCAAGTCTATGTGGTAGATGTGAATATGTTGGCGGACATAGTTGGAGTTGAACGAGGACGTTATCTGCCAATCAAAGTCTCACCTGCTCGTACTACTCTGGAACTTATCAAAGATAGGGACGTAGAGAAGAAAATTACCTATTCCAGGATGAATGCCATCAACATTGTGCTTCATAAGATTGTGATCAACTGTCTTAGACCGAAGTCTACCTCAAAGACTTCTGTGTCTCTTTCTGAAGCAAAGTTGATGTACGCGATCAACTCAGGACGGAAGTTCTCTCTCCCGCACACTATTCTCTTCCATATGTACAGAGCAATGTCGAAAGACAAAGGACAATTGCCTTATCCTGGTCTGGTGACCAAGATCTTCAGACATATGAACATTGAACCGCCACAAACATTTTGTGTTCGACCGTGTGATAAAATGGTGGTAGGTTTGAAGATGTTAACAAAGATGCGTCTGCAAGAACTATCCAAGGCAATGGAGAAATTCAGAGTGAAATCTCCAGTCCAGTTTGCTTCAAAAAGGAAAGGAAAGGAGGCCATTGGTGCCCCATCAAAAAAGAAGAAAAGAACTCTCATCCTGGAGGATGAAGATGAAAATGAAGAGGATGAAGATCCTACTATCCAAGCACTGACAAGAACCAGACGTTCTGTGTCTCAACCGACAGAACTTCAGAAGAACAGAGAAGAAGAAGAGCAGAGAGAGAAGGAGAAAGAAGCTGAAGAAGAAAGAGAAGGAGAGAAAGAAAAGTCTGCTGAATCTGGAGAGAAGGGAAATCAAGAGCATGATCATCACTCTTCCCCGCTCGATGTCCTAGAGACAGGGGAGTTGGCAAGCAAGAAAGGTCCTCACCTCATGCTGCTGTTAGTGAAATTCCAAGGCAATCTCCAGCAGACCCAGAAGAATTTCAGGCTTCTCAATTGCCTGAAGAAGGTGATACGTCGATTCCAAATCTGCCAGACTATATAGAAGCGCCATCATCTACATTTACTTCATCAGAGAAAGCTCATGCCGGTACACAGACGGACGATTCTGCAGATTTTCGTAGCATCATGAATATTCTTCTGGAAATGCGTAATCAGATATATGTTCTGGACTGTGAAATCCAAGCCTTGAAGCATGCTGGACAAGCATCTTCGGTCTCTCTGGAGGATAAATTCAAAGACCTCGCTCTGCAACTTCAAGCCAATGCTAAGGGAGAAGAGGTAGCTCAACCGAGGGAAGACTGAAGAAGCTCGAAGGAGTAGTCCATCCATTAGGGATTTCCGGATCGTGCGCATTCCCAAGCGAGACATGACTCCTTTCTCACCCTTTTTAATGATGACAAAAAGGGGAGAATCAATTTGAACCAACAACTTTCAACTTTTTAAAACTTTTGTGGTTATGTTTATTTTTGAGTATGACTTGAGAACTTGAACTTGGGTGTGAATTTAAATTTGACGAATTGGTTGTGGATTTTGATGCTTGACTTGGTTGCATTCTTATCAAGTGTTGTTATATGGTATTACTCATGAAAGACTAACCAATTTTCTGTGGATGCGAGTCTGGTTGCTTTATTAATCTTTTTGAGTTAGCCATATTGCTGAGAAATGTTTTTGCGGGTCAAAGTTGTTCAAATCTACAAAAAAGTTTTGTCACCATCAAAAAGGGGAGATTGTTGGAGAAATCTTTCCGAATATTTTGAAGCCGACAAAACATTTCTATCGATCTAAGTTTGGATGTTTGGAGACCGACGGTTTAAAGTCGAAGACTTTGCATTCTCAAGACTCAAGACTCAAGACTTAAGAATCAAGACTCGAGACTTAAGTCTATTCTCACCGACGTCTTTCTAATCCGGACGAAGGAAATCCAAAGCCGAGGTATATGGTTGAGGATTAGATCCTATCTTCTCGGAGAAGATTCTTTGGTTGGATAATCATTTCGGATTCTTTAATTCTTATCTAAGATCGATTGAAGATCCGATGGTCGACGAAATATTCTTGGAATGTTCTATTCTTGGAAACCAAGATCCCGATTGTATGGGCGAACAGGGATTGATGGGCTATCATCGATTCCTTAAATAGCTTGGATAATCTTCTTGATTGATTCCGTCCAACGGGTAGATTGGAGGAATTCCTTTGGTAAGTGCCAACGGCTATGATGGCATAAAGGAGTATAAAAGGAAGACGTTCTAGCTATTTTAAGTGTGTGATCGATAGAAAAATTCCAGTCTGAAGAACCTTGATTGTTAGTCGATCTTGTTCGAGCGAAATTGTATACACGAGAGAGTGTTTATACTTGGTGACACCTTGAGCGAGTGTGGTAGATCGTCTACACCTAGAAATCAAGGAAGATCAACACTGTAATATCTCTTTGATCATAGTGGAATCGAGCCAATTGGCTGTTAGTGCAGAAGAGTGGACGTAAGCTTGAATCAAGCCGAACCACTATAAACCGCGTGTTCAATTCTCTCTTTCCCTTACTCAGTCTTACGATTGATTTTTAATTATCCAACTGTCTAAGTATTGTGCAATCTTTAAGAGAATTTTTATATACCTATTCACCCCCCTCTAGGTACTCGTACTAGCTATATCATAGCGTAGATCACTCCTTGGTGGTGAGCCAAGAAGCCCTTTATCCATGGCTGGTGGAATCCTTAGGCCTTGGTGGTGAGCCAAGAAGCCCTTTATCCTTGGCTGGTGGAATCCTTAGGCCTTGGTGGTGAGCCAAGAAGCCCTTTATCCTTGGCTGGTGGAATCCTTAGGCCTTGGTGGTGAGCTTCTCCTATCCCGAAGTCCTTTATCCTTGGCTGGTGGAAGCTTTAGGCCTTGGTGGTGAGCTTTGTAGATCTTGAATCTCATCCTCGGTTGGTGGCGAGGCCTTTATACCTTTGGGAGGAGATCGTTTTATCTTTTATTATTCCTTTTCATTTCTTCCTCGTATACACTACTCCATATACTTAACCACAAAAATCCCCTCTCAAAAATCCGTTCTAGAATCACTCACCCCATCACACATCACCTTGTCATTCATGGGATTCTGTCTGTTCATGTTTGCGATGATGGGATCATGTTGGGGATGCTGCTGCCACCAGCTAACAGACCGAGCTGGGTGTGACTGAACGTGACAAATAGCAAATGAAGCTTTTTTATGGACTGCCAACACTTACTAATAGACTCATGTATAGGACTTCTGGGAAAGAAAGAATGTGAAAGGAAAGTCGGTTATCTTTTGGTATAGAAAAGCCTTGACTTTTTGATGTACCAACTCATGATGTCCATCAAGATATGAACTGTGTGGGACCAATCTAAATGATATAAACCCCCAAGACTTATGGAACCATTATAATTCTATGGCATTAGAGTAATATATTATCATGTCAAGTGAAAGGTAAGCAAACTTTGCCGACCCCAATGGATCGGGGGCCATTCCGAGTGTGCCACATATTTACTCTAGGATCCTTCTGCGCCCTTGCTTGGGCACTAGCTTTGCCCTGGAGTTGCTCTAGAGGTTCCCTTTTAGAGGGCTAAGAACAGTTTATTATGTAATACCAACAATACAATTGAGAATATCATTGCCTTGGTGGCCATGGTGGTTTGAGATCTCTCCCTCACACGAAGGAGAGGAGTTCGCATCACCTCACGATCGGTTGGGGTCTTAAGTGTGATGTCGGGGGTGGTGGGTCCTCCCCATTACGTGTCCTCCCAGGTTTACTCGTCAGTTGCTAGCTGTACGGGGTTCTTGGGTCACTTAAAAAAAAAAGAAACAAAAAAATTGCGAATTCAGAACCACAAGTTGAGGAGATTATCAACAATCACGTGCATATCCTAAGCTTTGATACCCACTACGGTAGGGATGTGGCGCCTAACTTCCTTTGACCGCATGGCACCCCTCGCTTCCAAACTTTGGCCATGCTTGCAACGTCCCACGAGGTATTGCCGACCCATTTGTATTATTGTTCATATACACAAGTGGAAGCGGAAACAAGTCTCCCAGCCATTCACAACAAAATAGGGATAGTTACAACATACTAGCTATTTATATCCAAACTTCAACGTCACTCGTTACACCATTTCACACTTGGAAAAAGTTTCGGCATTAGCCTAGCTCCTTTCTACTATGAAGTGACTTGAAAATAGTGGTATCTTACACATGCTTGGCTAGTCACAATTTGGGCTTAAAAAAGATTAACCAATGAGGAGTCAGATAAACTAAATGAGTGAAACTCCCTAGACCTCACGCATGGAAGTCATTCGCCTCGAAAACACCTTAAACAAGTTATCTATCAACATTTAGCAAAGCAACTTCTATGTTACCTTAACTATAACATGAATGCTCGTTCCACTTCCTCAAATTCATCAATATGAGCAATATTAACAATTCTTAAAACACCTCATACACTCAAGAGCCTAATATAAAACATGCAATATAACATAGTCATACGCCCTTGCCATACAATAATCCAGACCTGCTCATATATTAATCTCATGTCACACGTGTGTAGACTATAGCATCGCTTGTTGTTTCTTAAAATATGCAAGTACGCATTCATGCCATGCAATATTCTAGAATTGGTCAAATGTCAATTTGAGATCACATGTGTGCCAACCATAGCTTTACTTCTCAAAACATGCATTTATGCACTCATGCACTTTTCACACAACCATGTCCAGATTATTACAACCACTTAGGACGCAAGGCCAACCTATAGGTTCGTAGTCATCTGGCGTAACCAAGCATCGTCGCACCCCATTAGGCACAGCATCATCCTGGCGTATGCATATGCCTCAGGACAACATTCAAATAGGGAACTTCGTTTCGAAATCCGTCCACAAACAACATCTTGTTGACTTGGGGCCATCCAAATTTGATTGAGTATTGTCCCGCATAATCATACGCATCAAGATAGAACCATAACCCTGCATAATCATATGCATCAAGCTTTTTAAGTGATCGCATGAGCATAAACATCACTCAAATTCAGTTGATATCCTTCTCATTAGTCGATGGAAGAGTGTGTAATGCTCATAACATATGCAACCACACTAGTTACATACAACCATGTCATGCTATCATGGCACATGATCACATCCAAATCATGCATTTGTCAAATTAATCATACTTCTAACCCATTATAGAACTGTCATCAAGGTAAGATAAATCATTACAATTGTGTATAAGTTATTGTAATATTCTATCACATTATCGTAACATGTCATCATAACTTCACCTTCACCACATATCACAACATAATAACTTATTGCATGTCCACTTATCACATTTCAATAGCTTATGGGATATTAGAAAGGCTTATCACGATAACCTATGGTAGCCTATGATATCCTATCACGACAACCTATTGCAATAACATATTGACAAAGTATGATAGCATAGCGGCAAAAAATGATAACCTGTTCAAATAACCTACCAACAAAGCATGATAACCTATCCCAATAGCCTATATGTGAAGCGAGATAACCTATTAGAAACCTATGATTACTTATCATAAAAAACCTACTTATCACATCAATAAAACATCATTTAACCCTACTCTAGCCCTAAACTAACTCAAAAATGAAATAACAAACCTATTCACGGGCTAAAAACCCACTCACTCTCGATTCCAAGCTCGGCAGGTAAGGGCGAAGGTCCAACATGGGTTGAATGGTTGTATAGTGCTCAGTGGTGCCTGGTCACCTTCCAAATAGATCGTGGCAAGGCTGGGCCTAGCGGCACGACTCATGGTGAGGCTTGGCAAGGCTTGATGGTAGCTAGTAGTTGCCTAGCAACTAATGACAAGGCAAAAATAGCCAAGGGACAATGGTGTGCGGAGGTGAGGAAAACGGTTCAGGACATGCAGCTTTCGGTGGTTCATGGTGGCTCCAACCAAGAGTAGAAGAGAGGGATACAAGCGTGAGATGAGGGATGGGAAGGATGAGAGGTTTCAGCTAGCGCAAGGAAATGCGAGAGAGAGAGAGAGAGAGAGAGAGAGAGAGAGAGAGAGAGGTGGCTGAATGAGGTAGGGGAGAGAGACAAAGATTGTTGCACAAGTTTAGATCATTGGATGGCAAGATGCATCCTTGCTTCCCAAGACAAGAATGGGAGGCCAAGATTGTTTCTTGTTTTACTTCGTCCCCAAGTTCCATTAACGTTGTTTAATGCACATTAAATAAACTCATTATGCCTACGCTAGAAAATATGATAGGTAGGCTTAGCTAGGTAGGGTAGGTTAAGCACGCCATCATCTTCTCTCTCCTCTCCTCATTGGGCGCCCATTTCTTGTTTTCTTTGGTAGAGGGGCAAAAAGAAAATTTCACAAGCCCGTGGCCTTGTTCATGGACATGGGCATTAATAATGAAGGACTGGAAAAGACCAAAAGGGGCTTAGGTGGCCCATGGGCTACTCTAAGCCACCTATGATGGGTGTGAGGCCAATTGGGCAGCTCAGCTTGGGCTTGGGCCCTTTGGGCTATCCTTCATGGGTCCAAGTGCCCATTGGGCCCACTTGTGGGTCCTTGTCCATGGCAAATTTCTACCTGTCCTAGTTTTTACATCTGATCTATGCAAAATCGAGTTTTTGCCCCTTAAGTGACCTTCTCAGCGTTTCCGTGCCCTATCGATTCCTATTGTAATCCAACTCTAAAGATTTGCCACTATTCTATTCCCATTCCAGAAATTAGGATTGAATTGAGTATGTCGCAATTATCTCCTGACTTATTTGAGCTATTACTAGGAAAAACAACTAACGAAGACCATGGGTACACACAATCGAGCATTAAAGGCTAAAATATGCAATTTTGCAATCCTTTACAATAGACCTATTAAACTATATTATCCGTGCTTAGGAAATTGATGAAATTGAATCATAGCCTTTAATTACCTATCACATCATTTGTGACACTATATGGTTGAGCTTATGGAATTCTAGTCTATTGGAATGAGGTTGGTCAGAGGAATGTCATTGGTCCAGATTTAGTCCAACCTAGGTAACCATCGTGCACGTAAGTAAATTTCTGGGTAGGTGATCATGGTTTCCCAGAAGTGTCACCTCTAAAAGGTATGTATTGTTTTGGGGAAACAGAAAATTATGTCCAAGGTACATTGAGCCATTTCAAATCTTAGAAAGGATTGGGAATGTGGCCTATTAATTGATGCTGTCATCAAAATTTGCTCAGATACTTGACGGGCTTCATGTATCTCTGTTAAAAAAATATGAGCTCAATCCAGCACATGTGTTGAACTTCGAGGGTATCAAAGTAGATGACGCCGGGTTGTTCGTCGAGGAGCTAATGCAAATCGTAGATAGAAGAGAGCAAGTGATAAGCGAAACTTTGTGGGCACTATCGGAGGTTGTCTGGGGTTGTTGGGCTCCACCATTGGAGGTTCAACTTGGCTGCAAAGCGTGGTCAATGTAAAGGCCTGGCAATGCAAAAATTCGGCAAACTTTGAGGCCGAGTGCACATAAGTGGCAGCTGAATGAGAGGGAGAGGGAGCTCGGCACCCTCCCTGTGATCGTGTGCCTCTTCTATTACGTCCCAACCTCCCCTTTTTTCAAGTAAAAGAATGACCGATCTAGGGCTTTTCCTTAAATATACCACTTTTCTAAATTAAACAAAAGAGATTGTGTGATATTTTCAAAATAGGAAATTAAAGTATTTATCTTTCTTATTTCCGCCATGATTAATTTTTCATAAATAATGCAATCATGACGGGGTAGGAGTGATCTACGAAAAGATAAAACGATCTCCTCCCAAGGTATAAAGGCCTCGCCACCAATCGAAGATGAGGATCAAGATCTACGAAGCTCACCACCACGGCCTAAAGCTTCCACCAGCCAAGGATAAAGGACTTCGGGATAGGAGAAGCTCACCACCAAGGAGTGATCTACGCTCCAAGGATAACGAAACCGAAAGGAGTTATCCACTCTCCAAAAGAGTTCACTCAAGTTGAGGAAATCTCACCATTCTCATTCATGAAATTCGTATATCCCCTACATTGGATAGTTTTCCCTATTTATAAGAGGATTTTAGCCTTAGGAAATATTAAAAAAAAACTTTAATGAGCTAGGAACTGAAACGTTCTACTCTTGAGCTACATAAAAATAAAAATAGCAAGGAACTTAATAAAAAGCCTTTACTATCACGGGAACTAAATGCCCATTAATCTTTGACCTTCCACATTCTCGAACCGTTAACTTTCCATATTCTTGAACCGCTTTCGTGAACCTCCCATGACCAGAATGGCCTCCAATTGATACCTATCGATATACCACAAATTACCGAGAAGTAATTAACATTATTCATTCAAAATTTCGAAAGCACATAATGTCCAACTTCTTTATGGGCTTGGATAAGCATCGATTGTTCTTGGTTGGTCCATGGAGCTATGTTGGATCCTCTCGCATCACTAAGCCAACTTCAATTGGATCCCTCGGGTGTCTGAACTTGTTATGCCGTGGAACCCTCTAGAGCTCGAAAAATCTTGGTAGAACTCTTTAGAACTAAATTTGATGAAGTAGAAAAACTTTGGGAAGCCGATAATAATTCATGTCCACTCCATTTCTTGGCGAAAGGGTTTTCAAATCAATAATGGATGCAGCAATTAGGTAGGATATTTCTCTTAGCTTTCTTTGGGCTTATGATTTCCCTAATTCTAAGATTGCCGCTTCATTCACATGCTTTGTGAAACAAATGTGTTCCTAAAAGAACTTCAGTAAGATGATTTGGTCGAAACATTCATGTGCCTTACTCATTTTAAGGAAAAAAAGGAGGGGAACTTTTCATGCATCTCCTAACCAACCGTAATTTATTTTCACATAAGAGGTTACGACTTAACACGTGATTACTCATGGTAAATGATTCTTACCGTCCAATTCGAAGGATTTTAG
The DNA here is from genome assembly GCA_016097545.1 of Eucalyptus victrix. Lineage (NCBI taxonomy): Eukaryota > Viridiplantae > Streptophyta > Magnoliopsida > Myrtales > Myrtaceae > Eucalyptus > Eucalyptus victrix. The sequence goes on along the minus strand of CM027845.1, from coordinate 24,142,244 downwards.
ATATGAAGAAATTTGCTCCATGAAAGAAGCGTAGTAGATATTATGTGATAGATTTATAATGGTTCGACTTTTAATACGGGAGGATCCGACTTAGCCTTATTAGCGCATTTAGCACCATCATTGCTCATTCAAGTTCAGATAGAATTTGGGCATAACATGCGTCAATGGATCAACTTTGAAGATTCGAACTAAAACGGTTCCAAATGATTTTAGCTAAAGTTATCATACAACGAATAATGAGTTGTTGCTGGTTTCTCGATATGCTCTAGAAGTTGCTGATGTCGAAGATTCTCATCAAATATCCAAGGAAGTTGTTGATAATGGCCTCCAATTGTCATGTTGTTGAGAGTCTTCGACATCAGCAACTTCCTTGGATATTTGACGAGAAGCTTCGTGAGTTCACTCAATCCAAGATCGAAAAGGTCAATGAATCTTAAGAGAAGAAAGCAAATTAAGATTGAAAGAAGTTTCAAATTCAACTTGGGGATATCATGTGGATTCACCTGAGAAAGGAGAGATTTCCATCATTTCGAAAGAATAAGCTCATATCAAGAGCTGATGGCCCATTTAAAATTATCAACACTTATAAGATTGATCTTCTATAAGAGTTTGGAGTTTCAACGACTTTTAATGTGAGACCTTTCTCCCGACTTCGAGGATGAAGATTTCTTAGATTTAACAATAAATCTCAAACAACCCAGGGAGGATGTGGGAGCATCCACTTAGAGGCATCAACCCATTCAGCACCATCATTGTTAATTCAAGCCAAGATATAATTTGGGCTTAACATGTTTCAATGGGTCAAGACTGAGGTTTCCAATTAAAGCGGTCCCGAACCATTCTAGGTGAAAATATCGATGCCAATGATTAATGAGTTATCGATATGATATATTAGATGGTAGTTTTCTCAACGACATAACAATGGGAGGCCATTCAACCATATAGAATGTTGGTCATATAAGTTATTCTTAAGATTGTACATATTTAGGATGAAGCTACTTTTACATAAAGCTCGGTAGACGTTTCTAGAAACATTGCTGCAACCCACACTCATCGCTCGATCCCTCTCATAAGGAAAGGAATGGGAAAGATCTGGTGACTTCCCCCAAACTCGTACCCCGCATGACAGCAGAGTGTCACGACCTGTACCCACACGAGCGACACACCTCAAGAGAGGAGATCAGGCATGAATATTGGATTTCAGAGTACCTTTACCATGGTATCCCTTCCTCCCTCAAGAAAGGAATCAGTTCATCCATTAGGATTTTTCCACATGTAGGTATACTAAATTATGGTGAGTCTTATCAAGACCCATACCTTGCGCAACGGGTTCCGTTATACAATCCTAAAAACAAAACAGGGATCATCACTAGCCTCGTTTTTTGCGGTTAGCTAGAAACTCAATCAAGGATCATGAGTGTTCCCTTAATTCCAACGCAATCAAATATCAAGGTTCAAGGACTTGGGTTCGCCATTATTTCTATTATTGTCCCTTTGATACCTAAATAGTATGTTATTTTTACCTAACTCGTTCATGCATTTCTTCTTACATTTTTGTAATCATTAGTCCTAAATTAGGCGATCATGCATAGTTGGTCTTTTTCATGATGTTCTATTTCTAAAGAAAATGAAAATAAAGCATTCAATAGAGGTTTAGGGCTCGCATACATCGACCCTATCATACATACGAAAATCCCATGCATTACAAGCCTCGTACCAAGCATTCTCCATAAAGTCCTCCAGAAGTGGCTTAAGAACTTGGAATCACGATCCGACACAATGGTCTTTGGTACTCCATGAATGCGGATAATCTCTTTGAAATATAATTCAGCAATATGAGATGCATCATTGGTCTTGTGACATGGCAAGAATTGAGCCATTTTAGAGAACCGATCGACGACCACCATGATAGAATCCTTTCCTCTTTGAGTTCTAGATAGAGCCACAATGAAATCCATGCTAACATCCTCCCAGGGCTGCAACGGTATCGGAAGTGGAGTTTACAAACCTTGATGGATATGGCTTTTTGATCTTTGACAAGTTGCACACCTTGAGATGGTAGCATGCACATCTCCACTCATCTTTGGCCAATATAAATGCTCTTGAAGTACCTCAAGAGTTTTGTTCATACCAAATTGACCAGCCAATCCTCCACCATGCGCTTCTCAAATCGACAATTCGAGAAAAGAAGTCTTCAGCACAGATTATTCGAGAAAAGAAACCCATCTTGCAAAGAATATATACCTTGAACTCCCTGCTTGCAATTGTTGATGATAGAGGAGAATTCCGCATCTTCAAAATAAAGTTCCTTCATTGATTGAAATCTGAGAATCCTAGAGTCCAAAACTGCAAGCTTAGAATATCTTCTCGATAAAGCATCTGCTACAACATTGGTGTGGCTCGGTTTATATTTGGAGACGAAAGAAAAGGATTGAAGAAATTCTACCCATTTTGCATGTCTCGAATTAAGCTTGCGTTAGCAACTAATAAACTTAAATGCCTGATGATAAGAATGAATGACAAATTGCTTTGGCCTCGAATAATGAATCCAATGATCAATAGCTCGGACAATGGCATAGAACTCTTTGTTATAAGTTGAATAATTCCTCTTGGAATCGGATAACTTCTCGCTGAAATATGCCAATGGTTTTTGTGCTTGCACAAGTACAGCACCAATACCACCTCCACTTGAATCACACTCGACTTCAAATACTTTATCTAAATCAAGAAGTGCAATAATAGCGGACTCACAAAGCTTCTGCTTGATTATGTCAAAGGCGTTTTGAGCAGCCTTTGTCCATTCAAAAGCACCATTCTTCATGCATTCGGTTATAGGAGCCATGATGGTACTAATGTTTTTAACAAAACATCGATAGAAAGAAAAAAGTCCATGAAAACTTCTTACATCAGAAATGGACATCGGAACTGGCCAAGTCTTCATAGCTTCCACCTTGGTTTGATCAATAGAGATCCCATCTTTGGAAACCACATAACCAAGAAACACAACGCTCAAAGAGAAGAACTCACATTTCTCCATTTTAGCATATAGTTTTTGATCTCTTAAGACATTGAAGACATGTTTTAAACAACGACAAATCGGCCAATAAAGGAACGAAGAACCTCATTTATAAGTCTCATGAAGATACTTGGAGCATTAGATAATACGAATGGCATAACCAACCGCTCATCAAGGCATCGCTTAGTCTTGAAAGCTGTCTTCCATTCATCACCTTCTCGCATTTTGATTTGATGATAACCACTTCGCAAATCCATCTTTGAAAACATAGAAGAACCATATAATTCGTCAAGCATATCATCAAGTCTAGGAATAGGGTACCTATACTTATTGGCAATGTTGTTTATGGCCCGACTATCAACACACATTCGATATGTACCATCCTTCTTAGGTACAAGTAGAGCCAGAACAGAACAAGGACCCATGCTTTCTCGAACATATCCTTTGAGGATAAGTTCATCGACTTGTCTTTGTAACTCCTTTGTATCCTTCGAATTGCATTGGTAAGCTGGCTTGTTTGGTAGAGGAGCACTAGGGATCAAATCAATTTGATGCTCAATACCTCTTATGGGAGGTAATCCAAGTGGCAAATCCTCCAAAACACATCTGCAAATTCTTTCAACAAGCAATGAATTTTTGGATGTTTGGGTCGCTCTATCTCACTCTTTTTTTCAACCACAAGCAAACCAAAAATATTCTTTTGTTTGCTAACGGCTCTCTCAACCCGTGTCTCACTCAAGAATAGATTTTCCTTACAAGTGTTTCCCTCCCTAAGTTGATTATTATGTATCGAATAAGGACTTAATGGTAAAAGAGTAATGCATTTTTGTTCCTTATGAAAAGAGTATGTGTTTTTCCGACCATCATGCATAGCATTTATATCAAATTACCACAGTCTACCCAATAACAAGTGGGATGCCTCCATAGGAATCACATCACACACAACCTCATGTCAATAGTTTTGCCTAATCAAAAATGCTATAAGAACACATTTGGTTACCTTCAGTTAATTCCCTTGATTGAGCCATTGGAGCTTGTATAGTTGAGGATGTTTCGTTGTTGGAAGCTTCAACTTGTCGACAAGAGTTGTCGAAGCAACATTGGTGCAGCTCCCATCATCGATGATCTCCGAACACACCTTTCTTTCCTTTATTCTCCCTTTGCTCTTTATTTGGAGAAACTTCAACATGCAATGCTCTTTGGATGATCAACAGCTCACCATCATCGGCTTTCTCCACAACTTCTTCTTCCCGATCAGATTCGGAAATATTTTGCTCTTCATTGTCGTCAGCCTCTTGAAGCGCCAAATTGATCTCCTCAATTTCTTGAAGAGCCATAACTCTCCGATTTGGACAATTTTCTTGTAAATGCCCAAAACCATGGCACTTAAAGCATTTCCTCCAATCACCTTCAAACTTCTTTTGAACTTCTTTGGAAGGCTCTGCATTCTTTCACCCTTGCATGTGGAAGCACCCTTAAAATAGGATGTCGCCTTTGTTGAGGTTCTGGAGGAAAACCTCTTGCTCTTCAATTGTTTTTCGACTTTTATGGCTAACTTACATACGTCTTCAACGGACCAATACCGTTGAAGTTCAACCATATCAGCAATTTCTCAATTCATGCCGCCAAGAAAATGAGTGATGGTTTGCTTGGGATCTTCTGGAACTTCACTCCTCATTTTGAGTTGTTCAAACTCACGAATGTATTCTTCAATGCTCATCCCATGTTGTCTTAGGGAGTTCAGTTTGAGGAAGAGATCTTGCTTACAGTTGTCGGGCAAGAACCTCTTCTTCATCAACTTCTTGAGTTTTTCCCAAGACTTGATTCGGCCTCTTCCTTCCCTTGCTCGTTGATGCTTTAGATTCTCCCACCATAGAGAAACATATTTGGTCAACTTTAGGACAGCAATCTTAGATTTCTTCTTATCCGAATAGGATTTGAAGTCAAAAATTCGTTCGGTTTTGTGTAGCCAATCTACAAAGTCGTCGGGATTAAGATTACCGTCAAACTCGAGGACCTCCACTTTAATGTCTCTTTCATCCTCCTTATGCCTCCCTCTCCATCTTCGTCTTCGAATTGAAGATTAAGAATCACTAGAGTGTAGAATGGTTCGGTTGTCTCCAATGGACTCGGAATCGCCATCAGAATTTTGACGAGATTCGGAATCGTCACATCGATGCTGTTCGTTGGGACGCCTTGTTGGTTGTCCTTGTCTCGCCGGATTCTCTAGAAGATTGAGGACTAGCTCCATTTGTTGTTGCATATTTTGCATTGCACAATCTCGCCTTTCATTGTGCGCTTGCTTCAGAGTCAAGCCTCTAGGAACTTGTTCATCCATAAGGAATTTGTAACAAAAGACAGAAACGAATCACTCAAATGAGTTGAACCTTGAGCTCTGATACCATTATTTTGATGCGTGATGGGGTGAGTGATTCTAGAACGGATTTTTGAGAGGGGATGTATGGAGTAGTGTATATGAGGAAGAAACGAAAAGAAATAAGAAAAGATAAAATGATATCCTCCCAATGTTTAAAGGCCTCGCCACCAACCGAGGATGAGGATCGAGATCTACGAAGCTCACCACCAAGGCCTAAAGCTTCCACCAACCAAGGATAAAGGATTTCGGGACAGGAGAAGCTCACCACGATGGCCTAAAGATTCCACCAGCCAAGGATAAAGGCTTCATGGGTCACCACCAAGGAGTGATCTACGCTCCAAGGATAAAGAAACCGAAATGAGTTATCCACTCTCCAAAGGAGTTCACTCAAGTTGAAGAATTCTCACCATTCTCATTCATGAAATTCGTATATCTTACATTGGATAGTTCTCCCCTATTTATAGGAGAATTTTAGCTCTTAGGAAATATTAAAAACAAACTTTAATGACCTAGGAACTGAAACATTCAACTCTTGAGCTACATAAAAATAAAAACGGCTAGAAACTTAATAAAAAGCCTTTACTATCACGGGAACTAATGCCATTTAATCTTCGGCCTTCCACATTCTCGAACCGTTAGCTTTCCGTGTTCTTGAACCTTTGGCTTTCCATATTCTCGAACCGCTTTCGTGAACCTCTAGCCTTCCCAAAATTCGTGCTCCTCCCTTGACCAGAAAATAATCATTCTGAAGCTTCTTCAATTGGTAATACAAGACATCTAAAATGGCCTCCCATTGATACCTATTGATATACCACGACGTAATTAACATTATTCATTCAAAATGATCCATTGAAGCACATAATGCCCTACTTCTTTATTGGCTTGGATAAGCATTGATGGTTCTGAGTTGGTCCATGGAGCTACGTTGGATGCTCCCGCATCATTGAACCTCTAGCCTTCGAAAAATTCAAGCTCCTCCCTTGACCAGAAAATAATCCTCCTGAAACTTCATCAATTGGTCATACAAGACATCTAAAATGGCCTCCCATTGATACCTATTGATATACTACAAAGTACTGATAAGTAATTAAGATTATTCATTCAAAATGACCCATTGAAGCACATAATGCCCAACTTCTTTATTGGCTTGGATAAGCATTGATAGTTCTGAGTTGGTCGATGGAGCTACATTGGATGCTTCCGCATCAAAAATCGTTCGATTGTCTCCAATGGATTCAGAATCACCATCAAAATTTTGACAAGATTCAGAATCGTCACGCCAATGTCGTTCATTCAAACGCCTTGCTGGTTGTCCTTGTCTCGCCGAATTCTCATGAAGATTGAGGACTCGCTCCATTTGTTGTTGAAGATTTAGGATTGCACGATCCCACCTTTCGTTGTGCGCTTGCTCTAGAGTCAAGCCTCTAGGAACTTGTTCATCCGTAAGGAATTTGTAACAAAAGAAAGAAAGGAATCACTCAAATGAGTTGAACCTTGAGCTCTGATACTAATATTTTGATGCTTGATGGGGAGAGTGATTCTAGAACGGATTTTTCAGAGGGGATTTTTATGGTTAAGTGTATGGAATAGTGTATACGGGAAACAAACGAAAAGGATTAAGAAATGATAGAGCGATCTCCTTCCAAGGTATAAAGCCCACGCCACCAACCAATGAAGAGGATCGAGATCTATGAAGCTCACCACCAAGGCCTAAAGCTTCCACCAACCAAGGATAAAGGACTTCGGGATAGGTGAAGCTCACCACCAAGGCCTAAAGATTCCACCAGCCAAGGATAAAGGGCTTCTTGGCTCACCACCAAGGAGTGATCTATGCTCCAAGGATAAAGAAACCGAAATGAGTTATCCACTCTACGAAGGAGTTCACTCAAGTTGAGGAAATCTCACCATCTCATTCATGAAATTCGTATCTCCTCTACATTGGATAGTTTCCTCTATTTATAGGAGGATTTTAGCTTTAGGAAATATTAAAAACAAGCTTTAATGATGTAGGAACTTAAACGTTCGATTCTTGAGCTACATAAAAATAAAAATCGCTAGGAACTTAATAAAAAGCCTTTACTAACACAAGACCTAAATGCCTTTAATCTTCAGCCTTCCACATTCGCGAACCGTTAGCTTTCCGTGCTCTTGAAGCTTTGGCTTTCCATATTCTTTAACCGCTATCATGAACCTCTAGCCTTCCCAAAATTCGAGCTCCTCCCTTGACCAAAAAATAATCCTCCTGAAACTTCATCAATTGGTCATACAAAACATCTATTGATATACCACAAAGTACTGATAAGTAATTAACTTTATTCATTCAAAATGATCCATCGAAGCACATAATGCCGAACTTCTTTATTGGCTTGAATAAGGATCGATGGTTTTGAGTTGGTCGATGGAGCTACGTTGGATGCTCCCGCATCACATTCTCGCTTAAACCGGCACCATCATCCCCTAATTTCTTCCCCTCAATCATTAGCTATCATTAGGTATGCATGGAGGACACTTGGCACACTTCAAAGGACAAGTGAGGGAGGGCATGCAACCGGTCTCTTCCCTTCCCTTTGCACGCTCGACAGCCCCTCATGGGCTTATGGGCTGGCCAGCTTGGCCCATCATAGGCCCATCCCTCTTGGGCCTAAGACCTAGCTTAATTAACCTAAGATTAACCCTTTTAAAAAATAATTAAATCCCTATTAAATTAAAGTACTAAATTACAAATTAAGATAACTATACACTTGAAATTATAAATCCATAAGTTCCAATTTATCATACATATGGCCAAAGATAAAACTTCCTTTCCCAAAATTCATCCATTAAAGACTTGGCCATACATCTCTTCGCAAATCATGGATTAGAAGGCTACAAAATACAATAACGGTACTTCCATTTCCTATCCATGGCTCATGGTATATTTAGGGATTTTTATGAAATTCTGGGATGCCACATGTAACGCGTGTAAAAACTAATTCTAGGATGCCACATCATCGGCTTTCTCCACAACTTCTTCTTCCCTATCTGATTCAACAATATTTTGATCTTCATTACTCCCAGCCTTTTGAAGCGCGGAATTGATCTCCTCAATTTCTTGAAGAGTCATAACTCCCCGATTTGGACACTTTGCTTGTAAGTGCCCAACACCATGGCACTTAAAGCATTTCCTTGAATCACCTTTAAATTTCTTCTGGACTTCTTTAGAAGGCTCTACAATTGTTCCCTTGCCTTTGTCCTTTCGTGCTCTCGCCCTTGCTTGAGGAAGCGCCCTTAAAATAGGATGTCGCATTTGTTGAGGTTCTGGAGGAAAACCTCTTGTTCTTCAATTGTTTTTCGACTTTTATGGCTAACTTGCATATTTCTTGATTCATGCCACCAAGGAAACGAGTAATGGTTTGCTCAGGAACTTCTGGAACTTCACTCCTCATTTTGATTTATTCAAACTCACGAATGTATTCTTCAATGCTCATCTTTTGTTGTCTTAGGGAGTTTAGTTTGAGGAAGAGATCTTGCTCATAGTTGTCAGGCAAAAACCTCTTCTTCATGAACTTCTTGAGTTTTTCCCAAGACTTCATTCGGTCTTTTCCTTCCCTTGCTCGTTGATGCTTTAGATTCTCCCACCATAGAGAAGCATATTTTATTAGCTTTAGGACAGCAACCTTACATTTCTTCTCATCCGAATAGGACTTGAAGACAAAAATTCGTTCAGTTGTGTGTAGCCAATCCACAAAGTTGTCGGGATTGAGATTATTGTCAAACTTAGGGACCTCCACTTTAATGTCTCTTTCATCCTCCTTATGCCTCCCTCTTCGTCTTCATCTTTGAATTAGAGATTGAGAATCACTAGAGTGCAGAATCGTTCGGTTGTGTCCAATGGACTCGAAATCGCCATCAAAATTTTGACGAGATTTGGGATCGTCACGCCGATGGCATTCGTTGGGACACCTTGCTAGTTGTCCTTGTCTCGCCAGATTCTCTAGAAGATTAAGAACTCGCTCCATTTACTGTTGAAGATTTTGGATTGCATGATCTCACCTTTCGTTCTACGCTTGCTCCAAAGTCAAGCCTCTTGGAACTTGATCATCCATAAGGAATTTGTAATAGAAGAAAGAAAGGAATCACCCAAATGAGTTGAATCTTGAGCTCTAACACCAATCTTTTTATGCGTGATGGGGTGAGTAATTCTAGAACGAAAATTTTTCATAGGGGATTTTTGTGGTTGAGTGTATGGAGTAGTGTATATGAGGAAGAAACGAAAAGGAATAAGAAAAGATAGAACGATCTCCTTCCAAGGTATAAAGGCCACGCCACCAATCGAAGAAGAGGATTGAGATCTATGAAGCTCACCACCAAGGCCTAAAGATTTCACCAGCCAAGGATAAAGGGTTTCATGGCTCACCACAAAGGAGTGATCTACGCTCCAAGGATAAAGAAAACGAAAGGAGTTATCCACTCTCCAAAGGAATTCACTCAAGTAGAGAAAATCTCACCATTTTCATTAATCAAATTCCTATATCTCATACATTGGATAGTTTTCCCCTATTTATAGGAGGATTTTAGTCTGAGGAAATATTAAAAATAGACTTTAAAGACCTAGGAACTTAAACCTTGGACTCTTGAGCTACATAAAAGTAACACGGACCTTAATTAACACGGACCTTTCGACTCTTGAGCTACATAAAAGTAAAGACACATAGTAACTTAGGAAAAGCCTTTATTAACGCGGGAACTAAATGCCTTTAATCTTTACCTTTCGGCATTCTTGAACCTTTAGCTTTCCGTATGCTTGAACCTTTGGCTTTCCATATTCTTGAACCGAATTCGTGAACCTTTAGCCTTCCCGAAATTCGTATTCCTCCCTTGACCAGAAAATAATCCTCCTAAAATTTCATCAATTGGTCATACAAGACATCTAAAATGGCCTCCCATTGATAGTTATCGATATACCACAAAGTACCGATAAGTAATTAATATTATTCATTCAAAATGATCCATCGAAGTATATAATGCCCAATTTCTTTATTGGCATAGATAAGCATCGATGGTTCTGAGTTGGTCGATAGAGCTACGTTAGATGCTCCCGCATCAGTGTTTGAGGGGAGCTCTAAGGCATCTAGTACCATCATACCTCTAGCTGAATCTAGGTCTTTTAACCATTTTAGGAACCTTGACCTTGCGATATGGAGATAGGTTGTCCATCCTTGCATTTCATAAGTTTGAATAAAAAGGAGGTGTTTTTCAAACTTAGCCAAAGCGCTTCCCTTTTCTTTTAGTATGGACAACCTCCTCTTTTGGAACATGCACGAGGTTGACTATCGCAAGCGTGCCCATTAAAGTTTCCCTAATTACTCCATTTTCAGTTAGCATAGTCATTCATTGATGTCTCAAATGAGGTAGATGACAATGGAACAAAGATCGAAACTAGTAGGACAGTAAGAGCTTTCATTTGCTTGGGTAATTCTGCCAGCATAATAGTGATTCGAGCAAGTTGATTTTTGACATTCGTCGATCGAACATGGGTATCTTCATCTTCCATTCCTACTTGAGGATGAGTCCTTATGCAAGAACGCCTTTCAACCATTTTTGAACCATCTTGAAAAGAAAGGAGATGAATTAGTATTAATCAGCAATTTGGCAAGAATATATTAACCTTTCAATTTTATATTATCTTCAAATGAAATAATGGGAAGGAAATCTATGGCCCTACATGGAAACGTTTACGTTCCTTTTCTGTTCACGGAAAAAAAAAAAAAGAATGCGTTTGGTAACGTTTTTCTGTTCCAGGGAACCGTTTTTGAACAAAAGAACGCGTTTGGTAACATTTGTTCCGAAATAAAAAAAGAATAGAAACATGTTTGGTAAATTTTATTCTTTTTCTGTTTCTTTTAATTTTTTTAATATTTTTATTTTATTTTCCATTTTTTCCTTTCTTTTTATTTCTTTCTTCTTTCGGCCAATCGCCGGCCTCCGGCGATCCGCGATAGGGCGGGTAGCCTTGCCCGGCCACGGCGAGCTCGCCGGCCCCGGCAAGGCCGAGCCTCGCCGTGGTTGGGCGTGGCTCGGCCTCGCCTTGGCTAGGCGAGCTCGGGCTCGCCCAGCCATGGCGACACTTGGCCTCGCCGGATCTAGGCGAGCCTGAGCTCGCCCAGCCAAGGCGAGGCTCGGCGTCGCCGGCGCGGGCAAGGCCGAGCCTCGCTGCCCTGCCGTCGGAGCCGAGCACCTGCGCCCCGAAGCCCACAGCTCGACGCCATCCCGATCTCACCATGCCATTCGCGATGCCATCCGCCAATCTTTGCCCGCATCACCCCGTGTCGATCCCGAAGCCTCTAGTGCCGCACCGCCGTCGCACTGTCCTCCGTAGCCTCTCGCCGGAACCCTTGTCGAAGATCTCCCCTCGAGCGAGGCCGAGCCTCGCCTTGGTTGGGCGAGCTCGGGCTTGCCGGCGCGGGAGAGGCTCGGCCTCGCCGGGGGCCGGCGTCGGCGGAGTGAGGAGTCGCCGGAGAGTTGGCCGAGTGGGAGGCGCCGGAGAGAAGGTAGACACGCCGGAAAATGGAGAGGACGAACGAAGGAGAAGGAGAAGGGGACAAACGAAGCAGAGCACGAACGAACGAAGTGTTTCCGGAGTGTTCCGTTTTGTCTTTTGTTCTTTTCATTTTTGTTCCTTTCGGGCGTCGAAGAAGTGTTTCTCAAGTCCAAAAGTAAAAAATTTTTGTTTCTTTTTATTGTTCCTATTTTGTTCCGGGAACAAAAAAACAAAAAAAAAAAACAGAAACACAACCAAACATTTTTTTGGAACGTTTCCATGCACGCCCTATATGACCCCAATATCATATAAACCCCTTCCAAAATTTCTTCAAAATGAATTATACAAGTGACAGGGCGGCGACGAAATTTAATTAGAGTGCCCCTTTTTTTCTAAAATTTCATTGAAAATTGAATGAAATTTCATTGAACCATTATAAGGCAAGAAAACTTGGCTGCATTGATTCAGGAAAATTCCAAATACACGGGACATGGGATTGAACAAGTACACGGAAATGAAATTGAAATTGGAAATTACAACGAAAATATGATTACATGAAACGAGAATGTATCACATGGAAAATCCTATTCAAAGTCTCTAGGAACTCATGAGCTAGAAGAACTCGAAGGGTTCATGTGGAGATGCTTGTTATCATGAGCCAAGCGTACCAATTCAGCTAAGGGGTATTGTCCCTTTCCCTAATGAGTTTAACCATATAAGCTTGTTGGTGACCATGAGGCTTGGGAATTTCAAGTAGGGCCACTTCATGCTTTGGCTCCACTTCACAATGAATGTAGTTAATAGAAACGTGGTAGGTCTTCATCTCACCTTCCAACTCAGTCTTGTCGACTTTGGCAACACATTGTGGAGTGTAATAGTGTCATATTGCTATGATTTCTACAATTAGGGCCTTGACGTGGTCAATTTGGTTATCCACTAAGACTTTCTTGCGATAATCAGAATGATATAACTCCAGCTTGAGGATTGGAGGGATCGTTAACTATTAGCGAAGAATCCTTAAAGAGTAATAGGAAGTTAAACCAATTAATCCCACCACCACCAACAAAGCACACCTCAGAATTCCCTAATCGTTTGACATGCCATTGGATTTGGTTCACGATGAGTCTTTTCAGGAAATGGAAATAGAGAAAGAATGACCAAGTGGAAAAGAATTCGTTCTTTTGATGGAACATCATAATAGGATTATAGTTCTTTGTGACTTGGATGAGGTAACGCCTAATGATACTTTGGCAATGATCAAATTCCCTAACATGGATGACATGATAACGAACAACTTTTGTAGAGAAAGTTTTCCTAAACAAGCTACACATGATTTTATAAAAATCGGATAATAAGCAACATGTCAGAAAATTGTTTAAAATAGCATAATACTCAACCAATATTGTAAGGATTTGTCCTATAAAAACTAGTCTAAAAAATTATCAAATTTACACACAATATAGCTAACATAATGAAAACAAGTTTCCTTAGAGGCCAAGTGTAGAATCCTTATAGAAAAGAATGGAACAAAAATATCAAAAGTCTATCTAGATAAGGGATGAGAACAAGGGTCCGAATTTGATCCCATGTCCAAATTCTAGTCTAGTTTTGAAAAAATAGAAAGCGGCCCTAACGATGAGTGATCGACACAAAATTAGGGGCATTGGAAACCTCTAAGAGTGCTTTACAACTTCCTAGAAAGGTTCGAGCATAAATAGGTCAACTAAATGCTCTAAAAATCAAGATTGCTAAAGGTGCGCATGTTAGTAACTAAGAAAAACATAACACAAGCGAACATCAAAGTCAATCAAGTAATGCACAAACGGCATGAGTAACTCACATGAGACTTAGAATCAGATGCAAGAAACAACTTGGATAATAATCTAACCCTAAGTCGGCATGCAAAAATTTCATACAATTTAATGACATTACAAGTTGATTCAAGGTTCCTAACGACGTACTTGGGAATCCTAAGTGTGATGAACACTTTTGTGACATAAGTTTCATATGGAAATTATGCTTAAATGATACGACCTAAATATGTACATAAATCTTGTATCATGTGGTTCAATAGTCTAGAAGGAATAATAGCAATATTTGGTCCCTAGATGACTCAAACAAATATGGTAAGGTGCATATATGATAAGGTTCCGCTTTGATCTTAGCATCATAGAATGAGCATGATTTCAGCTATCTAATGAGGAGTATTTTTTGTTAAGAAAAATCTTATGAAAAATCAAACTTACAAAACATGCAATGAGGAGTTTTTTTTTTTAGTTTTTTTATTCTACAAGAACCGCCTTGGTAACAGCCGCCACATAAACCTCCAGGTGTCGCTAGAGGGGAGACCACTACCCCAGCGCCATGCGTCAATCACCTAATAGCCCACCAGCCTGGGGGTTTACGTGAGTCATGGCAAAAATTTGGATCAAAATTTGGAGCAAAAATTCGGACAAAAATTTGATGAGGAGTATTTTTTGTTAAGAGTCTGAGACCTAAATAAAATCACATGAGTCATGGCAAAAATGGGAAAACATACATGCATATCTAAGTTATATGTTACTGCAGCGCCTTTTCACATTAACTCATGCAATTCATACACTAGACAAATCAAAATTTTGCAAATCATATATCAATTGAACACATACAACATGCATTTCATCATCCATGAATGATTTGAGATCAAACAAACTTGTTTATAGACTAAATTTTAGCAAAGTGGAATTTGGATCAATGTAGGACAGATCGACTGAGCTTAGATCTAGGTGATTTTGACCTAGTTAAGCACATTAAAAAATTCCGAAAAAATTACAAGACATTCTCCACACAATTACAAGCAACTTTCATGAGCAAATTTCTTCCAAAAATTAACACATAGATCAGTAAATAAATAAATAAATAAATAAATAAATCAGAAATCAACATATAGGGGATTGACCTAGGCTTAGATTTGAGTGGTTTTGATCTAGCTAATCATGTCCAAATATTCCGAAAGAAATTTAGAACATATACCGCACAACAACAAACAACTTTTTTTGAAGGAAAGTTCCTAAAAAAATCAACATAGACAGCTGCAAAAAAAAAAAAGAAGAAATAAATCATATTTTGGAATTAGGGTAGAATCGAAAACTAATCTAAACTATTGCAGAATCACTCATCTTTAAAGGTGCTTTTCGGGAGCAAAAAATCACTTAATTGGGCGAACAATCTATTGATTTGAAGCTTGCAACGTAAATTATCAAAGCCTAGAAGGACTCGAACTCAAATAAGGTCATTTTATGCCTCATTTTGGCCAAAATAATAGGTTAGTCCAAGGACACGAAAATGCAGGTTTTAGGCCATATCAAGTCAATCATTCATGATCAATCAAGAACACTCAATCACAATGACTCAACATTCAAATCTATCAATCTAACATCTATACATAGCATATTAACTTAAAATTGAACCCTAGCCCTAACCGGTTAATCTAGCATTGCTTCACGGGGTTCCAAATCGAGTATGTTACCTTTGATATATCTTTGGCAATTTTGATTGCAATTGATTGGAACTTTGACCATAACTTCGATCAAACCTCCACAAACCTAATTTAAATATCAAAGATCAACTTTGGACCCATCGAATCGCTGGCTTGGATCACGAACAAAACCACGGATATGATCGAACTTGGTCAATTGTTCAGCTTGATCGGAGAGATCAAATTGTCACTGAGTCTTCCAAAAGCTTGGATGAGCTACTAGAGATCGTGAGGAAGATCGAAGAGCTGGTTGGTGATGGCAAGGTTGCGGTGTAGGGGCGTACACCAGCAATCAGAAAACGTGCATCAAATGGAGGAAGGAGAGAGAATTGGTGGGAGAGAGAGAGAGAGCTGGAGAGGGAGTTTGTTGAAGACTTTTTATGTTAATTCATGCAATTGAGCCCTCCAAAAATGGAGGGAAAATGGGTTTATATGCCATCCCTAAAACATCCAATTCCATCTGTTGGTTTGATACAACGGTCGAAATTTTGATCCAACAATTAAAATTGGATTTCGAAGGTTGGATTATGATCTCAAGATGTTGGGTAATCAATCCAATTGGCTTGATTTGCAAAAACCTGAGCCAAAATCGAAAATTGCGTCGAATATCCAATTAGGGGTTAAATTGCAATTTGATGAAATTCAAGGACCAATTTGTAAAATTTTGAGAAACTGCAGGTGCAAGAGTGAAATTGACATTAGGATGATCCCAGAACCGGTCACTAGAGGTCAGGAACCGGCCAAAAATGGGCTGAACTGACCATCCCTACCAGAGGCCAATTAGATAAGTTCGCTCCGATTTGATCTATTTTTTTACCAATTCTTGATCGGTTTGGTTTGGTTACGGCTATTTCGCCTATTTGGAACCCCCGTGGATCCAAAATTTATGCAATTTGGTCCCTAAATGACCAAATTGAAAAGGATATTTATCATTTTTAAGAAGAAATTGGCTAATTAAGATTCAATTAAGCTATTCAAATCTTATGAATCTAGGGATATTTTATTAACCTAATTGAATGATTATCGTAAAAGATAACGAGTCAAAACCATGGGTGTTTTGAATTGAGCTTAGAGGGCTAAAATGATCAAATTTGTAATTCAATGGGCAAAATTGCAAATTAACTAAAATGGAATTTAATTAATGTTATAATTATCCTATCTAATGAACTATCCTTGCGTAAGATCACTTAACACATTCAAATTGACCTGGAATTAAAGCGCTCGAACTTATGTAAAAAATGGATCTAGGCTCGATATCAAAATTAGATCTAGATTTATGAAATTAAATCATAATTATGAATTGATCAATTCGAATTGTCAATTGAATCTTAATTGCTTGACTTTCTTATGCTTGGAAGGATAAAATTCTTCAAATTGATAAGTTCTTATGTCAATTTCTTAAAATAGATTTCTTATTTGAATTTATTTTTAAAAAAAATGAATGAAGAACAACTATCCGTTTACAATTCATGAAGGATTGATTTTGGTTCCCTAATTAAGGCTCAAAATGGCAATTTGTATTTTGATTCAATAATTTGCGAAATTGAATGCATGGGCAAATTTAAAATAGTTCATAAACCAAATGTCAAAGAATGAATTATACCTAATTATGACTAGAATAAAAATAATTTTATTTTTGGTCAATTTAGAATCTATAACTGAAAAATTTGGAAATCAAGGTTCTTGATCAAATTTTTTGAAATTTTTGACACAAAAGTCAAATTGACATTAAAAGGAATGTATTTGTGCATATTTTTTTTTTGGTCGAATGTTTGGCCAAAAATCAATCATTTAATTAACATTTCCTAAAAGGTTGATTTTTATGTCAAATCTTTGAATTTTTGAAAAATTGATTTGACAAAAGTGAAATTAAAGTTAAATGACATCTTTTTGGGTAAAAAACCAAAATTTGACTTAGGGTTGACTCCTGGTTAAAGGGTTGATCAAAAAATCAATCCAAGGGTCAACCATTTGACTTTTCGAGTTTTTCCTGAAAATGAATGATAAATTGCTTAAAAATGACAAAAAATAAAAAATAAAAAAAATAACATTTTTGGATCAAGAAATGGGTTCCGTTGCAATCGGAAACCCTAATCTTGATTTTTTTTACCTTTTAATGATATGTCAACTAAAAATCAGGCGTCAACAAACACAAGCACTCCTTCCAACACCATGATTCCCTCGCTTCCTAGATTACTAGAGTCTAGCCCTCAACAAATAGTTTTGCACAAGTGAAAACGAAAATTTGTACGACAAAGTGAGAATGAGAGTTATGAATATCCATCAATCCTCATAGCCACCTTTATCGGTTGAAATAGTCCAATCTTCAAAGTGTTCATTGGAAGCCATCTCATAGTCAAAGGAACCGTTGATCTAACTTCTCTGGCCATCGGACTTGTATTTTGGAAAGTTAGAGAACCATCTAAAGACAAGCCGAGGATTTCCAAAAATATAGCCTTCCTCTACAATCTGTCTGTCTCTATGATCTACCTTCGTAAAAATGGCAAACACTACTGCAATCTTCTCCAAACTCCTTCCTGTGGATTCTAGAGCGTGTAAACGGCTATGAGATACTAATTTACATTCAACTTCTTTCTAGGAATGTAGAGCCACGCATGATGACCTTCTCCACTGTCTCCAGTAGGACCTGCTTTTTCTAAAGGTCCTTTAGTCTTTTCACGCTTGTTGCTGAATGGATTGTTCACCTTCTACAGACTAGTAAATTTTCAAGTATATTGATCTCCTTGTATTCTTCAAAGTTGTTCACCTTCAACCGGTTCCTCCAAACTTCAACGAGTTCGTAGCTTGTTCACCTTTTAGAAAGATCCTTCTAGCCTTAAGGCACATTCTCGTCCGATATTAGCTTGTTCTAGTTTTGTGGAAGGAAAGCACTACCATGCCTTCAAACGTCCTGCTCCTAACATAGTGAAGGACTAAGAGGTAGGCACAGTAGGGAGACATAAGAAAAATGGACAGGAAAAAGAGAAGGGCTTGATTATCTAAGAGAATGTAGTACTAAACGAAGAATCAAGCTAATAAGCGATGAGTAATCTAATCTTACATCGTGCGACTACAGGAAAATGAGATAGAGCGATGACCAATCTTTTTCATTACTTATCACTAAACATATATACGGTAGGGATGGAATCATATAATTACAATCATGCCCATAAAGTGTACAACTAAAAGATTCCTAACATGAGAAATTCAGAGATTGGTGTCAATTTCAAACGTAGAGGCTGAATTACAAAAGTTTTTGAACTCGGAATTGGGAAATGCATTGAAAGAATTTCACTATCATTGTCATGTCCTAGGTCCGTCCCTGACCAGCACAACCATGATTTCTCTCCGCATAGTGGCAACTAAGGCGGAAATTTGAATTAAGAACTATGGATTTGCTACTGGGCTAGTTGGACAGTCTGTGTTATGGCTGGATCACCCTCTCTCTCTCTCTCTCTCTCTCTCTCGTAATGCCTAACGGGCATACAAGGCACTTAGGCACTAATAAGAGATAAGGAGTCATATCATAACCTTATATCAGGGTGAGTACAGGAAAAGCAAAATTAAGCACCAGAAAGTCAATTATGTGATAATAATGTCTTTAAGGCACTTTAAATTACCCTTAATAACGCAATTATGACTTTCGTTGACTCTGCCCATTCATGGTTGCACCCGACAGCCGCAAGAAGTTCTCCTGTGCTCATGTGGTATTCTTCAACGAAAATACATTATCGAGGGAAAAAATGTATTACATAGGTTCATTGTCTTACACTAAACCAACCAGATTACAAAAATCAATGCGACGAACTCCAAGTCTCATTAACAAAAAATTTAAGCTTCGATACAATTTCTCTACAATTGATTCTGTCAGTAGTATATACACGTGGAACACTACTAAGTTTTCTCGGCATGCGTGAGTCTTGGATCAGCTTCGTTTTTCGTCAGCACTGCAACTATGAAGCCTCCAAAGGCCGAAGAAATGTCTGTGGCAATGAAAGGGATGTGTCGGTAGCCTCTATAGGCTGATGGTGATTTAGAGAATCGAGCGGCAGAATTTTGTAACTTCCATCTTTTCGGTTACAATAGTATTTATTTTCCGTTGCGAAACATGGACAGTCGAACAGTATGGATCATGAGTCTCTGAAATTCGACAAAATGATATCATATACCATTAAGCTTCGACAAAGATGCCCCAGTCACATCATTTTGTGCAAACTTGCCAGAAAAAACTGAACATCTAGATGTCTTCCGGAGGTTCAATACTGTTGTGTCGGACGTCCAGAGGCATGGTTCAACTCCTAGCAAATTCTGGCGGAGTGCCCGCTTTCTCAGGCGAAAGCTCAATCAGTTGCGATTGGAAGCCCGCTTGAGCTCTACTTCAATCCGCTACTTCCCTGTAAGGCATAAACTCCAGTCGTGCCCAATTGAAAGAGGTCAATTATGATCACTTTGGGCTTCAGTGACATACCAATATGCCAATCGAAGTTGGTATACCATGAACTCCCAACTCGCATCCTGTAAGAAATCAGGACCCCATTTCAATAGCTTTCTACCAAGTTATCCTAAAAATCATCTTGTAGGTACTCAACATGACTGAAAACCATAAGAATTGACGTCTCAAAATCATAGGTTCAACTATCCCTTTAATTACCTAAACTTTCGTTGCTCAAGGTTTTCGCACGATCACAAGTGTTGTGGCTCCACTTGATTAAGGCCTTGTATATAGCGACTATTCGTAGGTAAAACTTCTAGCAGAAACCGGTGACCGTAATGAATTATTAATCTCATAAGTTGGTTCGATCTTAACAAATATGAAGGTCCAAGTATAAGTTAATACATGAACAGACTCATCAAATAATTATTCTTTCTTCGGCTGCCAATGGAACAGTGAGTATCCACATGACCACATTGCAATCAGTGAGAATGACATGTTAACCAAGGGTAAGGTGGTCCCCCATTTCTCTTAGTGATATGACTCACCATAACTTCTGTATTTTGACTAAAGAGGGCTTAATGGCCTTAAATCAAGCTAGTAATGATTCCGAGGGGTTGTTCTTGCCCGCCTACTTTTTCTAACTTCCAGCCCTTCGGAGGGAGCATCGAAGTTTAATATTTCGAAGTTATCAATTTGGATTTGTCTACCCTGTCTTGTGATTATGCATAGTAAATTTGTCGGGAGTTTTGTCCGCCATCCGATGGAACAGGTCCAAAGCAATTGATTGACAATCATCGAAGTTGTTCGATTGAAAATGTATATTTGTTAACTGTTCCATTTCTCCTGACAATTTTTCCGTATCATAGTGCCCCTGGTGTACACATGCCCTATGATTCTAGGTTTGTTCTGCGGTGCAATGACAAGTGAAACTATTATGATTGATTGAATGATTAACGATGCAACGTTTTCATTCAATAGTGAAGCAAGTTCTTTTATTTTAATACAACCATCGATTGAGATTATATTTTGTTGTTCCATCCATGAAGGGTATGCACGACAGATCACGCAATTTAACACGGCACAGTGAAAAGCCCATCGCTATGGTATGAAGCCGAACCAGACATTTGGAAATGGGAAGTATCAAGATTTGCATACAACCACCTCTCTCCTCATCCTCCGCTGTCCACGCGTGACATTGACACGTAGAAAATAAGCCAACAAGGTACGATCTACTTAAATTCAAACACAAAACTGAGTTTAACACAGACATTAGGATTAGTTGTTTAATTAGATCCGCTAATTCAAAAGATACTCCCCCAGAAATTAGGAATCTTGGCTTGTAACGACCAAGACAGATCCATGGCTCAAACATAAGAACTTGCCATTTGCCAAAACCTGGAGGGCATGATGAAACAAATTAAACTTACCTTCTTACATATAGTAGCGGTGGCAGAAATGAAACACAAACCAGACTGACATCAAAACATCGAATACTATCACAAGCGACATAGCTCTTGAAAAGAATAAAGAGATCTTTTTTTTCTACCAGGATACAAAAACCTGCACGACCACCGACTGCTCTATTTGCCGTCCTATAATAAAATCACCACCACAGCAAGCCATATTTCTCTGTAATAGCACGATGGTTCATAATCAATTACGTTATTTATGTAAACAGATTTAAGAGAACTTCCAGAGATCCTGATCTTCTGTATTTTCAGGGCCTGGAGTCGAATCGACCTCCAAACGAGGAGGGCTAAGAAGCATTCCTTCGGCCATGTTCGCCAGAACATTGGGCATGTTAAATATCATTTCCTCATCCACGAACTCATTCACGTTGCCACTTGCATTCCCTTCTAACCTCCTTTCGCTACTCGCTTGTCCTGGTCCCTCTCCCTGCACTAACCTAGTCGGACGCAAAGCATCCCGAGCAGCGCCAGCAGCTGCAGCAGCACTAGCTGCCGCTGCCTGGATGTCGCGCGGTGAAGAGGAGGCAGGAGTCGGCAAGGAAGCCACAGAGGCGGGGAAGTTCAGCTCAGCTTCAGGGCCCTTGAGGGTCAATGCAGCGACGTCGTACGCGATCGCAGCCATCTCTGGGGTCGGGAACGTCCCAAGCCATATCCTGGTTGGCTTCCTGGGCTCGCGGATCTCCGACACCCACTTCCCACTGCTCCGGCGTCGCACCCCGCGGTAAACAGGGTGGCGTCCAGACGCAGCAGGAGACTGAGTCCCTGAGCTGCTTTCCCGGCTACCTTCCCTACTAGGAGTGGCATCTTTTGAGGGGTTCGCGGTATGCATTGAAGAGACAAGATGAAGATGTTGGACCCAGGAGACAAGGAGGTTGAGATCGTTGATGGTTGGAGAAGCCATTTTATGGTGGATAAATTGTTAGGGCAAAATTATGGGTTCAGTGAGAGGGGTTTCGGAGTTGGAAGTGCAGACCAGTTGGAGATGAACTGCGGTGTGTGGAGGGCTTGCGTTGTAAGCCAGCTTCGTGCTGGACGTGTGGGTTGGATTGTGGTTTCTCGCAGCTAAAAAGACTGCGCGGACTACATTGACGTCAAGCACAGTGATTTTTGGGCATAGTGGATCACTAAACATCCCTTCTCAAGGATTTGGTTATGACAATCGAGTCATTTCGGGTCTGATTATCTCTCACTCCTCTGTGAGTGATGTACGGCAAAGTAGTCTCGGGGACGTCTCAGCATTTTTCGTGCGGCCCGCAGTTACACAATCCACACGGATTATCATCATCGATATGAGGAGTCATAGTTTGGAAATTAACCAATTCTTGAAATTAATTGTAATGCGCGGTGGGTTGTATAAAATTTTACGCACGTTGTCCATAAAATATAATTTTAAATTCCTGTCCTTCAATTCAGGGATATTAGCTATCGCTATAAATGGAGACAATATGACTTGCATCGGATGTTTTAAAACTATGAGCAAGTTTTCGATACATCCGCATTGTGTAAACCCACTCCATTTTAGTCATTCAATAGATTGGGCTCTACATCAGTTCAATATAATATAATGATTGAACTTGAGTGGGCTCATGTGAACTGAGCACGTGTCAAAACTATTCTTAATTTTTCAATTTTGGGTTATTCCCAATTTTTTAAAGCAATGGATCTAGTAGCAATTGTACATTCATCGAGTTTGCAAAAATATCCTTTTCAAGAGTGGATTTTTGTTTAAGTCAAATATTTGGTCAGGGAGTTTTTCAGAAGTTGATTTATTAATTAATGTGTATATATTGTATATATATATATATATATATATATTTTTTTTTTTTTTTTTTTTGGTGCTGGAGGAACCGGCTTGCAGCGGATAGCCACGCTATAAACCCCCAGGTGACACTTAAGCAGGAGGACCCACCACCACTGAGTCACACTTAATACACCTAGCGTCTCCCCTGGATTTTGAACCCTTCACCTCTTCGTTGAGGATCAGGAAAGCCTTAACCAGTAGAGCCACCGCAGCCGGTAGTTGTGTATATGTTGTTGTTAATTGTTAAAGAAGCATTCGATCGATACATAAGGTGGTTAGCTCTTTTGGCAGACTCCTAAAGTTCTTTCCTATTTCTTAATTTAAATATATTTGTTAACTGATATAATCACATGTCAACCTTGTATGCCCATCGTATTGGCCATAACTCAATACACCTACGGTCACATCAACGATCTAACAATATACTACTTAACAGTAAAGATACAAAAAGTGAAATTCATGAGGGTAAAGATGTCATAAGTGCATCCACAAAGATATATATATATATATATATATATATATATATATATATATATATATTGATATTGTATACTTAGAATTTTGGCCTCAAATAGAACAATAAAGCTAAAAATTAAATTGCTAAAATTGAGGTGCTTTTTGTTTTACGGAAAGTGAATAATTTAAAAAATATTTTCATTATCATCACCAATTAATGTCTAAAGATTTTCATGGACAATAAAATAAATCATTCATTCATTGTTATAAGTGATTTAAGCAATATTTTTTGGAAAAAATTTTCTAATTGATTTATTTTTCATGAAACAAATGCACCATAAACAAAAGTTTGTCATTCAAATTATTTAGGATCACACATTCAATTAAAAGTTTTTATTCCAATAACTCATTATAAAATCTATGGAATAATAAATGTGGAATTCTTTTTTCAATGAAACAAAGAGAAAGTAAAAAATTCAGCAAAACATAATAACTATGGATATCACAAACGATAATTACGTTGCCCCGTTTTGAATCAATAAAATATGGTTTAATTTTTAACTCAAAAAAGATATAGCATTGATAATTTGCATGATATTTATAAAGTCAAAAATATACAAACAAGACAGAGAGATGTACGATTGATATGAAGTTCGACCCTAACTTCAAAAAATGGAATTGGTTTAGGCAAGCTCTCGAGGAGTATATCAAATGAGGGTTAGCATCTTTTATCTAGGCAAGATATAGGTATCAATATGGGTAATTGGTTCTCAATATGGGCCAGACGGATTGGTTCTCAATTTCTAGACTTGGCAACCAAAGTTGGGTCCAGTTTAGTTCCTGGTCAGTCTAGTAGAATCACTAATTTCTTATATTTCAATTTGCAGTGAAATTTCGAGCTTGAAGTAAACAGACCTATCCAAAACATAACTACCATTTTCTCATCTCATCGTGAACACTTTGAAATGTTATAAAATAAAATCTCACGTTGTCCAAATAGATTTCCCTCATAAATGTGTATCTTGCCTGTATCATTTGTATGTAAACTACATTCTAATTAATAAACTTACTCTAATTGAATCCATAATTTGGTCAAATGTGCCCAAATGTGAGTTCAACGAAAGAGGAGGCGTGAACGTTGTGGGTGAATTCAGAAAGACTAAAAGAGGAGAGCGAGAGGAGGCGTGCATGAAAGATTTTAGATTATTAGGTTTACATTAAATAAATAAATAAATAAATAAATACAAATAATGTATTCAAGCAGTTTGAATTCATTTGGTTCCCCACTTAGAATTGGGAACCCAACAATTCATCAGTTTCACTTTTAGGAACAGGGAACTAGACCGGTGCCCTTGGGAACTAAACTAAATCGGCTAGTTTAGTCCCGTCAAGGCAATTCCAGTTCAGTCGATTCGTCTTGCTCACCCCTAAGGAGCATAGGAAATCAAGTTTTACATCTTCCCTCTATTTGGTACTATGTTTTAGTTGCCGATCATAACATAAACTAAAACATCCTTGCATTTTTTGGACATTGCTTCAATTAATTGACTTTATTTCACATTATAATGCAACGACCGTTATGAAATGAGTGTTTTTTTTTTTATTTCAACATAAATGATACGAGAGATAAATATTCTCAAAAATTTCATATCATTGCACCCATCAAAATAATCTTAGGTTGAAATTTGCCTCTTTTGATCAGGAAAATTATCTCATAAATATATTGTATAGACATCAATTCAGTCTTAAATTTATTGTACAAATGTCAATAAGTCCAATTTTTTTTTTGATTTTCTAATTTAATCATAAATCTTTGCACCAAATTCGGATGTAGTTTTTCTAGTCAATGTTTATCGGAAATTGTTGATATGCAGTTTGCAGGTGAAGAAAGATTATGCAACTGAATGAATTAGAGGAATTTCACAATGAGGCCCATGAAAATTCTAAGTTGTACAAGAAGCGTACAAAAAGATGACATGACAAGCACATATTTAGAAGATAGTTTAAAATTGGTTAAAAGTCTTACTTTATAATTCTCATCTTAAACTTTTTCTAGGAAAGTTGTGGTCTCGATGGTCTAGTCTTTTTAAAGTTACACGGTATTCTCATATAGAATAGTTGAAATTACGTATGACACTGAGGGCACATTCAAAGTGAATGGTCAACGTTTGAAGCCTTACTTTGAAGGTGGTTACAACAAGCATAATACCACCATTAAACTTCATCCTCTAGAATAACGATATTTGAGAAAATTTGGCTGAAAATTATAAAACAAGCGTTTCTTGGGAGGCAACCCAAGCATTTTAATTATTATTTTTCTTTTTAAGTTTATGTTTTGGAAAAAAAAAATGAGCAGAACGGAGATATGAAAACGAGTTGAGGCGATGACGCGGGATGTCGTGGGTGGCGCAAGGACTTGAATGGCTGAGGTGCGTTCGTTGGCGAGGCTATCGTTGAGGCTACGGTGTTTCTGTCGTGAAATAGAGAGAGGACGGTGTCACACGAAGGGAAAATGAGCAGAACAGAGATATGAAGAGAAGAAGCGGCTGCCGTTTTCCTTTTATAATTCTGGTTGTGCCTCCCTCCTTGCGGTCGCGGTGTTGACTCGGCAGCAGAAGTTTACGCCAGCTGGAGAATATGGGTCGTGCATTGGTGACGCTAGGTGGTGACGATATTGAGATGGCGTGGCGACGGGTGATGAGGTGGCAGTGAGGTGTCGCAGTGAGGAAGCTAGGTGGCAAGGTGGCATGACACAGTGACGGTGGTGCGGATGGCGTGATCCGATGACGAGCTTGATGGCGCGGTCATGACTGCTAGGTACTCAAGGCTCATGATTTTGTTGAGCAATGACCCTGATGTCACAATAAAACAAACTAAATTGAACCAAGTCAGATTAGTAAATTTAAATTTGTGAGTAAAGTGCATTCTTAATTTTATTATTATTATTATTATTATTATTATTATTATTATTATTATTATTATTATTATTATTATTATTATTATTATTATTATTATTATTATTATATCTCTTTTCGCTCTGCTCGTTTTTCCTCTTCCGTGCGTGATACCATCGTTGTGCCTCCATTCGGACTCTGAAATTATTAACATGATTAATATTCGATAATAATACTGACTTTTGGTAAAACTCCATTTGAGCATTTGCAAGAGTTATCGGTAAAATATCCAGGCAAAAATTCTTTCTCGAATCTTGAGAACCTCGATTTGCTTCGATTATTTATATCCCTGTGCCATTAATAAGTGGGATAGTCGGCCCTGTAGTTTGGATTTCGGATCCGGGGTTATATACTCAACAGTTGAGCGGGATGATTTCAACTTTGGGTTTTTTGGGTTCGGACTGTATTAGTATATGGCTATGCTTGAGGATGGATTTTAGGGAAAATGATACAAATTGTCCTTGAACTTGGCTCAATATGCAATGTAATTTTTAAACTTTTTAATTTGTCTAATGTGGTTCTTGAATTTTAGCCCCACGTGTAATATTGTCCCCAAACTTTTAGTCTTCAAAATATATGAAAATTTTCAAGGTTTTTCCTGAACTTAAATGAATGGAAAGACAACATTGAACATTTCTATATAATCTAGGGATTGCAGTGAACATGTATCAAAAGTCGGAGAGCCACATTGAACAAATTAAAAGTTTATATTAGAGGTCTAAGAAACACATTAAGCAAAGTTCATATAACATTATATATTGAGTCAAAGTTCATGAACTATTTATGTAATTATCCCTAGGTTTTACTTTTTCTTTCCTATGTTCGCTATTTCCAAATCAAGTCATATTTAAACTTAGGCCGCGCTTGACAGTCAGGATAAAATTCAAGATAAGATAAAAATTATTCTATCCTACGTTTGGTGCTTACTCAAGATAGGATAAAGTCGGATATAAATAAGATATAGACCAAATAAAATTATCTCATGAGGAGGTGGGGCAAAGGTGAATATGATTTCTAACATGCATAATAGGAAAGTTTTTTTTTTTTTTTTTGAATAACAAACTTCTTAAATTAATAAAGTAAAAATTATATTTCAATATAAATAATATTTGAATTTTAATATAAATAATTCAAAATAACGTATGATAACAATTTAGTTATTTTAATTTATCTTATTTTTATTTATATATTCAAATTGAATTCTATTTTATAATATAATTTCAATATTTAAGTAGTATTATAGGTATATCAATATTATTTACTATTTAATAAAATTTTATTAGAGAATGATGGAAGAGGAAGAAAGAAATAAAAAAGAAATTAATTAAAAAAGAGAGGAAAATGAATGAAAAATAAAATAGACAAAACTGTCGCAAGAGATTTTTATCATATTCGTTGTAAAATTTTTAGTTCATTTATACTAATATGTCGTTTATACCAAACAATGTACATGATATGATATGAATATATATGATTTTATTATTGTAATATCAAATAGTAAATGGGATATAACAAAATCTCTAGACTTCATATCTTATCTTATCTTGTCTTATCCTAGTTAAAAATCCAAATGACCAAACACATAACATTTAATCAAGTTTCTCTAATACAAAATCTAATTAATATAGCTGTGGTGGTTGTTGAAGTGTGATCTGGACAGAATTTTGCCCATGTAGATACCCACCGTGGAATGTGGATGCTAAGGGGATTGAATTGTTTTAATCTGTCTTTTAATGCTCCCCACCAATTCACTATACGCAATTGGTGTCCTTGGAGTAGTCACTATCAAAACCGCGTGGTAATTTGATAGCTAGATTCATTAGAATTTTGTATTGGTGGATGGATTTGATTAGATAATTGAATATATTAGGATTCGTTTAAAGAAGCAGTGAAAGCCAGTAAAATTTTCTTGTTGCCCCCATTAACTATAACGCAATGAGAAATATTTTTACAACGGATGATGATAAATATTCTATTTTGCATTTATTACATTAGTGACTATTTCTGGATAGCTTAAAAATGAATTTAGATCATTTGTGGAAACACCATGACAACTTTTGATGAGAATCTATAAACTCTCACCTTCTTGGCATATCAAGAAGTAGAGAAATAACATCACTCAAATCAAAACAACATTAAGGCTCCACTCGTTTCACGGAAAATAATTTTTGATGAAACGTTTTTGGATTTTCCGGCGTTTGTTTCATGGAAAATGAATTCCTTGAGGAAAATGTTTTCTATGAAAGAAAAAAAGGTATTCTAAATTAGGGGAAAATGTTTTTCACTTTTCAAAAATGAAAAACATTTTCTTCTTTTGATCTCTCTTATCTCACACCTCTACAAATCCTCACTTCTTTATCTCCTTTCTTCTTCTTCTTTTCTCTTTTTATTCGAATTATTTTTTATTTCAATTTTCTTTTCTTTTTCTTTTTTTTTTTTTCTTTTTTTCTTTTTATTTTTTTTCTTTTTCTTTGTTTCCCATCTTTTTCTTTCTTGGCTAGTCATTGGCTGTTGCTAGGTAAACCCCAAGCTCGTCGATCTCAAGCTCGCTTTCCTGTAGTTGTACATTACTTAAGCTAAGATTTTTACATGCTTTGCTTCTTTTTTCTTTTGTTTATTGGAACACAAAAGACGAAGGGAGCCTTACCAAAAAAATATATCCTTACCAAAAAAAAAAAAAAAAACGCAGAGGGAGAATGGGCCACTCAATTGAAAGATTCTCATAAGGGTTGTACATGTTTTGCTTCTTTTCTCCTTTGCTTCTTTTTAAAATCCATATGAATATTTTTTAGAGTAAATAAGCATTTGATAACAATGAGGGAACAAAGATATGGAGCAAGCTTGTTCAGATTTAAAGGCAAGTTCATATTTGATGAAGTTTTAGAAAATATTTTCCTTACCAATTACCGAAAAATATTTTCCAAAACATTTTCAGGTTTTAGTTGAACACCAGAAAATATTGTTATTTTCCTAGAAAATGACTCATGAGAAAATATTTTCCGGAAATGGCCAATTTTCCGTGAAACGAATGGACTATAAAGTTCATACAACTGGTACGATCCACATATGAACAAAGAAATGAGTTGACCATAAAATTTTCTGGCGATGCTCTTATTGGGCGGGGGATCCTGACCTTGCTTCATTGGCACGAGGAGACATGGGGCTTGAAAATAACCGGAAATTTACCTCTCTTGGTATAAAAGTCACCATCGTGTACCTACACAAAAGTGAGATTATTCTCTGGCCAGTGGCCAGCATGTCTACGCGCAGTGCATGGACCTGGTTATCATCACGGGCTTGACCAACGAGAAGACGCTGATTAGTAATAACTAAACGCCATCGCAAGCGCCAATCTCAATTCGAACAATTATTCAAGTGAAAGAAATAAAAGAAATCTGCATTGGGGCAATAAACAATTGAACTCCTCTCTGTGGACTGTCGGACTGAGATCGACCCCCCTTTAAAAGAAAATGTTTTAATCCTGTTTAGTTGTAAGTAGGGCAGACAAAATGATCGACTGTTCCATCGATTGCCGCTAAAAGCGCATTTAGAAACTACCTTTATTGATTAAATTATTCTGTTCTCATGACTGATCATGAAGGATGAGAGGTGGATGTTGTTGTCTTAATGCCTCCAGCTTCCATGACGAATTGACCTTAGTATCAAAACTCATGATGTTTTAAGTTAAATAATTAACAAAAAAAAAAATTGCATGCATATATACATATATGAATGCAAAAATTCGAACCTGTTATGAGCACTTGAAAAGATTCCACCACTGCATCATTTGCAAGACCATTCCTCACCCATCATATAGAAGTCCCTAGGGTTTGTTTTCACAACAATCCTCCAAGGTGGATTCCCATTAAAAAAAACTCGTTGCGGTTGAGATGCTCATACGTAAGGTTCATCACGCAACTGATTGCCTGTACCTTGGCGAATATCCGCCCAATCAAATTTAAGAAGACAAATTTCAAATGACCAAAGTAATCTGACTCAAATATTTCTGTCGAAATTCCGTAGTAAGAAATATCTCCCAATTAAATCACGACAACCGCATTATTTTTTAGTTCTTTTTCCAATCTGTGGTCTACCATATGAAACCTGAAACCATTTGCACAATATCCTGTGGATTGTTTGACAGTATTATTAGCTCCTCGTGCCAACCACTTTATTTCATTTGAAACTCTTTCCCCTCCAGATTTTCTCATTGTGCGACCTATGGCAAAAATTAAAGACCAATGTTTAGTTTGGATCTATTTCAACCATCTTGTGAGAGTTCTCAATTTCTTTCTAACTAACAGGCTGTCGAAACCCTTTGCGAAACATTTTGCATTGAATTCCACCGATTACAGCTTGTGGTGGTCAACTTGGACGAATCGTCTCTTTATAAGAGTGGCACGTTCACTATAAGAAATATGAAAAAGGGTGTTAGATTTTAAACAGTATAAAGTAGTAAACTCTTGTTAACATAAGATAATAGCTAAGATGAGTAGGGAAATGGACCGGCAAAACGGGGCCACCGAAGCAGAATTATATTAGCATACACCGTAAGCTTGCGTTAGTGACTTCCTGAATGCAGCCCACCTCTGCAGAATTACCCCCGGGACATTTCACTATCGTTCCCCGATCTATTGGCGGGTGAAGCCAAATATTTTTAAGGACTTTTCTTTTTCTTTTTTATTAATTTTGCTTTTAGGTTAAAGGCTACGCTTTATATTAGTTATAGTAAGATGATACCTATCAAGGCACTTAAAAATAAAATAGAGAGATAAGAAAAAGTGAGTTTTTCTTGTGAGAGTTCTCAATTTTTTTGTACCCTAATCTTGATAGTATAATATCATTGTATTCCTACTTTCTTTAAGGTCTAGCGGTTTCGTAGAGTGCCTCTACGTGGAGATGTAGTCTAGTTTTTGTTGAACTTGATAACAAATTTTTTTGTGTGTCCTTCTGATTATGTTCCTTCACTATTATGTTATGCCTGGCGACGTGTGCACTTGGATCATACAATTCATCATACGGTAATTTTTCTCTTGTCAACAAATAAATTTTCTTTGTATCATTTCTAAGGAAGTTAACAACTGGGGGGGTGAAATTTTGCGTTTGTGGATGGAATGCCTCCTAGAAGGGTTTACAATGACAACTCGGCCCAAGAATACGCTGGTCCACCATGAAATGATATTACCCATTTGTTCTTCATAAAGAGTTGTGTTATTTTTTTGGAATTGATATGCAATTCCTAGCAATTGGTATTAGAACCTGGCTTGGTTAATTGAGAACTATCTTTATCAGAAGGATCTTTATGCACTACTTAAGGGTTAGAAAATCGAAATCGCAGAAGTGGATCCAACAGCAAAATCAAGATGAAAAAATCTTGATCGGAAGGCATTAATTACGATTTATCTAGGGCTAGCAAAAAAGACATAGTGCCACGTTGCAAAAGCAAAAATCTACAAAAGAAGCCATAAATTATGACGACCCTTGACCCATTAGGGTCACCACAGCATTCCTTTGCTTTTGCTATTATTTTTCTACAAAAGCGTGTATCGACAGCTCCAATATAACTTAAATTGATGCACACGACAAAAAAAAAAAAAAAACTAGGCACTTTTATTTTTACTTTTGTTTTAAACGACCTAGGTCGGTACATTAAGGCCAAAAAGTTCCTTTTTCTGGCTATCCCAAAACTTTTCCTGACCATCCTACAGTCTATTCACACAGTCATCTTGATCTCATCCAAAAATGCAACCTTACTTCCCCAAGTCCTTCGCCTACTCGACCCCACTAGAACCATTGTTGTCATCCGGGAATGGAAGCGTTCCCACAATACACCCATTGACTCGGGCATACAGTATAATGAACCCCATCAGCACGGGGCCCATCGGGAGACCGGCGTCCACTGTTAGGATCACTATAATCCGGATGAACGTGACGTCTAGGAAGTTGGGGTCCGTGTGCTCCACTCAATCCCACGTGAGTTTAGTGGGGATGCTATAGAGCATGGTGGAAGACGTAGGTTGGAGCGGCATGACTACGCGTCTGAAATGTAATAGTCCCAAAAGGGGTGAGTACAACCACTCAGCAAATAAGAGTACTAAACTATACTATGCAAACCTATCTCCACCCGATTCAACGCAATCCATAAACGAAATACACAAACTGAAATAATTAAACTTGCATCAATTCTAAAAGAATCTCATAAAAATGGCATATCATAAAGCAAATAGAAATTTGGAATTTCAATTCATCTAGATTCAACTACCTCCATCTTCTGGAGAGAACCATATACCATCCTTGTGGCACCCCCGACTTGCCTAAGGTCGCCACAGGTGATCTCTCTTAATTACTCGATCTCATATAACTTCACTTGAATAATACCCTTTTTACTAGGGGATTTTTTTTTTTTGAAAAGCGGTCCCAACGCAACTTATTAGTGGAAGCATAAACAAGTCTCACCTCCCCCTCCAATAACCATAATGCAATACACACCAACTACGCACCATAAGAAAAGATAATGCCGATTCACTCTTATTTATATTTTCATGAGAGACATCAAGGTCGATACAACAAAAAAGCCAAGATTTTAACTATACTTGGCTACCATCCCAAAAGGACTCGATTCTACATCGATCATGTACCACCCCCCATCTACGAGCGTTGGTTATCTCCAAAAAGTGTCAGCTCCCAATAGCTATACGCGCCATCATACCCAATCCGATGCATTGGGTGGCGGCGGCGGTAACATCCCTAACATAACTCCATGGCGTCGAACATAGACAAATATAATTTCTTGGATGACTGGGCTCCCAGCCAGGCCCACGTCATACATCACTAGCACCCAAACCCATATGAACACCAAACCAGGGATGGTGACTCAATTATGCTCCATACACTCGACCTCCACGTTAGATGGAAGGCCGTAAAAGGTACCGCGCGTAACCGTAGGGAGAGGTATCTTTTTAATATGAAATGTTGGTCTCCAAAGGGGTGAGTACAACCACTCAGAAGGTAAAAAATCCATTAAACTACTTAATGCATCAAACGGAACAATCATGGCATCATAGAGTACATATAGTTCATACATATCAAACATATCTCACCTTGTACATATAACGTTATATAGTCATGCATACATGTCACCATACCATGTGCACATACCACCATGCACTTATACATGTTACATCATACAGCCATGCATATATGTCACTATACCATGTGCACAAACTACCATGCACTTATACATGTTACATCATACAACCATGCATACATGTCATCACACTATGCATGATTTAATTTCAGCTCATTGGATCGCCACATTTTTCTTTCTTGGGACCAGTAATTGCATTCGACATTTCTATCGCTCACACCCAACCTGGCATCACAAGGAACCTCCGGGCATCCGGCACACACATTTTGGGCACCTCAAAACTCTTGAGGACATTCAGCACACACCTCCGAGCATCCGGCACCCACCTTCGGGCATCCCGACACTCCCGGGCATCGTCAGCTCACACCTTCGACAGCATCCTCATTTATCACAATTCATGTTCAAAATTATGTCTCGATATTAACATGACACATGATGTGATGGCAACAAGGTCAATTTCAGCTTTCAAACTTTGCACAATCCAGCTAGTACAGTTTTAGAAAACATTTTCATTAAATACCCAAATGACATTCAAAAATTATGAAATTCGAACATGTGATAGTCAAGACATAAAGGCAGATACTTCATGAAGAACACTACACCAAAAGATCCCCATATAGTTCAATACAGACCACGGATCACAACACTACTAATTTTGTTCGTTCCACTTGCACAGTTTTTGAAACAGTTTTGGTTAAATAGGCAAATGAACTTCAAAAATTACGAAATTTGAATATGTTGTAGGAAAGAAATAAAAAAAGATATTTCATGCAGGAAAATTTTCCAAAATAATCTCATACAAAACGGTATAGACCACGCATTGCATCATTACCAAGTCCGAACACATCAGATTACACAGTTTTAAAAACATTTTCGATTAAATACCCAAATGACATTCAAAACTTATGAAATTTGACTATGTGATAGCTAAGACCATAAGGTAAATACTTCATGAAGACATCAAAGTCAGATTCGTCCTACGTAATGAAATATAGGCGGTTAAAACTTCTGTTCCTAGTACCAAAATTTCCAGATCCAGTCTTTCCAAAGAATAACAATTTCATCCACTTATACTTTTTTTTTGTCCCATATTTGAGTATGTTATAATCCAAGTCCCCTCATTGGCTTATGGGCCAAGCATTTCGGCGCATCTTAGGCCCAACACATTGGGCCTAAGACCCAAGCTTAAATAAATCCAGAATTTACCCTTTTTAAAAACTAACTAAATCCCTATTAAAAAAAAAAGTACTTAAATTACAGATTTAAATGGCTATATGTGGCATCCCAAAAATTCAAGACAACCTCTAGATGTATTAAAGCCTATGATTAGGTAATCAAATTACCTTTGGTTTATGCTTTAGCCATTGGTTTTCTTTTAAGGCCAAGTGTTATGTATCTTGTGTTCATGAGTTATAAAAATTAGTATTATAAGATAAGTTAATAAGAAGAATTTATTCTTGGCTATGCACCTCATAGATTTAATCCCTATAGATAAAATGTTACAAGATTATGGCCATATGAAATTAAAAGTTCGAAATCTATAAAAGAAAGAATTAAAAATGAATTATTAAAAGTGAAATTGGGGTTTATTAGGGTTGAACTTTAGGCCCAAGGGTATTGGACCTAAGGTGGGCCAAATTGGCTTGGCCCATGAGGCCCATGAAGAGGGCTGCCGTCAACCACAAGGGGGAGGAGCCAGCCCAAACCCTCAAGCCCATCATGCATGGGATTTGCCAAGTGGCAAAAAGAAGGCTTCATCCATTGGTCTTCTTGGGTGGCTCCTAATCATTGCAAATGATGGTATTGAGGGGGGAATAAAAGGAAGAGTGGCCGATGTTGGAGAAATCTTTCCAAAATATTTTGAAGCTGACAAAACGTTTCTATTAGTCTAGTCTGGAGCATTGCAGACCCTTCTATTTAGAGTCTGAAGACCTTCAGATCACCAGACTTAAGACTCAAGACTATTCTCATTGACAGTTTCTAATCCAGCAACGAAAACAATCCAGAGCTAAAGTGTTTGGTTAAAGATTTGGTCTTATCCACTGGAGAAGATTCTTGGCTGGATATGATATAACGGATTCTTTTATTTGAAATCAAGATCGTTTGAAGATCTGATGATTGACGAAATACTCTTAGAAGGTTCTATTCTTGGAAACCTAGATCCTGATTGTATGGGCGAACAGGATTGATGGGCTATCGACATGTTCCTTTAATAGCTCGAATGATCTTCTTAAATTGATTATGTCTAACAGGAAGATTGGAAGAATTCCTTTGGTAAGTGCTAACGGGTATGATGGCATAAAGGAGTATAAAAGGAAGACGTTCCAGTTGTTCTAAAGAATGCACGATAGAGAAATTCCAGAGTTTGATAGTCAATTCATATTGAGCAAAACTGTATTCACAAAAGAGAGTCTATACTTAGTGATACCTTGAGGGAGTGTGGTAGATCTTCTACACCGTGAAATCAAGGGAGAATAGTGCTGTAACATCTCTTTGTTCATAGTGGAATCCAGCCAGTGGGCTGTCAGTGCAGAAGAGTGGACGTAGGCTTGAAATAAGCCGAACCACTATAAACCTTGCGTTCAATTTTCTCTTCCCTACTCTCAATCTTATTTTGATTATTGTTGGGCGAGAAACAATTGTCTCAATTCTATCAAGTGTCTAGTATTGTGCGATTATCGTGAGAAATTACTCTTTATACCTATTCGGCCCCCTCTAGGTACTTTTACTAGCCATATCAATTGGTATCAGAGCCCGTGTACTCACTTTATTTGAAGTGTTTTACTTTAGAGTAAAAGATCCATGGCTAGTATGCTAGCTTCAAGGCTGGTGGAAGGGCAAAGCAATACCAGACCTCCTTACTTTGATGGAAAGGACTACAACATCTAGAAAAACAAAATGAAAGCATTTCTTCAATCAAAGGATCCTCTGGAATGGGATGTTGTAGAAAAAGGAATCACTCCTAAAGTTGCATCTGTCTCAGAAAGAGGGAAAGAAACTGTTGAGATCAGCGGAATGACTCAGGAAGAGATAATCAAGAGACAAACTCTTGATGCAAAAGCTATTTATTCTTTATATTGTGCCTTATCACCTACTAAATATAACAGAATATCTTCTTGTGTTACGGCAAAAGAAGTCTGGGATAGATTACATATTACCTATGAAGGAATTGATCGAGTGAAAGAGACCAGAATCAACATCCTTCTCGGTCAATATGAAGCCTTCACAATGAAACCTGGAGAATCTATAACTGACATGTTTAACCGTTTTACAGAAATTGTAAATGGTCTTGAAAATCAAGGACAACCAATTTCTGATTCCATGAAGGTAAACAAGCTACTACGTGGACTCTCCAAGGATTGGAATCACATAAAGACTTCAATAAGAGAGATGCAAAGAATCATGCCACTATCTGTAGACAAGCTAGTTGGAACTCTTCAATCTTATGAAGTGGAACGAATTAATGAAGACGAAGATCCAAAAGGTAAGAAATCCATTGCATTAAAATCAAATGATGATTATGATGTTACAGATTCTGAAAATGATATGGATGATGAGGAGCTTGCTCTCATGATAAGAAGATTCAGAAAACTGAATAGAAAAGGAAGAAGGTTCAACTCAAAGAAATAAAGTTTTCGAAGACAACGGACCAAGTCCGTTGATGACGATGAATCAAACAAAGATGTAGTTTGCTTTGAATGTAAGAAAAAGGGACACATCAGACCCAACTGTCCTCTTTTGAAGAAGAAGAAAGGAAAAGCTGAAAAGTCTCGAAAGGCTCTCAAAGCCGAAACCTAGAGTGATACAGAGTGTGAAGAAAATGATGATGAATATGCCAACTTATGTCTGATAGCGCAATCAAACTCAGACTCAGACTCTGGATCATACTCAAACAGTGAATTTGAAGTAAGTAATTTTAAAATTCCTGTTAAGGTTTCTAAGTATATTGATGAGCTGTGTTTTAGTCTTAAGACTTCTCTCAAAAGGATTTCTGAACTCAAAAAGGAAAACTCTGCTATAAAACAACAGGAAAACGTTTTAAAAGAAAGAGTTAAATGTTTAGACATGAATGTTTCCACTCTTAAAGAAAATGAAGATAGTCTTTTGAAAGAAAATGCTTCTTTAAAAACTGACTCATCAAATATCTCAAAGAAATTTTCAATAGGGTCCGAGGAACTTGAAAAAAATTCTTTCAGCTCAAAGACCTTACTTCAATAAGTCTGGTCTAGGTATGATAGCAGAAACTATTCCTTTGATTGATTTTCCTAAAGTAAAAGAAAGAATTAAGCAAATACCCTCGAGAGAGGCTTACAAAAATCATTTCAAGAAGTTTTTTGTAAAGTCTATAGGTCGAAATACTCTCAGGTGTTCAAGGTGCAATAACTCGGATCACTTTGAAAAAGAGCGTCCTATGGTTTGGAAACTTGTTAAGAAAACATGGGCTAATACTACTTATCTTACTAACACCAATGGACCCAAGAAAATATGGGTACCAAAGAAAGCTCGAGACTCTTTTTTAAATGCAGGTCTCCATCAAAAAAAAGGTAAAGTGGTATCTGGATAGTGGATGCTCAAGACATATGACAGGAGACTCAAATTGCTTTATAAAGATCGTTCAAGTAAATGGTGGAAAAGTCTCATTTGGAGGAAAATAGCAAAGGAAGAATTGTGGGATTTGGAACTGTGAAAATTGGAAATCTCACAATAAGTAATGTTTCCCTAGTGGAAGGACTCAATTACAATCTTCTCGATCGCCAACCGTGTGATATCTTTTTAAGTTTTAAGAAGGAATATGTTCTGGAATCAGTAAAGACTCTACTCAGTCTGTCATGGGTCAAAGGCATGGAAATATCTATCTCTTGGATGTGAAACCGGATGAATCGCAATGCTTAATCTCAATTCAAGACGAAGCAAGCTTATGGCACAGAAAGCCTGGTCACATCAATATGAAGCAATTAGGCAAAATCTCATCAAAGCAGCTTGCTCGTGGTCTACCCAACTTATCATACCAAAAGTCTGATCTATGCACTTCATGTATATTGGGAAAGTAGGTAAGAAATTCATTTAAGCCAATAAATCATGTCTCTACTAAACATGTACTGAAGCTGCTACATATGGATCTCTTCGGAACAACCAGAACCCAGAGCATTGGAGGTAAGAAATATTGCCTAATAATTGTGGACGATTACTCCCGATTTACTTGGGTATATTTCCTTGCAAGTAAGTCCGAAACCTTATCGTATTTTGAAAAATTTGCTAAAAAGGTTCAAAATGAAAAAGGATGTGTTATCTCTAGTATAAGAACAGATCATAGAGGTGAATTTGAAAATCAAGATTTTACAAAATTTTGTGATAAATCTGGCTTTAAGTATGTGTTCTCCTCTCCATATACTCCTCAGCAAAATAGAGTTGTGGAAAGAAAGAATAGATTTCTTCAAGAAATGGCTAGAACTCTTTTAATTGAAAGTAAGATTTCTTCACGATTTTGGGCTGAAGCTTGTTTCAACAGCGTGCTATATCATCAATAGTCTCTTTAAGACCTATTCTAGAGAAAAACCCTTATGAGTTATTCAAAGGTAAGAAGCCTATTATTTTATACTTTCATGTGTTCGGTTGCAAATGCTTTATACTGAAAAATGCAAAAGATCGAGTTAGTAAGTTTGAAGAAAGATCAGATGAAGGCATCTTCCTTGGATATTCTACATCAAGCAAAGCCTACAGAGTCTACAACAAGAAGAGTCAATCTGTGGAGGAATCAATGAATGTCAAATTTCAAGATTCTATGCAAAATGAATCCAGTCAGACTCATCATGAAGAATCTGAACCTGCTCCAGACTCTCCAAAGCTTACAACTCAAGAAGCATCTCAGACTCTGGAAGACCAGCATCAAGCTGTTCGTGAAGATTCAAGTAAAGAAAGAGATCATCAACCTGACGAATCAACCAGTAACTAGAAGCATAAGTCCAGTCATCCCAAAGATTTTATTATTGGCGACATTAATGAAGGAATTCGTATAAGATCCAAAAGGCGCGAAGAGTCTAGTGCTGTGGCTCTCATTTCTAAAATTGAACCAAAAAGCATAGAATAAGCTTTATCTGATGAAAGCTGGATTGAAGCTATGCAAGAAGAGCTTAGACAGTTCAACATTAATGATGTCTAGGAATTGACATCTAAAACAAAAGGTAAAACTGTTATTGGAGCTAAATGGGTGTTTAGGAACAAGATGAATGAGAAAGGAAAAGTCATAAGAAACAAAGCAAGACTCGTGGCCAAGGGTTATATGCAAGAAGAAGGAATAGACTATGATGAGACTTACGCACCAGTAGCAAGGTTAGAAGCTATTCGATTATTACTTGCGTTTGCTTGTTATAAAAATTTCAGGTTATTCCAAATGGATGTCAAAAGTGCCTTCCTAAATGGTTTTATCCATGAGGAAGTTTAT
This sequence comes from Eucalyptus victrix, assembly GCA_016097545.1. Taxonomy (NCBI): domain Eukaryota; kingdom Viridiplantae; phylum Streptophyta; class Magnoliopsida; order Myrtales; family Myrtaceae; genus Eucalyptus; species Eucalyptus victrix. The sequence goes on along the minus strand of CM027845.1, from coordinate 24,102,110 downwards.
GTGGAACAACCACCGGGTTTGAAGACCCAAAGAAGCCGACTCGGTCTTGAGACCGAAAAAGGCCTTGTATGGTTTAAAGCAAGCACCTCGAGCTTGGTACGACGACTAAGTAAGTTCTTAATACATAATGGTTTTGTCAAAGGTAAAGTAGATACTACTCTATTTATCAAAAAGGAAAACAAAAGCTTTTTACTTATTCAAATATATGTGGATTTATTTTTGGATCCTCTAATGAAAGTCTGTGCAAGAAATTCTCTAAGTTCATGCAGGATGAGTTTGAAATGAGTATGATGGGAGAGTTAACCTTCTTTCTTAGACTCCAAGTAAAACAATTGAACGAAGGAACTTTTATTCATCAAGAAAGATATGCTAATGATCTCGTCAAAAAGTTTGGACTGGAAAAATGCAAAAAAGACCGACATACCAATGTCAAGTTCTTTGAAGATGGACAAAGATGAAGAAGGGAAGAAAGTTGATCAAAAGCTATACATGAGTATAATTGGTTCACTTCTTTATCTTACTGCCTCTAGACCTGACATTTTGTTGAGTGTTTGCATCTGTGCTAGGTTTCAATCAGATCCTAGAGAATCTCATCTCAGTGCTGCGAAATGTATTATTAAATACGTTGCTTCATCTTCTAGCATCGGTCTTTGGTATCCTAAGAAGGGAGACTTTAATCTTCTTGGATATTCAGACGCAGATCTAGCCGGTTGCAGAGTTGATAGAAAGAGCACCTCCGGAACTTGCTAGTTGCTTGGAAGTAGGACAGTGTCTTGGTTTTCAAGGAAACAAAATACTGTGGCTCTCTGTACAATAGAAGCAGAGTATGTAGCTCTTGGAAGTTGTTGTTCGCAAATTATGTGGATAAAGCAACAGCTACAAGACTTTGGAATTGAAGACTCATGCACTGAGATTAGATGTGACAACACCAGCGCAATCAATCTCACTAAAAATCCAATCCTTCGCTCAAGGGCAAAGCATATAGAGATTCGACATCACTTCATTAGAGATCATGTTCAAAATGGAGAAATCTCGATTCAATTTGTTGATTCAAAGAGCCGACTAGCGGATATATTCACAAAGCCTTTGGAGAAGAATCAATTTGATATTATCCATTCCAGACTCAACATTTTGAAGCTTGAGGAAGTTAAAGTCTAGAGACTCTCAGACCCTTAGACTCAGACATTCATGGCTATAGACTGTAAGTTGTTTTAATATTCAATCTCGAAAAGGTACGATCATTCGTTCAGTTATAATTTATTTATATTATCTTTAAAAATGGAATTTTGCCTTTTCAAAAAGGATAACTTCTATTTAAAATGGCAGTTTTCTTTAAAAAAAAAAAAAGGCGATTATCGTTTTTAAAAAGGGACAACTGTTCACTTTCCTTTATGTCGATTGGCTTTTTCCTTTTTAAATTGGGTTATATATATACAGTCAGTTGTTTTCTTCGCTTAACTCCAAAACCCTAAAAAGCATTCTCCTCCCAATCCTGTCTCGACTTCGTGTTCATCTTCGAGAAAGTTGTCATCTTTTCTTGGGAAAGTGAGTCAAGGAATCTTTGAACGACAAGGAATGATGTCTTCTTCGAGAAAGTCTTCAAGAATCGTGAGCAGGGGACCACAGAGAATGAGGGAGGGTCCTACTCATTTCGATCTCATCGAGGAGGAAGAGTTACCGAGACAGCGACAGAGCCCGATTCACTCTCAACCACATCACTCTCCACCATCTACCCCACAGGGTGTGAGTCAACAATCGGAGGAAGAAATAATCGAGGAAGTAGACCCTGTAAGAGTTCAAAAACCCTCTTTTATTTACAAGCTCTATCGTGCTCTGAAGAGCACTGGTACTCCGCTGAACTATGTAGATGATTTCCTTAAAGACAAGGGTTATGGAAATGAGTATGTCTTTTTGCAACGAATGGAGGATTTGGGAATTGCTCCCAAAGGAAAGGCTGAGGAAGCACTTGCAAACATTCCAAGTGACCCTCGTGTAGAAGGATTGAATCCCACTGACGGGAACGATGATGATAAACTGTTTAGTGAATTCCAACCTAGGATGGGTGTTGCTGCGAAGGTTAAGGGAAAAAGAACGGAGTTGTTCAAATCGAAGGAACAGGAGGATATGTTCTTCAAATTATTGAAACGTGGGGTGATAAACCCCAGGAGCATTGATTTTGAATTTCTGGATGCCATCAATGTGAACTTGAGAGAAAAATTCAATCTGCTTCAACTTGAGCAATTTTGCTCCAACACCACAGACGGCTATGCACAATTGACAGCATATTTCTATTCAAATCTCAGCTTCTTAGATGCGAATAGAATATCCTTCAGTGTTCGAGACCAAGACTATGTGGTAGATGTGGACATGCTGGCAGATATAATTAGGGTTGAAAGAAGACGATATCAACCGGTCAAGGTTCCAATTGCTCGTACCTCACTGGAGCTCGTCAAAGATAGGAATACAGAAGGGAGAATTACCTACACAAGAATGCGTGCCATCAACATGATACTTCACAAAATTGTGATCAACTATCTTAGGCCGAAAATGACATCCAAGACTAACGTGTCTAACTCTGAGGCGAAATTGATGTACGCGATCAATTCAGGGAGAAAATTCTCTCTCCCTCACACCATTCTCTTCCACATGTACAGAGCAATGGTGAAGGACAAGGGCCAGTTGCCTTACTCAGGCCTTGTGACTAAGATCTTCAGACACTTGAACATTGAACCTCCATAAATTCTTTGTGTTCGACCATGAGACAAAATGGTGGTGGGTTTGAAAATGCTAACAAAAATGTGTTTGAAAGAGCTTGATAAGGCAATGGAGAAGTTCAAAAGTGAAAACTTCAGTCAAATCTCATCCAGTATCTTCTGCATCAAAAAGGAAAGGGAAGGAGCCCATGGGTGCTCCATCCAAAAAGAAAAGAGCTCTTATCTTAGAGGATGAAGATGAAGAGGATGAACTCACTATCTCTGCCTTGGCATTGAAAAGGCTCGGTTGTTCTCAGATATCCGAATCAACGGAACGACGGGGAAAGGAAAATAAGCGAGAGGACAAAGAACGAGAGAGAAGAAGAGGAAAAGGAAGAGAACAAAGAAGCAGAGGAGAAAGAAGAGAAAGAAAAAAAGAAGAGGAGAAGGAAGTTGAAGAAGAAGAAGAAGCAGTCAAAGAAAATTCTGCAGATGAAGCCAGAGAGAAAGGCAATCAAGAAGCTAACGAGCATGACCATCACTCTTCCCCAATTGAGGCCTTAGAAACAGGGGGAGATGGCAAGCAAGGAAGGACTACACCATATCCTGTCAACAGTGAAGGTGTGAGTCGCTCACCAGCAAAATCTGTGCGATTACACTGAAGTTCCATCGTCTACCTTTACTCCATCCGATAGAGCAAATGCCAGCATCCTTGATCTTCTTCTGGAAATGTAGGGTCAAATATATGCTTTGGAATGAGAACTTCAAGTCCTGAAGAATGCTAGACAAGCGTCTTCTGTTACCTTGTCAGATCAAATGCAAGACCTCACTCTTTAAATTCAAGCAAATGCCAAAGGGGAAGAGGTGACACATCTACGGGAAGACTTGAAGAGGCTAGAAGGTATCGTACGATCGATAGGAGATTTCCAGCTTGTGCGCGTTCCCAAGCAGACTTGACTTTTTTTCTCACCTTTTTAATGATGATAAAAAGGGGAGAATTGCAATATTTGAACTTTGACTTTAAATTTTTTACTTTAGTTTGTTTGGATATTTGTTTTGAGTATGACTTGGGTGTGGATTTGAAACTGTTGCATTTATATCAAGTATTATTGTATAGCTTTACTCATGAAAGACTAACCTATTTTCTGTGGATGTAGAGTCTAGTTGAGTTGTTAATCTTTATGAGATATCCATATTGCTTGAGTAATGTTTATAGGTCAAAGTTGTTCAAATTTACAGGAAAGTTTTGTCACCATCAAAAAAGGGGAGATTATTGGAGAAATCTTTCCAGAATATTTTGAAGCTGACAAAACGTTTCTATCAGTCTAGTCTAGAGCATTGCAGACCATTCTATTTAGAGTCTCCTGACCTTCAGATCACCAGACTCAAGACTCAAGACTCAAAACTCAAGACTCAAGACTATTCTCATTGACAATTTCTAATCCAGCGACGAAGACGATCCAAAACTAAAGTGTTTGGTTAATGATTTGGTCTTATCCACTGGAGAAGATCTCTTGGTTGAATATGATATAACGGATTCTTATATTCGAAATCAAGATCGTTTGAAGATCCGATGATTGACGAAATATTCTTGGAAGGTTCTATTCTTGGAAACCAAGATCCTGATTGTATGGGCGAACAAGATTGATGGGCTATCGACATGTTCCTTTAATAGCTCAAATGATCTTCTTAAATTGATTCTGTCCAACGGGAAGATTGGAAGAATTCCTTTGGTAAGTACCAACGGGTATGATGGCATAAAGGAGTATAAAAGGAAGACATTCCAGTTGTTCTAAAGAATGCACGATAGAGAAATTCCAGAGTCTGAAGCTCCTTGATTATTAGTCGATTCATATTGAGCAAAATTGTATTCACAAAAGAGAGTCTATACTTAGTGATACCTTGAGGGAGTGTGGTAGATCTTCTACACCGTGAAATCAAGGGAGAACAGTGCTGTAACATCTATTTGTTCATAGTGGAATCCAGCCAGTGAGTTGTTATTGCAGAAGAGTGGATGTAGGCTTGAAATAAGCTGAACCACTATAAACCTTGCGTTCAATTTTCTCTTCTCTACTCTCAGTCTTATTTTGATTGTTGTTTGACGAGAAACAATTGTCTCAATTCTATCAAGTGTCTAGTAATGTGCGATTATCGTGAGAAATTACTCTTTATACCTATTTACCCCCCCTCTAGGTACTTTTATTAGCCATATCAGCCGGTTTAGGGGGCTGTCACCCAAGCCAAGTGAGAGAGAGGGAGAGGGTTGCCAAGAGAGTGAGGAACCAAGAGAGAAAGGGAGAAGCCGCGCAAAGGAGGAAGTCCGCCCGTCCGTCGCCCGTCGCCGTGCGTCCATCACCGTCCGTGTGCCGTTGTTTGCTCGGTACAAAGGCAAGTTGGGATCTATATTCTGCTCTTGCATGTTGTATCTTGCATGTGTGTTTGAATGGTGGTGAATCTCGGTCGTTTAGGGTGTGAGAAACCGAAGCTTGAGTGTGATGTTTTTGAAATAGCATTCTGTTTTTGAGTATACCGCCTGACCCCGAGCATTTTAGAGGCTTGCATGCGTGGTTTGAGTCGGATTTTGGCTTCGACTTCTTCACCAAAGTTGTAGAAAACATCTCAAAGTACAACATACTAAAATTTGAGATAAAATGGTTGATTTTAGTGGGGTGAAACCCTTCCTATACGAAAACGCTAGATCTGAAACTGTTTTGGTGACCTCTTGGTGTTTTGTGTGTTGCATGTAACTTTTTACTGGGAATTTCACTTTGACATCTTCATGAAAGTTGTAGAGAACATTTTTGAAGACTAACATACTCAAATTTGAGGTAAAACGAACAAGTTTAGCCTAGTGAAACGATTTTCTTTTGAAGAAGGCAGATCTGGAAGTATTGTACAGGACACCAGCGAATTCGTGGACTATAAAGTGACTATCCTTTGAGAATCTCACCTAGATCCCTCAATGAAAGTTGTAGTGGATCTCTTGAGGCAAAACATATAAAAAATTCAGAGAAAATGAAGGAAGATAAGTAGGTGAAACCTTGATTTTTTGGAGACAGCTAAATCTGGACTGTTTGGTACTAGGAACAGGGGTTTCGACCATCCATAGTTAATTACCCAGGACGAATCTGGCCTGGATTTCTTCAGGAAAAATCTACCTTAGGGTCTTGACTATCACCTGGTAAAATTTTATAATTTTTGGAGGACATTCAGGTATTTAAATTGAAATGTTTCAAGAAATGCGCAATCTGATTGTATCCGAATTTTGCAAGCTGTAATGTGTGAGCTATATCTTTTTGTGTAAAGTTATTTTGGGCATGTGTTCTTCATGGAGTTGCTACCTTTATGTCTTGCCTATCACATGTTCTGATTTTATAATTTTTGAAGATCATATGGATATTTAATTTACATGTTTTCCGAAATTGTGTAAGCTAGAATTTGGTAAATTTCAAAAAAAGTCACGATGTATGAATTATTCTAAGTTGCATGGACTCCATGGATTGTATTGTTATAAGTGATTGGATCTTGCTGCATATATGATGGTGATTGGAACTACATATAGGAATCAAAAGCTGAAAATGATCTTGATTGCCATCACATCATATGCCATATTGAAATTGAGCCAAAATTGTGAATGTGAACTATGATAAATGAGAAGGCCGTCGGAGGTGTGAGCCAACGATGCTCCGGGAGTGTCAGGATGCCCGGCTATGGAGTGTAAATACCAAATGCTTGATGGCCTAGTGGTGTAATTTCGGAGGGTCCTCGGGAGTTTCGAGATGCCCAAAGAGTGGAGGTGCCGGATGCCCGAAGGTTTGTGCCGGAGGTTCCTCGCGATGCCAAGTGGGGTGCAAGCGATAAATGTGGGATGCAAATACTGGTCCCGGGAAAGAGGATGTGGCGGCTCAAAATGAAATAATAAAATTGGGAAATTGAAATTAAATTATGCATGATATGGTGACATGTATGCATGAATGCATGGATGTATGTGCACCTATGGCATGATGGTATATATGACATGATGATGGTAAGTGCATGGATGTATGTGCACCTATGGCATGATGGAACATATGGCATGATAAGCGCATGGATGTATGTGTACCTATGGCATGATGGTATATGTGACATGATGATGGTAAGTGCATGGATGCATGTGCACCTATGACATGATGGTACATGTGACATGATAAGCACATGGATGATGTGCACCTATGGCGTAATGGTACATGTATGACATGATGGTGATGATTAGATGAGGATGTATGTATGTGCAGTATGATGACATATGCATGGATGCATGAAAGACGTGTTATGCTATGATTTTTATGATTATATTGTCTAATGCATTGAGTGGTTTATTAGGTCATTTACCTGCTGAGTGGCTGTACTCACCCATTCGGGGGCCAACATTTCATATTAGAAAGATGCCGCTTCCTGCTGTCACGCGAGGCGTCTTTTACGGTCTTTCTTCAAACGTGGAGGTCGAGTGTGTGGAGATCAACTGTCCCGCTATCCTTAGTCCGATGTTTATTCGGGTTCATGCATTAGTGATGTATGACGTGGGCATGGCTAGGGGCCCTATCATTCAAAAGTTCATATTTGTTCATGTTCGTCGAGATGGAGTGATGCAAGGGATGTTGCTGCTGCCACCGTCTAACGCACCAGGGTGGGTGTGACAGCCCGTGCGTGAAGAGTAGGAGCTGCAATTTTTTGGACAATAGCCGACACTAGTGGATAGAGGATTTAGTATGATCGACATAGTGGATCGAGTTGTCTCTTTTTGGGGTTATGGCCGAGTGTAGTGAAAAGTCTTGGCCTTTCTTTTGTTGTACTGACCTAAAAAAATCTATTATGAAAATATGTAAATAAAAGTGTCTTGGCTTTATCTTTTCTTATGGTGTTTAGTGGTGTGCAATTGTATCATGATTGTTGCAAGGAGATTTAGTAAGACTTGATTATGCTTCTGCAAATAAGATGCGCTGGGACCGTTAAAAAAAAAATGCCTAGGAACTAAGGTTCTTCTTTGGTATCTGTGGTGACCTTAGGCGCTTTGGGGTGCCACACTATAATACTTTGTAACATAGATTAATAAAGTCCAACTTATAAAATTCATGGCCAAAAACATAATTTCCTCATCAAATAAATTTGGATCTCACATGGGCATGGAACATGTTTCCAACAAAATATTCACCCAATAGGTGCTCGGCCATTAATTCTATTACACTTCTTTGGTCTAAAGACCATAACATAGATCCATGATGCGTCCATCGCCCTTCCAAAGGTTGTAAGGCATCTAGAGGTTGCCACGGAGTTTTAGGATGCCACAATCCTCTTGGCATCTCGCACCCTACTTGGTGTCATGAGGACCTCCAGGTTCTTATTTTAGTCCCCGGGCATCTGGAGAGCGTCACGTACGCTCCTCTAGACATCTCGCATCCCACTTGGCATCACGAGGACCTTCGGGCCTTTATCACATTTCCCAGGCATCTAAAGGGCATAGTATCACACCCCTCTGAGCATTTTAATGCCTGTGGCATCATCGTCAATGTGGACTGACGACAAACATCACTTAAGTACCATGGTGTAGCAATCCAAAAGTTTAATGCCAAAATGTCTTTCACACCTGATATGGGAGCATCCAATGCAGCTCCATCAGAACCATTTATGCTTATCCGAGCGAAGAAAGAAATTCGGCATTATGTGCTTCGATGGATCATTTTGAATGAATAATGTTAATTACTTATCAATACTTTATGGTATATCAATAACTATAAATGAGAGGCCATTTTAGACGTCTTGGATGACCAATTGATGAAGTTTCAGGAGGATTATTTTTTGGTCAAGGGAGGAGCACGAATTTTGGAAAGCTAAAGGTTCAAGAATGCGGTTCAAGAATACGGATGGCTAAAGGTTTAAGAATGCGGAAGGTCAAAGGTTCAAGAATGCAAGTTCCTGTACTAATAAATGCATTTCTTAAGTACCCAGGTCATTAAAGTCTATTTTTTTTTTTTTTTTTATATTTCTTAAGTCTAAAATCCTCCTATAAACAAAGGAAAACTAGTCGAGAATACGAATTTGATGAATGAAAATGGTGAGATTTCCTCTACTTGAGTGAACTACTTGAGATAGTGGATAATTCCATTCGGCCTCTTTATCCTTGGAGCGTAGATCACTCCTTGGTGGTGAGCCAAGAAGCCCTTTATCTTGCATCATCCTCCTCGGGTTGTTTGAGATTTGTCCTTAAATCTAGAAAGTTTTCATCCTCCAAGTAAGGAGAAAGGTCTCCCACATGGAATGTTGTCAGAAGTTCAAATTCTCCAAGAAAGGTCAATCTTGTAAGCATTGTCACCAATTCGCTCAATAACTTTAAAGGGGCCATTAGCTCTGGGCATGAGCTTGTTCTTTTGTCGAAATGGAAATCTCTCCTTCCTCAAGTGAAGCCATACAAGATCGTTTGGTTGAAATTGAGTTTTCTTGCAATGTTGATTAGCTTTCTTTTTGTAAGATTTGTTGGCCTTTTCGATCTTTGATCGAATCTACTCATGGAGCTTCTTCATTGATTCAGCTCTTTTTTTGCCATCAAAGCTCACTTGAGAGTTAGACGGAATTGGAATGGATTGGCTCGATGAGCAGCAAGCCTTGGTTGATTGCTCATTCAGTTCAATCCGATTAGCAATTCTAGTTATAAGTTTATAGGGAACAAGGGTGGACCGTCTACACCCATAATTTTGTCATTTGAGGTAGAACGGTTGTTCGAGGACGGTTGCAAGGGCCATCTGGTAACGGTTGACTATATGATGATGGAAGAGACAAATTAGAAGATATCATTGTAGTGCAAAAATTTGTGGATGTCCTTTCTAAGGAATTGCCGAGATTGCCTTGAGAAAGGGAGATAGAATTCATTATAAAGTTGGCCTTAGGCCCGTTCTGATCATGCATTGACTACAGACAAATCAATTAAGTGACGATCAAAAAATAAGTATTCATTGGGAGGGACTGATGACTTGTTTGATCAACATCAAGGAGCATGAATATTCTTCATAATACACCTGAGGACTAGTTATCATCGACTAATGATCCAAAAGGAGGATATCCCAAAGATTGCATTTCACATGCGTTTGGGTTAATTAATACCCCAGCTACTTTTATGTCATACTTGGATCAGTTCATCATAATCTTTATTGACAACATTTTAGTGTACACGAAGAATCCAAAGAAGCAAGAACAACACTTGAAGATGCACTTTATGCCAAGTCATGTGACGACAGGCAAAGAAATTTTAATGGATCCAACAAACATAGAAATGATCATGGATTAGCCAAGACTTACAACAGCGACTGAAGTAAAGTTCAAGTGGACGGATAGGTGCGAGTAAAGTTTTTAAGAACATGTGATGTGACATCTACAATCTAATCATGATTTTCAAAATGGAATTACATTAGTGACCAATCTTCGAATGAGCTTACAATAAGGATTGGTAGACCCCAAAAATGCTGAAAATGACACCTTGAGATGAAAAATCGATTTTTCCATTAGCGAGACGCAAAATTTTAGAAAAGGGGAAATGGGCCATTGGTGAGTGCCCATCATGGACGGCCCAAATGGGCCTAAGCCTAAGTGGGCAGCCCAAGGCCCACACCCCAAGAGGTGGGCTGCCATGGTGGCAAATGGGTCCTCCAAGTCCATCAAGCCATCAATACAAAATCTTGACATTTAATGCACCCTATGTGCATGAACAGTACCTATCTTGGTGAATTGATCAAATTACCCTCTCATTCAATTGAGGACAAAAGGGCAAGATGGGAAAGGAGCTTAGAAGGGGCACCCATGCGTTGAAGATGAGGGAGGTGATGTCATCCCCTAGTCTAGTCTAAGCCTACCAATCTTATCTTCTAGCTTAGCTATGAGTGCTTCATTAAATGGCATTTATCAAATCTACCATTTAATGGAACCACGCGCATGAATAGTGTCAAATCGTCACACAATGACTTAGTTGCCCTCTCTTCAAGCAAAGGACCAATGGGGCAAAGTTGGAAAGGAGCATGGAGATTGGTGGCCAAAAGCTTGGAGAAGCCAACTTATTAATCCATGGGTTCATATTTTGGCATTAATGGCTTGGATTTTGCCTCTTCAGGTGTTAGTCCTTTGCATGGATTAGAGGATTTCATGGCATTGGGGAAGTACAAGTATTAATTGGCCAAAATTCCACACATTCTCCCACTCCTCTTCCACCCTAAAACTCAAGGGCTCTCTCTCTTCTCTCCCTTCTCTCTCTCTTTTCATTCTCACCTTTACTCTCCCCTTGAGCTTGGCCAAATAACTTTTTCTCTTTTCCATCTCCTTCGCAAGCCTTTTTTTTCCTCATTTCCTCTCGTATCTCACAGGCCACAATCCACCATCCACATATGCCGTTGAATTGCTGTTTCTCACAGCCCTCATCGCAACCTTCCCCTTCTCTTTCTTTTATCACTCAACTAGGACCACCGTAGAGCCCAAAGGTCATCCTACATACCTTCTTCGTGACACCACCACAGCCTCTCATTGTGGGCTAAGAGGCGTGACCAGCAGCCATCGTCGTTTGTCCAGCCTTGCCGCCCCTTCACCATTGCAAACAAAGCTTGGATGTGGAAGTGAGGGGCTCTCTAGCCATAGTTTGGGTTGTTTTAACACTTCGGACTAAATTAAGGTTAAATGATGCTTTACTAATGTGATAAGTAGGTTTAAGCGAGACGTTATCATAGAGTTATAATAGGTTATTGTATTTTTGATTTAGGTTACCATGATAGGATATCATGATTAGAGTAGGTTATCAGTATAGGTTATCAATATGATAGTTTACGGTAATAACTTACACTTGTATGTAAGGACTTACGTATCTTTAATGGGTTCTAATAGTTGGATGCATTGTTGGAAGTTAATATTAATTAAAGTGCTTGCTTATGCGACACTTAGAAGGATTACAACCAATTGTTATGCATGGAAAGGTTATGTGAAATATGATATGAGATTGCAAGCATGATATGGTTCCATGTGAAAGAAAGAAAATGGGCTTGAGTGGTGGTATGCTCAATCACCTAAATACCCTAGTGCATATGATTATGCGGGACAATAGGGTTCGAATACCATAGCGTCAATAGGATCCTGTTCGCAAATGGATTCAAAAAGAAGCTCGTCAACTCGAATGCTGATGCATGATGGGGTGAGTGATTCTAAGTTCTTAAGCCACTTATGGAGGACTCTATGGAGAATGCTTGGTACAAGGCTCTTATTCAGCACAGCTTGTCATCCCCAAACAGATGGCCAAACAGAGGTAACAAATCGTACTCTAACCACTCTTCTTCATGGTATGGTGAGTAAATCGTTGAAAGATTAGGATTTAAAGCTCGCGCATGCTGAATTTGCTTACGATCGATCAACAAGTTATACTACTGGTTGATTGCCATTTGAAGTTGTGTATGGAATTAACCCTCTCACACCCATTGATTTGGTTCCAATTCCGTCTAACTCTCAAGTGAGCTTTGATGGCAAGAAAAGAGCTGAATCAATGAAGAAGCTTGATGAGCAAATTCGATCCAACATTGAAAAGGCCAACAAATCTTACAAGAAGAAAGCTAATCAACATCACAAGAAGACTTAATTTCAACCGGGCGATCTTGTATGGCTTCACTTGAGGAAGGAGAGATTTCCATTTCGTCGTAAGAATAAGCTCATGCCTAGAGCTGATGGTCCCTTTGAAGTTATTGAGCGAATTGGTGACAATGCTTACAAGATTGACCATCTGGGAGAGTTTGGAGTTTCAGCAACATTCAACGTGGGAGACCTTTCTCCTTACCTAGAAGATGAAAACCTTCTAGATTTGAGGACAAATCACAAACAACCCGGGGAGGATGAAGTGGGAGCATCCAACATAGCTCCCTCGACCAACTTAGATCCATTGATGCACATAATGCCCACGTTGAAGGTTTTATTTAGCCAAGACACTTTTATTTACATATTTTCATGATGGATTTTCTCGGGTCGGTACAATAAAAGAAAGGCCAAGACTTTTCACTACACTCGGCCATAACCCCAAAAAGAGACACAACTCGACCCTCTATGTCAATCATGCAAAATCCCCCATCTACTAGTGTCGGCTATTCTCCAAAAAGAAGCAGCTACTACTCCTCACATGCAGGCCATCACACCCATCCTTCGTGCATCAAGGGATGGTCCCTTGCATCACTCTGTCTCGATGAACATGAACAGATATGAACTCCTGTATGACCGGGGCCCCAGCCAGGCCCACGTCATACATCACTAATGCACGAACCCGAATATTCATTCGATGGAAGGCCATAAAAGACGCCGGCATGATAGTAGGGAGCGGCATCTTTCTAATCTGAAATGTTGATCCCCGAAGGGGTGAGCACAGCCACTCAGCAAGTAAAAGATCCAATAAACCACTCAATGCATCACACAATACAATCATAACAATCATAGCATGACACATGTCATTCATGCATCCATACACTCACCATCATCATGTCACATATACCATCATGCCATAGGTGCACATACATCCATGCACTCATCATCATGCATTCATGCATACATGTTACCATATCATGCATAATTTAATTTCAATTTCCCAATTTTATTCTTTCATTTCGGGCTGCCACATTTCTCTTTACCGGGACCAATATTTGCATCCCACATTGATCGCTCGCACCCAACCTGACATCACGTGGAACCTCTAGCACACAAACTCCGAGCATGTTGTAGCCTAACTGGCATCACAAGGTATTCCCAAGCTCACACCTTTGGGCTTTCGGCACCCTCAAATCCTAGGCATCTCGAAACTCCCAAGGACCCTCCCGAATTACACCACTAGGCCACCAGGCATTCCGGCATTTACACTCCCTAGCCGGGCATCCCAACACTCTCGGGGCATTATCGGCTCACACCTCCGACAACCTTCTCATTTATTATAATCCACATTCACAATTATAGCTCAATTTCAACATGGCATATAATATGATCGCAACAAAATCATTTTTAGCCTTTGATTCTTATATGTATTTCCAATCATCATCATATATGCCGTAAGATCCAATCACTTATGACAACACAATCCAATGGTGTCCATACAACTTAGAATAATCCATACATCATGACTTTTTGAAATTTACCAAATTCCAGCTTGCACAATTTCGGAAAACATATAATTAAATATCCATATGATCTTCAAAAATTATAAAATCTGAACATGTGATAGTCAAGGCACAAAGGTAGCAACTCCATGAAGACTTCACACAAAAGGATATAGCTCACACATTATAGCTTGCAAAATTCGGACACATCATATTGCGCGATTCTTGAAATATTTAAATTTAAATACCTGAATGACCTTCAAAAATTAGAAACCAATCATTGGCATGCAAACAATTATATCAGTTATATTTATAAGTCATTCTATCACTGGCCATTATAATTACAACCACTACATGTTTTATGCTCAAAAAGGTCGGGATAAACCTTAGCTCCTCTAGTAAGATATAACTCATCCACACTTACAATTCTAAAAAAGCAACTGGATGAATCATGGACTCAGTAAGTAAAACCTTTAATTCTCTACTAGGATGACATCTCATTATCAAAATCCAACAGGTACCACACTCGTAATACAATGTCAATAATAAATCAATAACAAACTTATTACTATCCTCGACTACATGCAAATGTTCGTCACAACATGCTTCAATGCATGCTTACCTTTGGCTTATCAACAAACATGTCGACCTATTATATTTATGCATAATCAGCACTCATGCAAATTCATTTATTGTTGTCCTGGCTCGATTAGGCTCTCCAGACTCGACCTAGGCCTCTAACTTCTTGTTAGGCTTTCTGATTCAACTAAGGCATCCCGAGTCAACCGAGGTATCTTGATGCTAGCTCATCAAAGCATTCGGGTTGAACCCAGGCATCTTGGCTCGATCAGAGTATCCTAGAGCTAGCTCACCATTGGAATCTAGCCTTAAATCCAAGCATCCTAGCTCAACCAAGGAATCTCGTTCAATGAACGAGGCATCGCCACCAAGGCTATATGGTGACGGATGCTTTTTCCTCTTTAAGTGCATCATAAAAGTACATTACACAAGCTAGTTCTTACTTTTCTTCTTAGTCCATTCATACTCTTACCATCATACTATATAATATGCTAGGCATGACTCTTGATTTGTGGCTTAAGCCGCACACCTAGGTGGATGTCTGTACCAAGCAAGACTTAGAATAGACACGCTTCAATACCGATCTAAGGCCTCACGGCTTAGGCCGTCATGACTTGATCGATTCTAAGCCGAGCAAACCTCGACCTCGTCTAGAGATGTGAACACATTCAAGTATACAAACATGGCAAACCATATAAAAGAACATTACAAAATACACATAGTTTACACGACCGAGCACACCACTAAATTCAACAACATAGGCTATCGCCTAGTCAAGAGTTAGAGAATATATTTACAGTTGGTAAATCTCGATAAAATATATGTGATTTTACCAAGAGAGGGTCGTATTGTGAGGAGGTGGGGGAGCAAGGCCATGAGAGGTTGAGGGGGTGATGGTGAGAGGGCGTGAGAGAAAAAATAAAAGCAAGTGAGGAAGAAGAGGTGGGGTCGTGTGTGGTGTCAAATTGAGAAGGGGGAAATGACTCTATTTATAAGCAAACCCCTCATCATTACCCTTCCAAATTACCATTAGAATTTCTTTGGGTGATAAGCCTAGACTGATAAGGTGGTAAGGCTAAAAAGATGAGTGGCAAATCTCATTCCTAGAGCAGGACACTTGCTGATGCGTGATGGGGTGAGTGATTCAAGAACGGAGATTTTTTTAGAAGGGATTTTTGTGATTAAGGAATAAGAAAAGATAGAACAATCTCCTCCTAAGGTATAAAGGCCACGCCACCAACCCAAGAAGAGGATCGAGATCTACGAACCTCACCACCAAGGCCTAAAGCTTCCACCAGCCAGGGATAAAGGACTTCGGGATAGGAGAAGCTCACCACCAAGGCCTAAAGCTTCCACTAGCCAAGGATAAAGGACTTCGGGATAGGAGAAGCTAACCACCAAGGCCTCAAGATTCCATAAGCCAAGGATAAAGGGCTTCTTGGCTCATCACCAAGGAGTGATCTACTCTCCAAGGATAAAGAAACCAAAATGAGTTATCCACTCTCCGAAGGAGTTCACTCAAGTAGAGGAAATCTCAGCATTTTCATTTATAAAATTCGTATTTCCCATACATTGGATAGTTTTCCCCTATTTATAGGAGGATTTTAGCCTTAGGAAATATTAAAAACAGACTTTAAAGACCTAGGAACTTAAACCTTCGACTCTTGAGCTACATAAAAATAAAGACACATAGTAACTTAAGAAAAGCCTTTATTAAAACGGACCTTTCGATTCTTGAGCTACATGAATGCGAATCATGGAATCACAATCCAACACAATAGTCTTTAGTACTCCATGAATGCGAATAATCTCTTTGAAATATAATTCAGCAATATGAGATCCATCATTGGTCATGTGACATGGCACGAAATGAGCCAGTTGAGAGAACCGATCGACGACCACCATGATGGCATATTTTCCTCTTTGAGTTCTTGGTAGAGCCACAATGAAATCCATGCTAACATCTTCCCAAGGTTGTAATGGTAACGAAAGTGGAGTATACAAACTTTGATGGAAATGGCCTTTTGATCTTTGACAAGTTGCACACCTTGAGATGATAGCATGCACATCTCCACTCATCCTTGGCCAATAGAAATGCTCTTGAAGAACCTCAAGAGTTTTGTTAATACCAAAATAACAAGCCAATCCTGCACCATGCGCTTCTCGAATCAGCAATTCACAAAAAAAACTCTTCGGCACACATAATTGATTTCCTTTAAAAAGAAATCCATCCTGCAAAGGATATATAACTTGAACTCCTTGCTTGCAATTGTTGATGATGGATGAGAACTCCGCATCTTGCAAAGGATATATACCTTGAAATCTCGAGAATCCTAGAGTTCAGAACCGCAAGCATAGAATATCTTCTCGATAAAGCATCTGCTAAAACATTAGTGTAATTCATTTTATATTTTGAGACAAAAGAAAAATATTGAAGAAATTTTACGCATTTTGCATGTCTCAAATTAAGCTTGCCTTCACCGCTAATAAACTTAAGCTCCTGATGATTAGAATGTAGGACAAATTGCTTTGGCCTCAAATAATGACTCCAATGATGAAGAGCTCGGACAATGGCAAAGAACTCTTTGTCAAAAATTGAATAATTCCTCTTGGAATCAGATAACTTCTCGCTAAAATATGCCAATGGTTTTTGTGCTTGCACCAGAACACCACCAATACCAACTCCGCTTGCATCACACTCAACTTCAAATACTTTATCAAAATCAAGAAGTGCAAGAATAGGGGACTCATAAAGTTTCTGCTTTATTATGTTAAAGGTGTTTTGAGCAGCCTTTGTCCATTCAAAAGCATCATTCTTCATGCATTCAGTTATAAGAGCCATGATGGTACTAAAGTTTTTGACAAAACGTCGATAGAAAGAAACAAGTCCATCAAAACTTCTTACATCAGAAATGGACTTTGAAACTGGCCAAGTCTTCATAGCTTCCACCTTGGTTTGATCCAACAGAGATTCCATCTTTGGAAACCACATAACCAAGAAACACAATGCTTGGAGAGAAGAACTCACATTTCTCCATTTTAGCTTACAGTTTTTTATCTCTTAAGACATTGAAGGTTTGTTTTAAATGAGAGATATGCTTCTCCTCATTCTTGCTATAAACAAGGATATCGTTGAAACAAACAATGACAAATCAACCAATAAAGGAACGAAGAACCTCATTCATAAGTCTCATGAAGGTACTTGAAGCATTAGATAATCCGAATGGCATAACCAACCACATTCGATATGTACCATCCTTCTCACATTCTGATTTGATGATAACCACTCCGCAAATCTATCTTTGGAAACACAGAAGAACCATATAATTCGTCAAGTATATCATCAAGTCTAGGTATAAGGTACCTATACTTAATGGTGATGTTGTTGATGGCCCGACTATCAACACACATTTGATATGTACCATCCTTCTTAGGCACAAGTACAGCCAGAACAAAACAGGGACTCATGCTTTCTTGGATGTATCCTTTGACGATAAGTTCATCAACTTGTCCTTGCAACTCCTTTGTTTCCTCTAGATTGCATTGATAAGCTGGCTCGTTTGGTAGTGAAGCACCGGGGATCAAATCAATTTGATGCTCAATACCTCTTATGGGAGGTAATCTGCAAATTCTTTCAACAAACAATGCATCTTTGGATGTATGGGTCGCTCTATCTCACTCTTTTTCTCTACCACAAGCAAAAAAATACATTCTTTTGTTTGTTAATGGCTCTTTCAACCCTTGTCTCACTAAAGAATAGATTTTCCTTACAAGTGTTTCCCTCCCCATGTTGTATGTATCGAAGGACTCAATGGTAAAAGAGTAATGCATTTTTGTTCCTTGTGAAAAGAGTGTGTATTTTTCTAACCATCATGCATTGCATTCATACAAGTGGCATGCCTCCATACGAATCACATCACACACAACCTCATCTCGATAGTTCTTCCCAATTGAAAATGATATAAGAACATGTTTGGTTACCTTGAGTTCATTCCCTTAATTGAGCCATTGAAGCTTGTATGGTTGAAGATGTTTTGTTGTTGGGAGCTTCAGCTTGTCGACAAGAGTTGTCGAAGCAACATTGGTGCAGCTCCCACCATCGAGATCACCGAACACACCTTTCCGTTAATAGTGTAATGTGTGTGAGATATATTCTCCCTTTGTTCTTTATTAGGAGAAACTTCAACATGCAATGCTCTTCAGATGATCCATAGCTCACCATCATCAGCTTTCTCCACAACTTATTCTTCCCCATCTGATTCAGCAATATTTTGGTCTTGATTGCTCTCAGCCTCTTCAAGCGCCAAATTGATCTCCTCAATTTCTTGAAGAGCCATAACTCTCCGATTTGGACAATTTGCTTGTAAATGCCCAAAACCATGGCACTTAAAGCATTTCCTTGCAACGCCTTCAAACTTCTTTTGGACTTCTTTGGAAGGCTCTACAATTTTTTCCTTGCCTTTGTCTTTTGTCGACGTACTCTCCCCCTTGCTTGAGGAAGCACCCTTAAAATGAGATGTCGCTTTTGTTGAGGTTCTAGAGGAAAACCTCTTTCTCTTCAATTGTCTTTCAACTTTTCTGGCTAACTTGCATATGTCTTCAAGGGACCAATATGGTTGAAATTCAACCATATCACGATTTCTCGATTCATGCCATGAAGGAAACAAACGATGGTTTGCACAAGAACTTTTGGAACTTCACTCCTCATTTTGAGTTGTTCAAACTCACGAATGTATTCTTCAACACTCATCCCTTGTTGTCTTAGGGAATTCAGTTTGAGAAAGAGATCTTACTTATAGTTGTCGAGCAAGAACCGCTTCTTCATCAACTTCATGAGTTTTTCCCAAGACTTGATTCGGCCTTTTCCTTCCCTTGCTTGTTGATGCTTTAGATTCTCCCACCATAGAGAAGCATATTTGGTCAGCTTTAGGACAGCAACCTTACATTTCTTCTCATCCAAATAGGACTTCAAGTCAAAAATTCATTCATTTATATGTAGCCAATTCACAAAGTCGTCGGGATTGAGATTACCATCAAACTCAGGGACCTCCACTTTAATGTCTCTTTCATTGTCCTTATGCCTCCCTCTCCATCTTTGTCTTTGAATTGGAGATTCAAAATCAATAGAGTGCATAATTGTTTGGTTGTCTCCAATGGACTCGGAATCGCCAACAAAATTTTGACGAGCTTTAGAATTGTCACGACAGTGCCGTTCATTGGGACGCCTTACTGGTTGTCCTTGTCTCACCGGATTCTCTAGAAGATTGAGGACTCGCTCCATTTGTTGTTGAAGATTTTGGATTGCACGATCTCGCCTTTCGTTGTGTGCTTGCTCCAAAGTCAAGCGTCTTGGAACTTGATCATCCATAAGGAATTTGTAACAAAAGAAAAAAAGGAATCACTCAAATGAGTTGAACCTTGAGCTCCAATACTAATCTTTTGATGCATGATGGGGTGAGTGATTCAAGAACGAAGATTTTTTTAGAGGGGATTTTTATGGTTAAGTGAATGGAGTAGTGTATACAGTGAGGAAACAAAAAGGAATAAGAAAAGATAGAACGATCTCCTCCCAAGGTATAAAGGCCATGCCACCAATCAAGGATATGGATCAAGATCTACAAAGTTTACCACCAAGGCCTAAAGCTTCCACCAGCCAAGGATAAAGGACTTTGGGATAAGAGAAGCTCACCACCAAGGCCTAAAAATTCAACAAACCAAGGATAAAAGGCTTCTTGGCTCACCACCAATGAGTGATCTACGCTCCAAGGATAAAGAAACTAATAGGAGTTATGCAATCTCCGAAGGAGTTCACTCAAGTAGAGGAAATGTCACCATTTTCATTCATAAAATTCGTATCTCCCATGCATTGGATAGTTTTCCCCTATTTATAGGAGGATTTTAGCCTTAGGAAATATTAAAAACAGACTTTAAAGACCTAGGAACTTAAACCTTCGACTCTTGAACTACATAAAAAATAAAGACACCTAGTAACTTAAAAAAAAGCCTTTATTAACACAGACCTTTCAACTCTTGAGCTACATAAAAGTAAAGACACTTTGTAACTTAAGAAACACCTTTATTAACACGGGAACTAAATACCTTTAATCTTCAGCTTTCCGTATTCTTGAACCACATTCGTGAACCTTTGGCTTTCTTGAAATTCGTACTCCTCCCTTCACCAAAAAATAATCCTCCTGAAACTTCATCAATTGTTCATACAAGACATCTAAAGTGGCCTCCCATTAATAGTTATCGATATACCACAAAGTACCGATAAGTAATTAACATTATTCATTCAAAATGATCCATCGAAGCACATAATGCCCAATTTCATTATTGGCTTGGATAAGTATCGATGGTTTTGACTTGGTCGATGGAGCTACGTTGAATGCTCTCACATCACTTGCTTCTTCTCTTATTGAGCCATTTGAGGTTGGGTCATCTTTGTAATGATGAATAGTAATAATGACTTTTAATTATGGGACACCTAACCACGACTCAACTTAGCATTAATGCACTAAGGTCCAAAAGTATTTAATGCATTCTTATCTTCAAGCCAAGAAGTCTTTACATTGGCTTAATCCCCAAGTTGGCCGTGTGACCCTTTTATCTTGAGGTGAAAAATAGTTTCAAGCAATTCACACCATTACCTTATCAAATGGGCCCAAAAATTTATAAAATTTAAATATGTTGTAGAGAACATCCTAAACAACATTTTCCATGCAGGAAGCCTAGCCAAATTTATTTTGTGGAAAGAACAGAAAAGTACTAAACACAACCTAAAAATTCATCCGTCGAGCAAGTTAATGGTCAGAGATAAAGATCTATTTTGAAATGCAAACTTTCATAAAACTCTTTAAAAATTTTATATGTTTTGGATGTAAATGCCCTTTAAAAATTTTATGAAGGAAGTATGCCCAAATTCGAAACACAAAATTTTATAACAAATCAAGAAGACAACAAGGTCACCATTTTTACTAAATGGACAATGTTAACATGGTAAGTAATTAGACTTTTGTACCAACCATTTTTCTTTAGAAAAATATGAAATTAAAATATGTTATATACCAAAAATTTTTTAACAACTTTCATGAAGAAAGTTTATCCAAATTTTAACCACAAAGATCTCTATAAAATTGGAAAGCAAGAAAGGTCCAATGGTTTTGAAAAACTGGAAAGTCAAAATCTGTGAAACTCAAGGTGGTAGGTCTATGGAGGAGAAGTGGCGCCCTACTAGGCTTGCAAGATCACTTGCAATCATTCTTTTAGGCCATGAGTCACCCCATTTTATTAATTACATGAAACACATAAGCCTCTATACTCATTACTCTCATTCAATGAATTTGACTCTTGTTCTTCAAGAAGATTGCTTATCTAGCTTAGTCTTCTATATGACCAAAAGAAGAGTCGAAATCGAGGATGCTACAACTCCTCTCCCCTAAATATTTATTGTCCCCAAAATTTAAAATATGTACTTAGTCATGATGCAGGTATTGGTGCTTCATCACTTCTTCACTTTCCCAAGTTGCCTCTTCCAACTTTATTGTGCAAGACCCGCACTTCCTGATCCATGATCAGCATCAGCTCCTCAACATACAACACTTGCTCGTTTACTTCAATCTCTTCAAAGTTCAACACATGTGCTGGATTGGGCTCATATCATCGATACATGGAACACATCATGTATATGAGCAAATATAGATGGTAAAGTCAGCCAAGAGGTTAAATTCTCTATTCTTTCAAGAATTTCAAAAGATCAACATAGCTTGGGCTTTACTTTCTTTCTCCTTTCCGCTGCACACTCTGATTATTATTCTTCTTAGGCCCCATTTGGTTCAACTTTGAAGAAATGGCTTTGCCTTTCCTTCGATCGCGTGACCTAGGCAAGGTTGCTCGGCAACTAGATCTTGCTACTCATGGTTGAGTGTCGCCCGTCGGCTGAGCTTCGCAATAGAGTGGCAAGTCCAAGGAAGAAGATAATGAATGGTGTTTTTTTAGGGCAAAAGAGGAAAACGTAATTATCAATAACGGCAATTTTGGAAAGAAAAAAATTGTTTAAACCTCAGACTAGCATTTGGCAAATGGACCTACTTTGGGCTTTCCCCATTCCAAATGCTAGCATTTGGCAAATGGACCCTAAAAAATGTGAATCAAATGCAAAATATTTTCCTCGATAGTCTTTGAGGGCTCAAAGCCCCTTAGGAAAGCCGAATCAAATAGAGCCTTTCTGATGCATGATGGGATGAGTGATTCTAGAACGGATTTTTTAGAGTGGATTTTTGTGGTTAAGTGTATGGAGTAGTGTATACAAGGAAGAAACGAAAAGGAATAAAAAAAAAAAAAAAGAGCAATCTCCTTCCAAAAAATTCAAAGCCGAGCCTTAAGGTGTGTTAAATGTCTTTAATTAGGTGATAGAATTTTATCTTCTTCCAATTTGTCTTTTAATTTGATGAATAAGCTAGTCGGCCCATTGGGCCCAATAGGTGGCTGTCGACCAGCCCAAGGGGGAATGGCCGGTTGGGCCTAAGCCCAAGCCCATTAACCCAAATCAAATTTCAAAAAAAAAAATTTGAAATTACAAGTGGCCAAAGGAAGAGCATGTATTGGCCATAGGTGTGGTGGATCAATCATTACCTATGATGAGCCTAGGGGAGTATAAAAAGAGAGAGGGAAGAGAGAGAGTGGCCGTTTTCTTCATTTTGGCCGAGAGAGTGTGCGAGAGAGAGAGCTTGAGCGGAGGAGAGACCGAGAGAGAGGAGGTGGAGCCGAGAGTTCCCGCCGCCGTGTCTCGCCGTTCGCCCGCCGTCCGACCGTCCTACGCCGCCGTGTGTTGCTGTGTGTTCTTCTTTGAGGCAAGTGGGGGTTCCTTTACTTCTCTTGCACGTTGTTTGATGGTTGCATGTTCGGTTTGAGGGGTGATTTGGGCGAAATACCGAAGTAAGGGTTGAATGTGTTTATGTTATGTGGCTGTTTTCGTTCGGTTGGTGGTAGACAGTATCTTACTCGAGCTTGCATGTGTACTTGGAGTGCGATTTTGGCTTCCGTGTCTTCATGAAAGTTGAAGCTAACATCTTGTAGTATGACATACTCGAATTTCATGGAAAACGATGGTGATATGTGGGGTCAAAAGCTCTGTTATACGGAGACTTAGATCTGCGAATTTCCTACTGACCTTTTGTTGATTTCTTGGTTGCATGTCGATTTCTGTTGGAGATCTCACTTTATTGTCTTCTTGAAAGTTGTAGGAAACACCCTAAGCTACAACATACTCGAAAATGAGGCAAAAATAACAAGTATAACTTGGTGAATCGGCTAGATCTTTGAGACGGATGGTTCTGTTGAAGTGAACCGAGACACCCGAGACTTCATGGGTTAAAATGGTGACCAAAATCTGGGTATTTTACCTAGATCCCTTCATGAAAATTTTAAAGGACACATTGATATATAACATACTCGAATTTCAGGAGAAACGAAAGAGATTTGATGGGTCAAACCTAAGTTTTTCGGTGATATACGTTCTGGACGAAACGGTAGAGGTTCCAGAAGCTTCGTGGAGTTATATAAATTAATCTATAAAGAATTTGGCTAAGAGTTCTTCATGAAAAATGCACGAAAATGTGTTGGATATTATCCTGTAAAATTTGGGAATTTTCTGAGGTCATATGAGTATTTTAATTGAATTAATTCGAAAACTGTGCAATCTGGCCGTGATCCGAATATTGTGTGTATTTTGTGGAAATTTGGGAAATTATGTAAAATGCGAATTAGCCATGGATTTTATGTGAAATCTGATTCTAATTGTTTGTTTAAGGATTGATTGAAGATTATGATTTTTGGAAAATCATAAATATTAAATATAATATTTATTTATGAAAATAAAATAATAAAATAATAAAATAATAAAATAATAATAAAATAAAAAGGGGGATTATTTTATTGGCCATGAGTCCTATTGAATTATGATGCCTTGCTATATGACATTGATGCATGTGAAATCATTAATTATGATGTATTGTTATATGGCACTGATGTATGAATGATCATGAATTATGATGCATTGCTATATGACATTGATGCATGTATGATCATGAATTATGATGTATTGTTATATGGCATTGATGTGTGAATGATCATGAATTGTGATGCATGTATGTAAATCATATGCCATGAAATAACAAAATGAAAAGGATGATAAAAAGTGGAAAATGGTATGTGAGTAAGAGGTTGTGGTGGAGGATGATATCTGGTGGCCGAGTGGCATAATTCCAGAGATTCCCTGGGAGTTTCAGGATGCCCGGAATGTGGGGGGCCGGAAGCCCTGTCGGAGGTTTCTGCCCGAAGGGAGTGACTCGCGATGCCAGGATTAGGGTGCGAGATCCCCGGTTAGAAGGGTAAAGACCGGAAGCCCTGTCGGAGGTTTTTGCCCGAAGGGAATGCCTCGTGATGCTAGTTGAGATGCGAGATGCCCGGAATGTGGGGGGGCCGGAAGCCCAGTGGCCATGAGATGGCCGGATCTTGGGATCCCCGTCGGAGGTTTCTGCCCGAAGGGATGGTGATGATGGTGAATTTGATGATTTGAGAAAAGATAATGTGGGGATCAATTGATAAATAAAAGTGGAAATTGATCTATGATGTGATATGCACGGCGATGCATGGCTAATGATGATGTGATATGCATGGTGATGCATGGCTAATGATGATATGATGTGATATGCATGGTTATGCATGGCTAATGATGATATGATGTGATATGTATGGTGATGCATGGCTAATGATGATGTGATATGCATGGTGATGCATGGCTAATGATGATATGATGTGATATGCATGGTTATGCATGGCTAATGATGATATGATGTGATATGCATGGTGATGCATGGCTAATGATGATGTGATATGCATGGTGATGCATGGCTAATGATGATATGATGTGATATGCATGATGATGCATGGCTAATGATGATGTGATATGCATGATATATGAGATGCCATGATGATGATATATATGCTATGATGATGCATAAATACGCTTGACATCAAAAAGGTAAGAAATGCCTGCATTGTATGATGGTATGCATGGTGCACTGAATTGTTATTGGATTTCCCTATCTGCTGAGTGGTTGTACTCACCCCTTTTGGGGATAACATTTCAGATTAGCACTATGCCGCTACCTGCTGTTTCGCGTGGGGTATTTTACGATCTGCCGTCTGATGTTGAGGTGGAGTGTACGGAGTTAGATTGTCCCTCTGTGCCCGGTTTGACGTTTATCCGAGTGCGATGCTTAGTTATGTATGATATCGGCCCGGGCGGGGCCCCGTCATACAAGAGTTCATTTCTGTTCACGTCCGTCGAGATGGTGCTATGCGAGGATGCTGCCGCCACCACCACCCGATGCACCGGGTTGGGTGTGAGACTCACGCGCGACGAGTAGGAGCCGAGCTTTTGATGACACAAGGTATAAAGGTCACGCCACTAACCAAAAAAGAGGATCGAGATCTACGAAGCTCACCACCAAGGCCTAAAGCTTCCACCAACCAAGGATAAAGGACTTTGGGATAGGAGAAGCTCACCACCAAGGCCTAAAGATTCCACCAACCAAGGATAAAGGACTTCTTGGCTCACCACCAAGGAGTGATCTATGCTCCAAGGATAAAGAAATCGAAATGAGTTATCCACTCTCCAAAAGAGTTCACTCAAGTTGAGGAAATCTCACCATTCTCATTCATGAAATTCATATATCCCTTATATTGGATAGTTTCCCCTATTTATAAAAGGATTTTAGCCTTAGGAAATATTAAAAACAAACTTTAATAACCTAGGTACTGAAATGTTCGACTCTTGAGCTACATAAAAATAAAAATGGCTAGGAACTTAGTAAAAAGCCTTTACTATCACGGGAACTAAATGCCATTTAATTTTCGGCCTTCCACATTTTCGAACCGTTAGCTTTTCGTGTTCTTGAACCTTTGGCTTTCCATATTCTTGAACCACTTTCATGAACCTCTAGCCTTCCCAAAATTCGAGTTCCTCCCTTGACCAAAAAATAATCATTTTGAAACTTCATCAATTGGTTATACAAGGCATCTAAAATGGCCTCCCATTGATACCTATCAATATTCCACAAAGTAACGATAAGTAATTAACATTATTAATTCAAAATGATGCATCAAAGCACATAATGCCCAACTTCTTTATTGGCTTGGATAAGCATTGATGGTTCTGAGTTAGTCCATGAAGCTATATTGGATGCTCCCGTATCACTTTCTATGATGTCAAAATGGTAAATAGCCAACACAACTATATTTATTGTTTCCTCTCAAAATCTCCTGGTCCTAAGTACTCATGTGAGTCACCTATAGAACAACTATAGGAATCGTAAGGGAACTTTTCTACCCCACAATATGAAGCAAGTAGGCATGAATAACCATTAGTAAATAGGGTTGTTGTTGCATTTTGTTATGATAAGTTATCAGAGGGTCTCGATAGGTTTTCTCGATAGCTTATCGTGTTCTAGCCAATAACTTATCATGTTGTAACCGATAACTTATCATATTTTCGTCAATAGCTTATCATGTTCTAGCGGATAGCTTATCATATTTTAAGCCGATAGGTTATCGCGGCTTATCAATAAGTAGTTATGTGATAAGCTACTAAAGTGTGAAGTGTGATGTGTTAGGTTAACAAGAGATGTATTATTAGATAGTTTATGATAACATGAGATATGTGAATTTAATGAATTATGTTCAATTGCAATGACTTATCTTACTTTGAGTGACTTATATGCCATGGACTTGTAAAGTTGGGCGGTACTTTAACATTAATATATATAACTTGGTAAAAAATGTTTCGTTGTGGGATCCAAAACCGACAAAACATAATACTAAAATTGCTCAAGGATCACAAATGAACATTTATGGCAATTTCTATAAATTAAAAAAAAAAAAGACAGGATAATTTTAAATTTTAATAGAAGTATAACAGCCAAACCCAACTTCAAATTCATATTCTACTCCTTTCTTCTCTCCCTAAGAAACAGAATACCATATCATAAGGAGATTAAAAGGAGCAAAAGTCATTACAATACTAATGAAACTAATGAAGGTATTAGTGGAGCCTTATTAAATATGAACATCTTAATGCTAACATTAATAAAAATAAGATCCAAGATAATTGCAGCCCACAGCGACTTATCACGTCATTGTCCTGTTGCCCACTTGGCTCCCAAAGGCCCACATTTACATTCCCAAAATAGGGGCACTGCTCCTAAAACACAAATATATTATCTCAAGGAGGCTATGTACAAAAACATTGCCCAAAAAGAGACTGTGTCGTGGTTAGGCCAACCATTACATGAAGCAAAATCATTTAAGAATTCTTTCCATTCTCCCACAAAGAAAAAACATTATAGAAGCCACAAAAGAAAGTCATCAAGAGTAAAAAAAAAAAAAAATGGAAAGCCTTTACATTCCAAAGCTTATCTTACTCTTACAAAAGGAAATATTTTTAATAATGTCCTCAATTTTACTTTCTTGTCATCCTTGATTTTGTTCTCTCTTATTCTTCACATTTCAAGATTTACGATAGTCATTCTTACATTTTGTATTAGATTTCAAGTTGCATCTATATTTCATGATAAAGATTAATAAAAATATGAGACAAGTGTACTTTCTCACAAACCTGGTCCTCTCTTGCCTTTCAAAGAGATTGTCTTTTAGTCTTCAAACGCCATTAACCTTAGATCTCAGACACTTTCTGATCTACAAGATCCATCCTATTGCAAGTCAAGAACATGCTAAGATTTCATCATATAGAAATAACAAGATGATTATAACTTGAGACTGGTGAATCTATTTTGGACCAAATGATGTTCCTAGTCCTACAAGACTTCAATCAAGCCGTTCGATTCCCCCATCAATTTTTTTTTATTTTTTTATTGGAGATAACTTACAAGAAGAGAGTTCTTTCGTTAAAATAATTATACCGACAAGAACTTCAAGGAGATGTTGAAGCAATCCTCGGCATTAAATTTCACTTTTGGGTTGTAGATGTCAGGTACATACAAGGGTAAATAGGTCGTTTAAGACTGAGAGATACAAATTGTGGATATTATAAAGTAAGAGGACAGTGAATTCGTAGATAATTATCTGAAAAAGAATGTCACATCTCCGCAAGCAACCATGATTCCTATGTAGAAAATTATTCACATAAACAACTAATTAATCAAGATGAATCAAATCCATATATGACTATAAAACATTAAGATCAACAAGTACAGTGGAATTAAAGCGTACCTATTTGAGCCATTACTTCACTTGAAGAAAAATAGATCACTCCGATAATCAAAGATCTATTGGAATGCCAATCTTCCTCTCGATAACCTATTTCAGTATAGCAGTTTTCAATGAGATTAAAGTAACTGATAGGTATAACCTACCATTTTATAGGCTAGAGAAGAGACCTAATAAACCCTAATCAACAGCATGTCAATTGGGCCATTCCCATTACGGGCTCAACGAATATCAGAATATCCATTAACCCAATTATTTAAAATAGAAAATTAATTAATTAATGTAAGTCCATATTATAGAAAATTTCCAACATTATTCCACCTGAGTTACATTAATTAACTTATTTTATTTTGAAAATGATTTTATATTGAAAATGACACTATCGGGTTAATAACTAAAAATTTATTTTATGTGGCCACAACTTTAAAAAAATAATATTCCAATAACGACATCTTAACACCAATCATATATAATCTTAGTATAAGACTATGGAGATCAATGTGTTAAGAAAATATCACTACACATTACCTTCCATAATCACATATAATAAGCATTATATTTTCATGGATCATGGGCCTAGTAGTGTAGTAAGAAATAGTGCTAACATGTGATCAAAATATACACTATTTTTTATCAATCCTCAATGCAATTTCTCAACAACATGAAATTGCATTAACGCAATTTCTAAACAATAAGAAAGTGTATGACTATGTCACAATCCAACATGAGATCTCATAATCAATGACATCTTTAAATTAAAATTTGTTTAAAGATATTGTTTTATACTTCCATATCTTAGTCAATAGGAGAAAAGATAACAATAGAATCAACAATATTGATCATTGAAAATAAATGCTTTAATAGATATCATAAAAGCATTATTAGTTTGCATATAACTATAATATCTAGGAAAACAAATTATATAACTCCCGCTAACAAAAGAAATCAAAAGAATCTAAAACACTCATATTCTTTACATGTTCTTTAAACAAAATGGGTGGTAAGCCTTTTGTTAGAGGATTAGCCAACATGGACTCAGTTTTAATATTTTCAATCACAGTGTCTTTTTTTTTTTTTTACCAAGTCTTTAACAGTATAATATTTGATCTCCATGTGTTTGGACACATTGTTGATCTTGTCATGCTTGGAATAAAACACAGCTGCAGTATTGTCACTGTAGATCACGATAAGTCTAGCAATAGAGTCCACAACTAGCAATTCTGAAATCAAATTTCTAAGCTAAACTACTTGAATTGACGCGTCGTAGTACACTACAAACTCAGCATACATTGTAGAATTTGTAATCGAGGTTTGCTTTGTGTGCTCTTCCAAGAAATAGCACCTCCAACCATCATAAAAATATATCTAGAAGCTGATTTTATGTCATCCGAACAACTAGCAAAATCATCATGTGAATATCCAATCACCTTTAGGTCCTCAACTCTACTATACACGAGCATGAAGTCTTTTGTTCGTTGTAGATATCTCATCACCTTTTTAGCTGCAACCCAATGTTCATGACCTGAATTTGATAGATATCTTCCAAGAGTATTCACAGCACAAGCAATATCAGGTCTGGTACATAATTGTGCATACATAAGACCGCCAACTGCATTAGCATATGGAACATTCTTCATGACTTCTGTTTCAACATCATTTTTGGGGCATTATTCTATACTCAATTTATCTCCTTTCACAATAGGAGCTTCACCTGGCTTGTGGGTTTGTATATTGAATCTTTTCAAAACATGATATATATAACTTTTATGAGATAAACCCAAAACCTTCTTAAATCTGTCACAATGAATCTCAATACCTAGAACGAAAGAGGATTCCCCAAAATTTCCATATCACACTTTGTAGATATAAACTTTTTGTGTCATTCAATATATCAACATCTCTACTAGCAAGCAAAATGTCATCTACATAAAGTACTACGAAAATATATTTAGTCCCACTTACGAACATGGATGCCTTGATCAAATTTGTTTTCTACAAAGCCAAATGATTTCACAATCTTGTGAAATTTCAAGTACCACTACGTGATGCATATTTGAGACCATATATTGACCTCTAAAGTTTGCACACCATATGCTCATTTCCAGCTTATTTAAACCCTTTAGATTGTTGCATATATACTTCTTCATCCAAATTTCCATTTAAAAAAGTTGTCTTGACATCCATTTAGTGAAGCTCTAAGTGAAAATGAGCCACCAATGCCATGATTATCCGAAAAGAGTCTTTAGTAGATACTGGAGAAAATACTTTAGTATAATCAATGCATTCTCTCTGTGTGTATCCTTTTGCGACTAACCTTGCCTTGAATCTCTCTATGTTGCCTTTATTGTCTTTCTTGGTTTTGAATACCCATTTGCAACCAATCGATTTAGGCCCATTAGGTAAATCAATAAGTTTCCATACTTAATCAGTTGACATGGAAATCATCTCATCCTTCATTGCTCCTAACCATTTATCTACCTAATTATTATTAAGTGTTTCTTTGAAGGTCACCGGATCAACAATATTTCCAATATCAAAATCAACTTCTCCAAGATAAACATGATAATCATTTAGAGGTGTTGGTCTTCTTTATCACTATGATCTTCACACAAGCATTTCTAGTGCCGCATCATTCGTTTGAAGAATTTCATTTGTGGTAAGAGGATCTACCGACATATTTCAAGTATTTGCTTCTTGCTGAATTTCTACTCTGCACGGCTCCCACATAAAATTATGATGCAAAAATGGGCAATGAAATAGAGACCATTTCGAAAGATTAAGAAGAACTCTTTTCAGCAACATCTAATTCCAAGAATTTAGCAGTTTAAGATTCAACGATTCTAGTGCCATGAGTAGGACAATAGAATTTATACCTTTGCAATGATCAAGGTATCCAATAAAGTAACATCTAGTAGTCCCGGGTTCGGTCTTCTTCTAAGAAGGATCATAAATTTTTCACTTCTATAGGACAACCCTAAACTTGAAAGTGATTCAAGCTTGGTTTTCTCCCCGTCCACAATTCAAAAAGTGTTTTCGGCACCGATTTACTAGGTACACAATTCAATATATAAGTTGTTTTAATTGCATCACCTCATAAGTATTCAGGCAAATTAGAACTGTCCATCATACTTCATTTTATTTCCATGAGTGTGCAATTGCGCCGTTTAACTACACCATTTTGTTCAGGACTCCTAGGCATTGTATATTGAACGCAATACCACAATCTTGCAAATATTTTGCAAATGATCCCATTTGCTATCCAATCTCAATATATTGCCCATAATATTCACCACCGCAATCAGATCTTACAATCTTGATAATTTTTCCCAATTGTTTCTCAACTTTAGTACGAAGTACTTTGAACATTTCAAGAGCATCAATCTTCTCCTTAATTAGAAAATCATAACAATAACAAGAAAAATCATCAATGAACATGATGAAGTACTTATTTCGACACAAGGTGGTTGAGTATGGCTCACTAATGTTAGTATGAATTATCTTCAATAGATTTTGATTGCAAGTAGCACCTTTCTTCTTGGTTTTAGTTAATTTTCCCCTCACATAAACAATACAAGTCTCGGTATCATTTAAGTCAAGAGGAGGAAGAATATCAGCCTTGATAAGTTGCTTTACCCTTTCTTTGGAGATATGCCCTAATTGCTTATGCCATAGCAATGAATATCTTTCTTTGATTAAAGATCTCTTAGCAACATTATTCTCGACATTGAAAGAGCAATATGGTCTATTGGGAAATAAGGATAATCGAATATAATCCATCAAACAAAACACAAGTCCCAATAATTTTGGAATCATAACTCAAATCCACTCTTTTATTTGCAAAATAAAGACAACATCCAACTTTGTCAAGCAAAGAAAAAGATAGTAAGTTTCTCCTAAAACTAGAAACATAAAAGACATTGTTCAAGATAAACTGAAAACCAGAATCTAAATTCAAAAGAATTGTCCCTATGTGCTCCACATCAACTACAATATCATTTCCAACTTTAAGCGTTGACTTCCTCAGACTTATATTCCTTAGATTTGTGAGATCTTGTTAGCACCAAAATCAAGCCACCAAGAATCTAGAGGAACATCAACCAGATTTGATTCAAATCAAACCAACAACTCACCTTGGTGGTGACTTTCTTTTCTTGCTTTTAGCTAAGCTTGGAACTTGTAGCAATTGGCTCTCTTGTGACCCTACTTCTTGCAATGAAAACACTTGAAATCCTTATCTCAATTTCTCCCATAATTCCCATTTATCTCAATTTCTTTGATCCTTTAGGCTTCCATTTGTAGATGAACTCAACTTGGCATTGATAGTTAAGTGGGCGGACTCATATTTCTCCTTATTTAACTTCTCTTCCTTAGGCACACACTTAGTAATCAAGGCATTAACGCTCCATGTCTCATTCCGAGCACTATAAACATTCTTAATTTGGCTAAATTCAATTGATAGAACATTTAAGGCGCGATGCACAATGTAATTTTTAGAAAGGACAATTTCATGGGCCCCTAAGTTTGGACTGAATGTGAACAATTTTCAGTATAAATCATCTAACACCCATAGCAGCATCATACCTCATGTTCATTAATTCACTCAACAAGTTTCCAGCTTCAACCTTATATGAGACTCTATATATTTCTTTCACTCCTTTAAGGAACTGTCTCGCATTCGTATCTTCTAGCAAACCACTAATGAGATATTCAGCAATGGACCTCTTCATAACAATGAAGTTTAGTACCACCCGTGGTGGTGGCGTAGGTGATTGGGCAAGGGAACTTTTCACGAGAGTCCCGAGTTCGATCCACGGCGTCGTCAAGCGATTTACCTGGCAGGCAAGGGTGGTGGTGACTCTACCTGTCCCCAGGGTTTACTTCACCGTGAAGCGGTCGCACGAGGTTTCCTGGGTTACCCAAAAAAAAAAAAAAAAAACAATGAAGCTTAGTCGGTTAGATTTTTCCCATCTAGCATAATGGGCCTTTTGATCTGCAGTACTTTAATCATTGGGCCTGACAAATTCATCCTCATGTAGAGCCAAGTTCATATCAACAATGCCCAGAGCATACCCTATATATTGCTTCCATATCTTGAAATTTGATCCAATTAACATTTCAACCATGCCACTATCGTTATTTACAGCAAAGGTAACTATTTGTCACACATAATGCGATAAAATCAACTATGGGCAATAAGCAATTCAACAAAAATAATTAGTACATCATAAACTCATCTTTGGGCAAAGTGTATAATGCGCCATTATTTTTCATAGTATGAAGTTTATAAAATAACAACACGAAGAATTATATATAACTGTCAAGGATCCATTCCCTTTGGGCAAACAAATCCTCTAAATTATACATCTCCATAATATCGATAGAGGGGAATTATATATAATTTCCAAAACATTTATCCCCTTTGGGCAGATAAATATTTTTCAATTATATATTCCCATCTTTTAAATATGGGAATTAATCTTCATGCTATTTTCCAAATTAATATACACAATAACCCCATTTGGGTAAGTAATTGTATATACTAATTTTTATTAATAAGGAACTCCAAAAATTTATGCCCAAAATTTATCAAACAATATGAAACACTTTACAACATGTGTTTCCCAAGATCATATTGCATTTATCAAATAACAATTTTTGCCACAATTTTTTTTTAATTTTTTATTATTTTAATATTATTATAATATTTCGAACTCCCAAGGGCCCAGGACTTGCGAGCAGCCCAAATCGCATCTCGAGCAAGACTCGCAATGCCTATACCCAGTGTGGCTCTTTACCTTCATTCCGTTTAGGCCCAATCCATAGGAGTCCATGCTCCTTTCAATTTAAATTGGCCCACGAAATGGGCTGTTTTAAATAGCCCATGAAATTGAAAAAAAAAAAAAAAAAAGATGGGCGAAAGTCCATATTTAGGCCTAGGCCTGGCTGGAGGTCTTCTTCAACCTCCAGCCAGGTCCCAAATTTCCTGCAAACCGGGTTACACGACCCAGTTTCTACTTGAAGCTCTAAAAACACAAATTAACTTGATTTTTGATGAAAGTTTCTCCATGGGACTTGCATATAACATCAATATAATTGATTAGAATGAATTAAATGAAGAACAAACAAGAAAATCTTCATATTCAAGCTTGAAAGTTTTGGATCTAAACCTCCCATGGCCGAATTTCGGATTTCTTAAATTTAAGCCCTAAAAACTTACTTTAATACAACAAAATGATGCTAAAACACACACACACACACACAACAATACCCATGCAAGAATTTACAATGAGCGTCAATCAATTGCAAGTAATTTGAAAATTCTAGAACTTCTTCATGTAAAAATCCTAGAATTTCAAATTTAAAATTCTCTCTCAATTCTCAACGAAATTATACAAATTATATATGGTTGGGAAGATCTCGACATGTAGAACAAAAGTCCTATGGTTTCAAGATCAATCGAGCAAAAAATCCACACGAAAAAATAACGTCCATATTCGGCTCAAAAGGAAAAAAAAAAATCAAATTTGTTCAATAGAAATTGGGTTCTACAATCACATATGTTTCTCTAATACCACATGTAGACAAGTATTCACATAAACAACTAATTAATTAAGAAGAATCAGATCCATATATGATTGTAAAACACCGAGATTAATAAGTACATCGGAATTAAAGCGTACCTATTTTAGCCATTGCTTCACTTAAAGAAAAATAGATCATTATGATAATTAGAGATCTATTAGAATGCCAAATCTTCTTCTCTATGACATATTTCAGTATAGTAGTTTTCAATGGGATTAAAGTAACTAATAGGTATAATTTACTCTTTTATAGGCTAGAGAGAGGATCTAGTAAATCCTATTGGGTCATTCTCATTACGAGCTTCAATTAAACACAATTGCCTACACTTTACTGCTCAATTAGATCCGTTATCAATATATGCCAATATCCAATTCAAAAATATCAATATGATTCAATAAATATTAGAATATACATTAACATAATTATTTAAAATAGAAAATTAATTAATTAATGTAAGCTCGTATTATAGAAAATTTTTAACACCTTGTTCAAAAAACAAAACTGTGCAATTCAATCAAAACTCTGCCCCAGCTCCATCACTTAGGGGGCAGGATGTAACCGTAGACGGTAAAGAAGGTCTGCGCCATCGTCAGCAGCAACAGGACGAACGCGGCGAGGGCCGAGATGAACGACCATGGCGTGTCGAAGTAGGTGTACTTGAAGCTCGCCCACTGCACGTGCCAGCTGTTGCTGTAGTATTCGTGCACGCTGTTGAAGACCCCGGACAGGTAGCACCGGTCGATGTCGAAGGCCACGTCCTTGCCGAGGTTGTTGATGAACTGTGCGACCTCGCCATCGGTCCCGAAGCAATTCTCCATGATGCTGTGGTCGGAGAGGTACTCGACGTCCCTGTACGTGTTGACGAGGCAGTCGAGGAGGGTGGCGTAGGTGGTGATATGCTTGGACGAGCTGTGGTGGCACTGCTCGTAAGCCACACAGTTGAGCAGGAACGAGCTCATGAAGTCGTCGATCGTGATTGTCGGCATCTCTAGCACCCCGCCCCTGAACCTCACCACCAGGAAGCTCTCGCCCTCCTCCCCGATACGCCGCAGCTTGATCCCGGCACGGTGGAGCTTTGACACACAGTGGATCACATGGGTGGGGACGCTCGTCCGCCTCCGCGGCTCCTCCAGCTCATGCCGGTCTCCTGGGATGAAGCTTGACCGGACCAGGTCCAGCAGGTGTGTCCCCTTAAGATCTTTGCACGCGGCAATCACCTTGTCGGGCCTCTGCATGATGTTATTGAAGAACTCGAGCGCGAGCTCGGCCACCGACCTTTTCGATTCCTCAGCGGACACCATCGACATCTCGAACAATCGCTCAAGCACGAAATAGGGGATCTGGTTCTCGAGTCTGAGGAAGTCCCGATAGAAGAAGGGCAGAATCCAGGCCATCGTGAAGAGCGGATCGTCCCGCTCGTGTGGGACAAGCCGGCTGACCTTGCGGAACAGCTCAATCATGAAGAATGCGTCGACCACCATCATCTCGATGAAATCGTCGTCGTCCAGGGGTATGGCCTCGGAGTAGCACTCGCGGGAGCTCCCGACCAGGGGCTCCACGGCCCGCATGTAGTCCTCGAGACCGAGGCCCATGGGGCGGGTGCGCTCCAGCACCGTCCCGAGGTACCGCCACTTGTGCTCCTCGATCATCCGGAGGTGCGGCTCGCCACGGTGGTACGGACCGATCGAGACGATGTGGGGCTCGTACGCCCGGTCGTTGATATCGGCCAGGCTCTGCGGGACCCGGAAGATGCAGCAACTGGTCTTCCCGGCGGCTCTACTCAACAGCTTCGGGGGTTCAGAGATTCGCCGGTGGATGGATTCCAGTCGGTCCTTGTTGTCCTCCCGGACCTTGATGGTGTGCTCATTCTGTTGAGCTTCGACGGAATCGCTAACCATTAGAGACACAGACATAAACTAAACCACCGTCGACGACGGCGATGACTCTGTCGAATAGACTCTGGAATTATAACTCGAGGGAAGATGAGTGGTGTTGAGATGGATCCTCGGGGAAGGAAGATGAGCTGGAATGGAAAAATCAAGGGTCAACATCGTCATCACACAGATCTCATCTCTAGAATATTTCTAAATATTCTTTCTCTTTTTTTAAAAAATAAAATTCTAGACGATGATGGCAGGAATAAGCTCTGATAGACAGCTGTTGCTCGTTATATGTCAAGGGGGCTTGATCTCGGACCGTCCATCTGACAACAAGAGAAAACATGTAACGAGTTGCTCGCACGCCACTGCAAAAGCATCATGACGTGTTGAATAATCAAAAGAAATCGCAAAACTCAAAATAGCCACCATGTTGGACTAACTAGATAATTGAAACAGATCAATAAATAATTGAAACGAGAAAGAAAGGGGAGGCGGCAAGCGTTGGCTGTTGACCAGCCGGTGTTTTTTTTTTTTTTTTTGTGGATCTGAGTTGACCAGCCGGTGTTTTTTTTATTTTTTTGGGTCTGAGTTGACCAGCCGGTGTTGTCAGCTGGAAATCTGGTGAAATATCTTGGTTTGTCTTCCTTCATAAGTGACCAATTTAGGCACGAAGGTCTAAATTTATGAGTGAGGCTAGGGGAAACATCTTGTTGTCAAGTTGCAACCATGCCAAACACTTGCACTCTACTAGGGTAATATCACAAACAGGGTAATTTTCTGAACTCTTCTTCATTGTTTAGCATTGTAAATGAATTTTTTTCCTTAATTTATTCTTTGTAATTTTTTGTTTTTGCTTAATATGATCCTCCTGTTAAGTAGACTAAAAGAAAATTGCTAATGTGAGAGTTAAATTGATCAAACAGGTGAGTCAAATTTAGTCAAGTCAAAAATGGTTCAACCCAAATTAAACCATTTAATTTATTTTGATCAATTTTCCACGCAAGAACAAATGCAATGACCCATACCCAATCCAATTCATACCCAACCCAATTCATATTGTTAAATATTTTCACATTTAACGTAATTTAGGAAATTCATATCCAAACTGAGGTAAGAGCGTAAAGTAAGTAAACATGAAGAGAGTCGTAGAGATAGGTTGCAAGTAAGTTATAAACTTATTTAACACATATTTCAACCAAAATTAAATATACATATGATTTTTGGCTTTATCATTATAAATCTATTTATGACCCATTTATTGAATATAATAATCCATATAAAATTCAACTTATTAAAAATGGGTTAAGAAATGTAATTATGATCCATTTTGACAAGTTTAGTGATAGCTAACATTGTTATCTAGCCATATAATACATTGAAGTGAACAACGTCACACAATCCTCTCTTTGCTTCTCTCAATTTGCATATTAAAAAATTAAAAAAAAAATCCTCCTTCAACTACCATTCTTGCCTATTCAATCCACTAACCATTGCCCTTCTCTTCTTTCCGTCACTCTTTTTCTTTTCTACCTTCATTGCAGGTCTCATTGGTGACCAAGTTGTAGGCCCTTAGATTAATAAGTCAAAGTGTATTTGATAATCATATTAATTAAGTGCTGAAAATCAAAATTTTCAGCCTGTTTGATAACTTCTAATTATACACAACTTAATTGGTTATTCTAATAGATAAATCAAATGCACTAATAAGGCAAGCTTACTAAATTGATTAAGTCATAAACTATTCGATTGAAAGTAAAATCTTACCGATGGTTGTTGTTAGAGCCTTCCAATAATCTTTTCTATATTGAAGAGAAACTATTAAGATTTTCATCTATTATCAAGCAACTTAAAACACTTCAATATATGATACTTCGATTCCTAAATTTTTAGTATTTATTTTCCAAATTTTGTCAAACAAGCCCTTGATCTACCCTAGCAATGCACGGAGTACAAACTAGTTCTTTCCATCATAGGGCACGAAGCAAGGGAGCAAATGAAAATGGACTCACTATGGGGGAGAAAATCCCGGATGGGTTCGATGCACTTCTTAAGGTTTGATCTCAATCTCATGGGTTTGTAAAGGCTTTGAAGGTGCTCTATACTCTACACAAGGGCTGATTCAGTCCAGGCATTGAACTCTAGTGTTTTATAACCGTCGACTAGTTGAGAAAGTGAGTGAGACCCCTTAACATTAAATACATCTTAACGACCCCATTGAGGCCTTAGAGTTGGTTTGTTTAAGTAAAAGAATTTTTCATGAATTAATGTTTTCAACTTATAGTAGTTTGTTTTGCTAAAAATAATTAGTTAGCTGAAAACCAATTATGATAAATAAAAAAAGGGATTATTATCTTGGAAAACCCCAAATTGGTATACCTGTGACAAATTTACCCCAAACTAATTTTTTGACCACCAAAAACTTCAAACCGGTATATCTTTGACAAATTTACTTCAAATTGGTACACCTGTGACAAATTTACTTTTTATTAGTTTTCATTAAATTTTACTCTCAAATTACTAAGTTGCATGATATATGATAGTAGATTAGTGTACTAGTTTGAGGTTTTATTAAATGTTTATCATAGTTGTATTATTTTTGTGGTTTTTTGTATTATTAATTTAATTTAACATATGGTACCGGTCTAGAGTAAATTTGTTATAGGTTTATTAATTTAGGATTTTTTTTTTTTTTTGGTTACTTGAGGTAAATTTGTCACAAGTATATCGGTTTGGAGATTTTCATGATATTAACCCTAATATATATATATATATATATATATATATATATATATATATATATGCATTATTAAAAGTTAGGGAAATGAATTCCCTAATCTAAAACAAGGAAAATATTTTAAGAAAAATGATTTTCTAGAAAACAATTTCCTTTTATTATGAACATTTTTCCCAAAAGAAACATGTCCATCGATCGGTCTGCAATCCACATCCGTCAAAAAAAGGTCCAGTTTATCCAAATGACCTTAAATTATTTGAAAAATCACACACTCACCAAGTACAATCCTAACCCCCAATTTCTTTCTTATTTCCCACTCAGCCACCTCCACCGCTCTCCACCACCATCGCAGTTGCTTGTTGTCGTCCCAGTAGCAATCACTTGTGGCAGCTCTAGGCGCGAGGGTGAGGGCTTGCGGTGGGGATGGAAGACAGCCACTTGATCGCAGCGTGCTTGGACCTTCAGCCACGGTGGTTTGCTTGGGGAAAAAAAGGAAGAAAAAACTGAGAAAATATTGGCTGGGTTTTACCCTCCACGTAGGCGGTGGGTAAGACCACTCAGCGATCGACACGTGGCGCCACGTGGGCGAGGGCGTCAGGCGTTCAAAATTCGCGCGGGCCGCGTGTGGGGCCCACCACTCTGACGCTCCCTCTGCTCTGCTCTCCTCTGCGACACCTGTGCCCTGTCGAAATCGTCCTCTCTCTCCTCTCTCTCTCCCCCGTTCTCCGTTCCGTTCCGTTGCGGAGGAGAACAAAAGTCGCACAGCTGCTTCTCTCCCCCTCCTCTGCTCTCTCTCTCTCCATTCTCGCCGACGAGCTCTCTCTCTCCATTCTCGACTCCGACACCCCGCCGACGACGCCGCCTCCCCCTCCGCCTCCGCCCCCGACGCCCTCTCGCGACTCCGACGCCCCCGACTCCGACGCTCCTCAAGCCGGTTGCCTCCGACGCCCGACGCCGCCTCCGCCCCCGACACCCTCTCGCGACTCCGACGCTCCTCAAGCCGGTTGCCTCCGACGCCGACAACGCCGCCTCCGCCCCCGACTCCCTCTCGCGAGTCCGTCGCCCCCGACTCCGACGCCCCTCAAGCCGGTTGCCTCCGACGCCGACGACGCCGCCTCCGCCCCGACTCCGTCGCCCCCGACTCCGACGCCGATGCCCACCTTGGCCTCTGCCTCCGCCGACGCCCTTTCCACCTCCGCCGAAGCCTCGACCGATCGTTCGGCTGGGGGCTCTGCTCATATCTCATAGCGTCCTCGTCAGGTACCGCAGTAGCTTCTCGGTCTTTGATTATCTCTGCTCGTTGTTATTCGGGCGAATCTGTTCCGGCGACTCGAGCGCGAGCTCACACGCTTCTTCGACGTTGTGGACTTCTTCGCAGTGTCATCTGCTGCGTTGCTGGGGTTCTGGCTCTGCTTTTGCTGCCGATTCTCACCAAGAACACCTACATTCCAGGTGAGCGCGGCTTCCGATTCCTTTCTCGCTCCCTAGGAAGAAATATTTCATCAATAATCATTTGAGCTTTAGAGTCAAGTTTCACAAGGACGAGCTAACTGATACTGCAAGAATTGTCGGATTTGAAGTCACTCCTAATAGGTGTGGTTTTGACTCTATCTCCAATGTGTTGTATGTGTACTTCTAAGGTTTGGTTGAGCAACCATTAATCAATCATAAAGTTTGGAGTCCTTTTGCCAATAGTTAGGAAGGAGATATTATGTAGAAGTGAGGAAGACCAAAGCAGGCTCATTAATTGCCTTAGTATTCTGAAAAAGGATCTTTGCAATGTCCAAGCATCTCTGTGGTTCCCCACTGTTGTCATCAGTCATTATTGTGAGATGCATCCGTTTACCGTAAAGCTCTTTTGGAGGTTGGATGGGGATGTACTTGTTTTCAAATGCAATTATGCATCTTGGCTGTCCACAGAAAGGTTTTTGGGACATCCAGCAGTAAGGAAACTTGTTTGTTTTGGCTTTAAATGAACCAAATGAATCACATTTGCATTTCCCACGCCATATTATACATAATATTTGGATTTGTTTAAAATTATGGAAAAAATTGAGGGCAACTCTAGTGCTACTATCAATGTTTTTAGAAATCCGAGGTGTTTAACATTGGAGTAGCAAAAGGCATTCCATGCCCTCATGTCTGTGCATTTATGTTCATATTCATATTTTTCTTTTGTCTATGTGTGTGGAATATTTCAATGCCATTTATTTTGTTTGTCGAATTGTGGCAATTTGGTGCATGCTCACTTGGTATTTTGCACAGTATCAAACATGATTACAAGGAGTGGGATGCAAAAAATCCTCAAGTGACAACATGTAATGCAAACACCAAAAATTTAGTTCAGGGTAGCACTGTTCCTCAGGAAGTTGTGTTCACATACGATGTCAGTTTCATGGTATGTACTTAAAAATGATCTCATTGCATTGCTCTTTCTTTTATTCTCTCAATTGCTATATTGTTTTGAGGTTCTGAATTTTGTTTTGGCGTTTCTCAGGAAAGTGATATTAAGTGGGCATCTCGATGGGATACCTACCTCCTTATGAATGACGATCAAATTCATTGGTTCTCTATCATAAACTCCTTGATGATTGTCCTCTTCCTTTCTGGAATGGTGGCAATGATCATGATGAGAACTCTTTACAGAGATATTGCAAACTATAACCAGTTGGAAACCCAAGACGAGGCTCAGGAAGAAACAGGATGGAAACTTGTCCATGGAGATGTTTTCAGGGCTCCTATCAATCCAGGTTTACTTTGTGTTTATGTGGGAA
Source organism: Eucalyptus victrix (assembly GCA_016097545.1). Taxonomy (NCBI): domain Eukaryota; kingdom Viridiplantae; phylum Streptophyta; class Magnoliopsida; order Myrtales; family Myrtaceae; genus Eucalyptus; species Eucalyptus victrix. The sequence goes on along the minus strand of CM027845.1, from coordinate 24,059,450 downwards.
CAGGTGTTCAGATATTTGCAATGGCTCTAGTGACCATGATTTTTGCTTTGCTGGGCTTCTTATCTCCTTCCAACCGAGGGGGTCTTATGACTGCGATGGTCCTCTTATGGGTTTTCATGGGCTTATTTGCTGGTTATTCATCGTCACGGCTGTACAAGATGTTCAAGGGCACTGAGTGGAAGAAAACAACCTTAAAGACTGCGGTCATGTTTCCTGGTATTCTGTTTGCTGTTTTCTTTGTGCTGAACGCCCTAATATGGGAGGAGAGATCATCTGGTGCTGTGCCGTTTGGGACAATGTTTGCTCTTTTCTGCTTGTGGTTTGGAATTTCATTGCCTTTAGTGTTTGTGGGTAGTTACTTGGGGTTCAAAAAACCACCAATGGAAGATCCTGTGAAGACAAACAAAATCCCGAGGCAGATCCCCGAACAGGCATGGTATATGAAGCCAGTCTTCTCCATTCTCATTGGAGGAATTCTTCCTTTTGGTGCTGTTTTCATTGAGCTGTTTTTCATCTTGACCTCAATATGGTTGAACCAGTTCTATTACATCTTCGGCTTCCTCTTCATTGTGTTCGTCATCCTTTTGGTCACTTGTGCTGAGATCACGATTGTGCTGTGCTATTTCCAGTTGTGCAGTGAGGACTACCACTGGTGGTGGAGATCTTACTTGACCGCTGGCTCATCAGCTCTCTACCTCTTCCTCTATTCACTGTTCTACTTCACGAAATTGGAAATCACGAAGTTTGTGTCAGGCATCCTCTACTTCGGGTACATGATAATCATTTCATATTCCTTTTTCGTCTTGACAGGGACGATTGGCTTCGATGCTTGCTTCTGGTTTGTTAGAAAGATCTACTCCTCTGTGAAGATTGATTAATCCAGCCTCAGAGTAGACTTCCAGATGAAAACTTGAAAAGAGGGAAGCAGAAACTGCTACTCTCGCGAGAGTCACCACTCTTGGTTTCTGGGAATTGATGTACTGAACTCTAAATTCTGTCAATACTAGTGTAGGGCTGCGGTTGGTTTATCACCTCTGTTAAAACTGCATGAACCGGAAGATTTTGCCTGTACTTTATTACAGTCCTTTTCCTCACAATAGATTTGTTAGTTTATCAGCTGGTAATTTGACGGAAGTGTGTATGCGCCTAACGTTGGAACTCATGGTCTGAGATTTTTGGGCCTAGGAAGTCTCTGGTAGGTCCTTGATGCTTGACCTTTTCTGACCTATGTTCTGTGCATGGCATGAATTGCGAAATATAAAAATCCTCTGCTAAAAATGCTAATGTATCGTACGGTAGAGTAAATATGTGGTGTTAGCAGAGAATTAAACATCGTGTAACTGTGTAGGATGCAATACCCTCTCTTTGACGAGAAATTGAGTGCCCCTAGACCATGACGACTGTCAAAATCTTACAGAACCTTTCCATCATTCCATCCCAAATGTTGTGGATTCCATGGTTTTCTTTCCAAATTATACTGCTTTCGTGCTGTGATCATCGGCAAATGGAGATGCTACTGAAGAACAATATACATTTAATTTCGTGGATCTATACGGAGGTCTGGGATAGGCAACTGAGGTCCTTACAGGACTGTCCGATGCTTGAAGTTCTGTTATCTTACATTGATCAATTGCTTGTGACTGCATCATGTGTGCGATTGCTCGCTGCATGGTGGCTGACCGTCCCGAAGAAGTCCACGACTCTCAGGAAGTCACCACAATTTTAATGAACCATGTCGATTTTATGCAAGAATCTGGTGCTGCCAGAACATTTTCCTCATGTGAACGAACCATGATGGCCTGAGAACCAATCTTAGAGTATATATACGGCATTGTAAAGGAAAGCCAATCCCATTCTGCCCATTTCTTGGGTTCCTATGACCATAATAAGGTTGAAACTGGTCGAACTGACTACCAAGTTTGGTTGACTCAACTCATGTTTGTATTCTCTATTTCTTTTTCGACACGCATGACTGAAAGACTATCCGATCAGGGAGACGTAATCGCAGATTTGCTAAGAAAATCTAAGGAATGGTAACCAGCAGGATGTACCACGCATCTTGACACAATGATTAAATAGTCTTCGGATAAACAACTTGGGAAGACGAATTTCTAACAAGAAATTGAACAAATTGCTGCTTTAGAACTTACATTTATTACAATGCAAAATAGCTACTGGAAACGAGACGCCTCCATTTTCTAGTAACTAGTGCGCACAAAAACTATCGGAAACAAGATGCTTCCATGTTCTGACTCTAAACTCATGCGCACATGGACTCAATTTGATTTCGTCTCAATGTGCTTCCACCATGCTCCCTCCTCTGAATACTCTCCATCAGAGAACCAAAATCAGAGTAATTATAGCTTTTGTATACATGTTTATCAGCTCTCCCTTTGAGAATTTTATGTGGGCTTTTACCAAGAGGTGCATCCTTTATTTTCAACTTCACCTCGGAAAAGGCCAAAAAAATGGTTCTTGGAGTATTGAATGTGTCAATTCAGTTCACCCGAAAACCCAAATGTCGGAACTGATGTTGGGCTTGGTCTTCAATACAAATCTGGAATGAGACTTGGTTAATTTTTTTTACTTCTGTAGGCCGTCAGCTGCAAACTGCCTCCACAGAGAGCTTCTTCATGACATTTGGACATGGATCTCCCCCAAAGATTTCGGGAGCTACAGTTACTGAGCATGAGTTCAGCCCAAGGCAAGTCTGCAAGAACATCATGAATTATTACAGAACAATCTAAACTCAAAATGCTTGGGAATGTTTTATTGTAAAATCTAACATATCGCCAAGTTGAGTTCTCACAGTACGTCGTGAAATGAAGTCTTAATGGGCCATAGTATGCACGTGAAGGGAAACTTAAAATGCAATGACAGAGATGAATGACTGGGAAGCATCTCTTAAATGAAGTTTATCCAGTTGGCTCATGTTGCTAAGCAGAATATGGATGAGATCTTGATGAGAGACAATGCATATGACATTAGAAAGTTTACACTCTCGAAAACGTCATACGAGTGTAAGGCATGACAACTTCCTTGTCGGAAGCTTCCACATGTCCCTTCTGGTGTTCCAAAGCTAGCAAACCTTATTGACGAGATCTGCTGACCTGGGGAACACCACAAATGCACTTTAGGCCTCAGGGCCTTTTTAACTTTGCCTGATGCTTGCATTTGCCAATTCATCAGGGTTGGTTGCCATTCAAATATATCAGAACAGACACTGTCGATCTCTCTTTTGACCAGAGAAATCCCATTCGGCTCCCCACCCCACTCTTCCAAAACAACCAACAAATTCCAGTCGGATATAACCATGATCGAGGAATGTGATACCTGAAAAGTTTAGGCATCAATGAGCTTTCTGAACGATTTCATTTCTCCTTAATGAAAAGTTCAGAAAGGATAATGCTTTCTCTTACCATCTCTGTGAAGCCTCTCCACAATTGCTTAAACATTTATTCTCATTGAAAGTTCCAGTGTAGTTACAGCTATTGCAAGTGCCGGATGCTTTATATGCAGGCCAATAGCGCCCAAGACTCTGTCCATTTATCCATACTTGACCTTTACTCATACTGTCCATATCCAAAGCCAGTGGTGCACTTCCGCCTGGAGCATTGAAAATAGTCTGAAAGAAGGATAAACACATAATTTCTGTCACTTTACTGATGTCAAACCATACCAACTACAAACTAGATGCATTTTCATATAAGATGGCACCATCAACCATGTATCTGTCCTATTTGCAGCCAAATCTGAAAACTTCAATAGAAAGGAATATTGAAAGGCCTATCTAATACTCATAATACAAACCACAGAACAAGAATAATGGATGTCACCAGCCCTAGGCCAACTGTGAACTTGAGTCATCTTTCTCGTTTAAAGAGAATAGCTATCAAATATAAAGGATGTAGGATTTGGAAATGCGTGCAACTATCTGTCCTGGTTTGACCATAAGCATGAGTTTGAATCCCACAATTCATAAACCTTGGAGGCTAAGAGGATAAATCAGTTTGCTTTGCTGAACTTTGAGATACTTACCTTATACCATGTTAAGGGCTGTTTTTCTGCTACAAAAGATTCTTGCACCCACTCAACTGACACACTCCCACTAAGAGAATGAAGACCCATAGCTTCTCCTTTGAGACCAACCTGGACCAAAAGAAACCTTCAGTCTTTTCGGAGAAGTATGAAAAGAGGATAGGCGCGGAGAGTTTGAGATACAAACCGCATAAGACCAATTCTGCCATGACAGGTCTCTCCATCCATCATTGAGACCACTTAACGTAACTGGACCAAGAATACCAGCATTCCATGTCTCAAAATGTACCCCAACATTCTGCAATCAAGTTGACAGTCACAATGCAAGAAAAAACTTGTATTCACTCACACTGAACATAATCCTAGGAAGCGTGTGAACATCGAGCATGCTAATGCCAACATGCACACCCATTCACCCACCCACCCACCCACCCACCCACACACCCCCAGAGAGAGAGAGAAAGAAAGACCAACCGGGAGACCAACAGCGACACTTAGAAGTGAAATTTTGTTAGTCCCAGCTCTCAGCCTCACACCAACTGAAAGTTAGTTTAGGAAATTCCAGACTGCCGTAGGCAGTTCCTGCATGAGATGAAGAAACATAATCATAGAAAAAGCATAATCCGCTTATATTACCCTTGACAAAGAGTGACGAAAAGAAAACTTAATACTTTTGTTGGCTTCAACATGCAAGCAATTTTAAGATTCTATATGTTTAAAGAGGGGAAAAAAGCCCATATTAGTGCCCTAAAATTAAAAACTACAAAACTTACTTGCCAGCATATCTACAATGAAGTTGACTTTTGGGGCAACTTCTATTGCTATGGTTTTATTCATATAATATTCTTCAAAATCTCTAGAAACAATTATTAACGAAGGTCCTATTCTGCTGAACTGTGACATTAAGGCAATGCAAAAATGATGATAAATCATTAAGAGGCACCAATAACCTAAGAGCATATGAGTTACCTGCAAGTTCACCATTGACAAAAACATGCAGAGCATGACCAGCTGACAATACTGTGAGAACTGGATAACTTCTGCTTTTCAAAAACTCTTCATTAGGATCGACATCGACGCTGAAGAAAGTAGCATGGGCATTGTAAAAGAAAGGTAGACCAAATATGAATTGATATTGATCCAAAAATCAAGACTGCAAGAGGTTGAGGTGATTTACTGTTTGTAGTCTACTCACTCTGTCATATACCACAAATAGTCAGTAACTTCTCTGGTTGTATTTATTTGTTCCAACAACCCAGTCATTGTAAATGAACTATCTTCATAAGCAGCAGTGGCTTTGCTATAAACCTCCCAAGAGAAATTTCCATCCACCGGAGTCATCTTCATATGTAAACTTTGAGCCCCCACCTGTTTTTAATTCAGCATACTTCAGTTGCATAAAATGCCTTTTGTCTTGATATTTTAAAATAAGTTTGAAAATACAACAATTGGAAGTGAAGTAATAACATTAGACGCATAAAGAGATAGCATCAACGGAATATGAAGTATGCAATAGAACTTCCTTGACGATACACATCAAGCGAAGAGGAATCAGGAGCTTTTGTTGCCGCATTCATTGCCTTGTATGAGCAAAACTCTACAAAGTTCCTAGGGAAGACTAAAGGTTGCCTAGCACTTTCAGGTATCTCTTCATCAAAACGATGGCACAGTTCTTTAGTGGAACACTCACGTCCGCACATGCATGTGCACATCAGAAACAACTGACTGATTCCCTGAACATCTTTCATCTTCTCCAAGTTCATCATTGTTTAATCAGCACTAAATAAAAAACCGAAGGCAAAGGGACAGATGACTTAACATTCAGTTACAGACACTTCTCATCGGCATCTCGTTGAGCGAAACCATCAATTACATGCCTTAAACATCGAGCAAGTATGAACAACAGATAGGTTCGTCACAATCTCACACGAACATTTTGGCAGCAACTACAATAGACAAGCTCATGTACGATTTCAGTCACTGCCTGATGCTAACATAGGCCTAATATCGAAACCACCATTCAAGCCCAATCAAATCGGCACAATCCATCATACATTACAGCTGCCAGAAAGGAATCGGAAGCGGTGCTCACCTGGAACAGCGAGACGCGACGGAGTTGGCGACGGGGGAGAGGAAGGGGAGGGGCCTAGGGGCGGAGGCGGAGGGGCGTCGGCGTCGGGGGCGGAGGCGGAGGCAGAGGCTGCGTCAGCGTCGGCGTCGGAGTCGGGGCGACGGAGGCAACCGGCGGAGGGGAAGGCGGAGGTTGCGTCGGCGTCGGCGTCGGCGTCGGAGTCGGGGGCGACGGAGAGGCGAGCGGCGGAGGGCGTCGGGGTCGCGGTTCACTGGAAAGGGCGTCGGAGTCCGGGGCGTCGCCGGCAACCTGTGGAGGCGGAGGCGGAGGCGGAGGTGGAGGTGGAGGGGGCGTCGGCGTCGTGCGGAGGAGCGTCGGCTGCGTCGTCGGCGTTAGGGTGGGGGAGATGGAAGCAACCAGCGGGGGAGAGAGAGCAGAGGAGGGGAAGAGCAAATGGAAGCACACCTGCGGTTTTTGTTCTCCCCCGTAACGGAACGGAGAACGGAGAAAATATTGGGTATGTCTAACGTTCCAGCCTGGCAAACAAGAAGGTGCTCGGAGCGCGACACGTGTGCTCGTAGGACCCACGTCCTGGAGGGGAAAAAAAGGCGCTAATTTGAAAAAATTTCAGTCCCGGTTTTCTTTCTTCACGCCTCTCTCTCTCTCTCTCTACCCTCGCTCTCTCTCCCCGACGAACTCCCTCTCTCTCTCTGCCCTCCCTTTTTTCCGACCGGCGAACCAGCGCAAGCAACCGACGAACCAGGAGGATGCTGGCGAGACGACCGCGAGCAACCGACCGGCGTGCGACCTCCCCCTCTCTCTCTGCCCTCCCTCTTTCCGATCGGCGAACCACCGCGCCGCCCTTCCGGCTCTGGATCTGGCCCCTACTCGTCCGGCCCCTGCTCTCTCTCGCCTCGCGTCTCTGTCTGCCCTTCCTCTCTTCGCGGCGAACCAGCGCGTGACCGGCGAACCAGCGCCCCCCTCCGGCTCCAGATCCGGCACCGGCTTGTCCTGCACGCTGGAACGTTCGCGCCCGACCGCCTCACACCCACCGGCCTCTTAAAACACCCATCGCCCGACCACTTCTCTGTCTTGTGGTTCTGGTGAGGTAATACAGATCATGGGCTTAGTAAATAATGCAATTTGCTGAGCAGTGACAGTGAGCATCAGTTCAGCACCAGAAAGGACATGGGGCTGTAGAAAGCCCTTTTGAGATTGACCATTTTGGCGATTTCCAATTAGATCTGTAACCCCTGTCAACTTTGGCACGTTGGCCACGCCTCCCATCAAGGTACACGTTATCTACAGCTTTCACCACCGAGGCGCCAAGCCGTCAGCCCCTGCCCTCATGATAAGCACACGAGATCGTTGGTGATGGTGGATTCTCTGCGTCCATCTTTTGCTTTGTGCGTTCGTAGCCTGTTCTTTTCCGATTTTTTGCATCTGAACGAACTGTACTAAACTAATCACATATCTGGAAGCTGCGGAGTCCGTGCTGGGTCTCATAGATAACTCAAATTTCGATATGATCATTGCACTGGATATGATCATTGCACTGCCATTTATGACCATTTCCTCTAATTTTTTGGTCACGAAAGTCTGCATAACATTTCCTTTCCCAAAATATATGTTGTTTCTTGTGATGTGCTTACCAGCTCCTGTTTTGAACACATTGAATTGATCAGTCTATCAGCCCGAGGGAGCTGCACCATTGTCATCAGCAGACAAGCCAGTAAGTCAGAGGTGGAGGATCTTGATGCCAGATGGGTCTCATGCCATTTATCCCCAACCCAGAGCTTTGAACCACTCTGAGATACAGGATATGGTCGAGCATTATTGCCAGGCTCCCATAAATGCCATTCGAGCTGGTTAGTTCATGGATCGCCTTACCTTCATTAGTTCCAGCAGAAGAGTTTCCTTAATGAGTTTTCTGCCTTCGAAAGTTTAGTATTCACATTGCTCTTCAATAAATAAATAGCAGCTCGAATCAAACTTAGTTTATACTTTTGGAACCCCATGTTTAGGTAAACTTAAACTAGCATAGTTGGGAAAGAAAACGTTCAATCTATTGGCAGGGTGGGACCTCATAGAGAAACCTTTGAAGAGACATGATGGATATTATGCAATTGCTTCGTTGACAAATGATTTTGCTTTTTTGTCCTGTTTACTTGTGAAAAAGCATCATCCAAAGGGGGAAATATTGAGTGACGAAGTCTCGCTTCATTTTTCTTCGCAGAAGTTGGTTTGGTCACTGCGAGAGGCTGCCTAGTAACTTTCTGCACTTTTGACTCGCAATTTATCAGTTGAAAAGAGATGGAATAGCACGTCTTATGAGTCATTTGAATGCTTTACTTGTCTTTTAAGCGGTTGCATTGCACATGATTTTTCACTGTAGAGGCTTGAAAGGTTTTAAATCTTGGGAATCTCTCTCTCTCCCCCTCTCTCTCCGACCGAGAGACAAACTTCTTTTCAGCATATCCCTTCTATTAGTAGCTTGTATCAGTGAGTCATTGCAATGAAATATCTTGCTTACAAATCCTGACATTTTCTCCTTATTTTGTGAGATCAAGTCATTAATATAGAGAGAGATGATCATAGATTGATTATGTTAGCTTATGCATAAATTAAATAACCAGCTACACATTGATCATAGTTCTATCCTCACATGGATTAGTCTTTCTGGTGCATATATGCATAATTTCGCATCTCTAAGGGGACGAAATTTTGAGACATGTACTGATAAGTAGCTTCAGCACTGATTTCTTCCAGACCATGGATTTCATTTTCATTGAACCTTCTCCTGCTGCAATCTGTTAAAATTTAAATGTCTTCCTGATGTTTCACTCTACATGAATAGGATAGGGAGTCCAGGAAATGGCATCACTTCGCAGAGTCTTCCTGATGTTGATTTTGGCATCTGTCCTCAGCCAAATTCTCACTGCAACAGCCTGCCTTTGGTGTTTGCTATGGAATGCAAGGAGACAATCTGCCTAGTCTGGCTGAGGTGATACAGCTCTACAAGAATCACAATAGTGGGACAATGTTGCTCTACGATCCCAACCCCGAAGCGCTCCAAGCTCTAGTGAACTCCGGCATCAGCGTGATCCTAGGCACCAAAAATGAAGACCTACACAACTTGGCATCAAGTGTGGAAGCTGCAAGTCATGGATCGATGCTCATGTTGAGCGCTACTAAGGTGTAAACATCAAGTACATAGTCGTAGGCAACGAGGTCATCCCTGGAGAATTGGCTCAGCGCGTGTTGCTTACAATGCAGAATCTACAAAGCACCCTCAGCAGCTCCAGTTTCTCATCTGTGGTGATGACCACAGTGGTCTTGGGGACTATCTGACAACCATGCCCCTTTGTTGATCAATGTGTACCCTTACTTTGGCAATGCTGCAGACCCCACCAACATAAGATTGGACCATGTGCAGTTCACTGTGCTAGGGCCAGTGGTCCGCGATGGGGACCTAAGCTATTGGAACTTGCTTGATGCGATGGTGGATGCTTATTACACGTCAATGGAGAGAGAGTATTTCCCTATTGTGGGCATGGAGATCTCCGAGTCCAGGTGGCCTTCTTCTGGAAATTGGAATTTCACTACTCCACAGTTCGCACTGACTTACAACCAAAATTTCATGAAGAAAATCAAAGCAGGGACAGGGATGCCAAAGAGACCAGATCGCCGCTTGGTAATGTATTCGTGATGTTCAAGGGGGATCTGAAATCCACTGGCGCGGAACAAAATTTAGGTCTCTTCTATCCAGATGGAACTCCAGTTTACCCCATTTTTTTGTAGCTCCAATCGACAGGACTCAGCTCCGGCACTTTCTTTTGCCATATGCTGTGTAGACTTTCAGAGATAAGATCTTATCACGTGTAACTTGGAAGCTACAGTGAGTATCAATAAACGATGCAATAACCGGTAAACTGGATCACCGATTATCTACATCTGCAATTCTAGAATCTCATGTTTGCAGCGGTGATGCAATGAATATGGGAATTCTGATTCTGGATATTCAAGGTCAAGTCATCAACACATAGCGAAAAATCCATTTCCTTCCCTTGTACGTCTCCCTTATTCATGTTATATTTGTTAGGGCAAAGCACTAGGTAAAGCTCTTGCGAAAGAACCGCTTGGCTTAATCTTCCGGTTAGCAAATTCAATCCCACCAACTAAAAGCAAAACACAGCATCTTATACAACAATAATAATCTGAACAAAAAACCTAGTCATGGACTCATAGGCACGACAATAATTTATGCTTCCCGCTATCGAGGAAAGGGTAGTCCGTGTACCCAACAACAGGATCTTGGGTATAGAAAGTCTTCCTAACATACTTGTTCAGAGGTGCATTAATCTTGAATCTCAGGACCAAATCTGGGTTGGCGATGAAAAGACGACCGTACAATACCAGGTCTGCATTGCCATCGGCTATGGCTTTCATACTGAGCTCTCTTGTGAACCCTCCACTGCAAACAAAAGTGCCCTGATAAGTCCGTCTCCAAGTCCTCATCAACTGGATGTATCAATTTGTGTCTTGGTGGTCAAAAACTTATTTTGAGATAAATTTATCACATTTTCTGTGGCGTCAACTCTTTCTCTTGTGATATAGTATACATCTCCATCAAATTCACCTCACACAACACCACATGCCGCAAGATAATGCGTGAAAGAGCTGCTCACACAGGCAGCCGAACCGCAGTTGCGATTCAATGGCTGTACACAGGAGGAACAGAAGGGGACTCAGATTGTCGCAAACACGCACCAACTTGTGCACCCGCTTTCGTGAAGCAATAACTAATGTTTGTCCGGCCTAAAAGAGCCATCACATTACAAGTGGTTACAAATGATATTACAAATGAAACGATACACATGATCAATTTTGCCAGAAAGAAAGAACTTATCGCGAACAGAATGTGTGCCGATTCTTGCTATGATTGATTGGTCGACCACACCCCCCGAAGACAAAAATGTACAGACTCCCAGATTCTTCTAGCGTTCCTGTTTCTTGATTTGTCTGATTTACACTCCGGATGACGATGTCCGGTTTATTCTGTGCGCCCGATTTTGGAGCGGTGGGTTTAGCTCCTCAGATTCTACTGGACGATAAAGGCTTGGCAGTGGTGGTAGGCGGAGGAGCGGCTATGCAAACCCATGGATTGTCATCCATTGTTACGGCAGGTTTTACAGTCAGGTTTTGTGGCGCTCTTTGGAACCGGTGCTGCTATGGATCCCCACAAATCATCATCTTAATCTTTGGTGACTTTCACTGCACTCTTTGGCCTCAAACTCGTCACTGAGAATCAAAATTAAAATACTTAAGCCTGCCGGATGTATCGGCAGCAAATAGCATTAATCAAAATCAAAATGCAAAAGTTATTAATTGCAGTAAAATCTCATTTCTAACAACAATCCTTTGACGTTAAAGGACCAAAAGATGATTACCACCACGACCTCTTAACTTGAATACACTGTAACTGGCCCTCATGCGCGCGCGCACGCACACACACACACATATATTCATGTGATTCAGAACCAATTATCCAGAACAGCAACTCATTCTATAATATTCTAGATACTATTGAAGATCACATACTCACTGGACATTACAGATACCGGAAACAAATATAATGATTTGAAATGAATTTTTCAAACAGAAGATAGCATTTTGGACTAAAAAACTGTCTAATGGTTCAGTCGTCAAGTGACAAATCATCGGTAGGTCTTTATAGTCAATGCACTCTCACAGCAAACTATGAGCATTCATCACGATCAGCATCAAGCAAAATATATTCATATTACCTGGCAGCTTGGAGTGTGAAACAGGTTGCGACACTGATCTTTTCTGAGCTGCTTGGATGTTAGCAAGAACAGGAGATGGCTTTAGCTCTTCAAGGGGTTCAATATCATCCCAACCATCCTTGTCACTTTCATGCTCTTCATGAATTCCGTTCTCCACTTCTCCCTAACCATCGGTTGATGTCGGTGACACAGGTACAGGCTGATCAGACAAGTCTCTGCTAGAACTAGCATGAACCATTGTGGTGCTTGGAGTCTCCACCCCTGAAACTATCCAAGAAACCAATCAACAAAACATGCATATTATATTAAATAAAGTCATGGTGATGTACATATCAATTATTTTAGCCTAGGTTTATATTGACAGTCCATAATGTAGGAAGAAACATCTTGCGGAGTAAAGGCATGCACTGTGACTCTAAAGAGAATTTATGATCCATCTGGGCTTAGTCTCGCTATTGATTTTTCAAAAACCCCTTCCCTTTAGAGAAAACCCTGCAGCAGCTGCATATAGTAAGACTGCAAGAAAGTCAATCCTAGCACAAACCATTCATGCACAACCGTGTCGGTAATAAAATTTACCATTACCAAAACCAGCTCAAGCTTTATGCAAACAAATTATAACTAGACTGGTATCAATATCCACTAAAGGCTTCTGGGGAACACATTCAGCGAATATCAATGAATGAACAGCAGCCATACCAAAGCTAGAAGTGGAAGCTGAAGAAGTAAGAGTAGTGCAGGAGTTCGCAGTTGCAACAGGTGCTTGTTCTGAAGGTTTTCCTGTGAGAGTCAAGGAGCTCATTGCCCATCTGCATAATATTGCAACCTTAGGTCAATACAAATTCATGAAAAAACACCATATAAAAGAGGATAAAATCCTGACTCAAGATACTCCCCTACAATTGCAAGAGAAACAACCACCATTGTAACCTGTGGCCGCCAAGTTCTGGCACAGACAGAGTACTTCTCTAATCATAAAACTTCAAGATTGTATTTGATCTACAATGCTCTCAGATTCCCTATCTCAACAGCCCTAAATCCCGAGAAAATTACAAGGAGAATGCATCCTTTGACTACCACCATTTTCAGTGCTTTGAAAGGTGTTACTGAGAAAACACAGAATTGCTTTCTGTGTTTTCAAGCTTAAGGGAACAGCCAATCACCAGCAGTGTTGTTGAAATCCTATGATTTCAAATCGATTTCACCCACTAAACATTTCATTCTGCAACTAGAAGTGGAGATGCATCTGAATTGCAAATGAATCTTATGATCCGTATACCATTCATTATGATTAGGTACGATTCACTACAATTCAGTCAAGACTTCTACATTTGTGATTGTTGGCCCTGAACGTTATGACACCAAGATTTAAACACGAATCATAGCATGGATGTTTTCAAATCACAATTTTACTGATAGAGGGGTTATTTCCTTGAATATCTTACATAGGTCGTCTGGGTTCATCTGGCATGATCAGGTGATATTTCTTCAAAATGATCTGTTCAATATTTTTCTATATTCTCACAAATAATAGCTAGGCTTCAATAAGATATCCTTCTATTTATTTATTCTATATCTTACCATTCATTATTCAATCAGATTCACAATTCAAAAAATGCGGTTTAAATTTCCTATTTGAATCCCAATTAACAACATTGATCACTAGTTCTTCCAGGAGGCACCTCATCTGCATATGACGAACTTGCAGATAAGCAGTGACACTAATTGTTATTTTGTGCAGTTGTGAATTTCGTTGTTGAAGATGTGTGGGCTTTGAAAGAATCGACATTTGCACAATGTACTGTCTAGAATTCTCTTAGGTTTATTGCCAATTTCATCGATTCGGTCCCATCCAATAAAAGGAATTGAGAACTGCTCAAAACCATTTGATTCAGTCCGTTCTTTGATTGAACCGGGATCAATGTGCACTTCTATAATAAAATACCTTGTCCCAAAAGAGAAAAACCTACTTAATTAATCAGGCCTGCAGTTTAGGTAGATAGGTTTCTCGGTGATAAACTTTCCTTCTCGAGCCATGTTCGTCCCATCAGTCAGGGTCTTTGATTTATATCATAATTTTTGGTTATTTTACCTTAAGGCTATCTCCGAGAAGACAAACTTGTTTTCTTCTTTGTGAAGATCCATGTGCATGGGACGAGACAACCACCTTGCCTACACGTAACATTGTCAGCCGAAAAAACACATATTAAAGCGGAGGCTAGTGCCGGTAGCCGAAAAACGAAGGCTAGAGCCCCATATCATTGGGTTGACTAGGTCCAAGGGACTATTTTGGAATATATGGGGTAATGCTGTCCACTTCTTTACTTATTTCCCAAGAAAAGTATTATAAAAATCCTAAATTTATTGCATTGATATTTATTCAATCTTAAACATTTCGATTATACAAATTAAATTCTAAGAATGCATTTGGTAGATTAAATAAAACTCATAATACTATATATTTGGATTAGAGCGATACGAAATTCAAATATGATCGAATATACCCGAATAATGTTTGAATAAAAAAGTCTCATCGACATGATGAGACAAACTCGGATAGGATATGTGAATTTGGAAAACTAATTAAAAAAAAAATCACTCCTCCTTTCCCCATTTTGCTCCTTCATCTCTCTTCCTCTCTTTGCTCAACGCCACCAACATCAAACTCCAACAGCCACCGCTCCTCCCATCGATGCGACCAGCTTCTCGCCTTCAGTCACTGGAAAAAACCTATGTCGCTCAATTCCATCCCGGTGGGAAAATTCGCAATCCTAATTAGAGCTTAGTTCCTCCTCTGTGGAGAAGATGATTCGACCAAGGCGGTAGCCATGGCGACAAAGCTCCTCATCTGCATCACTCGGAGCAAGTTGGATCGGAGGTGCTACCCGCTTGAGAAACAGATCTACGCGCCATCTCGATGGACCCCATAACACCTTGAGGACACTCTTATGTACTCCCTCCATTGTCAAATGCTGCAATCAAGAATTGGCTTGATTTTTAATCAGTTCTTTTGGATATGATGAGAGAGGAAGGCATTGAAGGTGAACAACATGTGTAGGAGAGGGAAGAGGGAGAGATTGTGTTTGATTGAAGAAGAGGAGGATGGATTCACCTAGATGGAGAACTCGAACTTGGGGGGACGGTGAAGTCAGAGGAAGTGATGCGGGAGCATCCAACGTAGCTCCATCGACCAACTTAGAACCATCGATGCTAATCCAAGCTAAGAAAGAAATTGGGAATCATGTGCGTCGATGGATCATTTTGAATGGATAATGTCAATTACTTATCGATACTTTGTGGTATGTCGATAACTATCGATGGGAGGCCATTTTAGACGTATTGCATGACCAATTGATGAAGTTTCAGGAGGATTATTTTCTGGTCAAGGGAGGAGCATGAATTTTGGAAGGCTAAAGGTTCCAGAATGCAAGTTCAATTGCTAATAAATGCATTTCCTAGGTTCCTAGGTGTCTTTATTGCTATGTAGTTTTCAAGAGTCAAATGTCTAAGTTCCTAGGTCATTAAAGTATGGTTTTTTTTTTTTTTAATATTTTCTAAGTCTAAAATCCTCTTATAAACACGGGAAAATTATTCAATGACAGGACATACGAATTTGATGAATAAAAATTGTGAGAATTCTTTACTTGAGTGAACTTCTTCGGAGAGTGGATAACTCATTTCAATCTCTTTATCCTTAGAGCGTAGATTACTCATTGGTGGTGAGCTAAGAAGCCCTTTATCCTTGGTTGGTGGAATCTTTAGGCCTTGGTGGTGAGCTTCTCTTATCCTAAAGTCCTTTATCCTTGGCTAGTGGAAGCTTTAGGCCTTGGTGGTGAGCTTCTCTTATCCTAAAGTCCTTTATCCTTGGCTAGTGGAAGCTTTAGGCCTTGGTGGTGAACTTTGTAGATCTCGATCCTCTTCTTCGGTTGGTGGCGTGGCCTTTATACCTTGGAAGGAGATCGTTCTATCTTTTCTTATTCCCCTTTGTTTCTTCACCGTATACACTACTCCATACACTTAACTAGAAAAATCCCAAAAGAAAAAAAATTTCGTTATAGAATCACTCATCCCATCACGCATCAAAAGATTGGTATCAGAGGTTAAGGTTCAACTCATTTGAATGATTCCTTTTTTTTTTTTTTTTTTCTATTACAAATTTCTTAAGGTTGATCAAGTTCCAAGAGGCTTGACTATGGAGCAAGCACACAACGAAAGGTGAGATCGCACAATCCAAAATCTTTAGCAACAAATGGAGTGAGTCCTTAATCTTCTAGAGAATTCGGTGAGACATGGACAACCAGCAAGGCGTCTTAATGAACGGCATTGGCGTGACGATTCTGAATCTTGTCAAAGTTCTAATGGCGATTCTGATTCCACTGGAGACAACTCTAGTGATTATGAATATCAAATTCGAAGACGAAGAGGGAGGCATAAGGAGGATGAAAGAGACATTAAAGTGGAGGTCCCTAAGTTTGATGATAATCTCAATCTCAACGACTTTGTGGATTGGCTACACACAACCAAACGAATTTTTGACTTCAAATCCTATTCGAATGAAAAGAAATGTAAGGTTGCTGTCCTAAAGCTAATAAAATATGCTTCTCTATGGTGGGAGAATCTAAAGTATCAACAAGCAGGAGAAGGAAAATGTCGAATCAAGTCTTGGGAAAAACTCAAGAAGTTGATGAAGAAGAGGTTCTTGCCCGACACCTATAAGCAAGATCTATTCCTCAAACTGAATTCCCTAAGACAACAAGGGATGAGCATTGAAGGATATATTTGTGAGTTTGAACAACTCAAAATGAGGTGTAAAGTTCCCGAAGTTCTCGAGCAAACTATCGTTCGTTTCCTTGGCGGCATGAATTGAGAAATTGCTAATATGGTTGAACTTCAACCTTATTGGTCCTTTGAAGACGTATGCAAGTTAGCCATAAAAGTCAAAAAACAATTGAAGAGCAAAAGGTTTTCCTCCAGAACCTCAACCAAGGCAACATCCTATTTTAAGGGTGCTTCCTCAAGCAAGGGCGAGAGTACGTCGACAAAAGACAAAGGCAAGGGAAAAATTGCAGAGCCTTTTAAAGAAGTCCAAAAGAAGTTTGAAGGCAATGCAAGGAAATGCTTTAAGTGCCATGGTCTTGGACATTTTCAAGCAAATTGTCCAAATCGAAGAGTTATGGCTCTTCAAGAAATTGAGGAGATCAATTCCGCGCTTCAAGGGATTGAGGGCAATCAAGACCAAAATGTTTTTGAATCTGAAGAGGAAGAAGAAATTGTGGAGAAAGCCGATGATGGCGAGATGTTGATCATCCAAAGAGTATTGCATGTTGAAGTTTCTATTGATAATGAGCAAAGGGAGATTATTTTTCACACCTGTTGCACTATTAATGGAAAGGTATGTTTAGTGATCATCGATGGTGGGAGCTGCACTAATGTTGCTTCAACAACTCTTGTCGACAAGCTTAAGCTTCCAACAACAAAACATCCTCAACCATACAAGCTCCAATGGCTCAATCAAGGGAATGATCTCAAGGTAACCAAATGAGTTCTTATATCATTTTCGATTGGGAAGAACTATTGAGATTAAGTTGTATGTGATGTGATTCCTATGGATGCATGCCACTTGTTATTGGGTAGACCATGGCAATTTGACATAAATGCTATGCATGATGGTCAAAAAAATATATACTCTTTTCATAAGGAACAAAAATGCATTACTCTTTTACCCTTGAATCCTTCTTTGATACATAATAATCAACCTAGGGAGGGAAACACTGGAAAATATGTTCTTGAGTGAGACACAGGTTGAAAGAGCCATTAGCAAACAAAAGAATGTATTTACTTTGCTTGTGGTCGATAAAAAGAGTGAGATATTAGAGCGACCCATACATCCAAAAATGCATTGCTTGTTGAAAGAATTTGCAGATGTGTTCTCGGAGAATTTGCCACATGAATTACCTCCCATAAGAGGTATTAAGCATCAAATTGATTTGACCCTTGGTAATCCACTACCAAACAAGCCAGCTTATCGATGCAATCCATAGGAAACAAAGGAATTGCAAAGACAAGTCAATGAACTTATTGATAAATGATACGTTTGAGAAAGCACAAGTCCATGTTCTGTTCTGGCTCTACTTTTACCTAAGAAGGATGGTACCCTATACCTAGACTTGATGATATGCTTGATGAATTATATGGTTCTTCTGTGTTTTCAAAGATAGATTTGTGGAGTATCATCATATCAGAATGTGAGAAGGTGATGAATGGAAGACGGCTTTCAAGACCAAGAGACGCCTTTATGAGTGGTTGCTTATACCATTCGGATTATCTAATGCTCCGAGTACCTTTATGAGACTTATGAAGGAGGTTCTTCATTGCTTTATTGGTCGATTTATCGTTGTTTATTTCGATGATATTCTTGTTTATAGAAAGAACGAGGAGGAGCATATCTTTCATTTAAAACGGATCTTTAATGTCTTGAGAGAACAAAAACTATATGCTAAAATGGAGAAATGTGAGTTTTCTCTCTAAGCGTTGTGTTTCTTGGTTATGTGGTTTCCAAAGATGGAATCTTTGTTGATCAAGACAAGGTGGAAATTCTGATGTAAGAAGTTCTCATAACTTATTTCTTTCTATTGACGTTTTGTGAAAAACTTTAGCACTGTCATAGCTCTTATAACTGAATTCATGAAGAAGGGTGCTTTTGAATGGACAAAGGCTGCTCAAAACGCCTTTGAGGTAATCAAGCAGAAATTTTGTGAGTCCCTTAGGGGCTGCATGTTTTCATTCTTTTTTTTTTTATGAACATAAATTTTATTTTTTTGTTCCCGGGAACAAAAAAAAGAATAGAAACGCGTTTGTTTGCGTTTTTGTTTAAAATCAGATTTTTTGTTCCTAGAACACAAAAAGAACAGAAATGAGAAACAAAAAAAAATTGTTTCTTGCTCTAGAAACACTTTTGAAGAAATACTTTTGAACAAAAAATTGTTTCTTCTCTCTTCTATTTTCTTCTTCTTTTTTCTTTGGCTGGTCGCCGGCTACGGCCATGGCCAGCGACCGGCCGTCTAGGGCTGGCGACGCCGTCGAGGGTCGGCGACCTCACCGGAGCATCGCCGACCCTTGGCGAGGACGAGTGTCGCCAGCCCCTAGCGAGGCTCAGCCTCACCTGGCTGGGCAAGCTCGAGCTCGCCAGGGGCCAGCGACGCTCGGCCTTGCCGGATCTGGGCGAGGCCAAGCTCACCCAACTAAGGCGAGCCCGAGCTTCGCCCAACCATAGCGAGGCTCGGCTTCACCGGGGGCCAGCGAGCCTCACCGTGGCTGGGCAAGGCTGTTGGTCCCGTTGGCCGGTCGCCGGAGGCCGGCGACCCGCCAAAAGAAGAAAAAATAAAAAATAAAGGAAAAAAGGGAAAATAATATAAAAATATTAAAAAATTAAAAGAAATAAAAAAAGAATATAAATTTACCAAACGTGTTTCTATTAATTTTTTATTCCCGAACAAATTTACCAAATGCATCTTTACGGTCAAAAATTGTACCCCGGAACAAAAACACTTTTTTTCTATTTCTGTTTCCTAGAACAATTTTTGAACAGAAACGTTACCAAACGCGCCCTTATTCTTGCACTTCTTGATTTTGATAAAGTATTTGAAGTTAAGTGTGATGCAAGAGGAGTTGGTATTGGCGTTGTTCTTGTCCAAGCACAAAAACCATTAACATATTTCAACGAGAAGTTAACCGTTTCCAACAGGAATTATTCAACTTATGACAAAGAGTTCTATGCCATTGTCCGAGCTCTGATCATTGGAGTCATTATTTGAGGCCAAAGCAATTTGTCCTTGATTCTAATCATGAGATACTTAAGTTTATTAGCGGCCAACGTAAGCTTAATTCGAGACATGCAAAATGGGTAGAATTTCTTCAATCATTTTCTTTTGTCTCAAAATATAAACATGGGCACACTAATGTTGTAGTAGATGCTTTATTGAGAAGATATTATATGCTTGCTGTTCTGGACTCTAGGATTTTTGGATTTCAATCAATGAAAAAAATTTATTCTGAAGATGCAGAGTTCTCATCTATCATTAACAATTGCAAACAGGGAGTTCAAGGTACATATTCTTTGAAAGATGGGTTTATTTTTAAAGGAAATCGATTATGTGTACCGAAGATTTCTTTTCGCGAATTGCTTATTCGAGAGGCGCATGATGGAGGATTGGCTGGTCATTTTGGTATTAACAAAACTCTTGAAGTTCTTCAAGAGCATTTCTATTGGCCAAAGACGAGTGGAGATGCGCATGCTATCATCTCAAAGTGTGCAACTTGTCAAAGATCAAAAGCCATTTCCATCAAGGTTTGTATTCCACTTCAAGTACCATTGCAGCCCTGGGAAGATGTTAGCATGGATTTCATTGTGGCTCTACCAAGAACAAAGAGGAAAAGATGCTATCATGGTGGTCGTCAATCGGTTCTCTAAAATGGCTCATTTCGTGCCATGTTACAAGACCAATGATGCATATCATATTGTTGAATTACATTTCAAAGAGATTATTTGCATTTATGGAGTATCAAAGACCATTGTGTCAGATTGTGATTCCAAGTTCTTAAGCTACTTCTGGAAGACACTATAGAGAATGCTCGATACAAGACTCTTACTCAGCATATCTTTTCATTCACAAACCGATGGCCAACGGAGGTAACAAATGGTACTCTAACCACTCTTCTTCATGGTATGGTGAGTAAATCTTTGAAAGATTGAGATTTGAAGCTTGCACATGCTGAATTTGCTTACAATCGATCACCAAGTTATTCTATTGGTCGATCACCATTTGAAGTTGTGTATGGAATTAATCCTCTCACACCCATTGATTTGATCCCAATTCATCTAACTCTCAACTAAGCTTTGATGGCAAAAACATAGCTGAATCAATGAAGAAGCTCCATGAGCTTCGATCCAAGATAAAAAATAAAAAAAATAAAAAAAAGCCAACGAATCTTACAAGAAGAAAGTTAATCAACATCGCAAGAAGACTTAATTTCAACCAAGAGATCTTGTATGGCTTCACTTAAGGAAGGAGAGATTTCCATCTCGACGAAAGAACAAGCTCATGCCCAGAGCTAATTGTCCCTTTAAAGTTATTGAGTGAATTGGTGACAATGCTTACAAGATTGACCTTTCTGGAGAATTTGGAGTTTCGGCAACATTCAACGTGGGAGACCTTTCTCCTTACTTGGAGGATGAAAATTTTCTAGATTTGAGGACAAATCTCAAACAACCCGGGGAGGATGATGCAGGAGCATCCAATGCAGCTCCATCGACCAACTCAAAATAATTGATGCTTATCCAAGTCAAAAAAGAAATTGGGCATCATGTGTTTCAATGGATCATTTTGAATGAATAATGTCAATTACTTATCAATACTTTGTGGTATGTCAATAACTATCAACGAGAGGCCATTTTAGACGTCTTGCATGACCAATTGATGAAGTTTTAGGAGGGTTATTTTCTGGTCAAGGGAGAAGCACGAATTTTGGAAGGCTGAAGGTTCAAGAATGCAAGTTCCTATGCTAGTAAATGCATTTCCTAAGTTCCTAGGTGTCTTTATTGCTATGTAGTTTTCAAGAGTCAAAGGTCTAAGTTCCTAGGTCATTAAAGTCTGGTTTTTTATATTTCATAAGTCTAAAATCCTCTTATAAACAAGGGAAAACTATCCAATGAAAGGACATATGAATTTGATGAATGAAAATTGTGAGAACTCTTTGCTTGAGTGAACTTCTTCGGAGAGTAGATAACTCCTTTTGGTCTCTTTATCCATGGAGCATAGATCACTCCTTGGTGGTGAGGCAAGAAGCCCTTTATCCTTGGCTGATGGAATTTTAAGGCCTTGGTGGTGAGCTTCTCTTATTCCGAAGTCCTTTATCCTTGGCTGGTGGAAGCTTTAGCCCTTGGTGGTAAACTTCATATATCTCGATCCTTTTCTTCGATTGGTGGCGTGGCATTTATAGCTTGGAAGGAAATAGTTCTATCTTTTCTTGTTCTCCTTCGTTTCTTTACCGTATACACTACTCCATACACTTAACCAGAAAAATCCTCAAAGAAAAAAAAAATTACATTCTAGAATCACTTGCCCCATCACGCATCAATAAGAGTGGGGAAGAATCTGTCGGCGTCTTGAAACGACTTCCATGGTTTATTTGTAATTTTAATATTGCAAATGAAATTCTCGTTGGGATAAATCTTTATTTGAACTTTTGCTCAATTTGGACACCAACAAACATTGAATGGAATAATTAAACTCTTATGCTATCTGGCTTATCCTATCTAGCAAAAATATCCGAACAATCAAATCTAGTTTAAATTTTTCGACGACTTGCCAATATAATTCATTCAACTCATTATTGCAATAAATTATTGACATAGACGTTGACCATTTTATTTGATATGATCGACGTTGATAGCAACGAATTTTACAAAATATTAATATTTTCTGAATTTCTTTTTCTTTTCTTTCTTTGTTTTCTCCACAACTCTAAGCCAGTATCATTAGCCATAGACGAAATCATTAGGCCCTTTCCCAGATCTTGGTCTAGGTGAGGGTATGATAACCACAAGTGAGGGCCTTCGCACCCTCACCAAGATCAAGCGAGGTCGTCGGGCCCTCACCTAGATCCAAGTGAGGGTTGCGATGCCCTCAGTAGTCACAGACTAGGGGTTTGTGGTCCTCGCCCATGGCCGATGAGGGTGAAGGCCCTCATCTGAACCTCGCTTGGCCAGTGACCTCACTGGCCCACGGTTGGGGAAAAAAAGAAAGTAAATAAAAGAAAAGAAAAGAAAAGAAAAAAGTAACACAAAATTTAGAAAAAATTAAAAGAAAATTATTAACTTAGCATTGGCCATGCCGCATATGATGTGGAATACATGTCAACGATTTCTGGCCGGATGGACTATATTGGTACGATTAAAAGTTTGAAAACTGAATTAATATAGATGTTATAGGTTTGAAACTTTTTTTTTTTTTGCACTTTTCCCCTTGTTTCTTAGGTCTATGAGTTAACCTTATTGAATTTGAGTTGGCTAGTCTCGTTAATTCTCTCTCTCAGTGTAGAACGAAACATTATTGGGATATGTATTTAGAATAGAGTTAGTATCCCTCCAAAACATTTACGGAGTACATGTACTATTTAAACCTAACATTTCTCCTATTGTATTTACCTTTTCCCTATTTCTCATTTTTCGGGTCAAGTAACAAGTCTTTCTCTATCTTGTCCTTTTCTTTTTCTTCCGCTTCTCTATTTTTTTAAGCTTTTTAGTTTCGTATGAAGTTCCTCCACTCTAGAAGGTGTCTTTAACATATTTCATTTGATAATTTTATCGATCATAAATTTGACAACTAGTCTCATTTACATGGATTAAGAATTGATATGATTCTGTCAACGAGCTTTAAAATACCCTTCTTTGTTTTCTTTTCACCTAACTTTAACGTTAGTTCATAGTTCAAAGTTTCATCCTGTAAAACCTCCAATTGGACAAAAATTCGTCTAACCAGTGGATTAATTATGAGTCGTCACTAATCTATTTTCGGTGGGTCGATTAAAAACCCAAGTAAAGTAACGGGAGATTTATTTTACTTCTACGAACCAGAAATTATAAGTTCGGGGACTTGATTATGCTAGATTTCTCTAACGCCCTTTTGATACATTTTCCTTTTTATTTTAAAATATATTTTGCAGGCAGCTTAAATTGATTTTAATTTACCTCCCTAACATGTGAGGTGATCATGTGGATGTGCAAACCACCAATTTAACACTCAAGAAAGCAAATAAATAAAATGCAGGATTTACCTCATAGCAACGAAAGCATCTGCAATGTTAAATTAGAATTCACATCGATAATCCTAGATATGATTTCTAATTAACACACAATCACCCAATTTTTGCTTTCACTTGTTTAAGAGAATATAATCCATGTGCAATGGAATGCTTCTAATGAAATGATATGATATTGCAATATGACCTAAACTATATTACACAAGTATGCAATCTAAATTAATCAAATGACCTAAATCTATGACAAGGAAGTTTCTAATTAAATGAATCTAGTAATCACTAAATGATGTGCATTTCATGAGATGTGCACATGATCTTTTATTATCCTAAAGATGCAATCTATTCTAGAGAATGAAATGAATTTATTCTAAGACAATTTTTTTTTGTATTTTTCATGAAATTCGAAATTAAGAAAAATGCAAAAATTATTTATCTAGATTAAGATTTTATCCAGCTTATATTAAGGATTAGGTCAGACTAAATTCTAATTTAAATTAAAATATTATCTTAACCTAGCAATCTCTAACCTAAGATGCAATCGATCCTAATCTACATGAGATACAAATGCAATATTTTCGTATTTTCGGGACAAACAAAACAATTAAGAGATAAACACTAAATCATCCATGGTCATCATAAATATTATCCATATTTGAATTGAAATCCAAACTTGATTATTTCGCTAATAAAATCGATAAATTGATTTTAAGCCTTAAAGATCAAGATATCAATTTTACTCCCGCGTGAATAATTATTC
This sequence comes from Eucalyptus victrix, assembly GCA_016097545.1. NCBI lineage: Eukaryota > Viridiplantae > Streptophyta > Magnoliopsida > Myrtales > Myrtaceae > Eucalyptus > Eucalyptus victrix. Next base: position 24,034,957 of record CM027845.1, on the reverse strand, counting down.
CATCTAAAGCCTTATAGATAGAATAAAAATTCGCGTGGTTGCGAATTGGATGCTATATCGGGGAATTTCAATCATGCATTAGAAGATATTTCAAACAAAGAGATATAATATCAAAAACTAAAACAAGATAAACAAATTTACCTAAGAAATTAAATCTACTAAATTACCTAATAAAATAAAATGAATCTATACCTAAATTTGAATTTTTCCAAAAACCCAATCGGTAGAATGGACCAACGGTGGGCGCGGCACAGCAAGGCACGTCTCTAGGACGGTAGTGACTTGAGCGGCAGTGGGTCACGTGGTGGTTCATAGTGATACTGGCCGATGGGTCTATCAGTGGTGCTTACTGCTTACGATCAACAAACCTACAAAACAGAAACTTCACGGGATGCTTGGTTTGGGGATGAGCTCAGCGGGACGGTAGCTTGTCTTGACGTCGGGCCAAAGGATGGTGTCGGAGCAGCTCACGTCGAGGCTTCAGGACTCAGAGTGGCAGGGCAACAAAACAACTGATGAACTTTCACCAATGAAAATCGGAGTTGATTGGTCACCGCCAGGACTGCAGGAACGTCAGGAGCAGCATTAATTCGTGAGCGGCAAGCAGATCGCATTAGCACCGCCCAAGAAAGAAGAGATCTTTGAAGAGTGAGGTGTCCATAATAGAGTGGAGAGAACAGTGAAACCATGAAACATAATCCAAAAAGAAAAGCCCAGAGAAGAACATCCCCTATGCGACCAAAGTAGAATTTTTTATTGGCCCTTCCCTCCTTTCTTCACAAGTGTAGCTGTGCTCTCTGATCTCCAATTCTTTAATCACCATACTCGGTGAATTTCATTGATTTCACGTTGAGGGATTTCCATGCGACCAGCAAATCAAATAGCACGGCTAGGCAAGGGTTCCCATTGATGAAGCCCTTGAACTCGAGATCGCGACTAGAAGGAACGCTGCATTTTTCTGGATGACCTGGGATATCCGTGGCGGCAGCAGCTAGTCATGATATGGGTGGGGGCTTTGCAGGTCCGTGCACAATATCGAAAGGGTAAAATATTCGTCGTCCAGAGAAGTCGTCCTCAAGATGTAAGGATCTCTCTTTCAATCTAAGTCTCACCCTCACTCACGTTTTTCTCTCAATGGCCGTGTATTTCAATATGTGTGGCCTCCGAAACCCTATTCATTTTTTTTCTTTTTATAGGCCAAGAGTTAGGATTTTTCAAAATCCATATCCACAAAGATTTTTTCCAAATGCAATATTTGATTTTCCAAACGCAGTATTTTTATCACATCTACCTTATCCAGAAAATTTCATCATATCCCGAAAAGATTTCAAATCCTCAATTTTCACGAAATAATTTTCGATTATAAAAAACCGGGCTTAGGCCAACTCAATCTGGCCTGCCAAATTAAAGCTCAAAACCACTAATTCGAATCATCCGCCACCGGTCCAATAAATAAATGCACAAAATGCAAATTAAAAATAAATGCACATATATTAATATGCTATGCAATTAATATTTTTTTTTTTAGGGATGAAATTAACCCCTAATTTTTTAATGTGATAAATGATCAAACGGGTCACCAAAATTTAGGTGTCAACAACAACGTATTGCTACCACACTACCTAAAAAAACACACACGCTCTTTCTCTCTCTCTCTCTCTCTCTCTCTCTCTCTCTCTCTCTCTCTCATGGGGGCTGCGGCCTCGAGGGACCTTATTAAAACCTCAAGCAATCTCCAATCTAAGTTCATTCGTGGTCACTCATGCGACACACATCCACGCATAGAGAGACGACCTCGGTGGTGGGTTGACTCAGTTGAGACGAAGTGTTGCTGTAACGGTGAGGCAACACGGTGCAGAGGTTGGGAGAGACAGAGAAAGATGAAGAGATGGTGTCGGTTGATAGATGTGGGGCTTAGGTTAGCATTAAAATTCTTCCTTTTATGTATGTTTTCTGGTGCTAAATTTACATGTCATCTGGAATTATGCAGTTCCCTAATACCTAATCGGAGGAATTTTCTCCAACCCGACGGGTTATGGACATTATACACGCACAAACTTAACTAAATTCGAAAGTCGACCCACAATCAAAAAGGCTGTTGGAGAAGTGTATCCTCTAACCAAGGACGTAGGAAAGTACGACAAAATTTAAATTTGAGAGCAGAGATGATAAGAGATAACACAACCCCTAACGAAAACATCACTCCCGGCAGCCCTTTGGAAGCCGTAAAAAGAAAAGTCAACTTTAGAATCACTAATCGGATCTTAAAAATGGATTCTATGGATGTATATACACAGGATCACTCACTCCCAAAGAGTGAGGTCGACGACGTCCACCTCATCCCAATCGAACCCACTCACCGTCGCAGGTGGAGCGAGCATCAACCCTTCCGCCATGCTGTCTAACAATCCAGGCATGTTGAACAACTCTTCTTCATCCACAAACGACGCCGTCCTCAAGACCAACCCATTACTCTCTCTGACATTCTTCTCCTCCGATCCCAACCTCGCCACAGACGAAGAAGAAGAAGGCGATGACGATGGTGATGATCTAAAAGAAGAGCCTGCTCCTTCGTCATGCGCATTCAGCTCGGGGAAGTTCAGCGAAGCGGACTCCCCTCTCAAGGTCACGGCCGCCACATCATAAGCCCTGGCCGCCATCTCGGGGCTGGTGAAGGTGCCAATCCAGAGGCGGGTCCTGGCGCTGTTGGGTTGCCGGATCTCACATACCCACTTGCCGTTCCTCTGCCTCACTCCCTTGTACACCGGGTGGCGCGTCTCGTGGAACTTCTTGCGACCGGCCTTCCGCTTCTGCAGTGGGGGCGGCTGCCGCTGCTGCGACGAATGCATCTCGCTTTGGCGATGGGCACCTGAAGCCGAAGCTGAAGATGAAGCAGCCATGAATGCACGGTTTAGTGTCTTGACGGAAGGCGTCCATGGCGAGAGTGGAGAGTGCATTATAATGGAGTAAGAAAAAAGGCACGAGGGGATTTTGCAAGGGCGAGGGTGTAACAAAACGTGGTTGAATGGAAAGATTTGGTTGAATATTCCCCACGTGGAAGATACTACTTCGAGAAATACACGTGGAGAAATGCCCTTTGCTTTTCGCTGATTTATAAAATTCGTCCGGGTGCACCACGCTGATTCCGACTTTGGTCGACGCTTTTTTCGCTTGGCCGAGGTTTTCTTCATTTTAAATTTCGGGTGACGTGCCCAACGCCAGTCCACTCAGATTATTCGTTGCATCTTGAGGGTTTTGCAGGCTGGGGGAAAAATCATTGTGGAAAAGGGAAACGTGGTATTATTCCTCTCTTTTAAAATTGGAAGATGTATATTTTAGACCCCCCCCTTTAAATCTAGAGCATTCCAATCTAATAAGAATTTGCATCTTGGGGATTAAATATTGAGAATTCCTCAAGATGCAGCCGGCACAATCTAAGAGAAACAACAAAAGGAAACTTTCCTTTTGGTTCGCCCAATTGCTTGATCTGGAGTTACATGTCTTCATTATAATATTAAAGCGGGGGATCCTAGCTTTTGGTCTAGATGCTTTTGGTCTAGAGAGAGAACAACACTCGTAGATATAGATTTGTAGGTCGGAACAGAGAGCACCCGTGAGCTAGGCCTTATGTTGTTGATGCGTGCACGCACAAGAATCAGCCGCGCGTTTGAGCAATTACATGATGGTAAACTAAGAAGTACTGATGTTGTTCAATGGCTTTCACATCATATTAGACATGCTGACACATGTTTGATATTTTTCGGCATTCTCTGACATTAAGTCAACACGTGTTAAAAAATTCGATATCTACTCAACTCTTTGGGAATTTCAACATGCGAATTTGGAATTCCGACACGGATGGAGTCAATTTTAAAATTTTTTAATAAATGAAGGGTCAAAACGTAAATATGTAAGAAAATAAGTAAATGATAAAAATAATAAAATGGGAAAGAAGAAAAGCATATATATATATATATATATATTTTTTTTTTTTTATATATTTTGGTTTGGAGGAACAGGAACTGCGGCCGATAGCCGCGCCGTAAACCCCTAGGTGACACTTAAGCAGGAGGACCCACCACCCCTGAGTCACACTTAATACACTTAGCGCCTCCCCTGGGTTTTGAACATTTCACCTCTTCGTTGAGGATCAACAGAATCTTATTTATTTTCTTTTTTAACTATCACTTCTCATTATATACAATTTGCCCCTCAATTTTCTTTTCTTGACATGCTTTGATACGCGAGTCTAAAATGTGGATTCTTTCTTTTTCCCTCCAAGTTTTATGGATTGGAATGGAATTAAATTTGTCAAATTGAAATAATAAATAATATTAACAAATGATGGATTAGTGTTTTTAATGTAAATTTATTCTAGGCTCTTTTTTATTATTTAGTTATTTGTGAATTTGAATCATATTAATTTGACTAAAATAAATATAAAATGATCTCATGTATATATAAAAATATAAATTTAATATACAACGTATCCCAACACGTTAAAATTCTCTATTTTTTTATAAACGACGTGTCGTGGTGTATCGTGTCACATTTAAGTATCAGTACTACTTAGATGGTAAATCCTCTAGGTTTGGGTGTATTCTAGATTTAGAAGATATTCGAATATGTGGGCGGTTGTTATTATATCTCCTTATTGAGTAATATTATGCTCGGACCAAATCAAATGAATTTCTAATGTTCCTTTTCTATTGTTCTTTATTGTTCCTTTTTGTTCCTTATTGTTCATTGTTTATTTCTCTAGTAATTTCGAATTGATTTGATTACAAGATGCAATTAACTTCTGCATTATATTGCAACACCTCTAGCACAGATTTTTTGTTGAGGCCGGCAGAATCCTTCGGGCCATTGATGACCTCCGAATCCAGGTCATCCACGGCCACCCGTGATTTCAATCGAGATCCATCTTGGCCATGCATGGCTCGCGACCTCCAGTCGAGGTCATGGGCTGCGGTGACGACATCACCTTAGGTTGCCCATGGTGGTTTGCGACTTTGGTCTGAGGTTTAGAGGATCTGAACTATAGTCAACCAAATTGTTATTTAAATAAAAGGAGTAGTGGCACTGAGAGGAAGTATAGTCTCTTGAGCGATGTGCCATTGAACACCCGAAATTCCTTTTTGTTTGATTAAGTATCGTAACATCCAAAGCTAGCAAATTGTGGTCCAGACGTTGATTGAATCACCGTAGCACACATTATTTGACGGCCCGAAATGCCAGTTCAGAATAAATTGCATAAAAAATAACGTGGATGTCACATCATTTCTTTTAATAAACTCAATAGGACAACACCATCGTCATCATCATCATCATCCATCGTCATCATCCTTCTCTACTCGTCGCAATTACAGCCAAATCGTTGCGACTTGTGGTCATCAGCATCACCATCAATGTCACACAAGCTTGAGTTTATTTTTAATATCATGGAAGCAAAGGATGAGTCTCGAACTGCTTAATACGCCACGAATGAAAAAAATAATAATCCGGACGATGCTCCCCCAAGGAATTCAAATCAATTTGAAGGTCGCAACCTCTGTTTGACGCCATGACATCTTGGCTCTAGAGATGGGTGTTGTAATTTTGGTAGGTTAATGGATCAACAAAAAGGAGTAGAACAAGATACCATGTTTCCATTCATGTATCTCATTAATTTGTGTATGTATCTCTTGAATTTGTGTATCCACTTAATTCATGGTTCATGCATCTCCTAGATTCTTATATCCATTTAATTTATATATCTCTTAGATTTTTTTTTTTTTTTTTGTAAGGTGTATCACTTAGATTTTTGTTTCTTTTTAAATTCATGGTTCATGTACTGCTTCCGTACATCTCTACATGAATTCTAAAACTCTATAAATAGATTTGAAATTTTTTGTTCCAAGAAGAAGCAAAAACGCCTATATCTTCTATTTTCTACTCTCCCTAACCGTGTCGATTTCAAGAAGTATTTAACAAAGTATATTTCATATAGTACTGATACAAATGGGCATGAAATGTTATCTTGGGAAGCATAATTCGTAAAGTTACTTAGAATTGTTGATAAAAACTATTCGTAAAGCTACTTAGAACTGTTGATGAAACTAATCATCTTAAGGAGATTCAGTTAGCCATACTTCACCTTTAATTATTTTTTTTTCTTTTTGTTATCACTTTCTTGAATTTCTTTTAAGACTACAACAAAGCGTAATACTTATTCTTCCTCCAATACATTCATCTTCTTCTTTCTTGACTATAATCTCCAACAGTAGCAAACTCGCATCACTATAGATCGAGTTCGATAGATATCCTTATCGAGTTCTTGCCAAGTGGACAAGTGGAGAGAGAGAGAGAGAAACCAAATTTGGGCCACCCAAAGTCTCCTCCCCCTAATGTGTTGACCTATTCACGGGTCGTAAATTTATCCTTTAGATATAGAGTTTCCAATCTTCAATCATTATTATTTCCTTTTTGACTAACCTCGTTTTTCTTTCAAACGATACGATTAAGATGAGATGGGACTCAATTCCCTCTTACCAAAAAAGAAAAGAAAAAAAACAAAGAAAGATACTTTCCATTTATCTGGCGAGATTTTGACGGACTTAACTATATGTGCATGTATCACACTTAAGCTGTCCCCTTTTGTCTTCCCTTTGGCATCATTAAACATAAGACCAAGAATTGATTGTCACTAAGAGATTAGAGATGAAAGACCTTATCTCATGAGATTGTGACAATACCCGTGCATGTATCACGAACCAAATGGTTGCATGATTGATGGAGTGTGAGTGTGAATTAGGCGTGTCACATGTATTCAATTCTCACATGCAAAGAAAGCTATATTTGGATTTACGTTTACAAAAGTTATGAGATTAGAGGAGGATATCTCATAAATCTAAGGTCAATCTATTATGATTTATTGCGCGTCATCATTAGGCTAGGCAATTTGTGTCGTCTTATGTTATTCTTATCGTATCCACATAGGGTTATATTATGAATGCAGCTAACTTGAGCAAGACGCTTTTAATAAATGTCTTGAATTATCTTACTGCAAACCTGACACATCTAATAAAGCGCGTTACATGAGACAACGCAATTAAGATAACTATCAAATGCGTCAAATGGTGACACAACACGATACATTAATCTATATGCAATTTCACAAATATAGGTTAACTTGTGCATGAGATAAATATGTTCATACATAATAATTTGTGTTAATACATTTAAAACATTTCTAAAAAATTATAGAGATAATTTCACTTAATTTCACTTCATGTTACATCTAAGTGTACTATTAAGTGAAATTTTGTTTTTCATGTTTGATGATTTTTGTATTCCTATTACCATATATTCTTCTTGACACGTGTGTCATTTATATTGACTATTAAGACTAAAAAAAGTCTTAAAATATGAGTATTAAGAGTGTTAAGACGCGCTTAATCGGGTCAAACATGATAACCCGTTGACTTAAATGTATTGATTCGTGTTGCTGTGTCATAAACAGATTAAATGATAGAATTCGTTTATGCCGAACCCAAACTTGTCAAATTGCAGGTATTGAAAAAAATGAGGAAGTCAATACGTGGCGCTTGGCAAATAAAAATTGAACTTGAGCAGAGAGACTTTGCCAGGGAGGAGTACGATTATTGCGGCGGTCCACGTTCCTAAATTGTTATCGGACACGTCGCACTGCAAGTTACCGACATCATGTTTTTGTCCTTTTGTCCCTTCAAAGATTCCCGCTGCAGTGCGACGTGTCATCGAGCTAATCACTCCCCCACCTACTTCTCATTCCCATCATGGGAAACCAGTTGCGCGGACATCCAACTTTCGAAAAAAAAAGTCTTTGTCTCTCAAAAATTATAATAAATTCATCGAAATTTTTCATGTCATGATTTAATCATGAGATTTTTATTTCACAGCATGAATCCCAATTCAGTTGAAGTTTGGCAGCTCTCATCCACGATCGCACGTGCTTGAGATAGAACATATTTAGAATGCTTTTTGTATATAATATTACTCGTAATTTTATTTTCTCATGCATATGTCATATGTAATAATTCATCTAATTAATCAACATAAAAATATTTTTTCACTTCATTTTTTTCTACTTATCCCAATTTGAATTTCAATCTTCGAGGTATATGAAGCCTTTCAAAATGTGCACAATTAATATAGGAAAATCATACATGCATATATATATATTTCTAAAAATTCGATATATAATAAAATTATAAGTTTTGGCTGAAACAATATATAATTTTTTTAAACAAATAAGCTCTTACTATTGAACGGCTGATACTAAAAATATACAATGATGTTTAATTTTTATAGTTTAAAATGTATAATGATATTTTTGTTTTCACAAGCAACAAAATTACAAAAAAAGTATTTAGTAGTTGTTGATCGCCACACCATCAGCTGATGCGATAAGCATTTTTTACTCATATCCACTTATAAATTGATATGTGTGCATTAATGTCAAGTCTATTAAAAATTGCCTTACCATTGGAGTCACCTGGCCCAACCTCCGTGTCTACCTTAGTCGGTGCCATCAGCATAGTTGCTAGCATTGTGTCCAAGCCAACCATTGCCAAGCATCCAAGCCAAGCCACCGCCTTCGTCCTCTCTATCGCCGCTCAGGGCCATGGACAAGCCGCTATTGCCAACTCCATTTTGGAAGTTTGAAAGCTAGATTTGGAGGCACAACTTCGGATTTGGACCGATAGGTCGATAGTTGAAGGCAAACCAAACCTGCCTTATGTTTCTTTGCTTTTGCCTTTTAAGTTCGCTCAAGGCCATGGATGAGATGCCATCACCAGATCTATGGGTGAACGGCGTTGCCAGCCAATGTGTCCAGGGTGACCACAGGCCGTGTCCATGCTGAGCCACCCCTAGTAAGCTCTTGGCTTCATCTAAAACACTGATAATTTTATCACATCAGCAGATGACATGATATTGTGGTCACGTGTTAATTTGAGAGTGGATACACAAAACATAATATCTGCCAGGTCACCTACTGATATGGCGCTAAGTAATCACCGACTATTTTTTCGGAGTATATTTTTAATAAGCCTCCGGACACGTTGAATTGGACAAGATTTCAGCCGATTCATGACGTCGACTCTAGCAAACTTCTGACGTTTTCGTTTTCACAATGTAAATTGCTTTCAAGGAGTCGTTATTGGTGAAGATGTCCCCCCCCCCCCGGGCCCCCCCCACAAATAAAATAAATTAAAAAAAAACGACAATAAAGAATCGTTGTTGAAAGCTACCGTAGCTGGTGAAAAATAAATAAAAACTAATGTGATAATTAAATGAAATCGCCTCGTGTGTATATATAGACACTAACAAAAGACACAACTAACAGATTAAACTATTAAAGTCCCCTTTCACGCGAAAAATAGAGAAAACATGCGCAGATGCGAGAAAAGAATACTTCCACCCATAAAGTAATGTGAATTGGACGTACCATGTTGAAACTTCATCAACATTCGAAACTAAGTAGAATTTATAGTATTAAAGAAAAATAACAATGTACTTTAAATCTTCACATTATCGACATTGATTAAGTATTCTCATATATAAGTATGTATAAACTTGACTCCTCCTCGTTAATGAGAACTATTAGTTATTTAATTTTCTTTTTGAAAGTTGCTTATAAAGCAAAACAAGAAAAGTCAGTAAAGCAAACAATATCTGGGCCAACTTAATTGATGGACAAGCCCATTAAATCTAGAAAATCAAAAGTGATTCCAAAAGGATGAGCTCGGGAGAAAATTCAAATGTCAAGGCTATTTATTGAATTAAATCTCCCAAACTCTGTCTCAGAATATTACAAGCCTAATACCATCGGCTGTGGTGGCTCCGCTGGATAAGAGCCCCGCGTGATCCTTGCCCAAAAGTGAGGGATTCGAAATCTAGTGGAGGCACTTGGTGTCTTATGCGGGATGTCGGGGTGGTGGGTCCTCTGCTAGTGTCCTCCTAGGTTTTGCTTTTGCCGGCTGTTGGCTGTACGGAGTTCTTGGGTTATATATATATATATATTATATATATATATATATATATATATATTACAAGCCTAACGCAATTTCAAAATGAACTTCTTGAGGTTATAGTAAATTAAACCCTCTAACTACCTAATTTAATAATTCAACATGTATGTACATATAGGTTAATATATACGTACCCACTTATATAGTGACTTAATTTAATTTAATATTTGACACCTCATATATTTGTACAGCCCATACCCAAAATAAATAAAGGATGGAATGTATTTATAGTATGATAGATATTGTTTGTAAGGCTCATTTCACAAGAAGGAAACAACTATATATTATTAAGGCTCCATTTGTATCATGAAAAATGAATAATTTGAAAAATATTTTCTTAAAAATGATCTCTTATATCATTACAAAAATAAATAGATAAAAAATATTTTCATCGCTCACAAAAATAATAACGTCTATTTTCGTCGATTATGAAAATACTTTTTATTGAGTAGTTATTTCAAGTGGTACAACAATCATTTTTATAAATAATATTTTCAGAATCAATTGGAAAACAAATGGAACCTAAGCTTATCGGAAAACCAAAATGCTTTCCTTCCTTTTATAAACTAATTAAACGGAGAGGGAATTGATATGACATCATTTTCCTTCCCAAAATAGTAATATTATTCTTTTATTTTTTAAGTGTTTGTGATGTCCTTCCACAAAAACCTGTGCGATTGGATCGGTTTGATTTGGAAACCAAACCAAATCACCTAAAATTGATTAGGTTTCAAGTTCCCGGAAACTGGTCTAGTTCCCGATTCCAAGTAAAGAACCATTGAGGAATTAGACCAATCAAACCAAATTTGAAATTGTTTTCATAAAGCCTAAAGACCCTAATTTTTCTCTTTCCATCTTTTTCTCTATCTCTTTCTTTTTTTCTCAAACTTCACTCAGACACTTCATGACTCTCTCTCATGTGTGCACATGCAACTCACCATCCTCCTTGCTCGCCTGCCTTCATTCATATTTTATGGGAAAATTGTCCAAAAAGTCCTAAATATTGTATTTTTGCCAATTCATTCCTAAAATTTTCAATTTTATTAATTGAGTCCTAAAGATTTTTTCTTTTTGCCAATTGAGTCCATTCAATTAGTTTTTCCTGGCATTCACTGACATGGACATCGGTGATTATACGAGGCACCGCTGGTATTGACATGGCCAAAATTTATTATTTATTATTTTTTTAAATTTCTTCCCACCCCCCCCCCCACTTTTTTTTTTTAAGCGCCCTTCTTCATTTGTCGATTGCCCTGCCTCCGGCGATTGGCAAAAGGCTACAACTAGCAAGGGTTGGCCTTGTCGGCCTCAAGCGGCATCACCCTTGTCGATATTTAGTGAGGGAAGATCTTGTGGCCCTTGGGCAAGCCTTGCTCAAAGCTAGCAAAGTTGCCCCCCACCTACTTCGAGTGAAGTCGAGGGCCTCGCCCTTGCTGGCCTTTGGCGAGGACGACCCTTGCTTGCTTTTGGCAACCTCAACAGCCATGATCGGGGCTCGCCTCGCCAAATCTAATGAGGGTGAGCCTCTCCCAAGGGCCGCGACGTCATCCTTGCCAGATCCCAACAAGAGCGGCCTTGCTTGAGGCGGCCTCTAGCAAATTCACCCCTTACAAGATCCCGATGAGGACGACCTCGCCTAAGGTCCACAAGGCTAACCCTCATCGGTTGTAGCCTCTGGCTAGTCGCCAGAGGTTGGGCAACCAATAGAGGAAGAAGAGGAAAACAAAAAGAAAAAAAAGAATCTAAAATATAAAAATATAAAATATAAATAAATAATAAATTTTGTCCATATTAGCACTAGCCTTGTCATGTAAGACAGCTGGCATTCACATCAACAAATTTTGGTCAAAATTGGTCATATTGAATAAATTGGCAAAAAATGAAAAAAACAATTATGACTCGATTGGCAAAATTGAAAATTTAATAATTGAATTGGCAAAAATATAATAAGTTTAGGAATTTTTGAACAATTTTCCCTATATTTTATTTTGAATTGTTTTGTTACTCATATTAATTTGCTATAAAACATGAAAATTAGAAAAGGAACAAAAGAAAAATAGATTCTTAAGTCAACCCTTAAATTGGACTTGAAAAACAAGGTAGGCTTAAGAGTCGGTTCAAGAACAAATATCTTAGGTTTCAGATTTCAAAAATTGAGAACTAGTCCTAACATGATATATGCCATGTTCTAGTTTGGGAATCTACCCACCCTAAAATCAATTGCTTGTACTTCCACATAGCTTTCACTCATCGATTTAATAATAATATTTCATTGCTCCATGCATTTTTATTTGAGTACATAATTACAAGTTTTCAGTTTACACTCTTTTCTATCTATTTTGATCTTAAGTATCAAAATAGTTTCCGCTTTAAAAATTTCAAATTTCAAAATTCATTTTCCTTTATTTTCTCTTTCTTCAGTTGCAGGTAAATATAAAAATAGAGGTCGCAAATTAGGTGGCTGATCCATAATTTAGCTCATATTTGATTGACCAGGAGTTGGAACAGGCTTATCTCATTAGAGCATCTAAAAAGTGGGATTTATTGGGTACCCACATTAAACCCACTAGTAGTGCTGCCGCTATTTCCTTTCTTGTTATTACATATTTCAAGTCAATGCCAAAATGAGAAAGACTAATTAAAGTCTTGTCATTATTTTCATGCTAGCATTTTTGTAAACTGCACCATTTTATCATCAGCCAGATTCTCAATCGTGATTCAACCGCGCGTGCACATACACAAAAAAGAGTTTTTAGTATGTATATTATTGGAGAAAACTCCTTTACTGTTTTGAAGTTGACAAAACATTTTCAAAAAGTCTAGTTTGAAGACATCCAGACTCTAGCATCAAAATCTAAAGACTGCCAAACTTTTGATTCAAAGTCTGCCCGCACTGACAATTTCCAAACTGAAGAATGAAGACTTATTCAGATGCGAGATTATATTTGTTTCTTCAATGATTCGATTCATATGGCTTACGGATGACCTTATGGTTGGATATAACATATATATGATTGACTATCTTTATTGGAAACAATTCCGATAATCAAATCTTTTAGAAGGCAAGCAAACTTGGAAGGTTCTACTTATGGAAACTAAGATCTTGATTGTATGAGCGAACAAGATCGATAGGCTTTCATCACAAATCTTCAAACGACTCGAGATCTCCTTGATTGATTTTGTCCAATAGGTAAATTTGAAGAATTCCTTTGGAAAGTGCCAACGGTCGTGAATGCATGAAAGAGTATTTAACGCGAATTCTCTAGTTGTTCGATATAGTGTGTGAAAAAAAAATTTCAAAGTCTGAAGCTTCCTTATTCCTTAATATTTCATTCACTGAAATCAAATTGTATACAAAAGAGAAAAACTTGAGAGATTAGTAGAGACTCTTCACTATGAAGTCAAGATCACGAGTCTGAATTCATTAGTGTTTTTTTTAAAGGAAATTATTTCTATTGACTTTGCGAAAAATTGTCTTCACACCTATTCACCCCCTCTAGGTGTTCATACTAGTCCTTTCAATTAGTATCAGGGCCTATGTGCTCATTTTATTAAAGTGTTTTTACTTTTGAGCTAAAGATTTATGGCTAGTATTTTGGTTTCAAGTTTGATTGAAGGCCAAAACAACACTAGACCTCTTTACTTTGATGGGAATGAATACAATGTTTGGAAAAACAAAATGAAATCATTCTTAAGATAGAAAGATCTCTTGGAATGGAATGTGATAGAAAAAGGAATCAATCCCAAAGCTACATCAATCTCAGAAATGGGAAAATAAGTTGTAGATACTAGCGAAATGACACAAGAAGAATTAATCAAGAGACAAGCTCTTAATAATAAATCTATCTACTATTTATATTGTGTTTTATCTCCTACTGAGTATAACCGAATCTCTTCCTATGAAACAACTAAATAAGTTTGGGAGAAGCTTCATGTCACCTATGAAGGAACTGATCGAGTAAAGGAAACGAAGATCAATATTCTACTCGAACAGTATGAAGCCTTTAAGATGACGCCTGAAGAATCCATCACTAATATGTTTAGTTTTTCACTGAAATTGTGAATGGATTAACATATCAAGGACAACCAATCTCAGGACCAATGAATGTCAATAAACTGCTGCGTGAACTCTCCAAAGACTGGAATCACCCGAAGACATCGATTAGAGAAACCTAGAGGATCATGCCTCTTTCAGTAGACTAACTTGTTGGCACACTTCAATCATATGAAGTTGAGCAAATCAATGAGAAAGAATCACAAAGGTAAGAAGTCAATTGCTTTAAGATCTAATGATGATTCTGATGATAAAGATTTAAAAGATGAAATGGACGATGAGAAGCTAGCACTTATGATTAAGAAGCTCAGAAAGTTGAATAAGAAGGGAAGAAGATTCAATAGGAAGAAACAAAGCACTCAAAGATACCATAACAAACCAACTGAGGACAATAAAACTAACAAAGATGTGATATGTTTTGAATGCAAGAAAAATGGACACATCAGATTTAACTGTCCTCTGTTAAAGAAAAAGAAAGGAAGAACAGAGAAATACAAAAAGGCTTTGGAAGGATAAACATAGAGTGATACCGAATGCGAGGAAAGTGATGAAGAATATGTTAACATATATTTGATAGCCAATTCAAAATCAGATTTAGATTTTGAAATAGATTCCGATTTGTCTAAGAAGTTGAGGTTAGCAATTTAAAAATTCTTGTCAAAGTCTCGAAGTATATAGATGAACTCTATTTCAGCTTCAAAGCCTCCTTTACAAGGATTTTTGAACTAAAGAAGAAGAATTCTAAACTAAGGCAATAGGAAACTTCTTGGAAAGAAAAGTTTGAAAATCTAGATAAAAGTTTTGTTGATTTGAAAGAAAATTTAGATTCTCTTTCGAAGGAAAATGCCTTCTTGAAAGAAGATATTTCAAATATCACAAAAAGATTTTCAAAATGATTTGAGAAGTTGGAGAAAATTATTTTTGTACAAAAACCTTATTTTAACAAATCTGGTTTGGGAATGACTTCAGAAACTATTCCTTTAATTGATTTTCCTAAAGTTAAAAAAAGAATTAAACAAAGATCTATAAAGGAATTTTATAAAAATAATTTTCAAATTTTTTTGTAAAACCTATTGACCGAAGTGCTCTCAAATGTTTAAAGTGTAACAGCTCGAACATTTTGAGAAAGAATGTCCTAAGATTTGAAGACCTATTAAAAGAGATTGGCAAAAATCTATCTTTAATACTAACTCTCCTAGACTCAAGAAAATATGAGTATCAAAGAAATCTTAAGTTCTTCGTTTGATCATAGGTCACTATAAAAAAGAAGATCAAATGGTATTTGGATACTGGTTGTTCGAGACATATGACTGGAGATTCAAGTTGCTTTATAAAGCTTGTTCAAATAAATGGTGGAAAAGTCTCATTTGATGGAAACGACAAAGGAAGAATTGTTGGATATGAAACCATGAAGATTGGAAGCCTAACTATTAACAATGTCTCTTTGATGGAAGAACATAATTACAATCTACTTAGCATAAGTTAGTTTTGCGATATTGGATTCAAAATTAATTTCCAAGAAGGCATATGTTCAGGAACAAGTAGAGATCTCAATCTTTCATTGGGCGAAGACATATGAACATTTACCTTTTGGATATAAAACCAGAAATTTCTCAGTGTTTTATATCCATTTAAGATTAAGCAAATCTTTGGCATCGAAATCTTGGCCATGTTAACATGAAGCAAATTGCCAAAATTTCATCCAAGAAGCTTGTTCGAGGATTCCCCAACCTGGCTTGTCAAAATTCTGAATTATGCACTTCCTGTATTTCGGAAAAACATATTAGAAGTTTTTTTAAACTTGTAAATCAAGTTTCTACTAATCGAGCTTTGCAGCTTTTGCATATGGATCTCTTTGGACCAACCAAAATTCAAAGCACTGGTAGAAAGAGATACTACCTAGTAAAATCGTGGATGATTACTCTCACTTTACTTGGGTTTACTTTCTGACAAATAAGTCTGAAGCCTTCTCTCACTTTTCAAAATTTGTCAAGAAGATTCAAAATGAAAAAGGATATGCTATTTCAAGCATACATACAAACCATGGAGGTGAGTTTGAAAATCAAGACTTTGCAAAGTTCTGTGATAAATCTAGTTTCCAGCATGTTTTCTCTTCTTCATACACTCCAGAACAAAATGGGGTTGTGGAAAAAAAAAAAAGAACAAATCATTACAAGAGATGGCCAAAACCCTCTTAATTAAAAGTAAAATTTCCTCTCGATTTTAGGTTGAAGCAGTTTCTACAGCTTGCTACATTATTAACAAAGTGTTCTCAAGGCCTATTCTAGAGAAAACTCCTTATGAATTGTTTAAAGGGAAGAAACCAAATGTTTCTTACTTTCATGTGTTTGGTTGTAAGTGTTATGTTTTGAAAAATGCAAATAATTGAACTGAGAAGTTTGAAGAAATATCAGACGAAGGAATTTCCTTTAACTACTTAACCTCAAGCAAAGCATACAAAGTATTTAACAAGAAGACTCAATCTGTGGAAGAATCTATGAATGTCAAATTTCAAGATTATATGCAGAAT
The DNA here is from genome assembly GCA_016097545.1 of Eucalyptus victrix. Taxonomy (NCBI): domain Eukaryota; kingdom Viridiplantae; phylum Streptophyta; class Magnoliopsida; order Myrtales; family Myrtaceae; genus Eucalyptus; species Eucalyptus victrix. The sequence goes on along the minus strand of CM027845.1, from coordinate 24,018,321 downwards.
CAACTGGATCGGATTTAACTTAAAAAATCTGAACCTGCTCCAGACTTTATAAAATCTACTTCCCCTAAAGTGGTTCAGACTTCTGAAGAACAGCAACAAGTAGAACTAGAAGAATCAACTGAAGTAGAAGATCAGTAGACTCTTAGACTAACCAATAACTGGAAGCATAAGTCAAGTCATCTCAAGGAACTCATCATTTACAACATTGATGAAGGAATTCGCACTGAATTCAAAAGGCGAGAAGAGTCTAGTATCTTAGCACTTGTTTCTGAGATAGAACCCAAAAGTATAAAAGAAGCCCTATATGTTGAAAGCTGGATCGAAGCCATGCAAAAAGAGCTTAGACAATTCAACGTCAACGATGTTTGGGAGCTAATTCCTAAACCTAAAGGTAAGTCTATTATTGGAACTAAATGGGTTTTCAGGAACAAGGTAGACATGAAAGGTAAAGTGGTTAGGAACAAAGCAAGACTCGTGGCCAAAAGATACACGTAAGAAAAAAGAATAAACTATGACGAGACCTATGCACCAATAGCGAGGCTAGAAGCAATTAGATTATTACTTGCTTTTGCTTGCTATAAAAATTTTAGGTTATTCAAAATGGATGTAAAAAGTGCATTTCTAAATGGTTTCATTCAAGAAGAAGTCTATGTGGAACAACTACCTGGATTTGAAGACCCAAGAAAGCCAGACTTAATCTATAGACTGAAAAAGGCTTTGTATAGGCTGAAGCAAGCACCTCGAGCCTAGTATGAAAGGTTAAGTAAATTCCTAACCCAAAATGGTTTTACTTAAGGAAAGGTAGATACTACCTTGTTCATAAAAAGAGAGGGTAATGATTTTATACCAGTTCAAATTTATGTTGATGATATTATTTTTGGATCTTCTATTGAGAATCTATGCCAGAAATTCTCTAGATGTATGTAGGATGAATTCGAGATGAGTATGATGGGTGAATTAACCTTCTTTTTGGGATTATAAGTTAAACAATCAAAGCAATGTATCTTTATTCATCAAGAAAAGTATACAAAAGATCTCATCAAGAAATTTGGATTAGAGAATTGCAAAATGATAGAGACACCAATATCAAGTTTTTCGAAGCTAGACAAAGATAAAGGAGGAAAGAATGTTGACAAGAAGCTTTACAGAAGCATTATTGGTTCACTTATTTACTTTATTGTATCTAAACCTGACATTTTATTTAGTGTTTATATCTGTGTTAGATTTCAATTAGATCCCAAAAAATCTCACTTAAGTACTGTAAAACGCATCATCAAATATGTTGCAACTACTTCTAAGCTAGGTTTGTGGTATCCTAAAAAAAGAGACTTTACTCTCCTTGGATATTCATACACAGATTTAGCAGGTTGTAAAGTTGATAGAAAGAATACTTCTGATACTTGTCAACTGTTGGGCAACAAGTTAATGTCTTGGTTGTCAAGGAAGCAGAGTACTATAACTCTATCAATAGTAAAAGCATAGTATGCGGCTCTTGATAGCTATTTTTATCAAATTTTATGGATAAGACAACAGTTAAGAAACTTTGAAATTGAAGAATCATGCACCGAGATCAAATGCTGTTGCATATAGAGATTCGACACAATTTCATAAGAGATTATATTCAAAGTGAAGAAGTTATGATTCAATTTATTGACTCGAAGAATCAACTAGCGAGACATATTTACAAAGCCACTAGATAAAAGTATATTGGAGTTTATTCGCACCAGACTGAATATTATATCTCCTACCGGTTAAAGTCTGAAGTTGGTTAGACTCAAAATATCTAGAAATTACATTTGTAAGTTAATATCTTCTATTTGCAGGATATTTTAGTATAAAATTTCGAACAAGTATGATTGATTTTTGAATCGTCACTTGCTTATTTTTAGAAATTATCTTTTTCAAATTTTTGAATTTTTGGCAGTTTTTATTTTCAAAAAAGGCAATTTATTTTTTCCTTTGTGACTGTTCGTATACCCCATTTCACTTGCTTTATATATAGTCGAAGTCTTTCTTCTTCCTTTATGTTTTCAAAACCCTAGAATACAGATTTCCTACTCTCATCTTTTCTCTCAAGTTTACTCTACAAAGTCTTCACTTTTTTCAACCGAACGAGTTCAAGAAATCCTCCTCGACTACAAAGATGCCTTTCTAGAGGAAATCGTCTCGGATAGCTAACAAGGGACCATATCACATGTCAGAGGGAGATTTTCCACAACAGCAACAACGACAACATTCTCAACAACGTACCGCTCAAAATCTCACAAATCTTCAAACGACTCGAGACCTCCTTGATTGATTCTATCCAACGGGTAGATTGGAGGAATTTCTTTAGAAAGTGCCAACGATCGTGAAGGCATGAAGAAGTATTTAAGGTGGACTCTCTAGTTGTTCGATATAGTACATGAAAGAAAAATTTCAAAGTCTGAAGCTTCCTAGTTCCTTGCTATTTCATTCACTAAGCTCAAATTGTATACAAAAGAAAGAAACTCATAGTGAGACTTTTTGAGAGATCAGTAGAGACTTTTTATTGTGAAGTCGAGATCGAAAGATTGTAAAATCTCTTTTGATTCTTAGCAGAATCCAACTAGTAGACTATTAGCTTGGGAAAGTGGACATAGGCTTGATCTAAGCTGTACTATTATAAATCTTGTATTCTTATTCTCTTCCCTAAACTCCTTTATTTGATTCGTAGCTCTAATTAACTATTTAAGCATAAACTCCTTTATTTTGTTTGAAGCTTTATTTAATTGCTAAAATCTAAATTCATCAATGTTTTTCTAAAGGCAATTATTTCTATTGACTTTGCGAAAAATTGTCTTTACACCTATTCACTCACCCTCTTGTTCATACTGGCCTTTCATATATAATGTTATGAAGACTTAGGTTTTGATTCGCGAGCTCTCACACTTTTTGAGTTGTAAAAGATATTATGTTGCACAATATGATCATTCACGAGCATGCAACACTGGTTTAAATATTAAAAGTCAATTTGACTTTAACATGTTATACATATGATTTATATTTATAGCTAATGCTTAAATTTGTTAAGTCATGCAATAAATTTTAGCTCTATTTGTTTCACGAAAAATACATGATTTGAAATTTTTTTCTAAAACTGATCATTTGTATTGCCTACAAAAGTAAATAAATGAAAAATATTTTCATTGTCTACAAAAATATTTAAATATGTTGTCAATGTTGAAAATACATTTCATTGAAAATTCTTGTAGGCAATTCTTCCACTCTCCAACTCATAACTTCGATCACGTTTCTCTAACATGCTTAGGTACACATTCGTGTTCCCCTTCTTCAAGGAATTGGCACGGATCAAATAAACCCTTGGCCAACCACAGCCTTACTGGCCTTTGAGGGCAAACCGGGAATGCAATGGCAAATCGAGCCACGTAGAAGCAACATTTGCGTTGGGCCAGCAACACGTCACAACTGAAATCTGGCACTTGACGCCATTTTGCGATACCGGCCATCATTGCCAGATTCTCCGACCCGCCCTGGTCTCGCTCCCTTGTGGTCGACGATGGCCTGCCCAGTAAATATATCTCAAGCGGTGAGCCTTTGGAGGAAAAGTAAAAAAAATCTTTTCGGAAGTCAAGACAGAGAGTCCGCAGTGACATTTCACCAATATTCCTTCTCTGGTTGTGTGAGCAGAGCAGTTAACATTAAGATCCTGTAAGAAATCTGGGAGTTGGTAGAAGTATTGCGGCCTTAAGCTCTCTTTCCTTTCAGCTTGTCGTTGATTCATTGTGAACGCTCCTCATTGTTGACCTGGGTTTGCCAGGAGTTTGACCAGCTGTCAGACTCGGCCCATCGCGTTTAGGCCCAGGTCAGTTTTCGACTCGTTTCTCAATGATGTTTGGGCATGTACTTAGAGAAATAGAAAATGGTAGGGCAAACACCAGCTGAGTACTCTCCAATCTTTTTCTTTTTTCTTTTTGGGCCTTTTTCTGCCTCTCCTCTCCTAAATCACGTTTTTCCCGTTCTTCCATTTTTCCTGATTTAAGCACCGGAGGATTCTCCTCAAATAAAATCCAGGAGGACTTTTTTCGCTTGGGTGTGCGGATCGTGTGCATAGTTCTCCCCAAATAAATTCTCTCTACATACCAATATTCCATGTCAAAAGAGCTAACTAAGTTACTAAAGAAACCAAGATCTTATGCCTCACAAGCGTGTGGACACGGCATGTTTGCACTGGGTCACGAGGAAGTTGTTAGAGATATTTAGATATCCTCTAATAGAAGTAATTTCATGCGAGTCTTCCTTATGCTATGAACAACCTGCCTCTGAGTGAATTAGGAACTTAAACTTGACATAAAACACCAAATGATACCTCCTGACCCAAAAGCAAATAAAAAGAAGGGTAATTTTTAAGAATGTTCATCATTATAATGCCCGAATGCTATATATATTCAAGCACATTTAGCTCCAAATGTATATTTGTCTATTGTATATTAGTGCAATCAACAAGCTAAACTCGAGCTAAAAGAGACATAATTTAGTAGAGTAGAGCAAATCAACTCTACTCAGCTCGATTGGGTTTGAAAATTCAACGATTAATGCTCGACTCAATGGAGTGTATTATAACCTCATGTTCGCTTCAACTCGGTTCTTGTTTATCGACCCCCCCCAAAAAAAAAAAAAAAAAAAAAAAAAAAAAACAATGCGCTTCTTGTTTCAGTCTTTATATTCGGTTGGCTATTCGACAAAAAAGAAAAAAGTTGTGGTTGGCTATGAGCTCGAAGTCAATCTTGAGTTTTGAAGCAGGGACATAAGATTAAAAATATGGTAAAGTACACATGCTCTTCATATATCTATAAATTAAAAATTCAACTGCTTGATTAACTATAAGTATATTAAGGCTTGAGTAAATTATAATTAGCTTGACTCATGAACCTCTCTAACCACCATGGAAAATTGCCGGTGACACCATGTTGGCATTGATGTTAATCTTGATAACAACAACGGTGACTAAAGAATCAAGTGTTATAACTGGATGAACTCGTCATATTGATCTTATCATGGCACAATGTCCTAGCACACGTTAAGTGGGGGAAACTACCTAGAATGTCCAAAATCTATTTTAATTGTGACAATTCAATCTTAAATCTTTTAATTCAGTATATTTAGTCATAAACATTTTAATAATTTGTCAAATTAGTCTTAAATCTTCAGTTGCGCTAATTTAGTTCTAAATACTTTAACGATTTACTAATTTAGTTCTAGTTAGCAATGGTTTGTCCCATGTGGTATAACCAATGCCGATGGGGATAATTTGTATAATTTTAATTATTTTTTCTCTTTTTCTTCATTTTCCTTTCTTTTGTTTTATTATTTCTTTCTTTCTTTTTCTTTTTTCCAAAATCCTAATCTAGCAAGGTCGCTGGCCAACCTTTGTCAGCCTAGAGTTGAAAAAAAAAAGAGAAGAAAAAATTCAGAAAAATAAAAAAAATTAATAAATTATTTATATCAGTACCGACCGTACCACTTAGAATGAGTAGCACTGACTAGACTACCACCTCATTAATTTCCAACAAGAATTTGGTGGAAGAATTAAATTGGCTAATTGTCAAAAGGTATAAGACTAAATTGATAAATTGTCGAAAGATAAAATACTAAATTGACAAACCATCAAAAAGCTTAGGATTAAATTTGCATAATTGAAATGATTAGGACTAAATTGGCCAAATTAAAACGTTTAAACTAAATCGGCATAAGTGCAATAGATTTATGATGTTTTTATAATTTCTCCGTTAAGAGTACTCGACCTACTCAAATTGACGAGCTAGGTCAATAGTTGGTCCTAACTTTGCAACCCAAATCAGCCCACCAGATTTTTATGTTGAGCCAAGCTTGATTCATGTAGGGACTAATCAGACATATCTATGTAAGGCCCTCCTCCAAGCGTACATAGTCCCTTGATCTTCAAGGCATGCGAGCTACAAAGCTTATGATCAAATATCTTGAACATTCAATATCTCAAATCTAGCTAGCTCCCTATTCTTTAATTTCACATGCCATTTTCAGTCCACTTTGTACATGCACTAGATGTTAATGTATTCCTCCTCGCTTGTTTATGAGGTTTCAATAAGCCATGTAATCTCCTCTCATCTATCAATTTAAGTTTTTATTTGTTGTAACATCCTTTTATCTTCTAAAAATGAACATGAGTACATGAAGTCCTTTCCCATGCTGAGATTTTACTGTCAAACTTGCATTTCTTAGTGCATAGATTGATAGGCCTCAAAGGTTCTAGCGAAAGGGTTGATGTCCAAGTAACTTATAATACAAGGAGCTATCTAGATTGGACCCATTACGACCGCGAAAGATGCACCAAAAGAGTAAGTTCAAAGATGTTGTATACAGATAGAAACTATTGCATAGGACCATGCGACCAATAAAAAGATGATAAAGCCATTGGAACTTTAGCTCAACCGTAAAGAAAACCCTCAGAGAAAGAACAAGAGCGACAATAATGTAGAGTTAGATTGGTTGTTCGGTCAAGGCCAACCGTCATTAACTTGCAAACAGAAAATCAGGTGATTCTATGGTCCTTAGGAAATATCGTGCATTTATACTGTGGAACGGCTAAGATTTGTTTCAATTTAATTCAATGCCAAAAGATTATATAGGCACAGTACCTCTGGGGGACCATAGACTCAATCGTGAAAATGACAATGTCTCTGTCATCTAAATCACAATTCTTCATAAAGATATCATAAGAAAGGGACGGGTTGCTAACAATTTTATTTGTTGTATGTTTGGATTGATTTTTACTTTTGATTTATTGCGATCTAAATTTTGAAGTGTACGCACAATTTGACTTTATTTAAATCCAAAGCACCTAAAGCTTTCATAAACTACATATATAATATGCCGATTTGCATCTTTTTTCATAACTTCTTCAAATTTGGATAATATTTTTATTTCGGTGGAAAAGCCAAAGAAACATTCCTTTACTCAAATTTAGTCTTAGAAAACATGTAAGATGTTTCTGGAGAGCAAAAAAAAAAAAAACACAAAACATGCGGCGAATCTCAACAAATAAAGCAGATGCCGAGTATGCATCAATGACGCATCACCAAACCAAAGCAAAAGTCTTCAACTTGTGCCTTGCGTGAGCAGGTCTTGGATTATGTTCTGAATGCACTCTTCTTTCTTTTAGAAGTCGCCATCAATATCTCTTTTGCCCTATCATGGACAGGGAAGGGATACTGCCCTTGATATCCAAATGGTGCTCGCCTAGTGCCTACAAAGCGTAAAGTGAATTAAGGAAAAAAGGTCATTAAAACCCTAACTCCAAGTAATTTGAGAAGTGAGAGGGCTTACTTTCTCAAATCAATACATTACTTTATTTGGGATGCCCCACATTTCTCTCTTATAAAAATTCTAGAGATACTAAAATCGGTTTGCGGATGTGACACATCGAATGATGCAATAAGTTATTATTGAGTGTAAAATGGAGCATTTGTTTAAATGCCTATAGAGAATCCATCACAAGATCGTTGATCAGTGTTAGTATAACTTGCTTGATTCTTTCATTTGCTTCGTGGCAAGACTCTGTGAAGGTAAAGCTTGCGATGAGGATCTCGCTAAATATTGCTTAAGACAAATTTTCAAGTGATGAAAATAGCACAAGCAAAACGGTTGAATCAGATCAATCCTGGGAAACTAAAGACATGCTCGGTTTGATAAATCTTTGCATCCTGAAACAAAACATTCAGCAAAAACAGAAACTGCTGGAGACTAGGAATTAGTTCAAAACTGTATTGGAGAAGTTGATCAGGATCAGGATATGGTACATGTGATATCTCTTCTAAGTTACATAGCTCTTCTCCTACTGTGAAAATGCTGCAATTACATATGATCCTTCATTCACCGGCCATTGAATTCATTAGATCCAGAACCTAGACAGCTCCAAAGTGTGGAACTGAAGTAACAAAATGAAAGTGCTACAGTTTATCCTAGCTGCTATATTGCCGATATGCAAGCATAAATCATTCTAATTCTGTTGGCACTAAGTGTGCTGTACTGGAGGTACGATATTTCAAAGTTCAGAGAAGTGGGTGTCAAGAAAAATAGATGTTTTAGGCATAAAATACTGGCTTCATCAAGCTAGCTCCTGCAACAGTTCCTCCACCAATAAGCTGAAAATTGCAAGTTCAATCTCTACCACCATCTCTCCTACGGCTTCCTGATTCATCTTCCATGCATTGAGTTCCATCCTGAAATCATTTTCTACCATCATATCTATTGTGCTAGAGTCTACCTCCTTCCACGATTCCATCCTCATACCCAGCCTCTTCACTACCGTTTCCTTTTCATCGAATTTACTCTCTTTTCCCTCTTCCTCGGCAACAAGATCAGCGACCAATTTTGCCAAGCTACTAGGAACCTTTCTCATATCGGTGAAGCATAGTTCGATGACTTCTCTAATGAACCCATCAGATCTGATCAATGTTGTGTCGAATGGACCTGCTTGATTGGTTGCACTAACATCTGTCTCCACATCATTGTCATCGTCATCTTCTTCAGCTTCCAGTTCTAGCATTCTTTTCTCCAGCTCAATTGGATCAAGCTCTGCCAGTTTCTCAAATCGCTGAAGCTTGTACAGCAGTTGCTGCTTTGTTCCTAAATTTACATAAAGCAAAAGGAAATGAGAATCCACCTTTTTTTTTCCAACAGGTTCCAGCAAGTACATATTCTAAGACAGTCATGCAAAACGCACACTAATTAATTGGACATAAAGCCATGAGAATCACCAGGACCCAGCATAGCAACCTTTATTCGAGAATTTAACAGAAATTACGCACATACATAGCATCTAATCGAACCATTTAAGAACAAAATGGGCTTTTCTCCTGAATTATATCTTATATATATACGTCAGGGCAGTAAGTTCCCGTGAAAATTATCAGGGAATACGTATGGATTAAGTACAGCTTTTAAATGCTTTGACAATGCGACGTGCTCATCTGCTTGATGAACTTGTCATCATGGGTTCCACCAAGTAAAAGCATTCACTAAGTCATATCAATTGAACTATCAACACCAAGCTGGGAAAAGAATTGCAAGAATTAACTGGCCTTGGCCGTTGCTTCCCAAAAAACTGAGGACTGGCATTACAAAGACCGAACTTGCTAAGACAGAACATGGGGACTAGCGTGTAGTTATGACCCAAACGGACACGTCGGTTTCTGAAATTGATGTTTATGCTCAAAAACCAGGACAGAGAAGAAAGACTTCAACCGCCAAGTCCCACCAGAGCAGCATTAGCATCTCCCCATGGAACCCACACAGATCTCATGGTTTACGATCACACAACCATGATTGGGCCATCATATTGCGACGGGCAATGAGACATCATCAAGCACACCAATTCGTAGCATTCAGTTTAATGCCTGATAAGGACCACTCAACCAACACAACAACAAAACAAGTCTTTCGGGAATTCAGTACACGCATACGTGTGGACAGGATTGCCATCAAACACTTACTCTGCACGATGGCATAGCTGCACTCGTAGTCAAAATCACCCTCGTCCTCGGGGTTGTGGCTTTCATTGTCGTCGTCATCGTTGAACGGGGGGTCTAGCACGGACACTGGACTGCACTGTTCCTTCTCTTCCTCCTCTTTGGCTCTGGATCTCTTCCGCCCCTCTGCTTCGCAATCCACCTTGTCCTGCTATTCACACAGGATTAAACAGTCACATTCGTTCCTAAAGGAAGTAAGAGCAAGTACTACAATGAACTGAATCTCGAGGCATGTTCAGCATTTCTTTTCTATCATCAGTTCAACTAACACAACATTTCATGGGTCCAATTCAGCTAGAAGGTCATGTATTTCCCAAATTAATTACACGTAGGATGGAGATACAAACAAACGGCTTTAAATGGCAATTTCGCGTTTCTATTCCTTCTTAAATAAAATATGAATTTTTTCTCGACTGATCCAGGCACGAGACAAGGACAAAACTTGTCCTGTTCCGGGAAATAATTTTCTCGGGAAACAGTCTTTGAGAAAAGGGGATATTTTTTTTTCGGTCGAGAGAAACGGGGATTTGGATGGCAGAGACACCATCGAAAAAGTACATCTCCGTTGCACAATGCACGTTCGGTAATAAGTGTTCATCCCAGACGAGAAACGACAACTGTATCCCTGAAGCTATCGGCGTTTCGCAAGGCACATATGAGGTGAAATACCGAAATGTAGGGGGTATCAAGGTAAATGCCGACGCGGGTGGTCGACATTCCGGCCACTACTGCAGCTCGAAACCGACCCACCGACAAATTAGATGAAGTCCCATGCACGAACGACCACTGAGATTATTGCAGCTGAGTCACGAGTCGTGCGCGACTCGGCCTTTCAGTCGACGACTAAAGGCGAGCCCGTGTGGTGACTCGTTTCCAGTGCCATGGACCACATTTAGATGCACCGCCAGTAACCAGACTGTACCTTATCAGCAACATAGACAAAACGAAAGGGAAGAGGACAGACCTCATGCTCGCGGCGCGTCGGCGACGGAGCCGGAGAAGCGAACTCCGGTGTACGGTCGCCGGAGGACGAGCACCTCCGCAAGGACGGCCGCGAAGGGCTCTCGCCGAAGCTGGCAGCGTGCTCGGCATCATTAGCTCCGTCTTCACAAGAGTGGCTGCTGCTGCTTGAGCTAGCCTCCAAATCCGACGACTTATCTTCGACGCTCTCTGACGACGCCGTACGGCATTGCCCCGAGATGCACGTCACACTCTCCCTTGAATCCCACGAACCATGTCTTGTTTCATTTGTTCCGTTCGTCGCTCCGATCTCTCGCTTCCGACCGGACCGGTTACGCCTGGTCAGCCTCCTCAGGATGGAGCCCAAGATGCCGGAGGTCGCGTGGTTCTGGTTCTGGGTCTTCGACTTCGGGAATGAAGAGCCCTTGTGCTGTATTCTGAGAGCCGCCTCGAGAAGCAGAGCGGCTGTTCTGGCCGGGATGTGGAGGAGAATGGGGTTGGAGGATTTGGCCGAAGGAGAAGGAGACGGGAAGTCAAAAAGAGGGGACTTTCTGGGGTCCGGCGAGGCTTGGTGGGAGAAGAAACAGACGCTCTTGCAGACACTCGACGACGATTTCGGGGCATGATGCGAGATGGGTTTTGGCTTCTTGAGCTGTAGTTGGAGCGAGGGGGAGGTTCTTGGTGGGCGTTTGAGCTGGGAACGTCGGTCTTCGATGTAGCTCTTGAGAAGGAATGGTTCTTGATCTTCTTTCAGCAGCTCGCGCAACTGTGCCATGGCCGACGGTTGTGCTCGCTATCGTCGAAGATGATATCAGTTTCTAAGCGGAAGAAGCAATGGCCAGAGAGGCAGTGCCATGAAAGAGTTGAAGAGGTTTCAACTTTCAGGTTTGAGAGAGAGAGAGAGAGAGAGAGAGAGAGAGAGAGAGAGAGAGAGAGAGAGGTGGGAAGAAATGAGGAGACTGCCCGATTCAAATCTGGAGGTCAGAGAATCGAGGCAATGCAGAAACAAAACGCACCATAACAAAATAATAAATCATAATAATAACAGGCAATACTAGCTGCGAGTAGATGCATAAACGTGTTCTTGTGCTTTTGCTTGCTTCCAGTGGAGTGGATGGGCGAGACACATTTTGGTTTTTGGACCCAAAAAAGAACAGATGATTATGTGAAAACAAAAACAAAACAAAAAAAATAATGGAGGATCTGGTCGTGTATGTGCTTCTCAAAATCTTGTCCGCTACCACTAGAGTGTTCTTACACAAAACAAGTAAAAAACAAGGGAAAAAATTGCCCACTAGGCAGACAAGAATAATCTAACATCAGGAATACTAAAATATGGCACTATGGCGGTATCTGATAGCATCCTAAGAACAGTGACTCTTTTCTTAATTTTCACGCCATGAGAATTCCCTACAGAGCTCATCTCTCTCTCTCTCTCTCTCTCTCTCTCCTGGTTCTGAGATGAAGTGAAGGGTTTGATGAAACAGTTGTACAGCTGCAAAGACAGCAGATAAAGGAGGGGCAGAGGCTCACAGGATTCGCGAGAAGTGCGCTGTGCGGGGATCGATCGAAGTGGGGGTTGCTTATATTTTCGAGATTTTCAATTTTCTTGAGAACGACTTGGGCTGAGTGCTCAAAGTTGACCACCCGTCAACGATGCAATTGGATCGCCCATTGCGGCTCTTCTTCCAAATGAACCATATTTCCCTCCAGACAAAACATTGTTCCGATAGGTTAGGTGACATTAATTCAAACAGATTTGTCGACGACATGTAGAATTGTCTATACTTCTGCTTCCTCATATCTGAAATTTGAGTACTTTTTTGGAACTCCCATTTCCACCTGTTCCTTATACTTGTAAGTTTAATTTTCACCATCCTTTCCTCCCATTGTTTAAATGCACCATCTGGCGGCTGTTTTTAGCTGCCGTCGCCAACCAAGCTATCTTTAAGGGCCCCAAGTCAATGGCCAAGATTATTGGTGGGTCGGATTGCATTTGGATTGGGTTATAAATTGTCCGACCAAATAGACTTATTTAACTTGTTTACGACCCATTTATTATAATACAAACTTAGTAATTCATAACCAATCCAACTTATATCCCTAAAAAAGTTTTATATTTAATCCAATCTAGTAAAACTCATACTCAAATTGATATGAGAGTGCAGAATGAGTGAGCACAAGATGGAATGAGGATGAGAAAGAATTAAGAGGGAGTCATAAATGTGAATTGAGTATAGTTGTAAACCAATTTATTAAATATAAGTAATTCACATAACAACTCAATTAATCATATATGAGTTAAAAAAAATAGATTTATAACTCATTTTGACAAATCTAGTCAAGACACTGCCATGCCCATCAAAGACCTAATGCAGCCTACTTTTTTGGAGATTTTTATGCGGCTCTAGAGGAGGTACGGACACTTGGAGTGCCAAAACTTGGCATAAAGGGACATTTAAGTGCCAAAAATTTGGAAAGTGACATTTAAGTGCTAAAATCGGAGCAAAATGGATCACTTAAGTGCTAATCTAGCCAAAATCTGACCAAAATGTTGATGTGGCAATTTTCCAACGAGATAAGTGCAAAGCAATGTCATTTTGCACATTGATGTGGCTAGAAAAATGCAAAAACGACGTCGTTTTATTTTTGACGTGATAAAAAATTAGTATACAAATTAATTAAATTAAATTTAAAATTAAGTTTATTTAAAAATTAAAATATTAATATTAAAAAGGAGGGCCGGGGGGGGGGGAGATGGCCGCCGCTGGGAAGGGGCGGTGAAGGGGGGGGAAGGTCGGTCGGGGTCACCGACCCTCGGCTGACCGGCGGTGAGGGCTAGCGAGCCCTCACCCAGATTTGGGGCGAGGGCTCACGAGCCCTCATCGCCTCCTTGCCGTCATCAGGAAGGGGTGACGACAAAGGGGGGAGGGTTAGCCGAGGTCGCCGGCCCCCAGCTGACTAACAGCGAGGGCCCACAAGCCCTCGCCCAAATCTAGGGCGAGGATCGTGGCCCTCGTCAAGATGTGGCGAGGGCCCGCGGGCCCTCATTGCCTCCTCGCCACCATTGGGAAGGGGCAGCAACAGAGGGGGAGGGGTTGGATGGGAGGGTTAGCTGGGGTCGTCAACTCTTGGCTGACTAGTGGTGAGAGCTCGCAAGCCCTTATATAATTTGGGAGAGGGCCACAATCCTCGCTCTCACCGTTGATCAGCCGAGGTCATCGAGCCCTAGCTAGAGTTCGACGACCCCAGCCGATGCTCCCTCCATCGTTGCTGTCTCTTCCCGGGAACGGCAGGGAGGTGGCGGTGGTGAGGGCTCAGCCCTCAATCGCTGCCTCCTCCCACCCCCCCCCCACCTTTTTTTAAAAAAATAAATTAAAATAATAATAATAATAATTTATTTATATATAATTAAATTAATTTTTATATTAACATTCGAATCCACTAAAAAGTGACGTCGTTTTTGCTTCTTCTTTTTTTGTTGAGTTAGCATTCCGACAAATCACGTAGACAAAAAAAATAATAAAAAATTACCACGTAAGATTTCCGGTGGGGTTCACCAAAGATAGCACTTAAGTATCACTTTCCTAACTTTTGACACTTAAGTGTCCCTTTGTGCTAAGTTTTGACACTTGAGTTGTACTTTGTCCGGCTCTAGAGCTTGTTATTCGGGACCAGTTTAATCTATGATTTTATTTTGCATAAATTAATTAATGATTGAGTTGGAAGGAAGTGCTTCTAACCTTGGGTAAAACTATGGTGCATTCAAAACTTCATGGTTGGGTCTTAGTTATTTTGTCTCCAAATTCCGATTTGATCTTAGCCTAGATCGTATCGTTTAATTAGGTAAGATTAGTTGAGAGCTTTCCAACAAAACTCAAATTGCCCCAATCTAACGTGCAGATCATGAGATATCGTGTCTCGTGTCTTGGAGTGACCAATCGCAATGACATCGTTGAAGTCTTGAAGATTGTGATTCTTTTGAGTCAAAGTCATTTTTATAAAATTCAATCACGAGCTTTCAAATGCATGAAGAATCATGTCAATCGGGTTAAAAACAAAGGAGACTTCGCAAGTCAAAAAATTGAGTAAATATTTTCATAAGAAAAACCACAAAAAGTCATATTAGGAATAAGACGAATAAAAGACAAGAAAAGCGGATTGTATTAAGACAAACTTCAGCGCTTGACCATATCTTCGAGAGAGAATTCTAGTAAAATATTCGTTACTATGTTTGACTAGTTAGTTATATTTTAATATGCCATCACTCTGCGAAATTAAAAAAAAAAAAGAAGAGAGTTTATGATTAAATTATTCGTTATTCTGACTGAGTGGACATAATATTATGAATTGTTATTCTATATTAATACAAATTAACAAAAATGAATTGAGTCCGAGGTTGAATTAACGGGAAAAGCACCCAAAAAATAATAATAATTAAACCTATTGCATTCATATCAATTCAATCATAAACCTTTCAATTAAACAAATTTAGTTTTAAATATTTTTAATTAATTTAAGCTGGAAATTGCTAATGTAGACTCTAAGCGTCTTATCTAGTATGATTGGCTTTGACATGAATTAAAAAAAAAAATTAAATAATTTTTCATTTTTTTAAATATTTTTTGTTCCGTGGCTTGTGTCGGCCATGGCTAGCGAGACTAACCCCTACCCTCGCTCAAGCAAGGCTAGCCCTCGTGGCCACGGCCCCAACAAAAGTCATGGAAGAGAAATAAAAAAAAAAATAAAGTTAAAAAATTATTTTAAAAAATGTCCACATCAGCAGTATCCATGTCATGCTTAACAATTTCTGATTTAAATTGGTCGGATGTACTTAATTGTTGATAATGTGAAGATATTATGACTAAATTGATCCAATTAAAAAGTTTATAACTGATCTTGTATTAATGTAATAGGTTTTAGACTTTTTATTTCTCCTTAATTGACTTACGTCTGATGAATTACCCGTGTACAACAGATGCGTGGCATTGATGAATTTTCGTATTTTGAGAACTATTTCCGTCAAATGTATGTTGATTTCGATTTCGATATCACAGAGATAGTCAACGGGGAAATGGTCTACTTTGTTAAGCGTCAACCCACCTGATTAAATCCAAAGATCAACTGACTCCGCCCAAATCTGTATTTTCTACAGATTTGCCGCATCATCATCATGTCGTATGTTGGCCATGTCTATGATCTCACTTGTGTTTCATATATTTTGCCATCTGATCGTCATGACATCTGCATGTTCTTACCATATCTTCTCATAACATTTACATGCTTTTGCCATGTCATCTTCAGGTCAAATGTTTTGCCATGTCATCCTTAGGACACATGTATTGTATGATTTTCTTTTTCCATATCATCATCATAATAATTGTGTGCTTTTGCCACACCATCATCACGTTGCATGTTTTCCCACGTCATTGTTACAACACATGTTTCATATGTTTTGCTATCATCATTTTCATTCACTTGTTTTTGCCGCGTCGTTATCATGCATCTGCATACTTTTGCCACATCATCATCATGTCGTGTGTTTTGCTAAGTTATCATTATGACACATGTTTTGTATAATCTTTGCTATGTTATCGGCATGACATCGCCTTGCTTTTGCCATGTCAATGTCATGTCGTGTATTTTGCTATATCAACATTAATATAAATCATAGTTACCACTATGACATTTGTTTTGAATGTTTTTACCCATTACCATAATGTCATGTGTTCTTAATGTCATCATTATGACACATGTACCACATGGTTATGCCATGTGATCGTCATGGCATCAGCATGATTTTATCCTTACAACCCCATGCCTTGTCAAGGTATAAGATATAATCAATAGGATTGTGGTACCAAAAGGGCACTATTGGAGTGCTAATCCTTCCTCACCCGTCATCCAGCCCTCGGGACCTTAAACTCTATTTTAGGCAATAAATGTCATGCCCCAATTAACAAAAATAAGGGCATGACATGGCCGTCCTTTCACCAAAGGATGCAGCATTAACATAACCAAAAATTCAGCCTGATATTAATATGTATAAATCCACATATTTATATTACAAAAAGGGCATTTGATTACAATATTAAAATTTTCTATAAACAACCAAACTAATATATATACATACCTCCACAAATACTAACTCACAAACTTATTAACTATATATAACTCATACCAAAAAGTCCCCACAACAAAAAGTCCTCCCTAATAAAGGACGCTCACGTCTACTAGCAACTCCCCGAAGAACCTGAAAAATAAGTAGATGAGAGGAATGAGCTACCATGGCTCAGTAAGTAACACATTTTTTTAAAGCGGATCAAGAAATCACTATCCATATTTAAAACACAACCATAATGTTTTAACATAATATATTCATAAAACAACTATCAAAACACCAAGGTTCTAATCCATTGGTAAATCTCATCAAAGCATGTGTCAATGGTCTATTCCATCGATTAATCTCATCAAATCATATGTCGATGGTCCATTCCATTGGCCAAACTCATATCACCTATCAATGGTTCACTCCATTAACCAATTCATACTTAAATGTCTAGCCACGATCATGTGTAACATCCGTGACAAGATGACCAAAATTCCCCCTAGCAAGGTCTCCACTTATTATTAGCCGATGGCTTGGCTCACAATGGTATTTTAGATTAGTATGTGTATACCCACACACCCCTCAAAGTTCACAGAGACATCGAGTATCAACCATCAATTACAATATCCAATATTCTGACATCATAATGAAAGTCATATCACAATTCGAGCATTTGATATATAAATATCAAAGCGTTCTTCAAGAACCACAAACGTTTCAAGATTTTTTCATAAAGAGTTTGACAAACTATTTTCAAACAACCATTCAAACCGAATTAAAAAATAAAACTCATTCTTTCAAACAACAAAATGGTAACAATAGCTTGATCTTGTTTCATGTAGCAAAAGATGCTATTTATCAATTCATAACATATATAATCCACAATCTTTTTCAAAACGTGGTTTAAAATACAAAGAAGAAACATGTCACTCACCTGAGAAAAGACAAAAATCAATTACGCTGATAACTTGAGTCAACTTACTCAAATTCCTAACAAATAACTGAAAAACAATATTAAAAGACAAAGTGAAATGATATTTCAGTGAATGACTTGACTATATTAGATTTATTTGATGATAAAACAACACTTACATGACACAAAAAGCCCACCTCTAGCAGCAACCTATTGTTGTCCACTAGGCGCAGCTCGCGCGCTAAATTTTGTCGTGCCATAACTTCCTCCACAAAATTATGTTTCAAGCCATCTTATTGTCTCTAGAAAGCCCTCTTGATGTACTACAACAACCCCAACTCAGCTGCCCCAAAACATCTCTAAAAAGGCTAAAAATTAGGCCTAAGGTTACTATTCGCTACAGTTCCTGAACATACCCCCAACTTGAAAATTCTATCTCGAATAAACCATAAGCTCAAATTACGATCCATAAAATGCTAAAGTTTTACAACACTCTAGATATCATTTCTACATAAATACGTAGCTCAATGGCTCAAAAATTGGATTTCACCACACAAATATCCAAGAAATCCGAATTTTGAGCCCTAATTGCGACGATTCCTTCGAGTAGACTATTCAAGACTTCGATCACTTATTGGTATCGCTAAAAAAAGTTGAGTCAACTTGATGAGGTGTTTGGATCGCGGGTGTGGCAAATTTTTTTCCTTTTTCCCTTTCTATTCTTTCTCTCTTCTCTCCTGTTCCTTTCTTTTCCTTGTTTCGTTTCTACTCGTGCCCTCCCTCTCTCTTCTCTTAAAGGGCCAAAGATTCTACAATATCCTCCTGCCTCTTTTGTTGGCTTTTCAAACCTTTTCCTCTTTTGTTTTTTTTTTAAAGCCCATATTTTACATTCTCCTCTCCTTAAAAAATTTCGTTATCGAAATTTGCAGGTACCTCAATCATGAAACAAGTGAGGGTATGTGTGCCTTGCCTCCTCAAGTTCTCAAGTGGCCTCCCTCTCCATGTGGTTTTGCCATTGGATCTTCACCTAAGGGATAGTGTGTCACTGCAACACTTGATCTTGTCATCAACAATATGAATGGGCTACTTTTCGTACATTAATTTTTCTCTCAACTTCAATGGTTTAAAATCTAGTACGTGATCAGGATTTAGCAAGTATTTTCGTAATAAGGACACATGGAACACATTATGCTCTCCAGATAATTCTAACGGTAAAGCAAGTTTATAAGCAACTTATCAAGAATGGTCCCACGTACCTTGGACTTAATTTACCATATGTGCCTAATCTCATGATGCCTTTCATAGGAGAAACCTTTGAGGATACATGGTCTCCTACATTAAATTATACCTAGTGCCTTTTGAGGTTCACATAGCTTTTCTAACAACTTTGTGCCATTTTCAAATACTCTTGAATAAGCCTAACTTTCTCTTGTGATTGTTGTATGAATTCAAGGCTAGCTAATATTTTCTCACCAACATCGTCCTAATAGACAGGAATTCTACATTTCTATACAAAGCTTCGAAATGAGCCATCTTAATGCTGAAATGATGGCTATTATTATAAGAAAACTCTACCAAGTATAAATGTTCATCCTACGAACTACCAATGTCAATAACGCTAGATTGTAGCATATCCTCAAATGTATGAATGGTTCTCTTTGGCTGACCATCCGTTTGTGGGTGAAAATTTGTATTGAAGTTGAGTCGAGTACCTAACACCCTATAAACTCTTTCAAAAGTTAGACACAAACCTAGGATCTCTATCGGAAACAATGCTTATTGGAACCCCATGAAGTCTTACTATCTCATTAACGTATCGCTTCACCATGTCTTCAAGTGAAAGGCTGAATCGATGAGACAAAAAGTGTGCAGATTTAGTCAATCAATCGACAATAACTCATATGGCATTCTTACCACTAGGCAATCTCGGTAAACCAACAATAACTGGCCACTTGGTTTCTGATGCTCAATTTTTGTTGCTGGCAAATCAACCATTGGTTGACAAACTTCACAATATCTTTCTTCATATTGATCCACCAAAAGTTTCCTCTCAAATCCTTATACATTTTAGTGCTTCCTGGATGAATCGAGAATTTAGTGCTATGAGCTTCCCATAATAACTCATTTTTCAATTTTGAATCATCAAGAACATATAACCGACCATACCAACCCATGTGGTGGCGTTGCTAGCTTGAGCTCCTTCCCTCTCACGAAAGGGGAAAATGTCGAATCCCAGAGGCGTCGCTAGTGGTCTTAAGTGCGCTGTCGTGGTGGTGGGTCCAACGCTAGCACCGCTCCGAGTTTACCTCGCTGGCTGCCGGCTGTATGGGCGTTCCCGGGTCACCAAAAAAAAAAAAAACATACAACCAACCATGAAACCTCAATGATCCATCCACATGAATGCTAAAGTCGCCTTATTCTCCAGCTACACCTTCTCTGATCTTCTCCAATTGAAGATCTTCACTTTGTTTAGCCTTGATTTTGTCAATCAATGTTGGTTGTACTCGAAGATTAGCTAAGCTAATTGACCAAAACCTCTAGGTCCAGCTTTCTCATATCCTCAAGAATAGGCTTTTGAGAAGTGAGTAATACTATTATATTTTTAGAGGATTTACAACTCAAGGCATCGGCTACTACATTAGCTTTACCTAGATAGTAATTGATAGATAAGTCATAATCCTTGAGAATTCTAGCCATCTTCTCTACCTCATTTTTAGTTTTTTTTTTTTTATAGTAAAAATATAGTTCAGACTCTTGTGATCAGTAAAAACTTCACATTTTTCACTATACAAGTAATGCTGCCATATTTTTAAGGCAAACACAATTGCCACCAACTCTAGATCATGAGAAGGATAGTTTTTCTCGTGACCCTTCAACTATCTAAAGGCATAAGCCGCAACTTTACCATCCTGCATGAGAACGCAACATAAATCTTCCTTAGATGCATCACAATAAATTGTAAAGCCACCAGTTCCTAAAGGCAAGGTCAATATAGGATCTAACACTAACCGCATCTTCAACTCTTGAAACTACACTCACATTGATCTGACCACACAAATTTTAGAAAACCAAACTGCTTGTAATAGGCTGCTAACCCAAAAAAAAAAACTTCTTATCTTTGTGACATTGGTGAGGCGATTTCATTGAACAACTACTTCCACTTTCTTTGGGTCAACTGAAATACCATCTTTTGAGATTACATGGCCCAAGAATTCTATATGATCAAGCCAAAAGTCACACTTGCCGAATTTAGCATACAACTTCTTTTCACGCAAAGTAAAACAACCCTCAAGTGTTACTTGTGTTCTTCCAAACTCCTCAAATACGCCAAAATATCATTGATGAATATCACAATAAATTTGTCAAGAAATTGCCTGAATACCCTATTCATCAAATCCATGAAAACCACAAGTGCATTTGTTAGCCAAAAAGGCATGACAAGGAATTCATAATGCCCATACCTTAGTATGAAAGCAATCTTTGGCACATCATCAGCTTTTATCTTTAATTGATGATACTTAGAATGAAGGTCGATTTTAGAAAATACTAATGCCCCTTGAAGTTGATCAAATAAATCATCAATCCAGGGCAAATGATATTTATTTTTAATCGTCACTTTATTAAGTTTTCGGTAATCTATGCAAAACCGCATATTACCATCCTTATTTTTCACAAGTAAAACCAAAGTTCCCCAAGGCGATACACTAGGCTTGGTGAATCCTTATCCAAAAGCTCTTGTAATTGTGTTATCAATTCATTCGATTCAAAAGGTGTCATCTAGTATGGTGTCTTAGGAATAGTTGTCGTACGAGGCATTAAATCGATATAGAACTCAATCCTTCCTAACAACATGAACATTATCTAGTTTTACCAGCTCCTTATTTGTGTCTTTTATATAAGCTAGATAACCACAACAATCCTTCCTCAAAAGCTTCCTTGCTTGCATAGCTAGAATCAACCTTGGAAAAAGTGCATTTAAAACTTCCCTAAAAAGAGAATTTGAGTTGATTTGGAGGTCAAAAAATAACTTTTTTTGAATAACAATCAACAGTAGCATAGTATTTTGATAACCAATAGATCCCTATAATAACATCAAAATCTTGTATATTTAACTCCACCAAATCCACAAGCAATGGTACATCATCAATCTGCAGCAAACAATTCTTGAAAACACGGTTAGCAATCAAGAAATCACAAGTGGGAGTATCGATACATAATTCATATTTTAGAAGTTCGGGTAGTATATCAAGTTTCTTTGCAAAGTAGTGGAAGTAATGGAAAGTGTGAAACCAAAATCAAATAATGCATAAGCATGTTGCGACGCAATATAAATATTACCTGCAAGAACTGTATTAGAAGCCGCCGCATCATCTTTTGTCATTGCAAAAACTTTTCTAGTCATCATTTGCCTTCATTGGTTTTCTTGTGGTCTATCAACTAGAAGGCAGTGTTCCTCTTAGAATAGGTATACGCTATATGTCCAGGTTACCCACATATAAAATATACTCTACTATCTCTAGGGGCATTCTTTTGCGAAGGACAATCACAAGCCATGTGTCCCATTTTTTCACAAATGAAACATGCTCATCTCTTGCAGTAACAAGGACCGCCATGATGCCTTTCATAGGTAGTACAAGGGCTTGGATTATTTTGAATTATGAACCTTCCTAGCTGGTTAAAAGCTTTCCTCTTTCCGCTGCCACTGGTATCACTATCCTAATAGTCAGTGGATTTCAACTTCTTATGTTGAGGTATACTTTGTACATCTCGCTCCAAAATCTTTTGTTCCACTTTGAGGGCTCGTTCTAGCATGTCTTTATAAGTTATCAATGCTAAAGGTGTGAGTGCAAAACTAATTTCATATGAAAGCCAAATTTGAAAATGATCGGCCTTATCTTGCTCATTAGACACAAATTATTTAGCAAATCTACTCAACTGATTAAAGCGAATTGCATACTCCAAATCTGTGGAGTTGCCTTGAGATATGTGTATAAATTCACTCTTTACTTTTGCCTGAAATGACAATGGGAAGAATTGAGCGTTGAAAGCCTGCTTAAAGTCCTCCCAAGCTATCGTACCATCTCTGTCTCTAAGAGCTAGCCTCATTCCTTCCCATCAATGCTCTGTTTCACCCTCTAAATATTGAGAGGCAAAAGTAACCTTCTTGTCCTTCGGAATTCCTTCAGCTTTGAAGATCCCCTCGATCTTTCTAGTCCATTGCTCAGCTGCAAGAGGATTAGCTTTCCCATCATAAGTGGGTGGTTTCGCCTTTCTAAATTGGGCAAAGGTGTATGGGCCAGTTGCTCCATCTTCGCTTAATTCTTTTGCCCGGCGATATTAATGGATCATCGCTTGCTCAAAGTTAGTCGAAGGAAATGACTATTGTTATCTTCCCTGGCTTCAAGTGAGTCAAGACTCTTATCCTATTGATCCTCCCGTCTTCTCCTTAAATACGCACCTCGAGAAACTTAAGGCATGTCTCTAGTATCAGAGGCAACAACATGCTTGCCTTTACTATTTCTACGAAGCAAGCCAAGTGTCTCCAAGTCGCGCATGATCACCTAAATCCAAGAATGGAGCTACAACTTAGCATCTAAAAAGCTAACACGTTAAAAATCTATCACACAATCTCACAACTTCCCATATCTACCCAAATAAATCAAAACCTAAGCTTTGATACCACAAATGTCATACCCCAATTCACAAAAACAAGGGCACAACAAAAAATTCAGCCTGATATCAATATATATACATCCACACACACACACACACATAGATATGACAATAAAAGGCATTTGGTTACAATAACAAAGTTTTCTATAAACAACCAAACTATACACCTCTACCAAAAACAAACTCACAAACTTATCAACTATACAAAATTCATACTAAAAAGTCCCCACCACGAAAAGCCCTCCCCAATAACAGACGCTTATGTCTACTTGCGACTCGCCGAATAACCTGAAAAATAAGTAGATGAGAGGAGTGAGCTACCACGGCTTGGTGAATAACACATTTTTTTTCTAAGCAAATTGAAAAATCCCTATGCACATTTGAAACACAACCATAACTTGCTTTAACATAATATATTCATAAAACAACTACCAAACAACTACCAAAACACCAATAGTCTAATCCATTGGTAAATCTCATAAAAGCATGGGTCAATGGTCTATTCCATTGATTAATCTCATCAAATCATATGTCGATTGTTCATTCCATCAACCAAACTCAAATCACCTGTCAATGGTCCACTCCATTAACTAACTCATGCTCAAATGTCTAGCCATGGTCACACATAATGCTTGTGACAAGCAACCAAAATTCCCCCATTGACAAGGTCTCCACTTATTATTAGCTAGTGGCTCAACCTACAATGATATCTTAAATTAGTATGCAAATGCCACACACCCCTTAGGGTTCATAGAGAAATTGAGTATCAACCATCAATCACAATATCCAATAATTCAACATCAGAATGAAAGTCATATTACAACTCAAGTATTTGATATATAAATATCAAAACATTCTTCAAGAACCACAAACATTTTAAGATTCTTTCATAAAGAGTTTCACAAACCATTTTCAAACAATCATTCAAATCGAATTCAAAAATATAACTCCCTCTTTCAAATAACAAAATGGTAGTAATAACTCAATCCCGTTTTATACGACAAAAGATGTTATTTATCATTTAATAGCATGTATAATCCACAATATTTTTAAAACATGAGTTTAAAATATAAAGAAGAAATAATGTCACTCATCTGGAAAAAGCCAAAAATCAATTATGATGGTAACTTGAGTCAACGCATTCGAATTCCTAACAAATAATCAAAAAACAATATTAAAAGACTAAGTAAAACGATATTCTAATGAATGACTAGACTATACTAGACTTATTTTTCGATAAAACAATACCTATACACCACGAAAAGCCCCCATCTAGCAGTAACCTATTGTTGTCCACTAGGCCAGGCATGTGCGTTAAACTTCATCGCAATATAACTTTCTCCACAAAATTCCATTTCAAGCCATTTTATAATCCTTAGAAAGCCCTTTTGATGTACTACAACAACCCCAACTCAGCCGCCCCAAAACATCTCCAAAAATGGCTAAAAATCGGGCACAAACTTATTGTTCGCTACAATTCCAGAACATTGCCCCCAACTTGAAAATTCTGTTTTGGACAAACCGTAAGCTCAAATCATGATCCATAAAATGTTAAAGCTTCACAATACCCTAAATTATCATTTCTACTAAAATACGTAGCTCATAGACTCAAAAATTGGATTTCACCGCACAAATATCCAAGAAATCCGAATTTCGAGCCCTAATTGCAACAATATCTTTAAATAGACGATTAATGGCTTCAATCACTTACCGGCGTTGCAAAACAAAGTTGAGTCACCTTGATTAGGTGTCCGAATTGCAAGTGTGGCAAAAAATTTTCCTTTTTCCCTTTCTCTTCTTTCTCTCTTCTCTCCTATTCCTTTCTTTCCCTGTTTCATTTTTGCTTGTGCTCTCCCTCTCTCTTCTCTTAAAGGGCCGAAGGCTCTACTATTCTCCTCTTGCCTCTTTTGTTGACTTTTCAAACCTTTTCCTCTTATTATTATTATTATTATTATTATTATTATTATTATTATTATTATTATTATTATTATTAGGTAAAGCTCATATTTTACAGTAAAACACTAGTTAAGCTTAGGTGATAAACTTCTCATATTGCTTAGATATTAAGTGTAGGATTTATCCAAACAGATTAGTAACAACTCCAAATGTTATTAGAGAATGATTAGACGATCCACGTAGAACACAATCATACAATTTAAGAAGATCCATAATATCAAATAAATCATTTTGACCGACCTATCTAGTTTCATTTCTTAACTCCGGTACATGTCTCCTAAGAGTTTTAGCCCTTCAAGCCAAAGGCCCCCAGGTCTACAAACCACACCAAGAGAAGGGAAGTCCACAATGAGATGTTTGGCAAATTGCATATAGCTATTGTGAAATTGGCAAACTGGGCGTCGCCATTTACTATCGTCTTAGTTCCTAGGTCCTAACTAAATCTTAGGTTCAACTTATCTATGATATTAAATATGATCGAAAAACGTAAACCGGACTAAAGTGTCCATCAATCCATTTTGAAAATCCTAGATTGATTGGATACTAGCGTTGGGAAAGTCACTCTACCTAAGTACATGTGTCAAGAAACAGGTATATAGAACATAATGATCATCGGTTTGGGGGGTTCAATTACACATGGACTGGAGCATGCCAAGATGCTCATTCAGTACCTTAACCATCTTTTTTATTAAGTTCTAAATCATTTGTTAGATAATCTCCAAAGTATGCATTTTTTTTTCTAGAATTAAAAGACGTCACCTCAACGCTTGTATTGTGAAGGTACAAGTTTGACGGCACTGTCTTCTAGTGTTGAGGTGTCTCCATTAATGTATGAGAGTGAATGATAGTGAAACATAATATCAATTCAGATAACATTTGGAGGATGCATCATGATCAGTCAACTCAAGCTACATGTGAAAACACAAATAGAACGTAGCATGAGAAATGACATGATGTGCAATTCAAATGCAAGGTGACATGGCGAAATCAAAATTAAAATATAACATGGAGAATGCCATCACATGTAATTCAAATGCAACATGTCATAATAGAAACATGACATGGAAAATGACATGCCATGCAATTTTGATCCAATATGGCATGGCAAA
Source organism: Eucalyptus victrix (assembly GCA_016097545.1). Lineage (NCBI taxonomy): Eukaryota > Viridiplantae > Streptophyta > Magnoliopsida > Myrtales > Myrtaceae > Eucalyptus > Eucalyptus victrix. Next base: position 23,992,053 of record CM027845.1, on the reverse strand, counting down.
ATCAAAATTAAATTGGACACAAAAAATAACATCACATGCAACTCGGATGCAATATGACATGGTAAAATCGTACATAGAAGATGATGTATCATGACAATTTTAATGTAACATGATTTGCCAAATTTGGAAGTGAAATGTGATATGGAAGATGACATGAGATGAGAATTCAAATGGAAACATAACGTGGCAAAATGTGAATTGTAATGTAACATGGAAAGTGACATGACATGACATGCCTTCTATATGAAATATGACATTACGAACTTGTAATTGAAATGTGACGTAGAAATGAAATAGCCTGGCAATTTATAAGCAAACATGGAAAAATAATAGTTGAAACATGACATGGCATAGCAATACCAATGCAAAATGACGTGACAAACTTAGACATATAACGAGGCATATAAAATGACATGGCATGACAATTTAGAATACAAATAGGACATGGCAACATTGAAATTAGAACAGACGAGACATGAATAACATGAGGTATGCAAAATTCAACTATGTGCGGAGACAATATTCATTGTTGTCGCCTCAAATTTTGATTCCCTAAAGTCAAAGTCAAGATCAAATTTCAATTCCTTCAAATTTCAGGTTAACTACCAATCAAAATTAAAGTAGTCCTTTCACCAAAAAAATAAAAATAAAGTAGTTAATCGGAGCTGTAAGCCCCTAACTATGATTTTTAAACAGTAATTGACGCTTAGAATGCACAATTTCTACGGTAAAAGGTGTGCTCTTGTGCCTGAGAGGAACAACCATTAACCTAAAAGGAAGCACCCTTTAACTTTTTGGGAGGAACCATATTTTACCTTGAAGAGAAAGCACTTTGCACCCTAAAAGGAAGTGCCCCTAACCCTGACAAAAGTTATATATCATTGCACTTCCACTTTAACACATATCGTCATAATAGCTGCTTGTATTCTTGTAACATTCTCTTAAAATCTCAAAATGTATGTCGCTACATCCTCGAAGGGGCAGAGTGCTTGTCCCTATCTTAGGCCTTTCGCCCTAAAAGGAAGTGGTGAGGGAGATGCCTTGCCCCCTAAAGGAACGTGAATGGCACCTGAAAAGGAAACGCCTTGCACCGTAAGAGGGCTCACCTCGTGCCTTGAGAGGAAGTGCCCTGTGAAGTACAAGGGCGCACCCCTCACCCTCGCGTGCGCGCCTGCACCTCATAGTGAGGCACGAGCGCCCTAGTCAGGTGGGGTGAATGCCCTATACAGCCCCACCTGTTAAATCAAGAAAAGTCTAAACAATATTAAATTTATTATATTTTTATTAATTCAGTTCTAAGTCCTTAAATTTTTCCCATTGAATCCTAAACACTTTCATGTTTTACCAATTAAATATATTCGGCTAATTTTGGTTGAAGATTATTGATGTGAATATTGACAGTTTACATGGCACGGCATCGCTGATGTGGACTTTTTAATGATATTTTACCAATTTTTTTGAATTTTTTTATAACTTTTTTATGATTTTCTTTCCTTTTCTTTCCTTTTCTTATTTTGTTCTAATTTGGATTAAGGTTTTTTTTTTGGGGTCTAAAATTTGCCCTTGCTTGGCTCACATCGAGCAAGGCATAGCAACCCTCACCAAATCTGGGTAAGGGCTTGTGTGCGCTTTATATTTGACTAGCAAGGGCGTCATAGCCCTCGCCTAGGCCCTCAACGACCACAATGAAGGTTGTGACACCCTCACTATGGCCGACAAGGGCATCGCAGTCCTTGCTAATCTAAAAAAAAAAAAACAAAGTAAATAAAAGGAAAGAAAAAATAGAAAAATATTATTTAAAAAAATTTTATGTCAGCACCGGCTATGTCACATAAAACGGCCAAAGTTCACATTAGAAATTTCTAGTCAAAATTGGTCAAATTGATTCAATTTCTAAATTATCAGAATGTTTATGATTTAATTAACAAAATTGAAAGATTTTAAAATTGAATTGATAAAAATATAATAAATTTGATACTTTTTGAACAATTTTCCCTTGTAACATTTTTGTATTGCACTAATGGTAATTTCTCTCCTTGCCCACACTATCTTATTTTCATTTCTCAACTTTGATTTTCTCACTTTTGCTGTCTTTCACGTAGATTTCTCAAGGACCAATAGCATAAAGGTCTCTCTCTTTCTCCCTCTCCAATTAATTTGGAAATGCATATCTACGATTCTTGATTTCTTAGATCCAGAATCCTATCGTTATAGTAAAAGATATACGTTTTTCAAGTTGTTATGTCGTCAAAATTACATCGTAAATCTAGAAATTGTCATTATTATGTGAAATGGATTTTTCAGACCAATAAATTTATGGCTCATTTTTCCGCGAAGTAAAAACCCACTATCCTTTTTCAAGCTGTCGTAATCCCCTTTTTACCATAAAAATCGATTTTTACTATGCATTACACTATTTGGGTCGAATATGGTAACACTGGTAGGATGCCTCTTGTTGGTTGTTGAGATATATAAATTGTGGAGTTGGAAGAGTGACACATGGCGCTGATAATTTGGAAGTATTGCATTAGAATGGTCCTTTTATAATTGTAACCCAACCCTTAGGTCAAGATACCAATGGCATTGGGTTTGTGTGTAGAGTAGGCTACGATGATAGCACCAAAGGTCAAGGGCCGATAGCCATCACGATTTGAGCTCATTAACAGAAGCCCCCATATACGGGAACATTGTAGGAAAATTGTACGTGAAATTATAAATATTGTGTATGCAATGCAATCATGACTTAATGTGGCATCCTGAGTTTTACTTATCCAATAATTATAATTAGGCTGTGAAGCTCGATATTATTAAGTACAAAGCTTGAATAAAATAGTTTATGCTCAAGGTACAAGAACATGAAATGAGTTTGTGAATCAATATCGAAAAGAACACAGTTGGAGATAGGTGACGCTAGTTACTAAATGGTGATAGTAGGTCACATATTGAGATCAGACCTGGTATTGTCGCCAATGATTCCGTGACTTCAAAAAAATCAAGAAATACATTGTGCATGTTAATTCTAACAATGCAACATTAAGGAAATGTTCACATATGTGGTCTTTAGAACAAGACACATAATCCCCCTTCTATGGCCAAAAATCTAGGGCCACTATTGGTAATTCAATTATTTTTAATTCGAGAATTAGAATGCAATTTATGCATAAAAAGGGACATTTGTTCACTAATCTTGACACCTTAGACTTCTAATGAAAGACAAGTGCCTAGATATGCAAGCTAAATGTCTTTAAGGTTTTCACTAGTGGTAAGCCATGTGCAAAATCGAACCGAGTGTTCTTGAGTTATCATTATTGGCAAGCAACATGCTGTTGGAGAAATCTTTCCAGAATATTTTGAAGCTAACAAAACGTTTCTATCAGTCTAGTCTGGATATTTGCAGACCTTCTGTTTAGAGTCTGAAGACTTTCTGATCACCAAACTCAGCACTCAAGACTCAAGACTATTCTCATTGACAGTTTTTCTCATCCAGTGACGAAGGCAATCCAGAGCCAAAGTATTTGGTTGAGGATTTAGTCCTATCCTCTGGAGAAGATCTCTTGGCTGGATAAATATAACGGATTCTTTTATTCATAATCTAGATCGTTTGAATATCCGATGGTTGATGAAATATTCTTGAAAGGTTCTATTCTTGGAAACCAAGATTCTGATTGTATGGGCGAACAGGATTGATGGGCTATCGTCAGGTTCCTTTAATAGCTCAAGTGATCTTCTTAATTGATTCCGTCCAACGGGTAGATTGGAGGAATTCCTTTGGTAAGTGTCAACGGGTATGATGGCATAAAGGAGTATAAAAGGAAGACGTTCTAGTTGCTTTAGTGCATGATCGATAGAGAAATTCCAGAGTCTGAAGTACCTTGATTATTAGTCAATATATTTTGAGCGAAATTGTATACACAAAGAGTATCTATACTTAGTGATACCTTGAGCGAGTGTGGTAGATCACCTACACCGAGAAATCAAGGAAGAACAACACTGTAACATCTCTTTGTTCATAGTGGAATCCAGCCAATAGGCTGTCAGTGCAGAAGAGTGGACGTAGGCTTGAATTAAGCCGAACGTGTATTCTCTCTTTCCTTCTCTCAGTCTTACTTAGATTATTATTTGTCGCAAATCTATCAACTGTCTAGTATTGTGCAATTATCAAGAAAAATCTTTTATATACCTATTTACCCCCCTCTAGGTACTTATACTAGCTATATCAATTGGTATCAGAGCCCGTGTACTTACTTTATTTTAAGTGTTTTACTTCAGAGTAAAAGATCCATGGCTAGTATGGTAGCACCAGGGCTGGTGGAAGGGCAAAGCAATACCAGACCACCCTACTTTGATGGAAAGGATTACAATATCTGGAAGAACAAGATGAAAGCTTTCCTACGATTAAAGGATCCTCTGGAATGAGAATTTGTAGAAAAAGGAATTACTCCTACAGCTACATCAGTCTCTGAAAGAGGGAAAGAAGTTGTTGAGACCAGCGGAATGACTCAGGAAGAGATAATCAAGAGACAAGCACTCGATGCAAAAGCAATTTACTCTTTATATTGTGCTTTGTCACCAACTGAATATAACAGAATATCTTCTTGTGTTACAGCAAAAGAAGTTTGGGACAGATTACATATCACCTATGAAGGAACAGATCGAGTGAAGGAAACCAGAATTAACATTCTCCTCGGTCAATATGAAGCCTTCAAAATGAAACCAGGAGAATCTATAACTGACATGTTTAGCCGTTTTACAGATATTGTCAATGGTTTTGAGAATCAAGGATAAAAAATTTCTGATCCCATGAAGGTAAACAAGCTACTACGTGTACTCTCCAAGGATTGGAATCATATAAAGACTTCAATAAGAGAGACGCAAAGAATTATGCCACTATCCGTCGATGAGCTGATTGGAACTCTTCAGTCTTATGAAGTGGAACGAAGTAATGAAGACAAAGATCCAAAAGGTAAGAAATCCATTGCATTAAAATCAAATGATGATTCTGATGATGCAGATTCTGAAGATGATCTGGACGATGAGGAGCTTGCTCTTATGATAAGAAGATTCAGAAAGCTGAATAGAAAAGGAAGAAGGTTCAACTCAAAGAAACAAAGTTTCCAAAGACAGCAGACCAAGTCTGTTGATGATGAGGAACCAAACAAAGATGTATTTTGCTTTGAATGTAAGAAAAAGGGACACATCAGACCCAACTGTCCTCTTCTAAAGGAGAAGAGAGGAAAAGCTGAAAAGTTTCGTAAAGCTCTCAAAGCCGAAACATGGAGTGATACAGAGTGTGAAGAAAGTGATGAAGATTATGCCAATCTGTGTCTGATGGCACAATCAGACTCAGACTCAAATTCTGGATCAGACTCAGACAGTGAATTTGAGGCAAGTAATTTTAAAATTCCTGTCAAAGTTTCTGAATACATTGATGAACTGTGTTTTAGTCTTAAGACTTCTCTCAAAAGAATTTCCGAACTTAAAAAGGAAAACGCAGCTCTAAAACAAAAGGAAAACGTTTTAGAAGAAAGAGTTAAAAGTTTAGACCTGAATGTTTCCACTCTTAAAGAAAATAAAGATAATCTTTTGAAAGAAAATGCCCTTTTAAAAACTGACTTATCAAATATTTCAAAGAAATTCTCAATAGGGTCCGAAAAAAGTTGAAAAAAATTCTTTCAGCTCAAAGACCTTATTTCAATAAGTTCGGTCTAGGTATGATAGCAGAAACAATTCCCTTGATTGATTTTCCTAAAGTAAAAGAAAGAATTAAGAAAAGATCTTCGAGAGAGGCTTACAAAAATCATTTCAAGAAAGTTTTTGTAAAGTCGGTAGGTCGAAATGCCCTCAGGTGTTCAAAGTGCAATAGTCTTGATCACTTTGAAAAAGAGTGTCCTATGGTTTGGAAACCTGTTAAGAAAGTATAAGCTAATAATGTTTATATTACTAACACCAAAGGACCCAAGAAAGCTTGAGACTCTCTTTTAAATGCAGGTCTCCGTCAAGAAAAAGGTAAAGTGGTATCTTGACAGTGGATGCTCAAGACACATGACAAGGGACTCAAATTGCTTCATAAAGCTTATTCAAGTAAATGGTAGAAAAGTTTCATTTTGAGGAAACAGCAAAGGAAGTATTGTGGGATTTGGAACTATGAAAATTGGAAATCTCACAATAAGCAATGTTTCCCTAGTGGAAGGACTCAATTATAATCTTCTCAGCATTAGCCAATTGTGTAATACTGGTTTCAAGATCTTCTTTCAAGAAGGAACATGTTTTGGAATCAGTAAATACTCTACTCAGTCTTTCATGGGTCGAAGACATGGAAATATCTACCTCTTAGACGTGCAACCAAATGAATCGCAATGCCTAATCTCAATTCAAGATGAAGCAAGCTTATGGCACATAAAGCTTGGTCATGTCAACATGAAGCAATTAGCCAAAATCTCATCAAAGTAGCTTGTTCGAGGTCTACCTAAATTACCATACCAAAAGTCCGATCCATGCACTCCATGTATTCTGGGAAAGCATGTAAGAAATTCATTTAAGCCAATAAATCATGTCTCTACTAATCATGTACTACAGTTGCTGCATATGAATCTCTTTGGACCAACCAGAACCCAGAGCATTGGAGGTAAGAAATATTACCTAGTAATTGTGGACGATTACTCCCGCTTTACTTGGGTATATTTCCTTGCAAGTAAGTCCGAAACCTTCTCGTATTTTGAAAAATTTGCTAAAAATGTTCAAAATGAAAAATGTTGTGTTATCTCAAGTATAAGAACAAATCATGGAGGTGAATTTGAAAATCAAGATTTTATAAAATTTTGTGATGAATCTGGCTTTAAGCATATGTTCTCTTCTCCATATACTCCAGAGCAAAATGGAGTTGTGGAAAGAAAGAATAGATCTCTTCAAGAAATGGCTAGAACTCTTTTAATTGAAAGTAAGATTTCTTCATGATTTTGGGCTAAAACTGTTTCAACAGCGTGCTATATCATTAATAGAGTCTTCTTAAGACCTATTCTAGAGAAAACCCCTTATGAGTTATTTAAAGGTAAGAAGCCTATTGTTTCATATTTTCATATGTTTGGTTGCAAATGCTTTATTTTGAAAAATGCAAAAGATCGAGTTGGTAAATTTGAAGAAAGATCAGATGAAGGCATCTTCCTTGGATATTCTACATCAAGCAAAGCCTACAAAGTCTATAACAAGAAGAGCCAGTCTGTGGAGGGGTCAATTAATGTCAAATTTCAAGACTCTACGCAAGATGAATCCAGTCTGACTCATCATGAAGAGTCTGAACTTGCTCCAGACCCTCCAAAACTTATAACTCAAGAAGCATCTCAGACTCTGGAAGGCCAGCATCAAGCTGTTCGTGAAGATTCAAATAAAGAAAGAGATCATCAACCAGACAAATCAACCAGTAACTGGAAGCATAAGTCCAGTCATCCCAAAGATCTCATTATCAGCGAAATCAATGAAGGAATTCACACCAGATCTAAAAGGCGTGAAGAGTCTAGTGCTGTGGCTCTCATTTCTAAAATTGAGCCAAAGAGCATAGAAGAAGTTTTATCTGATGAAAGCTGGATTGAAGTTATGCATGAAGAGCTCAGACAATTCAACATTAATGATGTTTGGGAATTGACATCCAAACCAAAAGGTAAAACTGTTATTGGAGCTAAATGGGTGCTCAGGAACAAAATGAATGAGAAAGGAAAAGTCGTATGAAACAAAGCAAGACTCGTGGCTAAAGGATACACGCAAGAAGAAGGAATAGACTATGATGAGACTTACGCACCAGTAGCAAGGTTAGAAGCTATTCGACTATTACTTGCATTTGCTTGTTATAAAAATTTCAGGTTATTTCAAATGGACATCAAAAGTGCCTTCCTAAATGGATTTATCCATGAGAAAGTTTACGTGGAATAACCACCAGGGTTTGAAGACCCAAAGAAGCCAGACTCAGTCTTCAGACTGAAAAAGGCCTTGTATGGTTTAAAGCAAGCACCTCGAGCTTGGTACGACAGACTAAGTAAGTTCTTAATACAGAATGATTTTGTCAAAGGTAAAGTAAATACTACTTTATTTATCAAAAAGGAAAACAAAAGCTTTTTACTTGTTCAAATATATGTGGATGATATTATTTTTGGATCCCCTAATGAAAATCTGTGCAAGAAATTTTCAAAGTCTATGCAGGATGAGTTTGAAATGAGTATGATAGGAGAGTTAACATTCTTTCTCAGGCTTCAAGTGAAACAACTGGAGGAAGGAACTTTCATTTATCAAGAAAAGTATGCAAATGATCTTGTCAAAAGGTTTGGACTGGAAAAGTGCAAAAAGACCGACATACCGATGTCATGTTCTTTGAAGATAGACAAAGATGAAGAAGGGAAGAAAGTTGATCAAAAGCTGTACATGAGCATCATTGGTTCACTTCTTTATCTTACTGCTTCTAAACCTGACATTTTGTTGAGTGTTTGCATCTGTGCTAGGTTTCAATCAGATCCTAGAGAATCCCATCTTAGTGCTACGAAACTTATTATTAAATACGTTGCTTCATCTTCAAGCGTCGGTCTTTGGTATCCTAAGAAGGGAGACTTTAATCTTCTGGGATATTCAGACGTAGATCTGGCCGGCTACAGAGTCGATAGAAAGAGCACTTTAGGAACTTGCCAATTGCTTGAAAGCAGGATAGTGTCTTGGTTTTCAAGAAAACAAAGCACTGTGGCTCTCTCAACAACAGAAGCAGAGTATGTAGCTCTTGGAAGCTGTTGTTCGCAAATTCTATGGATAAAACAACAGCTACAAGACTTTGGAATTAAAGACTCATGCACAGAGATCAGATGTGACAACACCAGCGCAATCAATCTCACTAAAAATCCAATCCTTCATTCAAGAGCAAAGCATATAGAGATTCGACATCACTTCATTAGAAATCATGTTCAAAATGGAGAAATCTCGATTCAATTTGTTGATTCAAAAAATCAACTAGCGGATATATTCACAAAACCTTTGGAGAAAAATCAATTCGATCATATCTGTTCCAGACTCAACATTTTGAAGCTTGAGGAAGTTAAAGTCTAGAGACTCTCCAACCCTCAGATTCAGACATTCATGGCTATAGACTGTAAGTTGTTATTATATTCAAACTCGAAAAGGTACGATCTTTAGTTCAGTTAATTTATAATTTTCGTGAAAAACGGAATCTTGTCTTTTCAAAAGGATTAACTTCTATTTGGCAGTTATTGATTTTAAAAAGAGGTGACTGTTCACTTTCCTTTGTGCCGATTGATCTTTCCTTTTTTTAAACTGAGTTATATATATACAGTTTTCTTTTTCGCTCAAACTTCAAAACCCTAAAAGGCATTCTCCTCCCAATCCTGTCTCTACTCCGTGTTCATCTTCGAGAAAGTTGTCATCTTCTCTTGGGAAAGCGAGTAAAGGAATCTTTCAACGACAAGGAAGGATGTCTTCTTCGAGCAAGTCTTCAAGAATCGAGAACAGGGGACCACAGAGAATGAGGGAGGGGCCTACCCATTTCGATCTCACTGAAGAAGAAGATTTATCGAGTCAGCAACAGAGCCCGATTCACTCTCCACCACATCACTCAACACCATCTACCCCACAAGGTGCGGGTCAACAACTAGAGGAAGAAATAATCGAGGACGCAGACCCTGTAAGAGTCCAAAAACCCTCTTTTATTTACAAGCTCTATTGTGCAATGAAGAGCATTGGGACTCCGTTGAACTACGTAGATGATTTTCTTAAAGATAAGAATTATGGGAATGAGTATATCTTTTTGCGATGAATGGAGGATTTGGGAATTGCTCCCAAAGGAAAGGCTGAGGAAGCACTTGCGAACATTCCAAGTGACCCTCATATATCGGGACCGAATCCGACTTACGGGAACGATGATGATAAAATGTTCAGCGAATTTCAACCTAGAATGGGTGTTGCTGCGAAGGTGAAGGGAAAAAGAATGGAGTTGTTTAAATCGAAGGAACAGGAGAATCTGTTCTTCAGACTATTGAAACGAGGGATGATAAACCCTAGGAATGTTGATTTCGATTTCTTGGATGCCATTAATGTGAACTTAAGGGAGAAGTTCAATCTGCTTCAACTTGAGCAATTTTGCTCCGATACCACAGACAGTTATGCGCAATTGACAGCATACTTCTATTCAAATCTTAGCTTTTTAGATGCGAATAGAATATCATTCAGTGTTCGAGACCAAGACCATGTGGTAGATGTAGACATGTTGGCTGACATAATTGGAGTTGAATGAGGATGCTATCAACCGATCAAAGTTTCAATTGCTCGTGCCTCATTGGAGCTTGTCAAAGATAGGGATATAGAGGGAAGAATTACCTATTCAAGGATGCGTGCCATCAACATCTTGCTTCACAAAATTGTGATCAACTGTATCAAGCCCAAGTCTACATCCAAGACTGACGTGTCTAATTCCGAGGTGAAATTGATGTACGTGATTAACTTAGGGAAGAAGTTCTCTCTCCCTCACACTATTCTCTTTCACATGTACAGAGTAATGGCGAAGGACAAGGGCCAATTGCCTTACCCAGGTCTTGTGACCAAGATCTTCAGACATTTGAATATTGAACCTCCACATACTCTTTGTGTTCGACCATGCGACAAAATGGTGATAGGTTTGAAAATGCTGATAAAAATGCGTCTGAAAGAGCTTGCTAAGGCAATGGAGAAGTTCAGAGTGAAGACTCCAGTACCTTCCGCTTCAAAGAGAAAAGGGAAGGAGCCCATTGGTGCCCCATCCAAAAAGAAACGAACTCTCATCTTGGAGGATGAAGATGAAGAGGAAGATCTCACTATCTCTGCCTTGATAAGGACCAGACATTCTGTACCTAAATCGACGAAACATCAGAAGAAAGGGAAAGAAGCAGAGGAAAGAGAACAGAGAGAAGAAGAGGAGCAAGCAAAGAACAGAGAAGCAGAGGAGCAGTAAGAGAAAGAGAAAGAAGCTGAAGAAGAAGGAGAAGCGGAGAAAGAAAAGTCTGCAGATGAAGCTGGAGAGAAGGGAAATCAAGATGCTGAAGAGCCTAACCATCACTCTTCCCCATTTGAGGTCCTAGAGACAGGGGGAGATGGCGAGCAAGGAAGGACTACACCACATGCTGTTAACAGTGAAGGTGTAAGACGCTCACCAGCAGATCCAGAAGATTTTCAGGCTTCTCAAATGCCTGAGGAAGGACATGATACGTCAACACCAAATCTGCAGATTACATAGAAGCTCCATCGTCTGCATTCACTCCATCTGAGAGAGCAAATGCGAGCACACAGACGGACAATACAGCAGACTTTCGTCGTATCCTTGATGTTCTTTTGGAAATGCGGGGTCAAATCTATGCTCTTGACTGTGAACTTCAAGTCATGAAGAATGCTGGACAAGCATCTTCTGGTACCCTAGCGAATCAAATGAAAGACCTCGCTCTACAAATTCAAGCCAATGCCAAAGGAGAAGAGGTGGCTCATCTAAGGGAAGACTTGAAGAGGCTGGAAGGCATCGTACAGTCGATGGGAGATTTCCAGATTGTGCACATTTCCAAGCAAACTTGACTTTTTTCTCACCTTTTTAATGATGACAAAAAGGGGGAGAATTGCAATTTGAACTTTAAACTTTGACTTTAAATTTCTTTTGTGTGTTTGAATGTTGTTTTTGAGTATGACTTGAGTGAACTTGGGAGTGAACTTGAATTTGACTGACTTGGGTGTTAGATTTTGATGCTTGACTGTTTGCATTTATATCAACTGTTGTTGTATGGTATTACTCATGAAAGACTAACCAATTTTCTGTGGATGTAGAGTCTGGTTGTTTTATTAATCTTTATGAGATAGTCATATTGCTTGAGTAATGTTTTTGCAGGTCAAAGTTGTTCAAATCTACAGGAAAGTTTTGTCACAATCAAAAAGGGGGAGATTATTGGAGAAATCTTTCTAGAATATTTTGAAGCTGACAAAACGTTTCTATCAGTCTAGTCTAGATATTTGCAGACCTTTTGTTTAGAGTCTAAAGACTTTCTGATCACCAGACTCAGCACTCAAGACTCAAGACTATTCTCATTGACAGTTTTTCTAATCCAGTGACGAAAGCAATCCAGAGCCGAAGTATTTGGTTGAGGATTTAGTCCTATCCTCTGGAGAAGATCTCTTGGCTGGATAAATATAACGGATTCTTTTATTCGTAATCTAGATCGTTTGAAGATCCGATGGTCGAAGAAATATTCTTGGAAACCAAGATCCTGATTGTATGGGTGAACATGATTGATGGGCTATCGCCAGGTTCCTTTAATAGCTCGAATGATCTTCTTAATTGATTCCGTCCAACGGGTAGATTGGAGGAATTCCTTTGGTAAGTGCCAACGAGTATGATGGCATAAAGGAGTATAAAAGGAAGACGTTCTAGTTGCTTTAGTGCATGATCGATAGAAAAATTCCAGAGTCTGAAGTACCTTGATTATTAGTCGATACATTTTGAGAGAAATTGTATACACAAAGAGTGTCTATACTTAGTGATACCTTGAGCGAGTGTGGTAGATCACCTACACCAAGAAATCAAGGAAGAACAACAATGTAACATCTCTTTGTTCATAGTGGAATCCAGCCAATAGGCTGTCAGTGCAGAAGAGTGGACGTAGGCTTGAATTAAGCCGAACCACTATAAACCGCGTGTTCAATTCTCTCTTTCCTTCTCTCAATCTTACTTAGATTATTATTTGTCGCAAATCTATCAACTGTCTAGTATTGTGCAATTATCAAGAAAAATCTTTTATATACCTATTCACCCCCCTCTAGGTACTTATACTAGCTATATCACATGCAAGATGGAGCTTAAAGGCTTGAACATCACTCTCTCTTTCTCCTCTTGCCCGAACCTCCCTCTCACCATTACACTTCATTTTTCTCTCAATTTTCTTCACCAAGAACTCTTAAAGATCAAGCACTCAATTAGGTTGAAGTTTGGTTATCTAAATCAAGCTAGCAAGTAAGTGAAATTGCTAAGTTCAATGCTATTTGATCTTCTTGCTTCTTAGAGAATTAGTATAGTCCAGGCATGGCAACTCTCTAGATTCTTAGTTGTTGAAACTATGTTAAGAATTGTTCATGCATGTGAAACTAAGTCCATATTTGATATCTTTCAGTTCATTGGAGCTAGAGCTAGGCAAGGAACGGTCTCGAGGCTCATAGCTTGTCCTAAAGATTGTAGAGGTTGTGCTATGTTTGGGTTTGTGTTAGAAACCATGGATGTCGTGCTGTGTTTGGTGAATTGTAGTGCTTGGCTTATGGTGAGTTTGTCTATGTAACACAATGCATAAATTATCGGGATGTGCATGACCATGTGGTTGAACCTAGAAGTGTCGTGCTGTGAGACGGTATTAGATTTTAGGGGTTCCCAATGCGTGTTGATTTGGAGTAAACCGTGGGGTGTTCGTGTGGTACAATGTACGAGGCGTGCTCAAATATGTGATATTGTGTGGTGATGCAATTTTCTAGCTTATGGTTTGACAAATGCATGCTGAGTTGGGCTCGTTAGTGTGATATAATTCGAGATAATTGCATAGATTATGTGAAATGAATTGATGTTAAGAAAAAACCATCGGACAACAAACTAATGATGCCCCAGAGGAGTCGAGATGCCCAAGGATAGCGATTCTTGGATGTCTTGAACAACGAATCAAGATGCCTCGGAGTGAAATGCCCATAGACAGCAAACCATGGAAGTTTGGACAGCAAACCAGAAGTGACCCACACGGATTGGATAGGGAGATCAATATAGATCCACGAGTCAGGGGAGGAGAAGGATCACATGGAAACCTAAGAAATAAGGCGCGTGAGTTCGTGTGTGGTTGTGTGATTTTATGTTCGTGATGCATGCTTGGATTCTTGTACATATGGTCTTATATTTTCTAATTTGGTCTACATGCGCCAAGTTTGTATTTGTATATACTATATTTTCTTTGTCTTGGACAGATCGTCTAGTGTAGAACGTAGTTATTTCTCTTGTTGGTCTTCTACTTATCCCACTATTTTGCAGATATTAAGCATGGACATTGACGCTTATCTACTTTGAAGGCTTTCTCGAGGGCGTGATCCTCCCTAAGTCCACCATGACGTTCACGTGATATGAAGCTACAATCTGGATAAATATAGGGCATCCAGAGTGGATCCCGATGCATGATGGGTTGAGTGATTCAAGAACGGAGATTTTTTATAAGGGGAATTTTGTGGTTAAGTGTATGGAGTAGTGTATACGGGGAAGAAATGGAAAGGAATAAGAACAGATAAAAACAATCTCCTTCCTAGGTATAAAGGCAGCGCCACCAACCAAGGATGAGGATCGAGATCTACGAAGTTCACCACCAAGGCCTAAAGCTTCCACCAGCCAAGGATAAAGGATTTCAGGATAGGAGAAGCTCACCACCAAGGCCTAAAGATTCCACCAACCAAGGATAAAGGGCTTATTGGCTCGCCACCAAGGAGTGATCTACGGTCCAAGGATAAAGTTGAAAATGATCCATCGAAGCACATAATGCCCAATTTCTCTCTTGGCTTGGATAAACATTGATGGTTCCGAGTTGGTGGATGGGGCTACGTTGGATGCTCCCACATCAGATCCCTATCCGATTTGTGTTATGGTTCCTTAACTTCGACGGAGATCTCCTTGGACCCCTTCGATTTGGACATGACAATGACAATGACGAATAGATAGGCGAGTTGCTGTGGGTTATGGAGTTTTATTTTTTCCTTATATAGACATATCTTCCTTTGCACAGAACAAAGTTGCCGGGTGGAGGAGAATAGGCACTTTTTGGCCCCTCGCAAGCATTTGTTAAGAGTTTGTTGGTGTATGGAAGGAATGATGTGAATAGTAAGAATCTAATGAACCATATATGTGAATATGAAATGAAAGGATATGTTATATGTTACTCGTGTTTTAACTTGGCTTCCATTTGCATGATTAAAAGGGAAGAACTAAAAGAGCACATATTAAAGAGTGACGTTTTGGGGCATTAGACTTAAACCTTTCAATTGGTTTGATTAAGTCATTTCAATGAACATCACCTAAATTGTGTGCATGTCACTCAAAAATTGCTTATATGTCATCCTTAAACCTAGGTTTTAGAGCGTAATTGCCCATTTCAATGAACGATTGTGACTTAATTTACCAATTGGAAGATTTATGACTCAATTATACTTTTTCACAAGGTTTAGAGTTGATCAAATCAGTTAAAAGTTTTAGGGCTTAATTGCATCCTATACATATAATTTAAAATTATTGTTCTAGTAGCCATGTAATGCATACGTGTTGTGTAAACCAGTCGTGTCGAAAGTTGTCCATTAGCTTGGGGTTTGAAGTAATTTATTTGGTTTATTTATCTCATCAAAAGTTCATACGAACAGCAAGACCATGTTTCCATGATTTTAATAACATCAACTTACATAAATTATATTCTCCAATTAGTATGGTAGAGGAGGGGTTGGGGAGAAGGGAAGGAACCAAATTTGAGCAAGCTTTTTGCCAAATAAATAATACAATCCATCTAACAGAATATAATAATAAAAAAAGAATTATAAAAATACACCAAAAAATTTATTATCAAAGTTCTTCTGAACTTGGGCTAAGTTTCTGTGTAGTGGCTTTCTACAGTAAGAAGGAAGAGGCAGAGCATGGGATAGACATGAAGGATAAAGTTATATGCTGACGAACGAGTGACGTACCATTATTTTCTGCATGAATAAAAAAGTGCAGTGCCATAACTGAAGTCATCTCTCCGGCTGGACGGTTAACGTACAAATACTCCCCAGATAAAACACCAAACGAAACAATCCATCTTTACGAAATGCTAAACCGAAGCCGATAATAGAGGGTGAACTGACATGAACCGCCTCAAGCCACTCTTCAACGCCCACTATTATCAAATCCGACCAAGCGGAACTGCTGACATTGTGATTGGACAATAAAAAGCAAGAGAAAAGGAAAGTAACGAGGGAGGGAAAAATCGGTCTTTAAGAGGATAAGATCTTCAAATATAGCTTAGACTTCATTTATTTCAGCGAAAAAAATAAATAATTTAAAAATATTTTATTAAAATAATTACTTATATTATTTGAAATAATTAATAAATGAAAAATATATTTATTATCAATAATAAGTTATATCTCAATATTTTGTGCAGACAATGAAATCATTTTTGTTCATTCATTTCTGTAAATAATACAAGTAATCATTTTTAGAAAAATGTTCTACAAATTCTTATTTTTTTGCTAGATAAATGCACCCTTAAAGTAAGCATATATAATTCCGTTCCAAGCGGTTGAGTTAAATGTAAAGTAGAATTGTTGAGTTTGGATGAGAAAGTAGTTTATATGATGATACACCATGGGATGATGATAACGTGATTTAAACTAATTACTGTTATCCACGTGCTGGGAATCTCATCGTACTCAGTATACATCTCACTTCTTGTTGGTTAATTAGACACCTGACAGTCACTACCAAGTGGTGTATCCGTCAAGTAAATTACCTTCTCCTAGAATATTATATTAAGGCGGTTAAGTGTTTTTATAAGATACCATCAATTTCTAACATTTTTCTTATATTTATTTTCAACACATGAGTATTAAATACTTAGTTACATACGTCTCCATTTAAGTACATAATGAAAAAAATGATCAATTAGATAATTAATCAAATTTCAACTTGTCTTAGTTTTGAATCGAAATAAATAAACCAATTCAATTTCGTTATCGTTCCAAAGCCTGACATTCAGTTTGGTTTTAAATTAATTTCAAGTGGAACCAAGCTTACTCGTGGACGTGGAGAAAATTCCTGTCCATTGGATAAACCGCTAAAATGGTTAATTAAATTAATTGAACTGATCATTGAACCAATAAAAGTTCTAAATATCTCTATTTCGCTAAATGCTGTAGGTGTAAACGAGACAAAATATTTTTTCTTGCATAAGAAAAACTTCCTTAACTAGTGATAGTCTCCAACTCTCATAGTCTGTTGTGACATGATTATGCGATGTTGTAATTGGGCTAATAGCTTGCACGTATAGCAACACATCTGCGAGGCATTGCGGCCATTAGAGTGTTGCAATTGTCATATATTTGTCAAACAATTTGCAAAAGTTAGAGATACTACGAAGAAGTTATACTAAATAATACATAAATCTTATATACTAAAGGTCTTTTTGACCACATGCCGAATTTATCAATTTACTTTTCATCTTTCAAATTAAACCCACTGAGGCAACTTTTCTTTTTCACTTCTTACTCTATTTATAACATTGACTCCAATATTTGAACATAAAATTTTTTGCCAAATTTTAAAAAATTATGTCTAATTTTGCATATCAAATATAGTCAATATTTTGAAAGGTTTTAGTCGTTTTCACTACAAGAAAAACACCCTAAAACTTACAATTTTTATTTTTTTTTATCACCATTGATTCAATCGAACTTGGAACAATTTTGAACCTGCAAAGACAAACATGAAGCCTCGTCACCTTAGGTGAGACCTAATGTGACAAAATCATGGTTTTATCACCCTAGGTCAGATGTAAAGTGACAAAAGCATGGTTTCTTTTTTTTTTTTTTTTGTCTTAGGTTTAGGCATTAGGGACATAAATGAAACTTTGTCACCATTGACGAGGGAAAATTGTTGAAAGTGCGATGATAAAAACAAAAATTCGTAGCCTTGGGGTAGACTTAAAGCAACAAAAACAATTTTTTTTTTTTTATCGCCTGTGGATATGGTCCAAGGCATAAATTTACTATTTGGTCGCCTATGGGTACAATCTGAAGCATTAAACTTAGTATTTGACCGCCTCTGGTTGACTCAATGGCAATAAATTTTCAAAATTCGTCATTGACATGGAAAGCTCTGTCCTCCCCCTCTATCTATCCAAGGGACAGAAGGGCAGAGGCTTCTGGTGTTCCTTACAGTCAAGAATTCTTTGCACTAAACTTGCAAGTCGAATATGAGTTGCAAGCATTTCTTTATGCAAGCTAATAAGTTAGCTATCATGTTTCAATTTTCTTATTAATAAATTAATTAACTTTGTTATGGTAAGTAAATTAATTGTGTTTGTCATTAAATATAGAGAAACATGGCAATGCTAACATAGGTTGCAGCAGCAATTGAATTTTTAATTCGTATTTGGTAAGTCATACCACATACGCGTGGTATATATCAAGTAACTGAAATATAAATATTTTTAGTCTAATTGACGTCAAAAGAAAAGTTTGTAATATAATTAGAGATACTGCATTCTAATTATTACCGGAAATTTAATTAATTATATGGATAGATAAGTAAAGCTAGAATATGATCTTTCTAATTATTCAAATTGTCAATTAAAAGTGCAAAAGAGTTGAGATCTTTAATATCGAATTCATGCCAATTTTATGTATTTGAATTCTGTTGGGCTGATTGTGGAATAAAATCTTCTATACGCAATATAAAGTAAAGAGGACCTGCTGTTTCCCAAGAAATCCCAAACATTTTTTTTCTTTCTAAAAAGTTGTTAATCACTTAATTTGTATTATGTATTTTACCAGCAATTTTCTCGTTGATTAATGATTCGAACATAATAAGGTAATTTTGCTTATTATGCAAAAGCATATAAAAGGCATTTCAAATTGTTTTTAATGACTGGAACATCATAAGAATTTCTAAAAAATTATTGTATGTAATAGTAAATAATAAATCAAAATTAGAAGCAAAAGCTAAAATGTAATGAAACATGGCGAGAAAGGTAGCAAAATGGTTACGTCATGTTTACTACTTGCAGATTATGTCCTTACTTTTTAAAACTTTCAAATTCTTGCATACAAGCAACACTATATATATTTGCTAGTATGTAAGCATTCTGACCCTTTTAATGTTATTATAATTATCGTAAGGAAAGATGAGTGATATATTAGATTTTAGACAATTATTTTTAATTAATTTTTCAAAGGTAAGATATTAATTGATTATCAACAATCATCTTCATTATCGTAAAGTGTGATTTATCCATCTATAGTTATGTATGGTCATAATGCAATTTTTATTTAAACATGAGAGTGTTTATCATTTTTTTTTCTTTTTTTTTTTTTTTTGCAAATATCTGGTATTGAAATGATCATTGAATTTGCTTAATAAATAAGATATACCAATTTGTTAGAATGGATTTTTTTTAGTTAAAAGATTTTAAAAAATGAAACAAAAAACTTAAGGCAACCAAAATGTTTGAAAAATTGCCTATGTTGTTTTGAAAATAACAAAATAATCAAATATTACTAATGTGTGTATTCGTTGAGCAATACTAGGTGACATATGCACAAGCCAATACGCAAATGGTGTGCTAATCAAGTAATTCTATTATGAGGAGTGTTCCGCCACTATTAAGAGTGCTCTATCAATATCGATGGATTGCTATTGATATAAAGTGTGAACAACATATTGGGTGTCGAGATGTGTACAAACTATAAGTGTCTTAAGATAAGATGAACATTTGGAAGGACTTTGATTGAAAGTGAACAAGTCGAGAAAAATAGGGGTGTTTATGATGACTTGGAGATACCAAGATTTGGTTAATGGTTGGATGGACTTAGTAATGGTGAACAAGTCTAGAACGAAGATGTTAGGTATAGTTTTGAAGGACTATGAAGGTGAACAACTTGGAAGAGTCATAACCGCCAATATGCTTGGAATGATCGAAAGATAGAAGATCTAATTGTTATTGGGAGCAACGGATCGTTATTAGGATCAGGTGCCAACATTGGATGAGGTGGAAGACTGTGATGACACTATGACCCATGTGCGTTTAGTAAAGATTGATGAAGATATCGACAAGCATAGACCAAGTCTAATATAATGACGATTTCACGAAGACTTGGAAGTACAGTATTACTCTTTTATCAACTAGAAGTCTTTGGAATCTGACATAATCATAAGGATCAATGGATGATTGATTGCAAGTCATTCCATTTCATTTGACCATGGACAGCACTAAGGCTAAGCTTAGTTGTTTGTTTTTGAATTGGGATATGATAGGATAAGATCATATTAAAATCTTCTTAGTATCCGTCAGATTGTAGAAAATCCTAAGCTATGTTTGGTAGATGCACAGATATAAGATGGATATGGACACCCTGAAACAAGTGTCCATTTTCTCATGTCCCATGATTGAGGACAAGACGGCCACCCAGTGCTTGTCACTACCTAACCTCACAGTCACACCCGTCACCGCCTAACCTCACCGCCCTCGCCCCTGAGTCCTAAGCTCTCTCCATTTGGCTTCTATCCGCTTCTCTCACTGGCCATTACTTGTCTTCATCTCCCATTCCATCTGAAGATTTTGGAAAAGAAGAGGAATTCGCTTTAAAACCTTCTGTCTTTATATTCATTGCTAACACGTCCCCCAAGTAACTCTGTTCATGATTCTTTCTCGAAGAGTCTCCACCAGAAAACACAACACCCCTAGCAGAGCTTCTCTACCCCATCTCTATTTCTTTCTCACATAGTATCCCAACGGTGACACCAAATTCATCGATGTCCACGCACAACAATAGAGAGTGCCGATGGGTTCTTTGACCCCTCCACACTGCTCGATCACTACGAAGCCTTATTGGAAAAAGGTCGAAGAAGATTTTAAAATGGACCACTACGAACACGGGTATTCTTTGTTTCTGGGCGGCGGATCTAGGTGAGCATCCTCGATGGCGAGCAAAGGATCTGCCACCGACAGGCAGACAATGGTCCGATGGGTCCAACGGGCAAGATCGCAAAGGATGGTGGAGTTCCCATGCTCGTTTGCTTCTACTTTGGCTCTTTATTTTCATTTTTATTTTTCCTTTGCTCCATATTCTATGCGGGTCTGTCCCACCCCCTAGATGGGATTTTTTTTTTTATCCGGACTTTTTCCGGATAACTCCAAATTTCACATCACTCGAAACACCAAATAGGATAAAATTTATCCTATCTAAAGTTTTATCTGATCTACCAAATACTAGGGGTGAGCATGGTCCGGGTTGGTCCAGGCCACCCCCTAACCCTAGGACCAACCCGTACATTGTCGGTCCTCAATTTTTAGGACCGAGGACTAACCCTATTGAGCTTGGGACCAAGGACCGGACCAACCCAATGGGTTTGGTCCGGTTCCAGGGTCCACCCAGGACCGATCGATAATTTTTTTTGTCTTAATTTTTATACTCCCTAAAAAAGCAAACCCACAAATTCAAATTACACATCCATTGACAATGCGGCATTATGCAATTAAACTATAAATACCAATACATATTTAACAAATTTAAGATGACGCAATAATAGAAATTTCATACCTGCTAACCGCTTATTGAGATATGGGACAAAATGGAAAATTCTTGTAATCATCTACTATCTTTAATATTCATAACACCATATGCAAAACCGTTTTCCTACATTTGATCATGTAGAATCTACTCAACCAAAAAATGAATTTAACACCACTTGACTAGCATTTGATCATGTAAAATCCATTCAACTAAAAAATGAGCTTCACACCACTTGACTAGCAAATCACTGTAGCAACTGCAGTATTACTCTACTCTTCAAAAACTTCTACAAGTTGACACAAATTAAAAAGCAAAGTGCAGGTGAAATTCATTAGTAGAATACAATAAAACCATATAAAGTTCAAAATACTTAATATAAACCATAAATATATAACTTCACGTCTTGTTAATTCACTTGAACTTCTAAACACCTGAAAACAAAACAAACGACACATAATTAATACTCAACAAAAGTTTTAAATTGAAATTACTATTAGTGCTATTGATAGAACATGGCAATATAATAGAATATAACAGACATTTTACTTAGGTTTGAATATATAAAAGAATTATATGTAATATACAGGGTTGGTCCAGGGTTGGACCGACCCAAAACTCTTAGGACCGAGGACCAACATGCATAGTGTTGGTCTTGGAATTTCAGGACCAAGGACCTGTTGGAGAAATCTTTCTAGAATATTTTGAAGCTGACAAAACGTTTCTATCAGTCTAGTATGGATATCTGCAGATCGTCTAGTTTAAAGTCTGAAGACTTTCTGATCACCAGACTCAAGATTCAAGACTCAAGACTCAAGACTCAAGATTATTCTCATTGACAGTCTTTCTGATCCAGTGACGGAGGAAATCCAGATCCGAAGTATATGGTTGAGGATTTAATCCTATCCTCTGGAGAAGATCTTTTTGGCTGGATAAACATAACGGATTCTTTTGTTCGTATCTAGATCAATTGAAGATCCGATGGTTGACGAAGTATTCTTGGAATGTTCTATTCTTGGAAACCAAGATCCTGATTGTATGGGCGAACAGGATTGATGGGCTATCGTCAGGTTCCTTTTATAGCTCGAATGATCTCCTTAATCGATTCCGTTCAACGGATAGATTGGAGGAATTCCTTTGGTAAGTGCCAACGGTATGATGGCATAAAGGAGTATAAAAAGGAAGACGTTCTAATTGTGAAAGAGTGTGATCGATAGAGAAATTCCAGAGTCTGAAGCACCTTGATTATTAGTCGATTCATTCTGAGCAAAATTGTATACACAGAGAGTGTTCATACTTGGTGATACCTTGAGTGAGTGTGGTAGATCATCTACACCTAGAAATCAAGGAAGATCAACACTGTAATATCTCTTTGTTCATAGTGGAATCCAGCCAAATTAGCTGTCAGTGCAGAAGAGTGGACGTAGGCTTGAATCAAGCCGAACCACTATAAACCGCGTGTTCAATTCTCTCTTTCCTTTACTTAGTCTTGCATTGATTATTACTTGTTGCGAATTCCTCAACTGTTTAAGTATTGCGCAATTATAAAGAAATTTTCAAGGAAAATTTTTATATACCTATTCACCCCCTCTAGGTACTCGTACTAGCTATATCAATTGGTATCAGAGCTCGTGTTCTTACTTTATTTGAAGTGTTTTACTTCAGAGTAAAAGATCCATGGCTAGTATGCTAGCACCAAGGCTGGTGGAAGGGCAAAGCAATACTAGACCACCCTACTTTGATGGAAAGGATTACAACATCTGGAAGAACAAGATGAAAGCTTTCCTACGATCAAAGGATCCTCTGGAATGGGACGTTGTGGAAAGAGGAATCGCTCCTGCTACTGCATCAATCTCCGAAAGAGGGAAAAAAACTATTGACACCAGCGGAATGACGCATGAAGAAATAAACAAGAGACAAGCACTCGATGCAAAAGCAATTTACTCTTTATATTGTGCCTTGTCTCCAACTGAATATAACAGAATATCTTCTTGTGTTATAGCAAAAGAAGTGTGGGATAGATTACATATCACCTATGAAGGAACAGATCGAGTGAAGGAGACCAGAATCAACATTCTCCTCGGTCAATATGAAGCCTTCAAAATGAAACCAGGAGAATCTATAACTGACATGTTTAGTCGTTTTACAGATATTGTCAATGGTCTTGAGAACCAAGGACAAAAAATTTCTGATCCCATGAAGGTGAACAAGTTGCTGCGTGGACTCTCCAAGGATTGGAATCATATAAAGACTTCAATAAGAGAGACGCAAAGAATCATGCCTCTATCTGTCGACGAGCTGATTGGAACTCTTCAGTCTTATGAAGTGGAATGAATTAATGAGGACGAAGATCCAAGAGGTAAGAAATCCATTGCATTAAAATCAAATGATGATTCCGATGATACAGATTCAGAAGATGATATGGACGACGAGGAGCTTGCTCTCATGATAAGAAGATTCAGAAAACTGAATAGAAAAGGGAGAAGGTTCAACTCAAAGAAACAAAGTTTCCAGAGATAGCAGACCAAGTCTGTTGATGATGAAGAACCAAACAAAGATGTAGTCTGCTTCGAGTGTAAGAAAAAGGGACACATCAGACCCAACTGTCCTCTTCTGAAGAAGAAAAGAGGAAAAGCTGAGAAGTCTCGAAAAGCTCTCAAAGCCGAAACCTGGAGTGATACAGAATGTGAAGAAAGTGACAATGAATATGCCAACATATGTCTGATGGCACATTCAGACTCAAACTCAGATTCTGGATCAGACTCAAACAGTGAATTTGAGGTAAGTGATTTTAAAATTCCTATCAAAGTTTCTAAATACATTTATGAACTGTGTTTTAGTCTTAAGACTTCTCTCAAAAGGATTTCCGAACTTAAAAAGGAAAACTTAGCCCTAAAACAAAAGGAAATCGTTTTAAAGGAAAATGTTAAGAGTCTAGACTTGAATGTTTCTACTCTTAAAGAAAAAGAAGATAATCTTTTGAAAGAAAATGTTCTTTTAAAAACGGACTTATCAAATATTTTAAAGAAATTTTCGATAGGATCCGAAAAGCTTGAAAAAGTTCTTTCGGTTCAAAGACCTTACTTCAATAAGTCTCGGTCTAGGCATGACAACGAAACAATTCCCTTGATTGATTTTCCTAAAGTAAAAGAAAGAATTAAGAAAAGACCGTCGAGAGAGGCTTACAAAAATCATTTTGAGAAAGTTTTTGTAAAGTCTGTAGGACGAAATGCTCTAAGATGTTCAAAATGTAACAGCAAGGATCACTTTGAAAAAGAGTGTCCTATGGTTTGGAAGCCTGTTAAGAGAGTATGGCCTAATAATGGTTATCCTACTAACACCAAAGGACCCAAGAAAATTTGGGTACCAAAGAAAGCTTGAGACTCTCTTTTGATTGCAGGTCTCTGTCAAAAAAAGGGTAAAGTGGTATCTTGACAGCGGATGTTCAAGACATATGACAGGAGACTCAAAGTGCTTCATAAAGCTTGTTCAAGTAAACGGTGGAAATGTTTCATTTGGAGGAAACGGCAAATGAAGCATTGTGGGATTTGGAACTGTGAAAATTGGAAATCTCACAATAAGCAACGTTTCTCTAGTGGAAGGACTCAACTACAACCTTCTCAGCATTAGTCAATTGTGTGATACCGGTTTCAAGATCTCCTTTCAAGAAGGAATATGTTCTGGAATCAGTAAAGACTCTACTCAGTCTTTCATGGGTCGAAGACATGGAAATATATATCTTTTAGATGTGAAACCGAATGAATCACAATGCCTATTATCAATCCAAGATGAAGCAAGCTTATGGCATAGAAAGCTTGGTCATGTTAATATGAAGCAATTAGCCAAAATCTCATCAAAGCAGCTTGTTCGAGGTCTACCCAAATTACCATTTCAAAAGACCAATCCATGCACACCATGTATTCTGGGAAAGCAGGTAAGAAATTTTTTTAAGCCAATAAATCATGTCTCTACTAATCATGTATTACAGTTGCTGCATATGGATCTCTTCGGACCAACCAGAACCCAGAGTATTGGAGGTAAGAAATATTGCCTAGTAATTGTGGATGATTACTCCCGCTTTACTTGGGTATATTTCCTTACAAGTAAGTCAGAAACCTTTTCGTATTTTGAAAAATTTGCCAAAAAGGTTCAAAATGAAAAAGGATGTGCTATCTCAAGTATAAAAACAGATCATGGAGGAGAATTTGAAAATCAAGATTTTACAAAATTGTGTGATGAATCTGGATTTAAGCATGTGTTTTCCTCTCCATACACTCCTCAGCAAAATGGAGTTGTGGAAAGAAAGAATAGATCTCTTCAAGAAATGGCTAGAACTCTTTTAATTGAAAGTAAAATTTCTTCACGATTTTGGGCTGAAACTGTTTCAACAGCATGCTATATCATCAATAGAGTCTTCCTAAGACCTATTCTGAGAAAACCCCTATGAGATATTCAAAGGTAAGAAACCCATTGTTTCATACTTTCATGTGTTCGGTTGCAAATGTTTTATTTTGAAAAATGCAAAAGATCGAGTTGGTAAGTTTGAAGAAAGATCGATGAAGGCATCTTCCTTGGATATTCTACATCAAGCAAAGCCTACAGAGTCTACAACAAGAAGAGCCAGTCGGTGGAGGAGTCAATAAATGTCAAATTTCAAGACTCTACGCAAGATTAATCCAGTCAGACTCAGCATGAAGAGTCTGAATCTGCTCTAGTCTTTCCAAAGCTGACATCACAAGAAATGTCTCAGACTCTGGAAGACCAGCATCAAGATGTTCATAAAGATTCAAATAAAGAAAGAGATCATCATCCAGACAAATCAACCAGTAACTGGAAGCATAAGTCCAGTCATCCCAAGGATCTCATTATCGGCGAAATTAATGAAGAAATTCGAACCAGATCCAAAAGTCGTGAAGAGTCTAGTGCTGTGGCTCTCATCTCTGAAATTGAACCAAAAAGCATAGAAGAAGCTTTATCTGATGAAAGCTGGATCGAAGCTATGCAAGAAGAGCTCAGATAGTTCAACATTAATGATGTCTGGGAATTGACATCTAAACCAAAAGGTAAAACTGTTATTGGAGCCAAATGGGTGTTCAGAAACAAGATGAATGAAAAAGGAAAAGTCGTACGAAATAAAGCAAGACTCGTGGCCAAAGGATACACGCAAGAAGAAGGAATAGACTATGATGAGACTTACGCTCCTGTGGCAAGGTTAGAAGCTATTCGTCTATTACTTGCGTTTGCTTGTTACAAAAATTTCAGGTTATTCCAAATGGACGTCAAAAGTGCTTTCCTAAATGGATTTATCCAAGAGGAAGTTTATGTGGAACAACCTCCTGGGTTTGAAGACCCAAAGAAACCAAACTCAGTCTTCAGACTGAAAAAGGCCTTGTATGGTTTAAAGCAAGCACCTCGAGCTTGGTACGACAGACTAAGTAAGTTTTTATTACAGAATGGTTTTGTCAAAGGTAAAGTAGATACTACTTTATTTATCAAAAAGGAAAACAAAAGCTTTTTACTTGTTCAAATATATGTGGATGATATTATTTTTGGATCCCCTAATGAAAGTCTATGCAAGAAATTCTCTAAGTCTATGCAGGATGAGTTTGAAATGAGTATGATGGGAGAATTAACATTCTTTCTTGGTCTTCAAATAAAGCAATTGAAGGATGGAACTTTCATTTACCAAGAAAAATATGCTAATGATCTTGTCAAAAGATTTGGATTGGAAAATTGCAAGAAAACTGATATACCAATGTCAAGCTCCTTGAAGATAGACAAAGATGAAGAAGGGAAGAAAGTTGATCAAAAACTGTACAGAAGCATCATCGGTTCACTTCTTTATCTTACTGCCTCTAGACCTGACATTTTGTTGAGTGTTTGCATCTATGCTAAGTTTCAATCAGATCCTAGAGAATCTCATCTCAGTGCTGCAAAACGTATTATTAAATACGTTGCTTCATCTTCAAGCGTCGGTCTTTGGTATCCTAAGAAGGGAGACTTTAATCTTCTGGGATATGCAGACGCAGATCTGGCCGGCTGCAGAGTCGATAGAAAGAGCACTTCAGGAACTTGCCAATTGCTTGGAAGTAGGATAGTGTCTTGGTTTTCAAGAAAACAAAGCACTGTAGCTCTCTCAACAACAGAAGCAGAGTATGTAGCTCTTGGAAGCTGCTGTTCACAAATTCTATGGATAAAACAATAGCTACAAGACTTTGGAATCAAAGACTCATGCACAGAAATCAAATGTGACAACACCAGCGCAATCAATCTCACCAAAAATCCAATCCTTCATTCAAGAGCAAAGCATATAGAAATTCGACAACACTTCATTAGAGATCATATTCAAAGTGGAGAAATCTCGATTCAATTTGTTGATTCAAAGAGTCAACTAGCAGATATATTCACAAAGCCTTTGGAGAAAAATCAATTCGATTGTATTCGCTCCAGACTCAACATTTTGAAGCTCGAAGAAGTTAAAGTCTAGAGACTCTCCAACCTTCAGACTCAGAAAGTTGATGATCGTCAGACTCTAAATCTCTCAGACTCTAAATCTCTCAGACTCAGACATTGACGACTATAGACTGTAAGTTGTTACTCGAAAAGGTATGATCTTTTGTTCAGTTATTTTTGAAGTCTCCGTGAAAATCGAAAACTTGTCTTTTCAAAAGGATTAATTTTGGCAGTTATTGATTTCGAAAAGAGGTATTCGTACACTTTCCTTGTGCCGATTAAACTTCCCTGTTCAAAACTGAGTTATATATACAGTTTTCATTTTCAATCTTCAAAACCCTAAAAGCTTTCTCCTCCCAATCCGGTTTCTACTTCGTGTTCATCCTCGAGAAAGTTGTCATCTTTTCTTGGGAAAGCAAAGTAAAGGAATCTCTCAGCGACTAGGAAGGATGTCGTCTTCGAGGAAGTCATCAAGAATCGCGAACAAGGGACCACAGAGGATGAAGGAGGGACCTACCCACTTCTATCTCACCGAAGAGGAAGATTTATCGAGTCAGCAACAGAGCCCAACTCACTCTCCACCACGTCATTCAACGCCATCTACCCCACAAGGTGCGGGTCAACATCCGAAGGAAGAGATAATCGAGGATGTAGACCCTGTAAGAGTCCAACAACCCTCTTATATTTACAAACTTTATCGTGCGTTGAAAAGTACTGGAACTCCGTTGAAATACGTGGATGAGTTTCTCAAAGATAAAAATTATGGGAATGAGTACATCTTTCTGAAGAAAATGGAGGAATTGGGAATCGCTCCCAAAGGTAAAGCAGAGGAAGCGCTTGCGAATATTCCCAGTGACCCTCGTATGTCGGGACCAAATCCAATGATGGTAACGACGATGATAAAATGTTCAGTGATTTTCAACCTAGAATGGGTGTTGCTGCGAAGGTGAAGGGAAAGAGGATGGAGTTATTTAAATCGAAGGAACAGGAGAATTTGTTTTTCAGACTGCTGAAACGAGGGGTGATAAACCCTAGGAGTGTCGATTTCGATTTTTTGGATGCTATTAATGTGAACTTAAAGGAGAAGTTCAGTTTGCTACAACTGGAACGTTTTTGCACTGATACCACGGACGGTTATGCCCAACTGACTGTATATTTCTATTCAAATCTCAGTTTTATAGATGCGAATAGAATATCATTCAGTGTTCGAGATCAGGATTATGTGTTAGACGTGGACATGTTGGCGGACATAATTGGAGTTGAACGATGACGTTATCAACCAATCAAAGTCTCAGTTGCTCGTGCCTCATTGGAACTTGTCAAGGATAGAAATGTAGAAGGAAAAATCATCTACTCAAGGATGCGTGCCATCAATATTGTGCTGCACAAAATTGTGATCAATTGCATCAGGCCCAAGTCTACATCAAAGACTGATGTGTCGAATTCAGAGGCAAAATTGATGTACGCAATCAACTCAGGGATGAAGTTCTCTCTTCCTCACACTATTCTTTTTCACATGTACAGAGCAATGTCGAAGGACAAGGGACAATTGCCTTATGCAGGTCTGCTGACCAAGATCTTCAGACACTTGAATGTTGAACCGCCACACACACTTTGTGTTCAACCGTGCGATAAGATGGTGGTAGGTCTAAAGATGTTAACGAAGATGCGTCTGCAGGATCTTTCCAAGGCAATGGAGAAATTCAGAGTGAAAACTCCAGTTCCGTCTGCTTCAAAGAGAAAGGGGAAGGAGGCCATTGGTGCCCCATCCAAAAAGAAGAGAACTCTCATATTGGAGGATGAAGATGAGGAGGAAGATCCTACAATCACAGCCTTGATAAGGACCAGACGTTATGTTCTCCAATCAACAGAACATCAGAAGAAGCAGAGAGAAGAAGAAGAGCAAGCCAAGAACAGAGAAGAAGAAGAGCAGCGAGAAAAAGAGAAAGAAGCTGAAGAAGAGGGAGAAGAAGAGCAAGAAAAGTCTGCAGCTGAATCTGGAGAGAAGGAGAATCAAGACACAGAAGAGCATGATCATCACTCTTCCCCTTTTGATGCCCTAGAGACAGGGGGAGTTGGCGAGCAAAGGTCCACACCTCATGCTGCCGATAGTGAAGGTCTAAGACAATCTCCAGCGAGACCCGAAGAAATTCAGGCTTCTCAATTGCACGAAGAAGGACACGATACGTCGACACCGTGATCTGCAAGACTATACGAAGCGCCATCGTTTGCTTTCACTCCATCGAGAAAGCAAATGCAAGTACACAGACGGACAATTCTGCAGATTTTCGTCGCATCATGGATATTCTTACGGAAATGCGTGGCCAAATCTATGCTCGACCGTGAAATTTAAGCCATGAAGAATGCTTTGGACAAGCATCTTCATCACCCCGAGGACAAAATGAAAGACCTCGCTCTACAACTTCAAGCCAATGCCAAAGGAGAGGAGGTAGCTCAACTAAGGGAGGACTTAAAGAGGCTAGAAGGCGTAGTCCAGTCCATGGGAGATTTCCAGATCGTGCGCATTCCCAAGCAGACATGACTCCTTTCTCACCTTTTTAATGATGACAAAAAGGGGGAGAAAGCAATTTGAACCAAACAACCTTCTTTGACTTTAAATTTGTTTTTGTTGAATATGTTTGTTTTTGAGTATGACTTGAGTGAACTTGAGTGTGAACTTGAATTTGACTTGTTTTTGAGTATGACTTGAGTGAACTTGAATTTGACTGAATTGGCTATGGATTATGTGGATTTTAATGCTTGACCGTTTGCATTTTATATCAAGTGTTGTTATATGGTATTACTCATGAAAAACTAACCAATTTTCTGTGGATGCAGAGTCTCGTTGTTTTGTTAAATCTTTATGAGTTAGCCATATTGCTTGAGAAATGTTTTTGCAGGTCAAAGTGGTTCAAATCTACAGGAAAGTTTTGTCACCATCAAAAAGGGGGAGATTGTTGGAGAAATCTTTCCAGAATATTTTGAAGCTGACAAAACATTTCTATCAGTCTAGTATGGATATCTGCAGATCGTCTAGTTTAAAGTCTGAAGACTTTCTGATCACCAGACTCAAGATTCAAGACTCAAGACTCAAGACTCAAGACTATTCTCATTGACAGTCTTTCTGATCCAGTGACGGAGGAAATCCAGATCCGAAGTATATGGTTGAGGATTTAATCCTATCCTCTGGAGAAGATCTTTTTGGCTAGATAAACATAACGGATTCTTTTGTTCGTATCTAGATCAATTGAAGATCCAATGGTTGACGAAGTATTCTTGGAATGTTCTATTCTTGGAAACCAAGATCTTGATTGTATGGGCGAACAGGATTGATGGGCTATCGTCAGGTTCCTTTTATAGCTCGAATGATCTCCTTAATTGATTCCGTCCAACGGGTAGATTGAAGGAATTCCTTTGGTAAGTGCCAACGGTATGATGGCATAAAGGAGTATAAAAAGGAAGACGTTCTAGTTGTGAAAGAGTGTGATCAATAGAGAAATTCCAGAGTCTGAAGCACCTTGATTATTAGTCGATTCATTCTGCGCAAAATTGTATACACAGAGAGTGTTCATACTTGGTGATACCTTGAGTGAGTGTGGTAGATCATCTACACCTAGAAATCAAGGAAGATCAACACTGTAACATCTCTTTGTTCATAGTGGAATCCAGCCAAATTGGCTGTCAGTGCAGAAGAGTGGACGTAGGCTTGAATCAAGCCGAACCACTATAAACCGCGTGTTCAATTCTCTCTTTCCTTTACTTAGTCTTGCATTGATTATTACTTGTTGCGAATTCCTCAACTGTTTAAGTATTGCGCAATTATAGAGAAATTTTCAAGGAAAATTTTTATATACCTATTCACCCCCTCTAGGTACTCGTACTAGCTATATCAGGACCGACCCAGTCCCCTTGAGAACCGGACCAAGACCGGCAGGGTTGGGCTGGTCCAGGGTCGGTCCAGGGTCGACCCTAGACCACTGCTCACCCCTACCAAATACAGTCTAAGAGACTGATGATAATAAGCACATCTTGATTATGGGCGATCGTGTTGATATCAAATCCTAGAATGTTGATCACTACAAAACTAGCCGTTAACAAGGCTTGGTATTTGCAAAAGGAGTACTAGACTTGACCAGGATTAGTTCTAGCAATCCTGAGCGAGAGACAGACTCTAATAAAAGTAGGTTTGACACTATTTTGGGAAACTGTTACTATCAAAGAGACATTTTGATTATTTTGACCGTTTAAAGACACTCTGCTGCTAAAAATGGTAGAACCAACAGCTGCTTAAGGGATTTGAGTTGGAAACAATCGTTTGAGGTTGGATGGCTATAAATTAAATCTAAGAGAACTAGTGGAGTTGGGTGAAAACGAGCAAAATTAGTCTGGTTCTTTAGATATTATACTTTGCTATGATTTTGTTAACACTTGCTATGTGTTGCTAATAATATCTCTATGATGTGCTACTGAGTTGTAATGATGATAAAGTCAAGTGTACAAGCGTAAAAGGAATTAGTGTGTCCTAATAGTGTGATCTATCGGTTGATAGGAGTAACACTTGTTAATCGTAACTTGCTTTGAAAATTACAAGTGAAATCAGGTACTGCAAATAATAGCAATTAAGCGCGGTACCATCAGTAAATTATAGATGATAACGAGCAAGTAAAAAGATAGCAGACAAAGATCTGTAGTGTTCTCTTGACGAACTTTCACACTCTAGGTCCTTTCTTTCCTCTCACAATGGCAAGGGCCGAGACCAAATCAGAGGGTCATGGCGCGACTAGGTCCCTCCGATCTGATTGGGGCTGTGGCAACCATAGATCTTGTCTTGCGGCAGTAGCCACGATGAGATCTGGGGGATGCGCCGACGATTGGATCTGGGGTATTTAAGAAACAATACAAAGATCTTACAATTTAAACTTATGTCTTTTGTAGTAGCCAAGCGTCTTCATTGAAGTGGGATCGACGTTGCTAAATTTAATTAATTGCTCGCAATATTCGATTTTTTCACTTTGTGATTATGTCGTCGTTCGTCGAGAGCACTTTTTCTGGATCTAAATACTTACAAAGTTAATTTTTTTTACCTTGTAATTATGTTGTTAATTATTAATATATAATGTAACAAAATTGTTTGTCGAGTTTGTTCTTATTTGATATGATTTTTTTTAATGTCATAAGCCAATCAGCATATATCCAAATAATGAAAAATAATTAAAGTCAAATTCCGATTAGAAACGAAGTCTGAGGCGACGAAAATCAAAATATCCATCTTCATGCATAGTTCGAAAAGTAAATCTAACGCCACAAAAAATCTACCAAAGGTAACAAATTTTTCATTGCCTTAAGTACCTTTTTCTTTTACCAAAAGTGACAAAATTTTTGTCTGCGTAAATTTGACGAGTGCAACAATTTTTTATCGTCATTAGCTAGTCATGGTAATGTTGCGTTTGTCAAATCTATTGCAACAAAAATTTGTTGCCTTCAAGCAAAATAATCTTATGTTGTCGCCTTTGGTAATAAAGGGGATGAAAAACATTTACTTCCATAGGCAAAAACAACGAAAAAACGTGACAAACCACGTGACAAAAAAAAATTAGGATCAATGACTATGATTTTGATATTAATATATTTACTATGAAACATATATGTTAATTTCATGTTAAGATTAAAATTGCATGAATATCATATAAATGTTTTTCTCTATCTACTGACCACTACTGACCCTAATGTTTTCATTTGCAATATCTCCATCCACTTGCATTTATCTCTATTCATTCCTTTCCTCCATACGATTACCTTGAACCCTTCTATTGCTTGTCCCATCAGAAAGGAGGTTTTGTATGGACAAATTCCAATTCAAGAGTATTCGCTGGATTTTGAATATCAAACATATCTATTTTTATGATGGGCGTGAGCTATCAAAAAGCAAATCCAAATATGCATATGTTACATCTAATCAATTATATCCTCATAAAGTGCATTGTAAAGTATTATATTTTACCAACCAAAAAAAAAGTATAGTATTTTGTTATGTCATTTATTGTTGGTTCATTAAAAATACATTTTTTCGACATTTGTGCCAAAGAAAAAAGAAAAATCACATAGAAAAGTAAAAAAGAGAAAAGGGAAAATTGAAAGAGGTAGTAGAATGTGGGAGTAGGTGGGTAAGGGTAGCATTGGATGCTCCCTATACATGTGATTAACAAACTGGTGAATCTACTTAATTTCTTCTATTTTCTTTTTTTGGAGGATAGCGCGGAGGACTTCGCGACTAGAACTGATAAAACAGCAGTCGTTCTCTTCTGCAGGTCACGAGGCAATTTTTTTGTGATGACGCTTTTGGGACGAGAAAGCCAAAAAGCGTAGATTGGAGCACGTGGCGCACTCAGCGGCACAAGAGCCAAAAACACAAACGAGCACAAAACGACAAGCGAGAAACGCCAAAACCCCAAAGCGCGCATGCGCACCATCGACAGACAGCGTGGGGAGAACGGATCTTGACTCCATCTTTGACTTTCCACAGTGTCGTCCTCCGATTCCATACGGTCAGCTCTTCCCGGCCGTCGATCTCGCTTACCG
Organism: Eucalyptus victrix; assembly: GCA_016097545.1. Classification (NCBI taxonomy): domain Eukaryota; kingdom Viridiplantae; phylum Streptophyta; class Magnoliopsida; order Myrtales; family Myrtaceae; genus Eucalyptus; species Eucalyptus victrix. The sequence continues at coordinate 23,957,694 of CM027845.1, read as the reverse complement.
CAGAAAACAAACGAGAAAGGTGGAAAAGAAAATGCCTATGTTACAGTACGCACTTCCTCTTTTTCATGAACTGGATCGATGCTGTAAAGTCACTGATGAATCGCCACTCGTGCCCAATTCTCTTTCTCGGTGCAGTCCATTTCACGAATCACCTTTAATTTGAATTCAGGATTCAGGATGGCGACTGTTGATCACTCTCTCTCTCTCTCTCTCTCTCTCTCTCTCCATCCCCTTGCTTTTTGTGTTCGTTAGACCCTGCTGGTCAGAGAGTCACAGAGAGAAGGAGAGCACCTGACCCACCTGGTTTAAATTGCTAACTGGGCCACTATGACGCAGAAACTGAGCAACTGGGAATGAATGTCTTTTTGGTGTTTGACAGATTCAGCGGCACATGTTCTTGGGAATTTGTTCTTTGTTTCATACTGTCTTGTCTAAGAAGTGTGAACTATGGCAGCCCTTCCCACTTATAAGGAAAGTCTTATCGGGGAAGGAAGGCATCTTCTTTTCAATTCAAATTTTACAACCACTATCTGCCTTCGATTTAGGGTCCTTCAATTTTACATGAGTATCTAATACTACTCCATTCAGTCAATAATCTGACATGTGTAAGCATTTATCAGGTGTCCATACATGATCAAGAGTTCATCATGCAACTCGCTCTACTCAGCTTCGTAGGGAATCTAAACAATTCATCTATTACTTTTGTGACTGTCCCTTGAAGCTATCGAGTTCTAACTCCCTCTTGTAGTTATTTAGTCATATATTAAGTGCATTATTATTGATGAGTGAATTGGATAGATTTCATGCTCAACACTGTGCAGCCACCACTACATATTTCAATAGAGGCGTCAAGCAAGTTAGGTTGGCATGACCCAATGTGCAGTGGGCTTTACTCATTGGGTCATGCCATCTTGCTTGATAGCAACCAATGGATCATTTCATGTTGGCACATAAGCCTGGCATAACCTAAGGCATAAGATGAACCATACCAAGTTAGGCATATGCATTAACTCTGCCCAACACAACAACAAATGATACGAGCTAGCATGAAGCACAAAGTAGATTATAATTGGGCATTACTTCGCCACACAAATGGGTTGAGCCATTTTGACATGCTACAATGCCAAGCATGTCAGGCATTAGGCCAAGTAGTGCTAAGTTCGCCCATTTGACAAACATCAATAGATTAGCGCTTTGTTTGTTAGTTAGGGTAAAATTTAGGATAAGCCAATCTTATCATATGTTTCGTTTCTTCCCAATACGGGATAAAATCAAATATAAGATAAATATAACTAAAATAAAAGTATTCCATAGGGGAGGTGGGATAAAAATAAATAGAATTTATTGTAGCCATGGTATAAAACTATTATTCTTAAATAATAAACTTCTTTCTTTAATAAAATTAAAATAATAATTAAATATAAAAATAAAACTCATGATAACAAAAAATAACCACCATTTTGTGTCCATATGCTCCTATTTTTATTATATATTTGAATTTCTTTCTATCCTATAATACACAATAATATTATTTAGCATTTATATTTATTACATATTTTAGGGATATCGGTATAGTTTATTATTTTAAAAAATTATTAATAATGATGGTAAGGAATAAAAAAGAAATATAAAAGAGAGGGAAAATAATATAAATAATAAATAAATAAAAATGAAGTGGGTGAGAGAGTTATAACACTATATTTTTGGGGAATTGCAAAGGTGAATGATCATATTTTCTCTCTCTTACTAGATTCAACATTGGCCGACTAATCTCCCTCTTTGATGTTAGTGAAGCTTGTTTAGTCGAACCTTTGATTCTAAAATGCTGCATGAGCTCTTTGCTATTTGAGATCTTTAGATTGTCCAATAATTGTAGAATTATTGACGAAGGTTATCTCCGTTTGTGCATTTGTTGTTTCTTTAATAGAGAACTATAAGATATTTTTAAAATCTCCATTTGTGCATTTTTAGGTTCATTTACATTAATATTCCATTCATATCAAATATTGAATATGATATGATATGAAAATATACAACTTTATTATTGCAATTTATCAAATAAAATATATGATATAGCAAAATCCTTAAATTATATATCCTATCATATCTAATTCTATCTTGACAAAAAATTCAGGTGACCAAACACAACTTAAAAGTAGATAGGAGTGTGAAGACAATCGAATCTCCTAAATAAGTTTAAAGTGTGACAAGTTTCTATGTTAACTTGTTTTTCTATGTTAACTTGTTCATCTGCCATCTCTCTCTCTCCACCTTTGACGGATCGACCATGACAAGCCATAGAGATACAAGAGGCTCAATCTTGCCCCATAGAAAATAAACTTTTTGGAAAATTTACAAGAGGCAATCATGCAAGGAGGTAGGGCAAAAGTTTGAAAGTGAGAATTAGAAGTAGAGTAGGACCAACCAAAAAAATCTCTCCTTTGAGTCTCATCTAAGGTGATGGAGGCTTGGAGGCTTGTCGAAGACAAGTGATGGCTTAGTGGTGGTTGAGAAAGCCAAATCATCCTTGGTGGTGGTGGTGGTGAAGAGAAGAGGTAGGGGTAGTGAGGGAAAGGTAATTGAGGAAATCGCAAGCATAGAAATATTAAAGGGATGATGTCGATCATAATGGGGCCGCAACCATGAAGACGACGGTGCGGTGGAAGGTGATAGCGGGAAAGGACACTTTCTTTTTTTTTGGGTCGGCGGCAAAGGACACTTGACTAGGAAGTATTGAGAATGAAATAAAAGGTTCGAATTTTCCATATTTTTATGCTTTGATTTTGAATTCTTCTTTTTTGGGTCTTTTTCCTCCATGGCACCCACTTGGCGCCATCGGGATAACATGTCCTAAAAAATAATTAAAAACTACATCACGCAAATACGATAGAATTAACAAAGATATCTTACTGCATTAGTTGAGCAAGTTTTAGGATACAATTGTACTTTCATAATAAGTTTAAGATTTCAAATGCATTTTTTTTTTTTTACAATTGTAGTTGGAATAATATTTACTTTGTGAGCAATCCAAGCGGTCTGAAATGCATTGACTAAATGCATCATCAATGAATTTAGGCCTTTATTGCATGAAATTCCAATAATGTTGTACATGATTGCAACTCAAAAATCTGAAGACTTGATTTTATTCCATGTAATCAAACATAGAGGACTTTTGATATAAGTTTTTTTAAGTTACCTTTATCAATTATAATTTACTTTTTTTCTTATGATTTGATAGATGTATAACACACACCGTCTTGTTCCTTCCTAATTAATTTTTTTTTTCACTAATTTTCTTCGCATGCTTAGATGCATCTTTTTGTAGTGGAAAATATTTGAAGTCATCATGCTGGAAAAACAAGCGTTAGATATATTTGTAAAATTCCATTTTAATGATGTTTTGTAAATTTTCCTTATACCGATATTGCAAATTGAGTTCACAAAGTCCCCATCTCATTCATCAACGGTGGAAAATTAACACTAATAGCATTTAACTTTAGCCCCATATGCAATGTCATAATTGAAGTTTTAATTCATTTAATTTAGTCCTCGAATTATTTCTAAATGCTTAATACAGTCTTTAAACTTTCAATTTAATTATTCTAAACCCTCTACTATCCATGACAAAGTAAAATAAGTCCAAATTTTCACAAATTTTCATAATTGTACTATTACTTAAATTTCCGAATATATATTTATATCAATTCTTTTTCTAAATCAACAAAACATATTCTACTCTTTTATTACCTTTTTGGTCTTTATAAATATTATATTAATTTCATTAGGTAAAGCTTAGCTTACAGTCTCTATAATTGTTAGAGTAGAAACTCATTTAGAGTTGCATTGGGTTGATATATTAGTCTAAAACTTATTCCTTATTTTTTAGGTTGTGTTAGTTTCACAGCAAATAAACTTAAAAGATGATAACTTGCATCTTTTGCAAAAATGATGAATGTAATTGTTTTCATTATTTACAAAAAAAAAATGTCTGGACATAAATTGTTGTTCATAATGAAAACATTTTTCATTGACTAATTCTTATAAACGATCATTTTTTGGAAAATGAATTCCAAATCACTCATTTTCTGCAAAACAAATAGATGCTTAGATTATTAAAAATTTCCATAATCTAAGCCATATTCTCGTTATTTTAGCTTGATAAAAAGTTTAATTTATGTTTTTTGTGTTTTCAAACAAACAAGGAATAAGATTTAGTATGAGTATCTATAGATAAATTAATATCATTTCCACATATCCCTATGAAAGCATTTCAACATTAGCAAGAATATCAGCTTGATATGATTCTAATTGAGGTTTTACTTTAAATATTATAAAGATTACTTAAATGAACTATCGCAATATTCTAAAGACCAGAAGGTAAAGAGTAATAAAAATATAACATATCTTTTTCTTGAAATAAGAAGATATTCTAATGTCTAGGTAATGATGTAATTATGAAAGATTGTGAATATACTTGAAGTACTAATTTGATTTTGTTGAAAATTGAGGGATTATATCGAACATTTAAGAATAGTTCAAGAACTACATCAAATTAATTTAAAAGTCCAAGAATGAATTTAGGGACTATTAACCCATCCATAGATAGCTGCATTGGTTGAAAATCCCTCTTTCATCGCAGAAATCGAGAGTTCAAAACCCGTAGTTGCTAGCGATTTAAGTGGGGGGCCCTGGCGATGAGTTGTTGTCTAATCTCCTCCGAGGTATAGGGACCCAGCCCTCAGAAGTTGTTTGGGCATGGGAGGTCCGTGATGGAGTCCTCAGTTACCAAAAAAAAAAAAAATTAAGGACTATTAGTTTCATTTCACCCATCAACTTTTTCATATGGAACAATAACTTTATAGTCGACAATTTAGAAACCATTTGATTTTGCATTTTTCATTAGCAACAAAATAGACTTGGTGTGTTAGAAAAAAAAAAAAAAAAACAGACCTTTTTTTTTTTTTCTGGCCCACAAAATAGACTTGGTGTTTTAGGAAAAGGAAAAGAAAATGGTGTTTTGGACAGTGAAGAAAAATCAAACTGGTCTTACTCCTTGTCCACTTATTTTAAAAGATCGAGATTCTCCAAAATTATGATAAATTTATCGTATAGAGTTACTCTCAATGACCACATTGCTCCTCCTTCAAAAATAATTTACTGAAAAAGCCCCAAAAACCCAAAAAAAACCTAGTCCGGCCCTCTCTCCCACCATTTCCTCCTACGACCACCTATGCCGTTGCATGCCTCTGTCGTTGCTGGGTTCTAGTAAGCGTCGCTGCTCGGCCTTAATCACCATCGCATCCATGTTGCCACCACTAGTCGCACATCTCCATCGCCTTTTTTCTCACTCTCACTAGCGGCCTTTTGTCTCAACTCCCTCTCTCTGTGCCTCCCGTGATGTATGTCGATGCGCTTAGCTCGGCCCCCACTCAAAGCCCTTCACATCTATCGCCCATCCCATCAATTACTTGAGGTTTGCCCCTCCGCCTCTATCGATGAAAGCACATGGGACACGATCCCTCGTTGGGGTTGTGACCACCGTGCCAATAGGCCTACCCTAAATTGACTCAAGATCTAAGGTCACGATATTAGGTCCAATATCATGACATGTAGGTCCGAGGTCGCGGCACTACAGTGCTGCCTTGAACAAGGACAAAGACAGATATTGAGGATTAGAATGTGCTGACCTGTGGACGTTATAAAGGATAAATTTAAAAATTATCTCCTAATTTTAGACGATTCCAATTATTTAAAAAAAAATATTACAACAAAAGAAACGAAAAATCAAGCATAATTTCTACAAGAAAAGTTTGCCTAGAGAAAGACTTTTTCCTTGGTAAATACTTTGAGGAAAGCAACAGAAATTCAAAAGACGAAAAAATTTAAAGCGTAAAAATTCGTGAATATCTGCTCGTAAAAATTCGTGAATATCTGCTCGTGCGTTCGTTCGTTCGTTCGTACACTTACCTAGTTAATCCCACACGATGCCAAGCATAAAAACAAAAAAGGAACCAGCAGAAACGAACCCTCTAGTGCCTATTGAATAATACTGCACTTAAAAAGCCGTGAGACCAAAAGAAAAAGCTAAAGGAATAAAACAAACTTCACCTGCCGATACTTCTAACGTAGTCCTCATCTTTTTAGGGGGTGTCAAAAGGCAAGCAACGTTATAGAAGGTGTGCTGGTTTAACACCATTTTTATATTACTTTAATCTCTCCAAAACTTTCACGTGTCGGACAAAAAGAGGCTTAGTTGAATAATCCATGCATGGACCAGTCCCATATTAAGAGAGATTCAGCATAGTCTTTGTTTAACTCGCCTTTTTTGTCTTGATCGAACTCGCAACAGGACAGGCTTTAAACCCCCAAAGAGAAAGAAAGACGTTTGAGAATCGTCGTTATGTGTTTCCGTGCATTGCTGCCTGCTGCATATTTATATTACCGAAAATCCCCCCGCAAGTACAGGCGTGCTCGATAATGTAACGAGACAAGCATTTGGAAATTTTTCTGAGTCTGTCCAATTCACTTCACTTTCTGCGCCAGAAGTACTCGCCCTCGTATGAGGCGCTAGCTTTCCTCTTTCCCTGTTCTTTATCTCTTTTTTGGTTTAATGACAAACATGAATAGAAAATGCCGAAAAAATCCACCGATTTCATCTTAATTTCGCTTTTGCACCTCGATTTCTAAAACACATCACTACACCATGAAGCTCTGAAGTTTTCCTGAGGAGGAATCTTTCCCGTACATCTGCCTCTACATTTGAGAAGTTGTTTTGATTTAAGGTGGACAAAAGTTAGGAAATCCAGATAAATCCGACCGAACCGGCTTAAATTTTCAAGCCGGAAGAGGAGCGGACTAGTCCCCTAGTGAGTCTTGAAGTTTTCACTCGGATCTGAAGCATTTTTGGGCCTAAGATGCTCGGGCCCAAATTGGCCCAAAACGCAAGAGAAATATAAAATTAAAAATTTCAAGGAAGTCATTTATTAGTTGTACACCTCAACAAAATCATAAAATTTGGAATTAACCATCAAATTGTCACTAATTTCTCTCCCCTTGGGAGAGCTTTTCCACTATTTCGGTTTTTACCTTTTACAAGCTCCTATTTTTTATTGGGTCAATATTTTAAAAACCTTAAACCTGGTACAAATATGATAAATCTTTTGACAATAAAAAATCATAAACTAGTACACTCGTGACAAATTTATCCCAACTTATCATAAAAAATCATAAACTGATATACTTGTGATAAATTTACCTCAAGCTAATTTATTCAACCGCAAAAAACTCCAAACTGGTATATTTGTAATAAATATATCATTCGTTAAATTAGATTAATATCACGAAAAATCACAAAAATTATATAACTATAACAAACAAAGAATAAAATCCAAACAGATACACTAATCAACTGTCACGTGTCATTTAACTTAATAATTTGACAATAAAATTTAACGGAAACTAATAAAGGGAAAATTTATCACAACTATACTAATTTAGGATAAATTTGTAGTTTTGGGTTATTAGTTTGGGGTAAATTTATCATAGGTGTATTAGTTTAAGATTTTTCAGGGTATTAACCCTTTTTATATCATCTTGGCTCAATTGTATAGAATAAAATTCAGGCTCCTAACTATTTCTGATATCTACCAAATAGTAATTAAAAAAAGTATTTTCTGTACATTTTTAGTTGCGTTCATTATTGCTCAAGCTATCTTCAATCTTATGCATTTTTTAGTGGCTATGTTTCATCTTCAATCTCTATTCTCTTCAACCATCTTCAACGGTGTTCCAGCTATCTTCAACCTACCTCACTCTCTTCCTTTATCTGTGTTCATCTTCAATCTTAGCCTCCTTTCTTCTTTTTGGATTGTCATGTTATTTCTAATTCATTCTTGTTAATCTCAGCTGCTTTTTTCTCGAGCTTTATTCAGTAACATTATCCTTCTTTACTTCTGCTCAATTTTATGTCTCTTTCATCTTGTTATTCGGAAATTGCTTCATCAAGCAATTACAAGGGCCGATAACATCCTTTCCATCGCAGAGGAATGGCAGAGGCTACGGCTCTGAACCTGGAGGTGGAGGGATAAGATTCCATAAATGTTCTTTAGGTGGGTGAGGTCTTAACGAAGAAATCCTTGAATTGGAATGCAATGCACAATATCTTGAAGAAGGCTCTCCTTGGGGTCAGAAATTTTAAAAAAGGATTTTAGCTTGCGAAATCCCTATTTTATATAAAATCTGGTTTAGGCTGTGATCCTGATGAAAATCAGGGCCCCTTCCAAAGACAAAAAGAAATGAGTTCTCCGCATGAATATCGATCACATTATAGAACTCACCTAGTAGGAATCAAAAGGTGCACGTTACTTCTTCTCATGCACTATATGCGATCAATCTGGCCATTTTGGACAAAATTGTCCTAATGCTATCAAAAGGGGCAACAAAATTTCCCGGGTATTCAATTCAACATCATCTTTTGTCTCCAACAAGATATTACCAAATGCATAGGTACCAAAGACGAAATGAACTTATCTTTTCATGTAGGCATCCGACCCATTGAAGATGAAGAGATAGAAATGTTATCTAAATAGCAAACTCATGACACATGACCGAAGTACCACTTAAATTCGTGACTCTCACGTGAGCTGATGGGGGAATGGGTAATTTCCGGAGAAAAAGGCAAAGGCAAAATCATAGACAAAGGAAGTGTCAAGCTTGGAACTCTAATCATTGAAGATATGTCCCAAGTAAAGTGCTTGAATCACAAATTGTTGAGCATTGGCCTACTTTGTGTTAAAGGCTACAAGATAAGCTTCAAAGAAGGAAAAAATATGTAAGATTGGACAAAATTTAAAATAAAATTCTCCGACGAAAGGTACGAAAGCACATACTATTAGATTTAGATGAAGCTAACCTTCTGCAGAATCATTGCCTTATCTCTGCTAGATGAAAGCAAGGTGGCACAAAAAGCTTAGGCCCCAGCTAATTTAATCGCTGGCTTTATTTCTGAAGGCAGCCACCGAAATAATACATTTCTTTGTTTTCGGCTCATCGATCCTCGAACAAATTGATTTTTCTTTCGGGCACGATAAATAAAAGGGAGAACGGACGACTATTTTGAAATTCTGGAGAGAGCTTGTGAGGACTTTCCATTCCTTCGCCTCCATAATCCAATGGGCATCCAAAAAGTCGTTCGCCATTTTCTCTTGGCTCGGATGTTTTCATTCTTTCGTCCTCTCCTTCACCACGCTTCCGACAGTCTTCATGGCTCGGCCCATGTCCCTCCCTGTGTTCGCCTTCGAACATGCAATGACGTCGGGTTATATTGGGCTTACAGGCCCGTTCCCTGACCTTTGTTCATAGCATCGAAGAACTCACGCTCATCCCTTCAACTTTGGTCCAGCAGATTCCAAGAGAGCACCAGGTTTTACACCCCATTAAACTCCAAACCTTTTACCGACCTAAAAAAAAACTCCAAACCTTTCCATAGATGGAATATTGAGCGTTTAATGACAAAAGAATAACAATTGAAAGAGAGTGAAGAAAGAATAGGATATATATGGAAAATAGCTATTAACCATCAATTCATTCCATCAAATTATATGGTATTTATTGCTCAAATCTAGTAGTTAATCTTAAATGATATGATATGATAGATTTTTTTTTTTTTTTGGGTCAAAATATTATATGATAGAATGGGCAAGAGAGGGAGAGAGGTGATGACTCAGCAAAATGACTAAAAAGTAAAAATCTGATTTTGGGTAGAGAAAGCTTGAGAATGCTCTAATAGCTTTCGCTTTCATATATTTTATAGATTGAAGTTATCTCAAGAACCTCTTTGGCTTGAATGCTAATGGGTTTTCCCAAGCTTATTTGAGCTTCTTTCGATAGACCATGCCCCCACGAAAACTTGAGCATGTCAGGTATTGATGATCCATCTCTTTTGGTTTATTCTAGAACATTTCTTCGAAGGAGTTAAGTCATTGGTGAATGCAATCTTGTGTTCATTTTGCCATAACTTGCGAAGAGAAAATATTGATTTTATAAGTTATATAGAACAACAAATTGAAAAGGAACTGAGATTGTGACACATGTCGCAAGTGGGGCCAAATATCAAACAAAATATTGAATTGAGCCGGCACTTCTCTCCTCTTCTCTCCATATAAATTGAGAGATCGTTCTCTCTTCCCGACACACTCTGTCTCTTCACCCGACTCTCTCCCACCGAGCCCTCATCCGACCGACGAATCACCACGCTTAGCCGATGAACTGCCACACCACCCCCCTGTCTCGAGCTCATCCTACTCTCTCTCTCTCTCTCTCTCTCTCTCTCTCTCTCTCTCTGCACCCCAACCCCCCCACCCCCCCCCCCTCCCCCGGTCGACGCTCTTGACTCTACACCATCTTGCTCCCTCCGTCGAACCATTGAGCCCTCGTCCAACTGACGAGCCATCATGCCGCCCCTCTGGCTCCGACTTTGGAATGCCCATTGCCTCCACCATCGTCGAACCATTGGCTCCTCTCTCTCTCCCTCGGAGTCACAACCGAGCTCTCCTCCAACGAACCACCGTGCAGCCTCTGCCTCCACCTCCGCCTTGAAAGGTTGCCTCCACCGTCGCCGAATCACAACAAACCACCGCGTCGCCTCTGGCTCTAACTCCCATCCAGCATGATCAAACCACAGCAGCAACTGAAGAGGAAACACCTGCCCAAACTAAGGCACGAGCCGATGCCTGTATGAAGATTGAAATGGAGAAGTTCTCGAGATTCTGAAACTCTTCAAACATTTCTGCTTAAACACGTGGAATAAGATGTGAATAAGCAGATCAAGGATTCGATAGAGGCCTCCTTAGGAACAAGCAAGGCCAAAGCTTTGTCTTACACTAAGAAGCTTAGTAAAGAAAGGTCCATCCATTTGTCGTACTGGTGTCAAACCAATTTGTTTCATATGTTGATTAAACTGTGGAATCTAAAAAAAGCATAAAGGTTCCCTGATTGTTCGATCATCAAACCATTCTCATCCCTAAGAAGATTGAGCCGAATAATCCAAAAAGTACCTCTCGAAAGCAATAGCGAAACAAACCCTAGAAACTGAGTCTACTTGGATAGCAAGAAGTTTTGATGAATATTGCAGACAATAAGGTATTCGACATCAAAAGACACCTCCCAAAACGTCTCAGTTAAATGGCTTAGCAAAGAGAATGAACAAAACACTGGTTGAGAGGGTAATACGCTTACTTTCATAGTCAAAGCTACTTGGATCCTTTTGGGAGTGAGGCTTTAAGTACAGTTGTGCATGTATTAAATCTTACTCCATGCATTCCTTTAGAGTTTGATATTCCTAACAAAGTTTGGACAGGCAAAAATGTTTCTTATGATTATTTGCGTATCTTTAGGTGTAAAGCATTTGTGCATATCCCCAAAAATGAGAGGTCTAAACTTGATGTGAAAACATGACAATGCATATTTATTGGTTATGGACAGGATATGCTTGGCTACAAATTTTATGATCCGCTTAAAAAAAAATTGTAAGAAGTAGAGATGTTATTTTTATGGAAAATCAAACAATAGAGGATACTGAGAAAGAATAGATGATTTCAGCAACATAGGTTAGTGATAATTTGGTTGATTTGAATTTAGTTCCTCTTACAAATATTCCTACACAGGTTGATAAAAAGCAGCAGGAAGTCAATGTTCCAAATAATGCGCATGCTCCTGAACATGTTGAAATAGATAATATTATTCATGAACTAGAGGCTCAATTAGATGTTCCACTGGATATTCCAGTCCGGAGATCTGTTAGAGATTGATGACCTTCCATCAGTTATTCTGAAGATGAGTATATATTATTGATTGATGCAGGTGAACCAGAGTGCTATGTAAAAGCAATAGAAGATAAGTATAAAAGTAATTGGTTTGATGCTATGCGAGTAAGATATAGTCACTTTATGATAATCATACTTTTGAATTGGTGAAGTTACCTAAAGGTAAAAAAGTTTTGAAGAAAAAGTGGGTATATAGGTTGAAGCAAGATGAACATACTTTACAACCATGGTACAAAGCTAGATTGGTTGTTAAGAGATTTGGTTAGAGAAAGGGTATTAATTTTGATGATATATTTTCTCTGATAGTGAAAATGTCTTCTATTCGTATGGTATTAGGCTCGGCAGCTAACCTAGATTTGGAAATTGAGCAAATGGATGTTAAAACAGCCTTCCTACATGGTGACTTAGAGGAAGAGATATACATGGAACAACCTGAGGGTTTTAAAATAAAAGAGAAAGAGGATTATGTATGCAAATTTAAGAAAAGTCTCTATGGCCTAAAACAAGCACCACGGCAGTGATATAAGTAATTTGCATCAGTTATGACAGAATAGGGCTATAAGAAGACTTTATCGGATAACTATGTGTTTGTCCAAAAATTTTCTGATGATGACTTTATTATTCTCTTGCTTTATGTTGATGATATGCTGATTGTTGGCAGGAATGCTCCTAGAATTGATTTATTGAAGAAGTCGTTGAGCAAGTCTTTTGCCATGAAAGACTTGGGCTCGGCAAACAGATTCTTGGCATTAGAATTAGCTGAGACAAAGATGCTAAGAAGTTGTTTTTGTTGCAAGAAAAATATATCGAGAAGATCCTTCAAAAATTTTACATGAACAAGGCTAAAGTGATTAATACTCCTCTTGTCGCCCACTTTAAGTTAAATATGAAGCAAAGTCATATGACTGATAAAGAAAAGAAAGATATGGAAAGTGTTCCATATGCTTCAGCTGTAGAAAGCTTAATGTATGCGATGGTATGTACATGCCTAGACTTGGTGCACGCAGTTGGCATTGTTAGTCGCTATTTATCAAATCCAAGCAAAGAGCACTGGTATGCAGTGAAGTGGATTATGAGGTATCTTCGAGGAACTTCAAATCTGAAACTCAGTTTCGGGACTGAGAAACTTGAGTTAGTTTGATACACAGATTTTGACTTGGCAGAAGATATTGATACTCGTAAATCTACTTCTGGTTATTTGATTTCTTTTGCGGGTGGAGCTGTGTCATGGAAGTCAAGATTGCAAAAGTTTGTTGCACTTTCTACAACCGAAGCTGAATTTATTGTAGCGAGTGAAGCTAGTAAAGAGATGCTATGGATGAAGAAGTTCTTAGAAAAACTTGGGTTCAAGCAAAAGAGGTACGTGCTATTTTGTAATAATCAAAGCACAATTCATCTTAGTAAGAATTCATCTTTTTATTATAGATCGAAACATATTGATGTTCAATATCATTGGATAAGGGATGTTCTAAATGAAAAATTGTTTGAACTTGAGAAAATTTATACGGATCATAATAGCTCTGATATGATGACGAACACTTTACCAAGAGAGAAGCTTGAACATTTCCGATTGATGGCAGAGATGGTGAATCCCTCCACATTGTCGTGAGGTGGAGATTTGTTAGCTAGGTTCACTCCTATATGGAGGAGGCCCAATGAGTTGCAAGCCCAAAAAAGGGCTTGAGCCTATATGATAAGTTATATGAGGAAATAGGGTTTCTCATTATCTATGTAAAGACGTAGCCGCAAAAAAAAAAAAAAAAAAAAAAAAAGGAAACAGTAACAAGAAAAAAAAAAGTAGAAAATATGAGGTTTTGGGCAATATTTAATTTACATCAAGCTGGTGTCGGAGGTCGATTCGTGATCCGATTGAGCGGAAATTTTGTCAGCATGTTCATGGCGCAATTTTATCAAATCTAAACAGTTTGATTTTCATTTGAAGGTTCATACATCAGGTTTTTCGTTGATTGATCAAAACCTGCGTTTTTTGTCAGATTTATCCTTAATCTCTTGTGAAGTTTATGTGTATTACCAAGAATTATGTTCTTAAGGTGTTTGCTGCTATGTACCTCTAGTATTTGCTAGAGAAGAACAATTTTGTTGATAGCAAAGAATTTCGGGTGGACTCCGATGCCGTGGTTTTTTATCTCCTCACATCGATGAGGTTTTCAACGTAAAAATCGTCTTGTGTTCGTGTGCTTGGTATTTATTTTGCTCTACTTTATCGATTCCTATTAGGTTTGCACAAGATGGGAGATTATTCTATTCCACTGTGTTGATTCGATATTGTTCGAATTGTTATCGTTCTCCCATCAATTAATACATAAGTCTTGTGCAGGATTCCATGTGATGCTTCCAGTAACAACAATATCCCCAAACATTCTATCTAACAAAACTTGAAGATCCGTATGTGTGTCTTTTGTTCTAAAAACTCTAACCTTAGGATTTTCCTATTATAATAAACATTTTCGTGAGTTTTATAGGAAAAAAAAAGATGAAATTAAAAGAAAATAACAAAAGAATGGGAAAAAATATGAATTTTCCTCTCCCGCCATTCATTACTTGCATCAGTAGTATTTTTTTTTAATTACATCCTAATCCAATTTCTTTTAGGACCAACGTCCTCCATCTTTTCCAATTTTCTTTAAAATTATTCCACTTACTCTTCATTTGACATTTATCATATTCTTTACCCCTTAGATCCTCAAACTTCTTAATTATAACCATCCATCCATCCATTTTATTGTTTGCAGGACAATTGTCATTGTCAATTTGTTCAATGCACAACTTACAAAAGGTTTCAATATCTTCAGGGCTCTAAAATGCATTTTCCTTTTATGAACTCGTCATCTACTAATAAATGCAACATAAAAAAAATAAAATGCAATTTCAGTTTAAAGACAATAGACAACAGATGCAATCCACACTGAACTACTTTTTTCAGTTTTAGATATTCATAACCTCAAGCTAAATTAAAAAGTGTGTAGTTAAGAGAAAATAACTTTAAAAGATGTCAACTTGAACTTATGAGTCAACATTTGTCATGTAATGATTACTACTAACTCCATTATATCATTGATTTACATGTTAATACCAACCCAAAGGTTTGTCTTTTATAGGTTGGTGTAAGATACTATTAAATTAGCCAAGCTGCATAGTCATATAAGCTTTTCCCTCAAACCATTTGAGAAAAACTATAATCCATATTATTGTAAGAAGGGATTTCATAATTCTCAAGAAAAAAAAATCATATGCAATATAGCCGACAAAGGAAGGGACTAACTTTTAAATTTGAGAAGAAAAACATCAACCTAGGCATATGCCATTATGATTACTTATATCATGGCAGCCTATATGGGTGAAGCTTTTTTGCTAGAGTGACAAAGAAAATGTTAAATTGACAAGTTATGCATACATGAAAACAAAAAAAAAAAAAAAAAAAAAAAAGACTTCATGAACTCAATAGGAAAATGACAATCAACTTAAGCTTGCAAAATTAATAGTGACTTTACCTGATTAAAATTTTTTGCAGATTGGCTTTGTCAATAATAAGCAGCAAAAACCTTGGCTTTGTCAATAGTAAGCAACAAAAACATGATTTTATCTACAAATGGCAAAAAAATCAGCAAGCTTGAACAAAACAAAGATATCTTCCAGTTGCACAAGCACATAAGAGAAACGAGGCTGCACACGTTAACATTCTAGCAGCGCAGCTAAAGCAAGGAGAACATTAATGAAACTTTTTCAACAAATCAGAGTTATCGAGATAAACATTGAGTTCAAGATAGATAAATTGGGACTGCTTTTAAAGACAAGCCGCAGCACTAATTAGGACTTCCTTGCCTTGGATTAAACTAGCAATGAACATTTTATTGGATGCAATCTAGCTAGATACGACATTTACCCATGTAATCTTAACATCACTGTTGTAATCATTTAGATGCATAATTCTACAAATATGTATCTCCAAATTGTCCCATGATGCGATTTCACCTAGCTTTTGTCTCCATTAGACACATATAATTTAGGCTAACAAGCAAGATCTTAGGAGTGGACACACTAAAAAACACTTAGGCACGACCACACTCCAAACACAGCCCCTGCCACATATATGGTCAAGAACCAACCAAGTATTAACAGAGGAATGAATTCCTTCCGAGAAACATGAACCAAAAGAAATCACCTTTACTAAATCAACAACACCAATCAAACTTAGCACGCCTTAGCTAATTACTGAGTCTAAAACGTTACTGAGTCAAGTCAAGTAGAAATGACAAATGACAATAACAAGTGAAGAACAAATCCATAGCCACAGGTCCTCCTAAATCGAATGGATTATCATAAGAAAGTAGCAAGAGCCAAAAAGACAAGGTGAATCGAGTAAATTGACTATGGAGCAAATTGACTCAAAATGTGACATCCTAGATTTTCAACTCTGTTTTCTACTGAATAAATATGGCATTTCATTGACGCGCCTATACCGTGCAAAAAAAAAAAATTGATGCGCCTATAGGGCTGTTCTTAGAGCTTATCACTCTTGGGATACCTAGACTATCGGGGGAAAACCAATAAGGATTTTAAGGCAAATAAACTTGAGAATTTGACTAGGAAACAGCTTCTTGGCCATGTCTATCTTAAGATGTCAACACAGCATAGTATAAAATCGATTTGAAATCAGAGATAGGCTTGTTCGACAGAGATGTGTGGCCAATCGTGGGTGACACCGCTAAATTGGAAAATTTCCGTCAACCGGCACTAGACTGATTTTTTTTTTTGGTGACCCAGGGAACCTCCGTGCGCCGCTTCACGGTGGAGTAAACCCTGGGGTGAATTGGGCCCCCACCACTGACCAAGCCACAAGTGAATCGTGCGTTTGCGGACGCGGAGTCTCGAACCCTTCCCCCGGCGGATGGGGTACCAAGCCTTAACCATCACGGCTACCGCGGGCGGTGGTCTGATTTTCTTATTGTTTGCTCTAAAAATGCATAAAAGTTACCCGATAGCCTAAGTCACGCTAAAAATGCGTCAAATAGAAATTAATCATGAATTTGAGTCCGATTTTAGAAATTGAAGATTTTTCCATGTCACAATAAATTCTAAAAGCGACGACTCAGTCTTAGAAGATTTTTCAAAGATTCCAGATTTTTATGGAAAATTGTTTGGACGTCGCGAAAATTAATAGAAATTCGTATGGACTAAATTTAAGCGAGTTTGGACTTTCAAGTGGAGCCTTTGGGTGTTGGGTACTTACTGAAAATTCTACGGGATTTATCTTTATCAAAATTGGACTTCGATTTGGAGATTCGGTGGATAAATTGAAACCAAAATTTGGAAATTCGGAAGCTATGGCTTGAGGGCTGATTTTTGGCATCAATTTGGTTTAATTTGTGGAATTTCAAGCTAGAAAGAAATAAGGGACATTGAGATAAGTTTGAGGACAAAAGGGGGGACCAAGCATTTAAGTTATTGGCTAAGGCTGTGGACTTTTTGGTCTCTCTCTCTTCTAGCTTGTTGGACAAGCTCGATCGACTCCCCTCCTCCATGTCCTTCGCGTGGACGCCACACCACAAAGCAGCTACCTTTATTTCCTTTCCATCTTTTATTTTCCTTTGGCCCTGCAAAACCCCCCACCGAACAACCTTCTTTTATTTTTCCTTCATCTTTGCCACTTGTTGAAGCCAGCCCCACCATCCCACTGTCATCTCATGTCCAATGCACATCCTTCATCTAGTCAACAAGCTACGTTTGGTTGACCCCCAAAACTCCACATCCCTCTACCATCTCATGTCTGAAGCTCCATCTTCGACGAAGCAACCCCAACGCTTTGTACCCACATGTCCAGTGAAGACCGTAATCGTCTCTCTCTCCTTAGTCCGTGTCACTCATAGCTGCGGCCTCTTCTCGCGTCCATCCAGCTCCACGGACGAAGCTGCTTCACGTCCCCACGCCTAGTCAAGCAAGGAAGCCCAGCAATTGACCACCCATCTCACGCCGTCAAGCAACCTTCATCTCCACCGAAAATTCCTACTTCATTCCCCGTGTCCTCTTCCCACTTGGTCGATTTTTAGCATCAACGATCGAGGCAAACCTTACTGCCAATCAATTCACGATCTCTCCTCCAACTGCCAACGTCCATCGAGCGTTCCTCACACTGCCAGCACACCAGTCAACACGGCAAAACGTTGTTGACTCCCTGGAGCCAACAACCCACCGAGAACTCAGCATCCACCGAAGCTGCAGCAGTTTCGTGTCTTTTCCTAGTGTGGTCTTCACATCTGTCGCTTCATTGGTTCCTTCGATGTTGGTATCTCCATCTTGTTGCTTGAGATCAACCGAAGCAGAACACGCCAGCGCAGCAACTCCACGCGGCCAACGTGCAGCTATTCCTCAAGTCTTCCATGTGTGCAGCCAACAGAAGCAACTCAACCAACGAAGCCGCCATCTTCAGTCAACAATCGAGCTCCTCCTCTCCTTACTTGACCCATTTTTGTCCACCGAAGCGACGGAGCTGTCCATGTGCGTCTCGGCCCACCAAGACCAACACGTTTGCAGCCTAGCAATTGGCCCACATCCAGTAGCTTCGGTCTTCTCTAGCAATGCATGTCCTTGGCCCAAGTGAACTTCAGAAGCAGCAGCCCATTTGATGTCTTCAGCCCATTGGAGTTTGGCCCAGCAAATTCTTTTGTTGCTCGGCCCAGCTCATAAAGATTGGCCCATCTAAAGCAAGCCCATCAACTGTTCTCAACCCAGCAAGTTGTTATTTGCTCAGTTCAGCCCATAGTCCAGTGAATCCAGCAAGTTCCTTTGAAGCCCAAGCCCGCGAGGCAAGATCTTTGGGCCCGACCCGAGTGTCTATCGACACCGCTGAAATTTTGGAATTCAGCCGCTGTTGCGTCGCCATCGCAGTGTTCCAGTCTTCGCTTTACTCAAGTGAATTTTACTCACTAATGCTTTCTTAGTTTGCTAATGATGCTTAAGAGTTGATTAGATTTAATTAAGTGTAATTATGTTGTTAGATTAGTTTAGAACAATTAAATTAGTGATTTAATTATGCGTGTTAGGTGGTTAGACTTAGTCATTAGCAAGTAGAGAGCTTCTAATATTTATTGAATACATCTCAGGATTTTCCCAACCCATTTCGGGTTCCAATTAGGCATCACGGGCCTAAAATGGATTTTTAATATTTATTTATTTATTTTTTGAAATTAATTATTTAATTATTTATTTTTCCAGAAATTCAACCGGGATGGCCGATGACTGGAATTTCATGCTAATTGTCGTGGCACAGTCCGTTTATTTAATTGAGCTTCAATTTGTATGGAATTGATTTAAATTGTGAATTTTAAAATATGTTCCTATTGAGTTGATTTGATTATTTGATTGAGAAATAATTGTGTATCAATAGTAGATTAGCAAACTATAGAGAGAGGTGTTGTTTCATAGTGGAATCACAGTAGAAAGTAAATCACCTCGAGAAGGATACGTGGCTCGGTGATTAAGTATTGGCATCTAAAAAGGGCACGTGACTCGGTGATCTTGATGCCTTAGAGAATGCACATGGGCCCGACGTTTCGGAATGGCATCTAAAAGGACACGAGGCTCAGTGATCTAATGCGTCACTTTGGTGAACTAGTACCTTAGAGAATGCACGTGGGTCCAGTATTCGAGAATGGCATCTAAAATGGCACGTGGCTCGGTGACTTGATGTACCACATTGGCAAAGAGATCGCCTTAGAGAATGCACATGGGCCCAAGGTTTGAGGCACTTGGCTTGGAGACTTTGTATGTCGTCCTGGAGAATGCGCGTGGCGTGACTTCTAGATATGATTTGGGTGATATGTAATTGATCGATTCGATTTATTTAAGTAAGTGGGTGCCTATTATGAATTGTGCTAATATGCAGGTGGAATCTGAGGCCAAAGTAAGTCATCTGACTCGTGTTGTGCATAGGCAACCCTAAGATGTATTAGTTTACTAATCGGGTCTTAAGGGGATAGAACTTGCTGAGACGTTGTCCCATTGGTTATTGAATAACCATTTCAGGTCCCCAAGTGCAATAGACTTGGATTTTGATGTGGCATCCCAAAATTCGAGTCACCCTCTAGAGGGAATTAAATCCAATAATTAAATAATGAAATTACCTATGGTTTATGTTTTAGCCATTAGTTTTCTTAAGGCTATGTGTTATATGCTTGTGTTCATGAATTTTTAAATTAGAACTATAGGATAAATTAATGAGAATAATTTATGCTTGGCTATGCACCTCATAAAATTAAATTCCTATAAATAAAATGTTACAAGACTTTGGCCATGCGGGTTTTAAAATTTAAAATTTATAGAAGAAAGTATCAAAGGGAAAAATTTAATTTTATTTAGGTTTGGGCCTTAGGCCCGTTGGCCTAAGCCTTAGTGGGCCAAGCTGGTCGGCCCAATTAGGCCCGCGAATGGGGTTGCTGTCGCCGACCCATTGAGGCCCATGAAGTGGCATTGACTGTGAGAGGGGGAAGGAATGGCTTGCCCATTTGCACGCCCAATTGCTCCCAAAGCCCAAGCCCATGCATGTGTTGTGACAAGTGGCAAGAGGAGATGGCATGCATTGGTCAATTGGGGAGGCAAGCTAATGATGAGGTTTAGGGGATATAAAAGAGAAGAGGAGAGAGAGGGGTGGCCGGTTGTTCGGCCAAGAGAGAAAGGGAGAGAGAGAGAGAGAGAACCGTGCGAGAGAGAGGGAGAGAGTGTGGCCGAGAGAGGAGAAGCCGAGAGGGAGAGGAAGGAGTCGCCACCGCACGCCGCCCGCTCGTCCGCCGTGTGCCGCCTGTTCGCCACCGTGTGCCGCCGTTCGTTCAGTCTAGAGGCAAGTTGCGAATCCACTTTCTACTCTTGCACCAATGTCTTGCATGTATGGTCGGAATCTAGGACATTTGGAGGCGTGGGAGTGAAGCTAATGTGTTTTGTTCTTGAGTTGCATGCTGTTTTCACATGAACCGTTTGAGTCAGAACCTTGTGAGAGCTTGCATGCATGTATTGAGTTAGATTTTGACTTTGATCTCTTCATGAAAGTTGTAGCTAACATCTTAAACTATAATATACTAAAATTTGGTAAAAAATAATGGAGATTTGAGGGGTCAAACTCTCATCCTACGGGAACATCAGATCTGGAACGATTTCACTGACCTTTCGGTGGATTTATGGTTGCATGTTGATATTTAATAAGAATATCTTTTCGACTTCTTCATGAAAATTGTGGAGAACATCTTGAAGTTTAACATAATAAAATTTGAAGCAAAATTAACAAGCACAACCTAGTAAATCGACTTACTCTTGAAGACAGTAAATCTGGAGACATGGTACAGGACACCCGAGATTTCATGGACCCATATGATGACTATACTCTGGATATTTGACTTAAATCCCTTCATGAAACTTGTAGAGAACATATTGAAGTAAAGTATACCCAAATTTCAGAGGAAATGAAGAAGTATAAGTGGGTAAAAACTCAGTATTTCGGAGAACCATGCACTGGAAGTTTCGGTGTTAGATCCAGAAGTTTCGTGTGACTTTATAAAATAATATAAAAATAATTTGGCTTAGAAGTCTTCATGAAAAATCTACTTTAGTGTCTTGGATATAACCTGGTAAAATTTCATAATTTTCGGAGGTCGTTTGGATATTTTAATCAAATTATTTCGGAAACCGGGCATTCTGTTTTTATCCGAAATTACATGTTGTATTTGTGGGAATTATAATTTTGTGTGGAATTCGATTGGCCTTGTGTTTTTCATGGAATTATTACCCTGCTGTCTTGTCTATCACTAGCATTAATTTCATGATTTTTGAAGATCATATGGATATTTAATTTAAATATTTTCAAAAATGGTACAAGCTGGAATTTAAATAAATTTAAAAATAAAGAGGGGCATGATAAATGGACTATTTTAAATTGTATGAATTTCATGAATTTTATCTTTATGGACGATCAAAGTATGAAAGTGATTTTGTTTGCCATTACATCATGTGCCACGTTAAGTTGAGACCTAAATTGGTAAACATGATCAATGATAAATGAGGAATCTGTTTGTGGCGGATGATAATGCCCTGGGAGTATCAGGATGCCCGGAATGGGGGGTGCCGAATGCCTGGAATGTATAGAGATACATGGTTGGATGGCCCTGGGAGTATTAGGATGCCCGGAATGGTTGGGTGCCGGAAGCCTCGGAGGTCTTTGCCCGAGGGGATGCCTCGTGATGCTAGTTGGGATGCGAGATGCCTGGAATGTGGGGGTGCCGGATGCTCGATGGCCTTAAATGGCTGAATGCCGGAGGTTTTTCTCGCGATACCAAGATGGGGTGCGAGTGTAAAGTATGAGATGAAATTGATGATCTTGAGGAAGGGTGATGAGGTGATCGAATTGAAAGTTAAAAGTGGAAATTGAATCATACATACATGACATGATATGATGATGATCAGTTATGGCATGATGATATGCATGTATGATATGATGATGCCATGATGACAATGACATGTGTATGATAGGATGATGTCATGATGATGATGATATATGATATGATATGATGATGATACGTCTAGGACATAATGATGATGGCATATATATGATATGATGGCAACCTATAATATGATGATACATGTGTATGACATGATGATGATAACCTGTGACATGACGACATTTATGTGTTATGATTGTGATGAAGATGTATGATGGTAAATGCATGGCTTCGAGGTAAGACTGCTTGGATGCATGATTAACATGTATGATGTTGTGCTTGTATTGCTTGTTGCAATGAGTGGTTATTGGATTTCCTTTACCTGCCAAGTGGTTGTACTCACCTCTTTGGGGACCAACATTTCAGATTAGCAGCATTCCTCTCCCTGCTGTCACGCGGGGCGTATTTTACAGCATACCTTCGGATGTAGAGGTCGAGTGCGAGGAGTTTGGCTGTCCCTCTGTTCCTGGTCCAATGTATATTCGAGTGCGCTATTTAGTTATGTACGTTGTGGGCCTAGCTAGGGGCTCTGTTGTCCAAGAGTTCATATCCGTTCATGTTCGACGTGATGGAGTGATGCGTGGGATGTTGCCGCCGCCACCACCTGATGCATCGGGATGGGTGTGAGGGCCCATGCGTGACAAGTAAGAGTTGAAACTTCTTAGGGATGGTTAATCGACTCTAGCGATGAGGGATCTTACACGTTAGTCGTAGTGGGTCGAGTGTTTCTTTTTGAGTTTTAGGCCGAGTATGACTAAGTCCTGGCCTTTCTTTTGATGTACCGATCCAAGGAAACCCATCTTGAAAATATATAAATAAAGTATCATTGCTATATTTTATTATGACGTTTAATGGTATGCAATTGTATCATGGTTGATGGAGGGTGAGATGGCGATATTATATTTTGCTTCCGCTAATGAGTCGCGCTAGGACCGCTTTAAAAAAAAATAAAAAAAATCTGTCTATGATTTGCGACGCTTCGGCTAAGAGATGTAACTAGGTGTAACGCCAGGTGTCTGTGGCAACCCTAGGTGGTTTGGGGTGTCACAGACGGCCTTTTTGGTATCGGAGCAAGTGATTTTAGGTGGAGTGATAAGGAGCCTCTTTTGGAAATTGAGGAACATGATGACAATGCACACCATAGGATATAAAACGAAATAATTGAATAACGGGTGATGAGTATTCACTCGTAGATCCCTAGTAGTTAATTTTGAGTTGCCTTTAAGTACCAGTAACATGTATATGTTACTTATGTAATAATAGTAGTTGCTTTGAATGGAGGCAGTGAGTCTCAGATTATTCCTAAGACAATGCTTGGAAATTGCAGGAAAGTCATGGTGCGAGCTGGAAGTGCTCATCCATCGAGGGCGAAAGCCTCTACTGCAAGGACTGAACCCCGAATAGAAGACATCCTGCAGGCATTTGCCAATATTGAAAATCTGATGGAAAGGCAGGCGCAGCAACAACCTGGAGTAGAATGCCGTACTCAAGGACTGGTAGAGCAATTTCTAAAGCTGAAGCCACCTAAGTTCAATGGAAAGGGAAGTCCTGAGGAGGCGGAGCAATGGATTGATAGGATGGAACGAATTTTTCGGCTGTTGGACTGCACTGATGCTGAGAAAATAACTTTGGCAGAGTACCAGCTGGAGGGAAATGCAAAGTTTTGGTAGAGAGCTTCGAAGAACATAATCTTTCCACCAGGTATTGATGTTAACTGGGAGGAGTTTGTGAGAGCCTTCAATAGAGAGCATTTTTCAGACTATGCTAAGGATAGGAAAATTACATAATTTGTTCAACTAGAACAAAAGGAGTTGACAGTAGACCAGTATGAGGCTAGATTTTCTGAACTGTCTAGATATGCTCCTAGATTGATTGAGGATCAGGAGAAAAAGGCTAAGAGATTTCTGAAAGGGCTAAGGACTGACATTAGAAAGCAACTAGTGCATTTGAACATAAGAGATTATAATGAAATTTATGAAAGGGTACAGTTGGTGGAGCAGGAGCTATTAAGAGAACGGTCGGAGTTTAAGAAACCGTTGAATTTTAATGATGTGAGAAGGGGTAAGAGACCCTATTCTGGTCAAGGTCAGACCTGGAATGTGAAGAAGACGAGTAATTTTGGAAATTTTGGGGGAGCGAGAAGTGGTCTAAATATAGGGAAAGCACCCTATCAGCATGGCGTTTGTCAAAAGTGTAATGGGTGACATGATCCAGGACCTTGCAATGGACAACTAAAGTGTTTTGGTTGTGGACAAGTGGGTCATCTTAGGAGAAGTTGCCCATAAGAAAGGTCGCAAGTGACTATTGGCTCGGTGCGACAGGGATATCAAAGTGCTATTAGATCAAATTTACAAAGGAATCTTTAGAGGCCACAAGTACAAGGAAGGGTGTATGTGGTCACCCAAGAGGAAGCAAAAGCTTCCAAAAATGTTATCTCAGGTACGATCCTCATCAATGGTGAAAAGGCATATGCATTGTTTGATACGGGTGCAACGCATTCATTTGTGTCTAAAAGGTATAGACGTTTGAATAAGATAGAAGTTATGCCTTTTGAAACGCCTCTTTGTGTTTCCACGCCTTTAAAGGATATGGTATTGTCTACACTAATGTGTGGAAATTGTAAGATATCAATGGGAGGAAAAGATATGGAAATAGACTTGGTTGTAATGGCTATGTATGATTTTGATGTTATTATAGGAATGGACTGGCTTCGTAAGTATTGGGCTAGAATAGATTGTTATAGAAGAGTAGTCCAATTTGTTTTACCTGATCAGTCTAATAGTGAATTTTTAGGAGGTCAGACCCATATTCCTGTAGCACTTATTTCGGCAGTAGAAGCCTGTAAGTTACTTGACAAAGGATGTCAAGGGTACCTAGCCATAGTTAGAGATTATGCAAGGGAGGAGCCTAAACTTGAGAGAGTTCGTGTAGTTAACGAATTTCAAGATGTATTTCCTGAGGAATTGCCTAGATTGCCGCCAGAGCGAGAGATTGAGTTTAAAATTAAATTAATGCTTGGAACAGGACCAATATCAAAAGCCCCATATAGGATGGCCTTAGTCGAATTGAAGGAATTGAAAGTGCAACTACAGGAGTTGCTTGACAAAGGATTCATTAGACCAAGTGCTTCGTCTTGGGGTGCACCGGTCTTGTTTGTGAAAAAGAAAGATGGATCGATGCGCTTGCTTGTGCATTGATTATAGGCAGCTAAACCAGGTAACCATTAAAAATAAGTACCCTTTGCCTAGAATTGATGACATGTGTGACCAACTCCAAGGAAGTTTGGTCTTCTCTAAGATTGACTTAAGGTCGGGATACCATCAGTTAAGAATTAAGAAAGAGGACATTTCTAAGACTGCGTTTAGGACTCGTTATGGATACTACGAGTTCCTTGTTATGCCATTTGGATTGACTAATGTGCCGGCTGCATTTATGGATTTAATGAATAGGATATTTAAGTCCTATTTAGACTAGTTTGTGATTGTATTTATTGATGATATTATGGTATATTCAACAAGGCCTAAAGAGCATGAGCAACATTTGAGGATAGTTTTGCAGACCCTGAGAGAGCATAAGTTGTATGCCAAGTTTAGTAAGTGTGAGTTTTGGCTGGACCAGATAATATTTTTAGGGCATGTGGTGTCAGGAAAAGGAATTGCAGTAGACCCGACAAAAGTTGAAATGGTAGTAAATTGGCCGAGACCGACGACGCCCATTGAAATACAAAGTTTCTTAGGATTGGCTGGTTATTATAGGAGGTTTATTGAAGGATTTTCACGACCGGCGGGTCCTTTAACTAAGTTGACCCGAAAGAATGTAAAATTTGAATGGAATGGGGAATGTGAAAGGAGTTTTCAGGAGCTTAAAAGGAAATTGACCTCAGCTCCAATCCTGACTATACCTACTGGACCTGATAGTTTTACAGTATATAGTGATGAATCTCACAAAGGACTATGATGTGTTTTGATGCAGCATGGCAAGGTCATAGCCTATGCATCTAGACAATTAAAACCCCATGAACTGAACTACCCAACGCATGATTTAGAGCTAGCAGCTATAGTGTTTTCCTTGAAGATATGGAGACACTATTTATATGGGGAGAAATTTGAGATTTATACGGATCATAAGAGTTTGAAATATCTATTCTCACAAAAGGAATTGAACATGAGACAAAGGAGGTGGATGGAATTGTTAAAGGATTATGATTGTGAGATAAGATATCATCTAGGGAAAGCGAATAGGGTAGCGGATGCTCTTAGTCGTAAGTCGGCTATGGAGATGGCTAGTTTAAGGATGGCAGAATGGGGATTGTTAAAGTCTGTAGCAGACTCATAATTTAAATTGGAAATGGATTGTCGTACTGGTATGCTTAGTGCATTAAGAATAGAACCCGAGATTATTCAGAACATTAAAATCCTGCAAGAATATGACCCAGAGATTTTGAAAGTAAAGGATGCTGTGTCTTTAGGAAAAAGACCAGAATTTCAAGTCTCTAACGATGGAATAGTAAGATGTCAAGGACAACTTTGTGTTCCCGACAATGAAGAATTAAGGAAGGAAATTTTGTTAGAGGCGCATAAAAGTAATTATAGTATTCATCCGGGTAGTACAAAGATGTACAGGAATTTGCGTCAGCAATTTTGGTGGAATAGTATGAAGGCAGATACGGCTAAGCATGTTTCTCAATGTTTGACGTGCCAGCAAGTAAAAGCGGAGCATTGTAAACCCGCAAGACTCTTGAGACCATTAGACATACCAGAATGGAAATGGGAACATATAACGATGGACTTTATACAAGGATGGCTAAGGACGTCAAGTAGTCATGATTTTATCTGGGTTATAGTGGACCGTTTGACTAAATCGACTCATTTCCTAGCGATTCGCATGGACTACCCAATGGACAAATATGCGGACATGTATGTAAGTCAAGTAATACGCCTGCATGGTGTTCCAGTGACTATTACTTCAGATCGAGATTCAAGATTTACTTCGAACTTTTGGCAAAGTCTTCAAATTGCATTAGGAACTAAACTTCAGTTTAGTACTGCTTTTCATCCCCAGACAAATGGACAATCAAAAAGAGCAATTCAGACATTAAAGGATATGTTGACAGCTTGTGTAATTGATTTCAAAGGGAATTGGGATGAAAGATTGCATTTGGTGGAATTTGCCTATAATAATAGTTTTCATAAAAGTATAGACATGGCTCCCTATGAAGCATTATATGGAAGGAGATGTAGGACTCCTGTTTGTTGGAATGAAGTAGGTGAAAAGAAATTGACAGGACCTGAACTGGTACAAGTTACCACTGAAGCTGTTGAAATCATCAAGAAAAGACTTAAAACAGCTCAGAGTAGGCAGAAAGACTACGCAGATAGGCGTAGAAGGCCTTTGGAATTTAGCACAAGAGATCATGTATTCCCTAAGGTATCTCCAATGAAAGGGATATCTCGATTTGAGATGAAGGGTAAGTTGAGCCCTAGATTTGTTGGACCTTTTGAAATACTCGAAAGGATAAGGGATGTAGCTTATCGCTTAGCGCTACCTCCTAAGTTAGGGAATTTGCATGATGTCTTTCATGTATCGATGTTGAGGAAGTATCAACCAGATCCTAGTCACATACTCGATCATGAAGCCATCAAAGTGGATGAGAAAGTGAGGTACATTGAAGAGCTTGTACAGATACCGGATCGGAAGGAACAAATTCTTAGGACTAAGAAGATCCCTTTGGTTAAGGTATTATGGCGACATCATGATATGGAGGAAGCCACATGGGAAAGTGAGGATTAGATGAAGGAAAAGTACCCGTATTTGTTTCAAGAAGGCACGAGTGGTGTCTAATTTCGATGACGAAATTCTCTAAGGAGGGGAGAATTGTGGCATCCCAAAATTCGAGTCACCCTTTAGAGGGAATTAAATCCAATAATTAGGTAATGAAATTACCTATGGTTTATATTTTAGCCATTAGTTTTCTTAAGGTTATATGTTATATGCTTGTGTTCATGAATTTTTAAATTAGAACTATAGGATAAATTAATGAGAATAATCTATGCTTGGCTACGCACCTCATAAAATTTAATTCCTATAAATAAAATGTTACAAGACTTTGGCCATGCGGGTTTTAAAATTTAAAATTTATAGAAGAAAGTATAAAAGGGAAAATTTTAATTTAATTTAGGTTTGGGCCTTAGGCCCATTGGCCTAAGCCTTAGTGGGCCAAGCTGGTCGGCCCAATTGGGCCCGCGGATAGGGCTGCTATCACCGGCCTATTGAGGCCCATGACATGGTGTCGACCGTGAGAGGGGGAAGGAATGGCCGGTCCATTTGCTGGCCCAATTTCTCCTAAAGCCCAAGCCCATGCATGTGTTGTGACAAGTGGCAAGAGGAGATGGCATGCATTGGTCAATTGGGGAGGCAAGCTAATGATGAGGTTTAGGGGATGTAAAAGAGAAGAGGAGAGAGAGGGGTGGCCGGTTGTTCGGCCAAGAGAGAAAGGGAGAGAGAGAGAGAGAGAGAGAGAGAGAGAGAACCGTGCGAGAGAGAGGGAGAGAGTGTGGCCGAGAGAGGAGAAGCCGAGAGGGAGAGGAAGGAGTCGCCACCGCACGCCGCCCGCTCGTCCGCCGTGTGCCGCCTGTTCGCCACCGTGTGCCGTCGTTCGTTCAGTCTAGAGGCAAGTTGGGAATCCACTTTCTACTCTTGCACCAATTTCTTGCATGTATGGTCGGAATCTAGGACATTTGGAGGCGTGGGAGTGAAGCTAATGTGTTTTGTTCTTGAGTTGCATGCTGTTTTCACATGAACCGTTTGAGTCAGAACTTTGTGAGAGCTTGCATGCATGTATTGAGTTAGATTTTGACTTTGATCTCTTCATGAAAGTTGTATCTAACATCTTAAACTATAATATACTAAAATTTGGTAAAAAATAATGGAGATTTGAGGGGTCAAACTCTCATCCTACGGAAACATCAAATCTGGAGCGATTTCACTGACCTTTCGGTGGATTTATGGTTGCATGTTGATATTTACTAAGAATATCTTTTCGACTTCTTCATGAAAATTGTGGAGAACATCTTGAAGTTTAACATAATAAAATTTGAAGCAAAATTAACAAGCACAACCTAGTAAATCGACTTACTCTTGAAGACAGTAAATCTGGAGACATGGTACAGGACACCCGAGATTTCATGGACCCATATGATGACTATACTCTGGATATTTGACTTAAATCCCTTCATGAAACTTGTAGAGAACATCTTGAAGTAAAGCATACCCAAATTTCAGAGGAAAAGAAGAAGTATAAGTGAGTAAAAACTCAGTATTTCGGAGAACCATGCACTGGACGTTTCGGTGTTAGATCCAGAAGCTTCGTGTGACTTTATAATAATTTGGCTTAGAAGTCTTCATGAAAAATCTACTTTAGTGTCTTGGATATAACCTGGTAAAATTTCGTAATTTTCGGAGGTCGTTTGGATATTTTAATCAAATTATTTCGGAAACTGGGCATTCTGTTTTTATCCGAAATTACATGTTGTATTTGTGGGAATTATAATTTTGTGTGGAATTCGATTGGCCTTGTGTTTTTCATGGAATTATTACCCTGTTGTCTTGTCTATCACTAGCATTAATTTCATGATTTTTGAAAATCATATGGATATTTAATTTAAATATTTTCAAAAATGGTACAAGCTGGAATTTAAATAAATTTAAAAAATAAAGGGGGCATGATAAATGGACTATTTTAAATTGTATGAATTTCATGAATTTTATCTTTATGGATGATCAAAGTATGAAAGTGATTTTGTTTGCCATTACATCATGTGCCACGTTAAGTTGAGACCTAAATTGGTAAACATGATCAATGATAAATGAGGAATCTGTTTGTGGCGGATGATAATGCCCTGGGAGTATCAGGATGCCCGGAATGGGGGGTGCCGAATGCCCAAAATGTATAAAGATACATGGCTGGATGGCCCTGGGAGTATCAGGATGCCCGGAATGGTTGGGTGCCGAAAGCCTCGGAGGTCTTTGCCTGAGGGGATGCCTCGTGATGCCTATTGATGCGAGATGCCCGGAATGTGGGGGTGCCGGATGCCCGGTGGCCTTAAATGGCTGAATGCCGGAGGTTTTTCTCGCGATGCCAGGATGGGGTGCGAGTGTAAAGTATGAGATGAAATTAATGATCTTGAGAAAGGGTGATGATGTGATCGAATTGAAAGTTAAAAGTGGAAATTGAATCATGCATACATGACATGATATGATGATGATCACCTGTGGCATGATGACATGATATGATGATGATCAGTTATAGCATGATGATATGCATGTATGATATGATGATGCCATGATGACGATGATATGTGTATGATAGGATGATGTCATGATGATGGTGATATATGATATGATATGATGATGATACATCTAAGACATAATGATGATGGCATATGTATGATATGATGGCGACCTATAATATGATGATACATGTGTATGACATGATGATGATAACCTATGACATGATGACATGTATGTGTTATGATTGTGATGAAGATGTATGATGGTAAATGCATGGCTTCGAGGTAAGACTGCTTGGATGCATGATTAACGTGTATGATGTTGTGCTTGTATTGCTTGTTGCAATGAGTGGTTATTGGATTTCCTTTACCTGCTGAGTGGTTGTACTCACCCCTTTGGGGACCAACATTTCAGATTAGCAGCATGCCGCTCCCTGCTGTCGCGCGGCGCGTATTTTACGGCATACCTTCGGATGTAGAAGTTGAGTGTGAGGAGTTTGACTGTCCCGCTGTTCCTGGTCTGACATATATTCGAGTGCGCTGTTTAGTTATGTACGATGTGGGCCTAGCAGAGCCCAGGAGTTCATATCCGTCCATGTTCAACCTGATGGAGTGATGCGTGGGATGTTGCCGCCACCACCACCTGATGCACCGAGATAGGTGTGAGGGCCCATCGTGACAAGTAGGAGCTGAAATTTTTTAGGGATGGTTAGCCGACACTAGCGATGGGGGATCTTACACATTAGTCGTAGTGGGTCGAGTGTTTCTTTTTGAGTTTTAGGCCGAGTATGACTGAGTCCTGGCCTTTCTTTTAACGTACCGACCCAAGGAAACCCATCTTGAAAATATGTAAATAAAGTGTCGTGGCTGTCTTTTATTATAACGTTTAGTGGTGTGCAATTGTATCATGGTTGATGGAGGGTGAGATGGTGATATTATATTTTCCTTCTGCTAATGAGTCGCGCTAGGACCACTTTCAAAAAAAATAAAAAAAATCTGTCTATGATTTGCGACGCTTCGGCTAAGAGATGTAACTAGGTGTAACGCCAGGTGTCTGTGGCGACCCTAGGTGGTTCAGGGTGTCACATTTGAAAATCTCGAAAGTTCGGTACAGTCTGCTGAAGGCTCCAGTTGGAGTGTGGAGAATGATGAAGAGGAAGACGGGGACCTGTAGCTTGTAGAACCCCACTTCTGCTTGTAGACCTTATTTATTAATCTGGCTTAATGTGAATTAAACTTAATAGTTCATCTTGTATATAAGAGTGAAGGTTTTTAAGAGTTTGAAATATAGTCCTACTGTTCTATCACAATGTTTTATTGTCTGGGGATTTTAATTTCTTCCGCATGTGCATATGAAAATAAAAGGGTCGGCGATACGTCCTGGGATATCGCAAATTGTTAAATGACCATGGTGAGGGATGGGCGCGTGCCCAAGGATCGGGGCGTGACACAAAGGTCTCTTCCAAGAAATGCAATGATGAATAACATATTACTTAATCATGTCAAGACAACAAACCTCTATAATTCTTTAGAGTAGAAGAGGCGGCATTTCATTTGAAGAAGGCAATGCAAGATATAATTTCCCTAACCTTTATGGCTCTAGAAGAAGAGATTTCTATTGAGAACCCCTGGATGAGCTTATCTCCACCTCTTGAGCAAGAATTCGAATCCGCTGGCCGTATGGGATCTTAAGTGTGACGTCGGGGTGGTGGGTCCTCTGCTAGCGTCACCCCGGGTTTACCTCACCGGTTGCCGGCTGTATGGGGGTTCCCAAGTCATCAAAAAAAATTACAAGTATTCAAGCTAGCAATAACTGCATAAAAGTATGTCATATTTTTCCAATAATATTCCAAAACCAAAGGACGACGAGCAAACTCGAGTCAAACATACCAAAAGCAAACATCATTCCCCAATTTAAGAATCATTTATCATTTTGAACACGAGTAGGCATTTGAAAATAGATACTATAAAGTGGTATTGGTATCGGGGAAAATTCAAGGAGCATCTCCATTGCCTTGTTTTAATCTCAGTAAGAAAAATTTTCGGCATGGTGAGGCTCACAAAATAACCTAGAAAAGGGTTTTCTTTTGAACAAACAATGTAGGTAACAAGGACCTAGATGGGGCAAATTCTCTAGGAACGAAAGAGCATTATGTTGAGTCCCTCTTGGCCACGAGTCTTTGTGTTTTCTAGAATTCCTTCAAGACTAATTGGAAATCTTTTACAAGCTTTGCATCAACTATTTTCTTTGCAACCTGCAGTTAAAGAAAGCAGTCAATACCACCTCCCAATTATAGCAAAAAGGTTTTCTCCTATGTATCACTATAAAGGGTGGTTTCCCCTTTATCAAGATCAACATCTATCTGTTACTACGCAATCTACACAAATCTACAGAAGCATTAGAGGCGGACATACTACCCACAAGCAGGGGAAAAACGTGCGACAAGTAGGGAATGACGAATTGCCAAAGAGAGGGTATGGAAGGTGAGATGTCCAAGGAGACATACGCTGATTTTGGCATGGTGATCAGCTTGGCTGGCTTCCTAGAGTTTAGCCAAAATATCCTTCACCAGCTGGCTAATACGCAAACTCATTTTGTGCCTATAATGGAAGTCGACGGAGTTGAGTCTAGTCAAGCAACTTCACGTTAACTGGAAAATAAAAATACCATATTTACTAGAAGAACAAAGGAGTCATTGGGAAAGTAGGTCCTCCTAAATAGAATAGATTATCATAACAAAGTAGCACAAGCCAAAAAAGAAAAGGTGAATCGAGTCTAGGTGTCAGATTGGGCATGTGACATCTCAAATTTTACCGACCCTATAAGTGTAATTGGATTGTTAAGGGCTTGGATTATTTTAAAGTGGGCCAGAAGACAAGCCTGATGGGCCGTGAGGAAAATGTGGGCTTATATAGTTAGCAGGCCACGCGAGTTATGTTCGTAGATTAGTGCCAAGATGTTAACACGTCATTTCGATTCGTGTGAACTCATAGATTCGTATAGTTAAAAGGGAATCGAAATTTTGTGGATTCAGAACGAAACTAAGTAAGAAACATTAGAAACTAATAGACCAATTAATGACATGAATTAGGAGTAAATTTTTTTCAAACGTCAAGCGTCGACCATAAAGAATGAGGTGTGCATGGAAGCCACGACACCCTTCCTTCCCTTCGGTTTTCCCCCCTAACCAGAAGCTGTAAGGAAACATAATGATTAAGCTTGCTAATGATTACTTCTCTTCTTGGGATTGAAAACAAGAAATTTGCACACACTCACAGCTTCATCTTCCTCATAATTCACACCACTCTATCTCTCCAAAAACATAACTGAAAAACTCTCTCTTTTCTCTCGCGGCTCGAGCATAAGCCAAGCCCAACAACTCCGACGACTTTGCTTCTTCTTGCGTGAGTTTGAAAGTAGATTCTTGGAGAGCATCGAGCCACCAGCGAAGCCAAGTAACCAGTAAGGAAATGATGAAGTTTCTAAATTAGAATTTATTTGTTGTTTGTTGAGGGAATTTGTGGAGCATGCTGAATGGTGGAGGATTAGGTTGAATGATTCTGTTTTGAGTTCAAATGGGCTAAATGAGCACTCAAACAAAGCTATGAGTCCTTGCATGTCATGATAAAGGCTGTGGATGGTTAAAGAATCGAGTGCGAGGGAGCTGAGTTTGGTCAAGTTGGTGGAAAGGTAACTGCCAAGTGAAGATAGGTGTTGCATGTTGCTATGGATGAGTCGAGATGCAAGTACTTATCTTGATTCAAGTTGTGGATTGTTGTGTGTAGGCAAAGAGCTACTAAGGTCACTTTTAGGTGCTGTTGGAGAGGTGTCGGGGTACTAAAAGAGAAGTTATAGATGAGCTAAATAGCTTAGTTGAGCTGTATATGAGAATAGTGGTTCGAAACATTCTATTTGGGAAAGATAGAGATGGAAAACTTATTAGTTATGCGTTGCTTGGGATTTTAAAGGTGTAGTTAAAGGAAAGAACTAGTTTACTTAAGAGTATACTAATTATTTTAGGTTTTGACCTCTAGTTATAGTGTGATTCTTGCGAAAATGTGTTGGCAAGATCATTTTCCCTTAGAACAGTAAGCTGATCTGCAGAAGACAGCAAAACCTTAGATAGTTCTATGAATTTTCTATAATTTTCTAGATGGAATTAGACCTTAAACCCTCATGAAAGTTGCAGGAAACATCTTTAGGAACAACATATAAAAATTTGAGAACAAACGGTCAAGGTTTGGGCAGTGAAATGATCCCTTTTATGTAGGTAGTCAATCTGGAAGTTGCTACAGAATTTTAGGAATGAAGACAGCAAGTTATTGCTCTTTATACATTGAGATATAAACTTAGGTTTCTTCACAAAAAAATTAAAATATGTCTCTTCTATAACATACTAAAATTTCGTAGTATTTCGATAAGATTTGATGTACTTTTGACTCCTGTGATTGAAACTGCTCATATTAGCTTATATCCTGCCTTGATCCGAGATAGTGCAATAGATGTTGTACCTCTTATAGCTTATTTTCATGACATATAAGTAGTCTAGTGGTCTTGTAATAATGGCTAGTCTATGCATGAGCATGCCTCTTCCATAATTTGAAGTGTGGTCATTGTGTGGTTACAAATTGTGGCATGTGTGTACAATGAGTGCGACATGAATGAAGTGTTGTGTGAGCATGGGTCCTGCTTAATGTAATTGTGTACTCTCGAGGTCTTGAGCATGCTGTGATGTGATATTATTTAAAGGTGTTATGTGTGGAATGTGTGATTCAAATGAGTAAGAGATTTCCATCGGTACTAAGATGCCGGTAATGCCCCAAGGAGTGGGATGCCCATGCTATGTGATCTTGGATGCCTCAGTTAAGTGAGACGTCGGGATGCCTCGAACTGAGATGCCCCATGCTAAGTGATCTTGGGATGCCTCAATTGTGTGATATTGAGATGCCTTGGAGTGATATGCCCATGATAGCAATATTGTGGAAGTCTGAATGTGGGATTTCAAAAGTGACTTGATTGGGCCAGCATGCGTTCCGGTGGGTAAACTAATCGAGGGTGGACTTTAATATACACACTATAATGTAATTCCACTTGGCATGTGAGTTCGCCTGCTGCTGTTGCATTTCATCTTGGTTCAGATTAAGAGCATGAGGTATATATGTGCATTTAGTATGTTTGGTATGGAATGATCTTTCATGTGGCATTTTGGTATTCATTTAGTTATACCCATGACAATCCTGCCTAAGTATGTTAAGTTATTTGGTTGTGTTCTCTTGCTTTCTTTGGCAACTGTGGATTGTCTAGTTTAGGGTCTTATTACTGGGCATTGCTCATTCCTTTCTATTTTTCAGATCATTAGTATGGATGTACCACCGATTGCTCATTATGGGGTGATATCACATATCGATGTATCTTTCCATGACGTGTATGATCCCGATATCCAGCTAACCTACACAAGAGTGAGGCTACACTTTGGATGGATGATGGCAAGATAGACCGGATTCCTATGAGGTTCGTTGCATGTTTTGTAAACCACGAGGGGGAGTTGTTTAGCCCTATTCAATTTGATGCTAGAGGACTTGGAGCCGGGGCGGGAGGTTCTTAGGCACCCAGATCATGATGAAGCCGGAGAAGACGTCTTTTGTTTTTTGGATGGATGTGGGCTAGTATGGGGGTAGTGAAGTTAGGAACCCTCTCACCCTTTTTCCCTGGCTGTTTACTTACACTTTTAATAAGAACATGTAAATGTGTTGTACATAGGTGAAGAACTTGTAAGTAATCCAAGTCTTTTTAACAGGAAAAATGAAGCTCTCATGATCCTTATATACATTCCTAGTTGGATTGTCTAATACTAAGTGACAGGACTATTACAGGGTGACCTTGTGTTATAAAGCTTTAGATCTTAAAACGTCCATTTTATACATGCTAGCCAATTCTAGATGGATGCTACAGTCCGATAATTGTAATCAACAAGTCATGTCAAGATGATAATCCGTATAATTTCCACTTGCGCTTAGTATGTGACACTACTGGGACGTCACAGTGGGACAATTTCAACGGAAGCAAAATAAGGAGGATGATCAGGAGAGAAAAGCAAGAGCCCAAGAATAGACAGCTTGTCCCACGGGAGGAGAGTGTCCTTGGTAGTGTCGAGGGAGTTGGAGAGGTGGTAGAAGGAAGCAACGGCCGTGTTGATTTGGAATATCCCAGAGGTGATGGCTTGAGTGGTCGCAATCTATGGAGAGGAAGGAGAGGAGTCGAATTGCGGGCTATTGCGTCCTCCGTGTTGGGATTCAATGTCATCCTGGAGACTCATGTTTCAAAAGATTGAAGTAGGAACAAACTCATATGAGGAGAAGAATCAAGCAGAGGAAAGTCAATTCATTTTCAGTGCAAGATATGAAGGTAGTGTCGGAGGGAGGGAGAAGCAACTGCCACACCACCCAGCAACCACAACCCACAGCAAGAAGCTTCGTTGGTCCTTTGGCTGGGTAATGGGTCATGGTTACGACATCAATTGTCAACTACAAAGCCTCTCTTTTGTCAATCGTCAATTAGAGAGAGAGAGAGAGAGAGAGAGAGAGAGAGAGAGAGAGAGAGAGTGTGTGTGTGTGTGTGTGTGTGTGTAGGATAAGCTAGAGTTAGAGGTGTGGTGCGGTGGTTTGTCATTGGGTGAGGACTCAATGGGAGAGTCTTGGGTGAAGAGAGAGAGAGAGAGAGAGAGAGAGAGAGAGAGTTCTCTCAATTGATATGGAGAGAAAAAGAGAGAAGTGCCCACTCAATTCAAAATTTATTCTTGAGACACGTGTTGCAACCTCAATACTCTTTCAATTTGTTATGTTGACACAATTTGTGTAGTCAATATTTTCTTGCTTGAAAAAAGGAAAAGGTACATGGATCGAAACCATATGGATTGTTCTTTATGTGAGCCAAATTGTGGAGCTGACATGATCAAAAGTTCGTATGGACTAGACAAGATTTAAAAAAATCATACGATATATTTTTCTATTCATTATATTGCTCTCTTTGACCTTCTATTTTTCTTAATTGAGCAACATGATTAAGCTTTTGCCTTTGTAGCTTTGGTTCGTGGTGTGGCTCCACCATTACCCACTAAATGGGGCAGCTCGTGATCTCTGATGAGGGGAAAAGTAAAATTCTTTTTCGGTGAGTAAGGTTTTACTGATGGCATAAAAGGCAGATGAGCTACCCTGCTGCATGCTCAAGTCATACAATTTAAACTACACCCTAATACTAACATAAGAACTTGTAGTCGCCCAAAGATATTTGTGCCATAATAACAACATTTTTAGGAAGTATACCTTGGATAGCTTTTTAAATCCTTGATACAATAAGATCATAATTAATAAACTTAAGTTCTATTTTCAAATTATTATTTATGAAAATCTCACATCTTGTGCTGCTTTTGGATCCATAACAGCACATCTTGTCATTTTTTTATTACTGGTTCAGAAAATAACTAGTCACCATGGATGATATCTGAATGAGCTCACCCACTACATTGCTTGGGTATCACTTTCAAAGGATGGAGCTTCCTTAGTGATATTCCTACCCGCTCTCTCATATCCAAGGTCTCCAGAGTCAAACCTTTGCTAAGTTCCCAGTCGAAACGGTAAAAAGACTTTGCAAGACCAAGATGAGCCACCTGATCCGCCAATGAAAGTCCGATGCACATTCTTCTGCCTGATCCTAATGGAATCAGCTCAAAGTTTTGACCCTTGTAGTCAATGTTAGATCCCAAGAACCTCTTTGGTTTGAATGCCAATGGATCCTCCTAAGCATCTGAGTCTCTTCCAATGCCCTATACATTCACGAAAACTTGGGTATCTTTGGATATATCAAAGCCCATGAAATTGGTATCTTTCAAAGCATTCCGTAGAAGTAGTAGAGGTACCAGTGGATTCAATCTTAGGGTTTCCTTCAACACAGCTCGCAAAAACGGCATTTTTTCCATGTCGTTCTCTTCGAGCTTTTGTTCAATCCAACAACTTGGTCAAGCTCATCTTTGGCCTTTTTCATTGACTCAAGTTGGTGGAGTAGCTCTTATAGAAAATTATTCATATAAACAACTAATCAATCAAAAAGAATCGGATCTATATATGATTATAAAACACCGAAATCAATAAATACAGTGGAATTAAAGCATACATGTTTGAACCATTGCTTCACTTGAAGAAAAGTAAATCACTCTGATAATCTAGGATCTATTGGAATGTCAAATCTTCCTCTCTATGATCTATTTCGATATAGCAATTTAGGATTAAAGCAACTGATATGTATAATTAAAGCAACTCATAGGTATAACCTACCATTTTATAAGCTAGAGAGGGGACCTAGTAAACCCTAATCAACAGCGTGTCAACTAGGTCATTCCCATTACGGGCTTCAGTTAAACACAATTGCCTACACTTTGCTACTCAACTAGGCCCGTTATTAATAGATGCTAATACCCAAATTCAATCAAATCACTAGAGTTCAACAAATATCGAAATATCCATTAACCCGATTTTTTTTTATGACCCAAGAAAATCCGTACAGCCGTTAGCCAGCAGGCAAACCCTAAGACCGCACAAGGGAACCACCACCCCATCCAAGCAATTAAGGCACCAAGCACCTCCCCTGGGTTTCGAACCCCTCACCTTGATTAACGGAGCCTTATCCAGCAGAGCCACTGCAACGGGTGGTCCATTAACCTGATTATTTAAAATAAAAAAATCAATTAATTAATGTAAGCTTATATTATAGGAAATTTCTAACATTCTCCCACTTATGCTACATTAATTAACTTATTTTATTTTGAAAAAGATTTTATGTTGAAAACGACACTATCGGGTTAATAACTGAAAATTTTATTTTATGTAGCCACAACTTTAAAAAAATAATATTCCAATAACATCATCTCAAAACAAATCTAATCCTTTATAACATCAGTATAGAACTATGAGGATCAATGTGTTAAGAAAATACCACAACACATGACCTTTCATAATCACATATAATGAGTATTATATTTTCATGGATCATGGGCCTAGTAGTGTAGTAAGAAATAGTGCCAACATGTGATCAAAATATACACTATTTCTTGTCGGTCCTTAATGTAATTTCTCAACGACATGAAATTGCATTAACGCAATTTCTAAATAACATGAAATTGCACGGCTATGTCACAGTCCAACATGAGATCTCATAATCAGTGACATCCAGTTATTTTTAAACTAAATTTTGTTTAAAAATACTATTTTATACTTCCATTTCTCAGTCAATAGGAGAAAGGATAACAATAGAATCAACAACAACAATAATTGAAACTAAATGTTTTAATAGACATCATAAAAGTATTATCAGTCTGCATATAACTATAATATCCAGAAATACAAATTATATAACTCCCACTAACAAAAGAAATCAAAAGAATCTAACACACCCATGTTCTTTACATATTCTTTAAACAAAATGGGCCATAAGCCTTTTTGTTAGAGAATCAGCCAACATGGACTCAATTTTGATATTTTCAATCATGATGTCTCCCTTTTTGACCAAGTCCTTAACAATATAATATTTGATCTAATTAACATTTCAACCATGACATTATTGTTGTTTACAGCAAAGGTAATTGTTTTTTTTTTTTTAGACGGGAATAACCAGCTTGCAGCCGACAGCCGCCGTAAACCCCCTAGTGACACTAGCGCAGGGGCCACCACCACGGCGTCACGCTTAATATCACTAGCGACCACGCTGGGATTTGAACTCATCCCCTTCATAAGGAGGATGGAAGCCTAAGCCAACGCGGCCACCACATGGGGTGGTGCAAAGGTAACTACTTGTTATATATAATGCAATTAGATCAATTATGGGCAATAAGCAATTCAACAAAAATAATTAGTGCATTATAAACTCCCCTTTGGACAGAGTGTATAATGCACCATTATTTTCTACAGCGTGAAGTTTATAAAACAACAACAAGAAGAATTACATATAATTGTCAAAGATCCATCCCTTTTGGGTAGACAAATCATTTAAATTATACATCTCCATAATACCAATATAGAGGAGAATTACATATAATTTTCAAAACATTTATCCCTTTTGGGCAGATAAATATTTTTCAATTATACATCCACATCTTTCAAATATGGAAATTAATTTTCATGCTATTTTCCAAATTAATATACACAATAACTCTCTTTGGGCAAGTAATTGTATATACTAATTTTTATCAATAGGAAACTCCAAAAAATTTATGCCCAGAATTCATCAAATAATATGAAGCACTTTACAACATGTGCTTCCAAAGATCATATTGCATTTTTCAAGCAACAATTTTTGCCACAATTTTTTTTAAAAAGTTTAAGTTTAAAAGCATGTGTCCCAACTTAGTTATACACTTGAGAATTATAGAAGCTATTTGCAGTCTCTAATCTCTACAACACTTAGCCCTCACCTCTTTATGGTTGCCCCTCTACATCAAACATTTAGTCCACCAAAGAACCACTAAAATCACTAGCCGTGAGATGTTGCTCACCATGATAACATCCCATGACAACAAATATAGGCAATAGGAGACTCTTAAGAGGCTATAATAGCAAAAAAATCATCATTCTTATGATGGAATGCAACTTCATTGCAATATCATCACTAACCAGGTATTGCTCCATCAAGATATCTTTCAATTAATGGAGGATCTCCAACCACAAATCAACGCCATTCAAACATTGACAAGAACAACTATTCACATCACGCAGCATTAACTAGAGGAACACCCACATCAAGAAAAAGAAAAACCAACAGAAGTCTAGTCTAGAATCCTACGTGACAATATTTGAATAGTAGGATTGGTGAATCTGACTTTTCTAATAGTTAAACATAAAATAAAAAAATAAAAAACACTCAAATGATTTTTTTTAGAAGAGAGTCTACAATCAAAATAGTCATTCCTAGGGTTTTGTTACCAAATTGTATAAAACTAAAATAGTTTTAGCACTTCTAATGGCTATCATTTCCCATAAAACCTGTTTCACTGCCTCCAGTCAATCCAACAACTAGGGTTCACCCTAAATCATGAATACCAGTTAAAAGGTGTCGCTTTGGTCTTATGATTAAAGGTACTATAAAAAAAAAAAACTGTGCATTGTGCTTTAAATACATTAGCACATATATTCTCCTGCTCCTCTGTTACCACCCCTTGTGTGCATCAAAGTAAGGGCAAACATTTGGCCCAATATTAGTAGCAATGAACAAAACATGTTTGGCAAGATAACATAATGCTCTATCTTCTATATGATTTTTCTTCTATTTTCTTGTTCTAAGAGGGAACAATCTAGAAGATCTCCCATGTCAATTCCCCAGTTTAACAGTACAATCTAGTCAGAACTATCAAACTCTAAAATCATATCTAAAGAAGTTTCAAGCAATGGTTCTTCAAGAAAGATGATTTGAGCCAAGTCAAGAGAAGTTAAAGGTTCGAGTAAAACCGCCCGATATTCAAACTACCCATATGCTAAGCTTTCCGACAACGGCAACAAGAAGCAGAACAGTGCCATATATTTCTCAAATTAGTAACATATAAATAATCAGAACAAAACCACCGCCCGCGGTGGCCGCGATGGTTAAGGCTTGGTACCCCATCCGCGAGGGAAGGGTTTAAGACTCTGCGTCCGCAAACGCGCGATTCACCTGTGGCTGGGTCAGTGATGGGGGCCCAGTTCACCCCAGGGTTTACTCCGCCACAAAACGGCGCACGGAGGTTCCCTAAGTCACCAAAAAAAAAATAATAATCAGAACAAAGGCACGCCACTCAACACTAAGGACAGAAGAGAGAGACATCAACAACCAACCAACAATACATAAATTACTCCCACAACTGATGATCCCGCACAACACGAACACGACGCAAATTCAAAATCATTCTATAACTTGATCACCCATAGAGGAAGAACAAAGAATAATTAAATAAATAATCATATCCTTAGTACAAAGATTTATATACTAAAGAATCAGATCCTCCCAATTTAAAACAATCTAAAATTACTTTAATTTATGCTACTTTAAGCACAACGTTCAAGAAGACCGCATCATGGGATTTCCCAATACCTAAACTCACCATGCTCCAGCATCGAAATCCATCTCACAAACCGATTCAAAAACTAACAAAACCCAAAAATTTGACAAATTTCAGACAGCCAGCTACTGTGACTGTAACCTCCCTTGGGATTTCACCCGCCGCTTTCCAAACAAGCAGTCGATTAACCGCCAAGCGCAAACCATGCTATATTTAAAAAAAAAATACAATTCTATAGATAAAGGATGCACATGTCAAGTTAGTTGACAACTTTTGTATACAAATCCTAGCAATACCCACACATGCTAGGCAGCCACTAGTTTCGAAGATAAATTCATTGTGAACATGGTAGCTGTACACAAAAGGCTGAAACAGACTTTAGACAAATTATTGCTACTATGCACACAATTACTCCAAGCAACTGATATCACATTAGTATCTAAAGGAATTAGAATACACTGCCAACCGGTTGGAACTATAAGTATCCTGCCGCTCATGCCAAAACAACAAATATGAAGCAATGGTTTTCCAAATTAAGATTTCGAAATCTAGAGAACGGAGAGGAAGATGGGGGCTTATTTTAATGCAACAAAAAGATGCTAAAATACATATATAACAATACCCATGCAACGATTTACAATGAACATCAATCAATTGCAAGTAATTTGAAAATTCTAGAACTTTTTCATGCATAAACCCTAGAATTTCAAATTTAAAATTCTCTCTCATTCTTAACGAAATTATTCAAATTATATATGGTTGAAAAGATCTTGACATGTAGAACAAAAGCCCTATGGTTTCGGGATCAATCAAGCAAAGAATCCACACGAAAAAGTAATGCCCATATTCGGCTCAAAGAGGAAGATTTCGAATTTTTTCATGAAAATGAAAATTTTTAGGTTCTACAATCATATAGGACTGGCTCGATACCACATATATAAAATTTATTCATATAAACAACTAATCAATCAAGAAGAATTGGATCCATATATGATTGTAAAACACCATGATCAATAAATACAGCGGAATTAAAACATACATGTTTGAGCCATTGTTTCACTTGAAGAAAAGTAGATCATTCTAATAATCAGA
Organism: Eucalyptus victrix; assembly: GCA_016097545.1. NCBI lineage: Eukaryota > Viridiplantae > Streptophyta > Magnoliopsida > Myrtales > Myrtaceae > Eucalyptus > Eucalyptus victrix. Next base: position 23,913,910 of record CM027845.1, on the reverse strand, counting down.
GATCATTGAAATGACAGATCTTCCTCTCTATGACCTATTTCGATATAGCAACTTTCAATGGGACCATTACAGGCTTCAGTTAAACACAATTACCTACACTTTGCTATTCAACTAGGCTCATTATTAATAGATGCAAATACCCAATTCAATCAAATCACTAGGGTTCAACAAATATTGAAATATAAATTAACTTGATTATAAAATAGAAAATTAATTAATTAATGTAAGTCCATATTATAGGAAATTTCCAACAGCTCTGCCATCGCCCACTCGATGGTGCTGCTCGTAGTCTCCAATCCAACCAAAAACATTTCCTGCACTATCAAGTAAGCCGATTTAGTACAAAATCATGTCTTGCTGGGGATCCCACTGAAGTTGATTTTCATGCTTGACTACAATGTCAATATAACACCTTTGGCAACTGTTTCCACCTAAAAGTTTCACCGCAAAAACTATTACCGCTACTTTTATCCTAGCAGTCGATTTGATTTTAGCAAAATTCCGTGGGTCAATGTCAATGTCAATGTTTCTTTACTAGACCAACGTAACTTAACTAACATCGACTCACTGTCAATTTAATTGCGTTGGCTTCCTGCAATTAACGTTGGTGCTTGACTGTGGAATATATTTACAATCATTATCAGATCACATGTGCTTGTCAATGTGTTATTTGCTCCTTCCCTCTTGACACCTGAAGTGTTCTATTAATCAGTCAATACTCATGATCGTATTGACTTTCTTTAGTAGATGACTTTGCATTGTCATTATGAGCCGACTTAAGGGATTTCTCTTTGTTTCAGTGGTCTTAGCTCTTTTTCATCAACATTGACTCAAGTTAATGTCATATTTAAAGCCATAGTTAATGTGTGGTCAATGACATCAATTCTTAATAACGTTAGCTCTTTGATATCAAAGGTTACTTTTTTAGGGTGCCGACAAATTCACAGAGCAATTACTCATTTTAGGATCAACAGAAGAAGTTGGTCGATCATAGTCAAACCTCTTCTTTAATCTTAAGAGTCGTTGCTTTTGTATGTCTACTTTACCTTCCGCAAGTAAAGTAGCCTTTTCCACGACCATTTACGAAAACATTTTACAATGTGAGTGTGGAGATTATTATATAATAGGAACCCATTACTAATACAGAGATATTGTCCTACTTTCCTTATTTGGCCAATCCTGGCTCGTTTAATATTTATTAGCTCGAATGCCTAACAAAAACAAAAGATATTTTTTCTTTGTGGCACAATGGACCTATGGATTGTGAGGTGTCAATGAATTGAAAAAAAAAAGCATTTATGTTTATTTTAACATTAAAAAGATAGTGTTAGAAAGATTCAATGATTGAATTTTAGAATCATCTACAAAAACTTTTCTTGGACTTGCCATATAGCCCCCACAAAGCTTGCTGAATATTGAGATTAGGAAGAAAAACACTCAAGAATATGATATTAAGAGGAGTTAATACCCTAAAAAATTCCAAATTGGTACATCAGTGATAAATTTACCCCCAAACTAATTTTTTTGACCACCAAAAACCTCAAACTGACACACATTTAATAAATTTACCACAAACTAGGATACTTGTGATAAATGTACCCTCTGTTAGTTTCCGTTAAATTTTGCTATCAAATTACTGAGTTGAATGATATGTGACAAGTTGATTGGTTTATCAATTTGGGATTTTATTCTTCGTTTGTTATAGTTTTACAATTTTTGTGATTTTTTGTGGTATTAATCTAATTTAATGGATGGTATATATGTTACAAATGTACCGGTTCGGGGTTTTTGGCGATCAAATAAATTAGTTTTGGATAAATTTGTCATAAATGTACCAATTTATGGTTTTTATGATCAATCAAGATAAATTTGTCACGGGTGTAACAGTTAGGGTTTTTCATAGTCAAAAAATTAGTTTAAGAAAAATTTGCCACGAGTATAACAATTTAGGGTAAACTCAAAGGATGAAGTGATCACTCTTGGCCAAGGTGATGATGATCGAGCCTTTGCTTGATGGAAAGACTAGCATAAACAAGCAGAGAAGGGAAAAAAAAAAAGCCAAGGCACCAGTGCAGAGACAATCGACTGAAACTCCACGACCAAAAAGATCGCCACCCTCAGTGGAAATAGCTGCTCCTATTTCTGAAGATCTAGCTCAACTCCAAATTGATGTGCGGGAAATCAAGCCTACCATTTCTTCTATCTCCCGATGTCTGGTGAAGCTTAAGCGAACCATTCTAAGCATGGATTGGTACAGCCCCTCCGCTCGACCCAGATAAACCGGTTTAAACCCAATTGAGCTAGGGAGCAATGGTGCGGTGGTAACGAAGACGGAGGCAGCGACGGCATTAATCTTGAGGTGGACTCCATGCCAAGGAGCGTCAATGAGAGATGCGCTGAGTCACAGAGAAGAGACGGCTTGGTCACGGGCTCGGTTGAGACTTTGGTGAGAGAAATGCCTTGATGATGGAACTGCGAAGCGCCGGTGGACGTCTCGGACAAAGGAACATGAAAAACTTAATCCAAAGGCTTTTAATGACGTGTCTGGAAAGAAAGAGAAAGAGGGGGGGGGGGGGGGGAACGAAGATTATGAGGGAATAAATTTAAATTTCTCCCTCTCCTCATCTCACAAATAATGCGAACTCTGATGAGTAGATTAAAAATATGTCATTAGATTAAATTAATCCTAATTACAATCTAAATCTTTTCAAGTTGTGGTTTGTATCAAGTAACGTCCGGCGTTGTTTAGGGGGAAGAAAAGTACAACAAATTCTTTAGATTCGATTTGCCCTTTTTCCCTAGAAAGAAAAGGGTAGATAACTAACATAGACCATAAAATGTAGAAGTTATTTTAAGAAATGGATATAGTATGTGGCAATGATTGACATAATTAACCGACCAATGTCAAGTGTTTGCTCACTATGAATCTCTCTGGCATCACGTGGAAAAGCATTTCTTTTCTTGATGGTCGGTGTGACCATGTGTAACTATTACGTGAGAATATCTTCTCAAAGAGAGTTGGGAGAATCTGGAAGCAAGAGGGCAGCGAAAGTTTAACCTGCACCAACTGAGCCCCACATTGAATTCCCCTTTCATTAGGACGGAGTAAACTCTCCGGTGGGTCCAACCCAACAGTTACATTTAGAGATTGAGCAGAAGAACGCCCACCGAAGCCCAAACATATACTTTCGCTAGTTCGCAATGAAAATCTTGCCTGGTGGTAAAATTCAACTTTCACTCGTATCCTTGTCCATCTTAGTGTTCTTTTCCGACTTCTGGCTTGTAAATTTCTACTTTTCTTTCATATATTTTTGCGATCTTAGTTATCAAAGCCATATGTATTTGTTAGATTGTCTAATCAAGTTCTTCTGTCTGACATAGTCTCTGAATCTTCGAAGTATGGTGAGGATAAGACATGTGGATGCCTGCCCAAGTGAAAAAATTTAGTCAATATAAATTTCCTCGGAGTATGAAGAGGATAAAACTTTGCCAACATAGATGCTCATGGAAAAAAAAAATATTCATGTCACACTACGACATTAATCCGAACCATGTCAACTAGAATTGGTCGGATTTAATGTAGAAAGCACTTGAATAGAATATATGTGAAAACAAGATTTATTAGACAAACTTACAATACAAGAAGTTGAGGGAGAATTACCAAAAAAGTCCTAAACATATTGCAATTATACTAATTCAGTCCTAAACTTTTTTTTGGCCAATTTAGTCCTAAACCTTTTATAATTGTGCCGATTCAGTTCATCCGGCCAAAATTGGCCGACCGGCATTGACGTGGACGCCGGAAGGAGACAACTAGCCGGCAAATGCTAACGTGGCAATTTTAAATTTTTTTAAAATTTTTTTTGAATTTTTTAATTTTTTTAAATATTTTTTTCTTTTTTTTTTCACACCTTCTCTTTCCTCTGGCCGGCCAGCGCCGGCCGGAGGCGAGGGCCGGCGAGGCCAGCCTCGCCGGATGCTAGTGAGGGCAAGGCCCCGCTAGATCTAGCGAGGTCAGCCCCGCCGGCCGCTGGCGAGGGCGAGGCCTCGCCGGCCGTTGGCGAGGGCAAGGCCTCGCTAGATCCGGCGAGCTTGGCCCTCGCCAAGGCTGGGGCGGAGATGGGGAGGGAGAGAGAGACCTGGAAGAGAAGAAGCGGCAGAGCGGGGGAGGCGGTTGACCGGGCGGGGAGAGGGAATCGGAGGGAGGCGGAGCCGAGTTGAGGAGACGATCGAACGCCCTCGTGCGCAGCGACAAAGAAGACGAGTCCCTCCGCCAAATTCCCCTCGATTCGCCTCACCGGAATGAATGGCTCGGCTTGATTCCTACCGCCGCGAAGCTCTTAGATTCCGTCAGCCGAACCTCGGCGTCAATGGCGGCGTCCACTTGCAATCGAGCGATGCAGCGAGCTCCAACGTCCCTCGGATCGGCCCTCAGATCGAGTGTCCGGTCGTCTCCTCAGCTCGGCTTCGCCTCCCCCCGATTCCCTCTCCCCGCCCGGTCGACCACCTCCTCGCCTCCGCCCCAACCTTGGCGAGGGCCGAGCTCGCCGGATCTGGCGAGGCCTCACCCTCACCAGCGGTCGGTGAGGCTGACCTCGCCAGATCTAGCAGGGCGTCGCCCTCGCTAGCCCTCGCCTCCGGCCAACGAGGCTGACCTCGCTGGCCCTTGCCTCCAGCCGACCAGAGGAAAGAGAATGTGTGAAATATATATATATATTTAAAAAAATTAAAAATTAAAAATAAAAAAAATTTAAAAAAAATTAAAATTGCCACATCAACGTTTGCCGGCCGGTTGTCTCCTACCGGTGTCCACGTCAACATCGACCGGCCAATTTTGACCGGATAGACTGAATTGGCACAATTATAAAAGGTTTAAGACTAAATTGGCCAAAAAAAAGAGTTTATGACTGAATTGGCACAATTACAATAGGTTTAGGACTTTTTTAGTAATTCTCCCGAGAAGTTGACTAGAAAAAGTGTACATGTATAGAGATCGAAAATAAATTTTTCCTTCGTTTCATTTAAGTGTCAAGAGGGATGTTAAAGTTAATCATTTTCTAATGTTTCTACCTAACTACTTAGTTTTTGGACTGCAAAGTAGCATCATGGAGCTTCTCTTTGAGATCAGACATCAGTATGTTCTCTCATCTTTTTGCGGAGAAAATGGCACTGCTCTCTAAAATTTATACCATTTGCACCATTTAGTTGAAAAATTGAGACTTCGCTCTCTTTATTTTTTCTTTTTTCTTTTTTTTTTTTTCCTTTTGTTTTGAGTGGTCGAGTGATATTTGAGCTAGACCTTCACCTGTCCACCTCTCCGAATGGTCTTAAGTAGGGCAATGGAAACCACCCGAACTGGGAACCGACCAAACCGGACCAGTTAGTTTCGGGCGGTTCTATAGGGTTTCAATCCGGTCTCAGGTTCACCAGTGACCGGTTGGTCCAGTTCCCGGTTTCGAGGTCAAAATCGAACCGAACCGACCATTTATATATTATTGTATATTTTTAATTTTTGAACTAATCTATAGTACCCATTACCATTAGATTCATTTTTTCTCTCATAACTCAAAGCTAATCCCTCCACTTTTTTGTGTTTCTGAACTACACTCTACGATAACCATCACATCAAGTTTTCTTTTCCAAATTTTGCAATTCACACTTTCCCTTTCCCTCTTGAAATATAAACCCCTCTTCTTCTTCTTCTTCTTCTTCTTCTTCTTCTTCTTCTTCTTCTTTTAGTTTCCGCTTTAATCTATAGTAACTATCACATCAACTTCCATTTTCCCAAATTTTGCAATCCAATTTAGTGGCAATTCGATTCAACTTCCATTTTCCCAAACCCTTCCTCCCCGCAGCATCATCATCTCTTCGCCCTCTCCCGTCTCCCATCATGGCCCTGGTGATTCCCAAGGCCCTCTTGTTCTTTGAGGCAAGTCCTGAGTCCCGTCCTCAATCAACTCTTTTGCTCCATTTTCATTGCCTCGTGGCTTTGTTGTTTGATCATTTATACTCTATAGTCCCATTTTCTTTTGCTTAGATCTCACCTTTCTTTTGATTCTTTGTAGTGCGTGATTTTCTGGCATGTCTTGTTTGTGATGGCTTTGGAGTGTCATTGCTGATGAGTAGAGTGAATGGATGTGTAGACTCCAGTGGGGGTAGTCATAGTTGAGTGCTGGAATTCTTGGTCAGCTTGTTTGCTGAATCAGATGGGATTGCTCTATGCGTGAGTATTGCTGGTGCATAGTCATTTTCAAGTTCGTGCGCTCGATCTAGTGTCCCCCAATTTGCTTTCACTCAGTGATGTGGAGAATTATCGTTTTGCCGATGCTCGTGTAGCTAGTATTGATTGAAGAGCAGCTAGCTATATTGCCTTGTGAATGAATGGGCATGCTTGTAGGTGTCCGCTTGCCATGAATTTTATTTGTTCCAAACTTGATTTTGTTAATTTTTATCCGACATAAGACCGTGCCCTATTCTTTCTCTTCGAACGTGGAGTAGCTATTGATATCCATTTTGTTGGCTTGGCCTAACATATCTTGACCTTGGTTTTGATCTTGTTCCTTCGTCCCTTTTTGGAGGAAAAAGTATCACTTTGGCTGCTAGAAATCTGCTCTTGCTCGAGTTGCAACTTAATATCTGCTTAATTTTTTAGTATCTATTTTGGTAGGTATAGTTATATGATAAATATGGACATGACATTAAGAAGTAAGGCTGCAATCATATATTTAGTATCCTTATTGCTGTAAATGAATATGATGGTTTGATGGCTCATTATAATGTTTTATTTGATTCAAGCAATCTATTTATTTGTTAATGGAAATGAATCAATCAAATGATTATTTGAATCCTATGATGGACTCACTCGAACATGAAGGTGGAGAAATTAAAAACCTCGAAGTGGCATCCAACACAAACAAGGTATCTAATACTTGTCTTCCTAGTTTTGGTAAACAAATATCAACAGTCTGGCTTCATTTTCATAAGGGCAAAATCAAGAAGTAGAAAACTATGGTGATTTGCAATTATTGTAGGGCCAAGTATATGTACTCTATTAATAATGGTACTTCCGCTATGTTGAAGTACTTGAAAAGGTGCAATAAGCATCCTCGCAACATAGATAAGAAACAAGAAAATTTCACCCCATGTAGAGCACAAGGGATAATAATGGGGCATATGTCTTATCAACATAGGAATTCGATCAAAATCGTTGTAGACAAATGCTTATTCGAATGATCATAACGAATGAACTACCTTTTTCGATGGTTGAGTGTGTTGGAATCCGTGATTTTATTGATTAGTTATAACATCTCTTTCATCACATCTCACAATTTACAGTGGCTAGAGATTCCATGAAGTTATATCTTTGTGAGAAAAAAAGTTTGAAAACTTACTTTGGCAAGCTTAAGTCTAAGATTGCACTCACGACTAATACATAGAATTCCATCCATAATTTGAATTATTTATGTCTCACCGCACATTTTATTGATGATGACTGGAAATTGCACAAAAGAAAAATCAATTTTGTAGCGATGCCTAGTCATAAGGGCAAGGATATCGGGAAAATGATTGAGAAATGCATCTATAAGTGGGGAATAGAGAAAAAAGTGTTCACAATCACTGTAGATAATGCTAGTTCTAATGATGTTGCCATTGGTTTTTTGAAAGAAAAATTATCAAGGTGGTGTTTTACAAATGAGATGCACGGCTCATATTTTAAACTTGATTATGAATGATGGATTGACCAAGGTACGTGATTCTATTATACATATTCGAAACGTGGTTAAGTATGCAAGAAGTTCTCCCATGAGAGCTAAAATATTTCAAGATTACATTGAAAGTGCAAGAATCAATTATAAGGGTTCGGTTTGTCTTGATATCACAACTAGGTGGAACTCTACTTATCCCATGTTGGACACTGCCTTAAAATTTAGAAAAGCTTTTGAAATGATGGAAGAAGATGATTTTTTTTTCTTAAGTGGGCTTAACTATGACACTCCTACACGTGAAGATTGGGAATATACCAGAATTCTTTCAATATTTTTAAAGAAGTTTTATGATGCCACCAACAAAATGTTTGGGACTCTATATATCACTGCGAATGATTATTTCAATGAGATAGCAACTTTATATAAAACTTTGAAACAAGTGGAGAAGGCTTCAAATCTTAGTTTGAAAGTTATGGGTGCAAAGATGAATGAGAAGTTTGACAAATACTATGGGAGTTTTGAAAAAAGTGAATATGATGGTGTTGATCGCAGTGATATTGGATCCAAGAAGAAAGTTGAGCTATGTACGGTATTGTTATAGATTAATCTATAATGATAGTGTGAAAGTTGATAAAATGTATGATAAGGTGAAAATTGCCCTGGAAAGATTGTTTCATTTTTATGAAAAATCTTATCTTAGTTCTTATGATAGAAATTTGGGTATTAATATTAATAGTAGTTGGGATCTTAATAACCATGAGGAGGGTAAGAATGATGATTTTGATTTGGTTGAGGATTTCAATTCAGATAAGGCATTTAATATCTTTCTTCGCAAGAAGAAAAAAGTGTCGGTAGGTAATCTATCTGAGCTCGATAAGTATCTTAAAACCGAACGTGAAGAAAGTCGTGATCTTGACCTATTGATGTGGTGGAAAACTACTGGCCAAAAGTTTGAAATCCTTTCTTTGATGGCTCGAAATATTTTATCTATTCCTGTAACAATTGTTGCTTCGGAGTTGACTTTTAGTACATCCGATCATGTGCTTGATGGCTTTCGAAGTTCTTTAACTCCTACAGTGGTGGAAGCTTTGATTTGCACTCAAGATTTGTAAGAAATGGTACCATGCCAATTAATGTTGAAGAATGCATTGAGAATGTGGAAAGATTTGAATGGGATAAGTCATCAATGTATCTTTTTATCTTGTAATTCTTTTATATATCTAATAAGTGAATGCTCTATTTAATATTTTGTTTTGTTAGATATGAATGATGTTCATTCGGAGCTTACCGGTAAATAGAGTTTGCAAGTTTAAGTAGAAGAAATATATGTGGTGAGATTTTTCATTAATTGTTTGAGTTCAATTAAAAGTAATTCTACTTTAAAACAAATGTTGAGTTATCATATATACTTATTGCAGGACTATTAGCAAGTTTTGCACTCTCAGCTTTGATCATATTTTGCTTCTTGAACAAAGAATCTATTCCCCTCAGGCCATGCAACATTATGTGATTCAGCAAGATGTATGGAGTTTGGTAGTTTAATGTTGAATGTCTTTCTCTTATGCTAATTTTGGAATTTGATTTTGTTTTTTATTCCATGAAGGGTTTGTTCTAGATTAGTTATGATCGCTAATGGATGGTATTGAACAATGGTCAAACTATGTGTTGAATTTTTGTTGAGTTCGGATTCTGTTTTTCCTTTGTTTTTTGCCTCTCTAATAACATTTATGTTCATGAGAATGAAGGTGAGTGTGTGAAGTATGTTTGGAAAGAAAAACTTCTCTGATATTTCAAATTTATGTGGATATTTCGCTTTTTTTTTTTAAATAGTGCAAGGACTTATGGTATGATGCAGGATTTTTATTTTTGTTTCCACAAAGTGGACGTGTATAATTTAATAAGGCATCACTTTGCTGGTCACAAAGTGAATAAGAAAACTTAACTGGATCATAATCTCGTGTGTTACTTTACTAGTAATTACTATTTATTTATTTTTGTTAAATGAAATGAAAACAAGTGATGGTTCATTAGAACCAGACCGGACCGGTTTGTCCAATTCGGTTCTAGGTTCCAAGATCAGTCGGTCCAATCTACAGTCCAGAAAAGTGGGAACCAGTCCTCCCAGTCCGGTTCTCGATTCTTGAGTGGAACTAAATCGAACAGGGAACCAATCACCCCTAGTCTTATGGGCGAACTCCCCTACAACGACTTGATGCATTAAGGACTTTACTCTAAGAATATTCTTAACAAGATTTAAACTCATAATCACAAAGAAATGAGCAAATTCTCTCATCATCTAAATCAACACTTGGTTGAGACCTTATTCTTTAAACTTCCATTTCTCTACTATTTTGGTCCATAATAGTCATTTACAACGTTTGTCTCATCTCAATTCTTGCACATATATCTAGCACCACGGAGGAATTCTTCTCTTCCTTTAAAACCATATATACCATGTAGAAATTCTAATCCTCAATGAAATGAGGATCAAGGACTAAAAAACCCACAAAAGTGAAAGCTCAAGGACCATGACCTTCATTCTCAAAGATCGGAACAAAAACTGTGACATTGCTCCAACTTTAAGGATCAAGGACGCAATATTTGTCCTCACTTAATTCCACAATTAGTGAAAACTTTCTAAAATGACTTGTGTTTTCACATTGACAATTATTTCGATTTCCCAAATTAAATCGGAAAAAAACTATTCATAGATATGTTTAATACTTTTACCGTGATTTTGTAATCAATGAACTACTTCCAAGCAAAAAAAAAAAAATTGATTTCGATGTGTGAATTAGAAGGTTTGATTTCACACCACCAAGTACAAAAAAATTTCTGTTTGAGCCAAGGCCACCTATTCATATTTACCTCGTTGTCTTAACATTGAAGAATTATTCGTACCCCTGACCTTTATTGGCATACTTTACATGAGCCATTAGATTATATAGAACCCAAGTGAGACCCATAAAAGCTAATGGCTCGTATCAGATGAGTTGACGAAGGTTGGAATCACTCAAAAAAGCTAGGTATCAATGTATCTACAGCAAATTTTCTTGTCATGAAAATTAAAAAAGAGAAAAAAAAAAAAAGCATAGTGTCCATGTCCCTTTTTTTTATTAGTAGAAAATGTGATTGAGGTGGAATAACACGTGCTGGGAGTGGCTTGAAAGGTGGGAGGACTAGGAAAGACCAACCGCAAAAGTCAGATGCATAATTGAGGATAACTATTCATGGGATTTATTAAACAAAGATTCTTCTTCCCTCTTGCCTCTTTTTACCCCTTGACGTGTGGTGAGAGAATGATCCAACAATGAAATGGACCGTGAAACTGCCCATATCCAGTCAGACGAATCGGTCTAGGATGCGGCAAAATGGTGTCGCTCAACATTGACTGACTTTATCGATCGTACTTGCTTTGGACAAAGTCCATGGGGGCGAACTACATTTCTTTTCCTCAAATTTCGAAATTTTTTGCAATTACACCTGACATTATAATTTTCAAGGTGTCCTTGGATTGTTGACCCCAGCCAATTTTTAGAGGACAAATGTGTTTAACAAATGTCCTTGGATTGTTGACCCCAGTTGCAAAGTCCTCTTACATTGACCCCAGCCAATTTTTAGTTAGAGTTCCAACCATGTGCTTATCACGTGAATAAGTCGATCTCTTATAAAGGACAAATGTGTTTAACAAAAGATGATGAATTACATTTTATCCGCCCTCCCCTCTAAGGTTTTGGCATATATGGCTTGTCGCCTCCTTTCTTTTCAATTCTCTAATTTTCCCACTAGCTTATTGGGATGAATTTTGGAACCACATTGACCTCAATCTTGACCTCTTTTTTTTTTAATTTAAATCTATTCTCCACTGGAGATCAGCTTAAGCTAGTTAAGTGACGATCATCCTGCCCTTGCTTGGTACATGCATGTGGCCGTGGCGTAGCCTCTACCAACAACTATCATGTGTTTACTAACAAAGTAAACAGGTTAATTTGCGCTAATAAATAAAATGTGTAGATTGTATTGTATCTTGTACTGTTATGGTTTTTCTCTGCATCTCTTACGTTGCTTTATGACTTAATCTATATCGCAAGCCTTAAGAGGTCCTTTCTTGAAAATCAGATACAAATTATTGTTGTTTTCATGATCGCTTTGAAAAGTTTGGAGGCCACTATCGAAACGCACTAGTCTGCTTATTTGATTAATTATTCTAGTTGACCAGAGTCAACACTACAAGTGACATAACTATTGACTTCAAGACTGTTGGATAAAATTGCAAAAAAAATTCAAAAAAATCACAAGGCACCTTACAACAATTGCTAAAATTTAGAGGGCAATATGCAATTCACTACGAGAGTTTCCCTCTTTAAGAAGAGCTAATTAGAGGAGTGACAAAGCACATGATTGGACCCCTGATTAGAAAATGGTCAAAGTCAATGCTGGGGGATATTACAACTGATTTACATACTGCCGAGGCACATTGTGAGAATTGAAAAGTCGAGAGGCAATTTGCAACAATTGCCAAAATTTTGGAGGCAAATGTAATTCCCCCTAGTATAACCTGAGTAATCAAGAAAAAGAACGCGAGAAGAGCAATAAAAAAGACCAAATCCCTAGGAAAAAAAATCCTAAACTTTCGCTTGTAGATAAAAATATCCTGACTTTCAAATGACCCAACAAAACCAATGAATTTCTATCCAAGGGACCAAAATACTCATTGCCAAAACTTTTCATTTAAGCAAGTTGATGTGGTATGCAACGTTGCTTATATCGATGTTTTAGTAAAACAAACTCAGAGAAAAAGAGTGACAGTGATGTCCTAAAACATAGATCTAAAAGCAAATTTGTTCTAATTTAGAAGAATTAGAAATAATAATGTTTTAGCGAAACGGTGCCGTTTGGTTTTTGCCCACGTATTCACGGTGTTTCTTTGGCTCTTGCCGACATTTCTTTTGTACACATCAACCCCGTTAGCCACTTCACTATGTGCCACGTCAAATTGCATGAACTGAAAATTTATTGTAGGTATTTTTATTTCTCCTAAAAAAGTTGGTGAATTTTCTCGAGGTGGTTTGAAAAGTCAAGGTATCTCTCCCGTGCGAGTCGATGGGTTTTTTCGGGATTTGGCAAAAAGAAAAAGGAAAGAGAGCTACCCCGGCCGAGGTCAACTTTGGTTCCGGTTGGAAAGACGGCTCTTCAGCAACCCAGCCCACAATGTCAACGAGCTAAACAATTTTGCAGTTGTCGACCTGCGCCCCCGCTTAAGTTTGTCGCTTTGTCTAGCTTAGGAATAGATAATTGATACGTCTGTTCATTTCAGCTCGGTTTCGTCCCAACAACTACTCCCTCGTCTAATTTGATGCTCCCACCGAAACATGGTTGGTCCCTCAAAAAAGTCTTAAGAGTTTTAATTATTTGCATGGGCCCTCCTAGATCCAAATTTTTCAATCACCTTCCCCCCCAAATTTAAAGTAGGATTCGTGATTTTGGTGTATGTTCAACAACTTCCACGTCCTTCAGCAAGTAATAGTTTCCTCCGAATACCATCCCTTCTCCGGCATCGGGGACCTGGGAAACTCGCCCGTGATCACTCGTCTTACCAAAAGGAAACTGATTCGTCCTTCGACTACAGTAACACCAAAATGGTCCCAACAACCGAAGGTGACGCTACTGGGAAACCACCCTCCATATAGCTATGCTGCTAATCACAGGAAGTGCTATCAGGGGGCGTCCAGGATGAGTTCGGGTTCTCTTGTGGGAGGATGTATCAGGCATCCTCATCGGAACTAATGCATCCACGACAATACTACTTCAGGACCAAATCATACAAGGATTCCACACATGTTCCGTGACCATTCACTACCAGTTCAACATCTGCTCGGACAAATACTTGAACCGGCACAGCACAACCATTATCATCATTGAAGAAAATATACAATCAACAAATTGCCCAAAGTGATTTACCATTCAGTACAGAGAAGAATCAGACAACCACCATAATAGGGAACGCAAAGTTACAATAACCAAGAAAAGAATTGGTTATGAAAGGAGCTATTCTTCAAACCACACTGAAAAAATTATACAAGACTTTCAAAAGATAGTTAAGTTTTCAACAAACGGGAAAAAAAAAAGAAAGAAAGAAAATGAGAAGAAACTCGACAGTGGAGACGCGTTAAATTCTACAAACCCGGTTCAAGAGGCAATTTTCCCTTTCCTAACTTGACTAGTAAAAAGATCCAAGACCCATCAAATGCTAACAAATACAGAGGTAAAGAGTAACATCTCCCAGTCCCAAAGCACCCATAAATAAATGTAGGCAAGTCACATTTACAAGCATCGGATCAGAACAAACTTTGATCAGCTATCAGCAGTGGAGTAGACTATCTTCAGTTTATAGACTCTACGTTCTTGCTGAGCTCCTCCAGCTTCTTCATCCTCAACTTCTCGCTTTCGCTCACAAGCTGTTCAAGATTTGCGATCCATTAGAATAAATGTCACGAGTATAACTGGAACTGTACGCAGAACGCACACATGCAATAACATATAAACAAACAGAGAAAGGACTGCATCTCCAACCTCCATTAACTTGGTAATGAGCTGTACTTTTTCCTTGTTCTTATCGTTGAAAGCCTCGAGAGCCTCCTTGTACTCTCTCTCCTGTGACAATCCACAAAACTCAAGTTCAGTGCCAGCTAGAGATTTGGACATTAGAGACGGAACTGATCGACAAGTTTATCTTTATCACCTTCTTCTGGCAAGAATGTCCTAGCGTCTTCAATTCCTTGTTCACTGTATCTATCTTCTTTCTAACCAGGGAAACGTCCTTCCTCATTGGATCCGCCAGTGCTTCTAGTTCCTGATTATCACGGACAATATTCACAGCAGGTGTAACATTGTCAGCACAACTTTAGAACTGAAAAGAAAACACTACAAATTTTGGCTCCACATTCCATCTGTATCAGCTGTATACCCTTTAATGCAGACTATCATCCAACTTCACACCCATTAAAAGGAAAAAAAAAAAAAAAAAAAAAAACATACATTTCTTTGTAATCAGCATCCCTTCTAATCTAATACGTTTTCTTTGTCAATCATCACATTCATTCCATCCAAATTAGTGGCATAACATTATAATCCACACCATCATCCAAACTTCACACCCATAAAAAGAAAAATCTTCATAATCTGCATTGCTTCTTAATCTAATTCGTTATCTTTGTCAATCAACACGCAGACAAAACACAACTGGAAGCACAGGCAGAATGATTTCTCTCATGTATCATGTCAAAATCGACACAAGGAAATTGTTTCTCGGGCCATAAACAAGAGAGAAGGTGAGTTTACTTCCCCGACAAATTATTCGTTTCCAATTCAGTTAATAACAAACTTTTTAAGATGGAATCCAAAGCAAGGAAAGTTTTATGACACCAGACATCCCATATATCCCCATTCATATGTTTGTTTGTGGCAGAGAAAGGGGCCGTTGACCGACAGTATTGGGAGGGGGAACAAAAGCTTTGAGAGATTGCAGGACGGAAGGATTCCGTTAAAACGAGCAAGACATCTTGTAGAGAGACAGATGTTTCAGCCAAATCTGCCCAAAAAAAAAAAAAATTGAAAACACAGAACAAGAGGAAAAATACAAGGAAAAGGATCCAAATTTATCAGAAACTCGACAAAAAAAAAAAGGATTCTTTTCGAAAAAAAATTTATTTTATTTACAGACAGTAGCATCATTCTCTGCCTAGAACAAACAAAAGGAAAAATTTCTTGGTCAAACTCACTAATTCAGCATCGAGACCTGTGTAATATCCGTAAATAAACGAGATCTTCGCTGATACTTCCAGCTCCAGCTTCCTATCAGTCTCTTTTTCTTTTTCTTTTCTTCTAGTTGACAAAAATTTCAAGAAAGAAATATCCGACATAGAAATAACTCGACAGGTATATGTTAAAAAGAGAGAACAATTCTTCGTAGAATTTCGAGTTCTAAAGGAGGAAAAACATCCGCAAACCAGATTGACCCATCTCGTCGATTCACCAGCTCTCACGACCATAAATTTTCCAAGGACTTGTGGGGGATTTTGCGTTGCGTACCTCGCGAATGGTGGCCAAGCGTTTGGTCTCTTCCTCGACCCGACCCAGGTGGGAGAGGACGCGCTCGCGGACTTCCATCTTCTTCCTCTCGATCTCCTCCTCCTTGGCCCTGAAGGTGGACAGCGCCGACCTCGACATCTCCTCGTCCTCCCTCGACAGCGACATGTTGCTGCTGAAGCTCAGGCTCCCCGACGAGTTCTGCAGGGCCAGCTGCTGCTGCTGCTGCTGCTGGTGGGCCTGCTGCAGGGGCTGCTGCTCGCTCGTCTGCATCGTGGCCTTCTTCTTCTTCTCCCTGATCTTCAGGCAACAGAAACCCTCCTCCTTCCTCGGCCCCTCTCCGCTCGCCTCCTCCCCCTCTCGCTTTTCTCTCTCCAGTCTTCCGTTCTTTCTTTTTCCCTCTTGCTTTTGCTTTGGAATGATGGTGTGTTGGTGTGTCCACTCTGTCTCAGTCTCTCTCTCTCTCTCTTTCCCTATGGCATTTGGCGAGTGCTTATAGACGAAGCCGGCCTTAATTGTTTTCCATTTTTCTAATTTTCCGGGAAAAAAAAAAAAAAAAAGTGGGGAAGCCAACACGACACATCTTTTTCTTTTGGGGAAATTTTTATTTATTTATTTATATATAAAGAAAAGAGAAAGTTCGAAATTATACGAGAGCGTTTTAGGGCAGAAAGACAGAAAGAGAGACGAACCAGCTCAGCTGCCACCTACTGAAAAAGATAGGCGACAAGTTAATTAACCTTTTTTTTTTTTTTTGCCCCCGCCCCTTCTAACTTCTGATTAAAGAAAGTGTGAGGGTCAAAAAAAAAGTTTGAAATTGGGGATTAGTGGCGATTTTTAAAATGGCCTTTCTTTAATTCGCCGAAAATGTAACTGTCCCATTTCTTTAATTATATCCACATGTGAAAGAAAGGTTACGAATCACAAATCATCATAAATAATTGATTTGGTAAATGACTTTGAGTAAAGTGCTCTCGTTAAGTAATAAATAAGGAAAAAAAACTTAATAGTTTTTAATACAAAAAATGTTCTTGCCTCATGTGTAATCAACCGTTTCCAAAAGTGTATCGGTAAAAATTAAGTATGCTAAATAAATATTTCGAAAGTACCTATTAACACGGCTCTTAATGAACTATAGAAATCTATTATGCAGTACATGTCCATATGACGATGGTCTTGTGCAACTAAAAAGTGAATAGGCAGTGAACAAAGTTTAGGGAATGAGTTTACTTCTTTATATATATATATATATATATATATATAGATTTATGAGAGCTTAATTTCACTTGTCATTTTAATCAAATTGGGTTTATTTCAAACGGGTCAATCTCAATTTACAATTAAGTTACACTTAAATGTATGCTTAACTGAAAACAAGTTACACTTAGTCGCTATTGTTTTCTTTTCCATCCTATTGTTTTTGGTAACTATAGATCAAGCTCCAAAATTTTACATAACACCACCCAGAATTTTCATGTGTCATAACTTTTTGTCTCTTTACGTTCAATTATTGAAAAAAGAATATGTTCATATTTCCGACTCATTCAGTACTACAATAAGATAAAATTTCGAATTTGGCCGAAAAAAGGGGACCTGCCAAAATGTTATTTGAAATCCAAATGTGATCTTTTCCACACTCCACGGTCAACGCCTTGTGCAATTTGTAACTACTCGATCATAGGAGCTTTTTCACCATTAAATTATATTAAAGTAACATTACATCAATTGAATTGGCACGTCCTTTAATTGATTATTTTTACCACAAACACTGCGGTAGCGATGCCATTTATTAACTTATTATTAATTTTGACCAAAATAAGTTGAGATATCATGTTGGCTTGTTTTACAAAAATGAATGATCTAAAAAATATCTTCCTAAAATCAAGCACTTATATAACTTAAAATAATTAGTCAATAAAAAATATTTTTATTATCAATAATAATTTATTTCTGAATATTTCATGGACGATAATGATATTTTTGTTTATTTATTTTTATAAATAATACTACAAGCAACCAATTATTATTCATTTTAAGCGAAAACCAACGAATCCTGGCTACATTTCCAAAATCCATGATAATTTCCAGAAAACTGATAATTATAACATCTGTATGGGTAAAAAAGGGGAAATAAGGGAGATTAACAAAGTTAAAGATGATGTGGCAACCGCTCTCAAAGGTCATATTCAGTGGCCATTAATGACGGCCCTAGCTTTCACCCCCAAATAATTAGAGCAGTAGGTGGGTTGTCTCAACCAAAGTTGCTTCTGTTCCCTGAAAACCCGTCTTCTAACGAACATTGGAGGCCTTGGAATTATAACGACCGAAAGGTTGCACTAGTAAGGTTGCGTATCAAACATAAAGTCTCTATCTCTGTTCTCTAAATAAATGAGAATAAAGCCACAAGAAGTATGGTTATTTTGTGTCGTCAGATTTTTGTAACTTATTAAGAAATGTCCCTTATTCAAGAATTTTCTAAAAGTATGTTCTTATGGAGCAATGTCCTACATAGGTGTAACTTGAGATTAGTGATGGCATGTTAGATTATCCCTCTTCTTTTGGGGTAGTTTAGAAAGTTTCAATGTAGTAGGGTTTCGGAGTGGAATTTGTCCGGGACATGGCTTAACCCTTTCTAGTGGACTTGGTGTCGAGTCTTGTCCTTCCTATGCATTGTGACTCGTCATTGAACCGTATCCTCATGATAAATCGTGGCAATTCATCGTTGGTTCATGTCAAGTAACTATCTTCATTCTTGATTCCCTAAGAATTGATTGTCACATGGTGCTTACACTTTAGAAGCCCTTTCATCAATAATTGCCTGAATATGTCGTTCTTTAGATTTTTAGTTTTGACATTTCAGGTTCTGTGATTTTGGTGGAGCAAACTGTTGAGAACTCTCTACATTCACTATTCCCTGCCTCTCTTAGTTTCCAACAACTCCAACGGCTTGACACTTTTCACCTATGACCTAGAATTGCCCAACTCCAAGCGTCTCAACACTTCTCTAAAACTCATCACTGCCTACTAATTGGCTGTTCTATCTCTCACACCGTTTTTTACTTCACCTCACTTTTGTAGTTATTTCTACATAGCGCTCACTCTTCCATTAGACAAAGAGATCTCGAGAGCAAATCTACTTTACAAAATAATGTTCAGTGTAATAAACTTTAACTTTGCATTGCAGTGAAGGCTTTTCAAGGGCACTTTTATTGAGTCTTGCAAGTAAAGAAAGGTATTTTGAGTCTTTGCTGTAAACGTTTTGAGTGGCAATCCCAATTCCATTTGAGGAAGCCTTTCATGACAAAGTACCAAGAATTATTTCTCAATTCCTTGCAAGCATTTTATAAAAAAAGGTCATAATTCACTCCTTCCCTGTTTGAAGCCTTGAAGAAAGGAGATTCAGCTAATGATTTGGTGTGAATTAGAAAGATATGGGTCGCCTACACACGCCACCACCTTAGATGACAACTCTCTTTTTCCCCTTTTATTATCATAGTCTTGGTGTGAAGTAGAAAGAAATGGGTCGCCTACACACACTATTTCTGTACATCAAAGCTCTCTCTCTCTCTCTCTCTCTCTCTCTCTCTCTCTCTCTCTCTCTTCTCTCTCCTTTTTTTTTTTTTTAATTATCATGACCTTGCATAATATTCCAAACATAAAATATTAAATTTTTAAGAGAAAAAAATACCATAAAAGCCCTAAATTTTATCCAATGCAACATCAATAACCAAACATTTTTTTATATCACTAAAATCCTCAAACTTGTTGCAGTAAAATGCCTTATGTCTACCACCAAAAACGCTAAACTTTGCCTATTGTAATATCAATACCCTAAATTTATACTACTATGATAAAAATATATTTTCTCTACCAAAAACCCCTTAAATACCTAATATGGCACCAATAATCCAAATCTTTTTTGTTTTTCGCCTCGCCGGTACTCCAAATTTGTACCGGCTTCACAAAAAAAAAAACCTTCATATTTTCATCCAAGACAGCTATTAAAAATACAATGTGGCAGCTTGCATAAATAACAGC
Organism: Eucalyptus victrix; assembly: GCA_016097545.1. Classification (NCBI taxonomy): domain Eukaryota; kingdom Viridiplantae; phylum Streptophyta; class Magnoliopsida; order Myrtales; family Myrtaceae; genus Eucalyptus; species Eucalyptus victrix. The sequence goes on along the minus strand of CM027845.1, from coordinate 23,894,078 downwards.
AAGCAAACGAAGCTAATGTGGGCTTAATGTCAGGCGAAAAGCTCGAGGGTATCTTTTGTCAAATTGGTACAATTTGGGGGTATTATAAAAAACAATGGCGTATTGGTGTCATCGGGTACAATTTAGAGTTTTTAGTGACGCATATAAAGTTTTGAGTATTGGTATCACAATTAGGTAATGGGCTTAAGGTTATCTTTTGTTCCATCGGCACAAATTTTAGAGATTCGGTGAATAAAAAAAAAAAATGGGGTCGGTGTCCGTAGGTACAGCTTAGGTTTTTTGCAACATAGAAAAAATTTGGAGTATTTTTATTATAATATGCCTAATTTAGAGTTTTTTTTTACAGTGTTAAGTTAACTCTAAATATTATTATGTGAAAAGAATAAGCCGTAATAGTGAAGGGGAGAACAGGAGAATGAGCAGGGGCGGCAGCTCATCTAACCCCCCACATCTTTTGACGAATGAGACCACCTTTTCCACCTTGGACTTTCAAACTTGGAACATGTTCCTTTCTCTTCTTAATTTAATTAATTCCGATTTTTCCTTTATTCTATTACAAGCAGCTGTTCTTTTTCCAATAATATATATTCTGGGGTCCCCAGATTATTAAAGTGAATCAGCAATATGATTGAGTCAATGCGGACTAAGTAAAAAAGAAAAGAAAAAAAGAAAAACTCGTTTCCATGACGAAATAATTACTCGTTAGTGGAGCTCAAAGCCTCTCTCTCTCTCTCTACCCGGCGGGATGAGAGGATGCCGTTGAGAATTGACACGTCCATGGTTTCGGGTCACGAACGGCAATATCAGGAATCGATGGCCCAGATCGGGCGGGAGGAATTTGATGACGGACCCAGGAATCTTGTGCCCGGATGGGGCCCACCACAAGACAAGGGAGGTGGATATTCAGTGCACGCATCGGCGTCGCTGGCGTGCAACCCTGGACTTGCAATTCCCTAAGCGGGAGGGAGGGAGGGAAAGAGAGAGACAGAGAGAGCCAGGGAGACAGGAAACGCTCACCTAATTCCGGGCGTCACCAAGCACTTTTATTAAATTGTAATTTTTTATTACGAGAATTTCTATCTGTAAGCTCAATGATTTGGTGTCAGAGGCCCGCCTCCCATTTTCAATTCAAATCCCGGATCCTTACTACCGTCTTCATTTGCTCGCAATATATTTGCTGTGCAATGAATGAATAAATAAATAAAATGGAGTAAGTCCAAGTGTATTGAGATAAATTTAAAAATAAATAAATAAACCAAAATATAATGGGAATTAAAATGTGAATGTTGTGATAACCTCCCGGTTGATGCAGTTGGTATATCTAATTCAAGAGCTCGAGGTCATACGTCTAAATTTACTCTCAATTAAGGCTTTTAATATGCAAATGGAGTAAGTCCAAGTGTATTTATGAAATTTTTCAGGGTATTTTTTGGATTTTCAAATAAACTATATCTCCACATCGCCTCACAAATAATTTTATCTTAAAACACCTAACATTATTATTATTATTATTATTTAAAAAGTGGGTAAAAAAGGAAAAGGAATATCTACAGCACAGCATCACTTTCCAAGTATCAAAAGATTTCTTTTGCTTGAGAATCTTATGCTTCGATAGGCAGTTATAGCCAACCGTCTGACAGATACTCTTCCACGACCATTATGGTTTTGTGGGTCGCTTTGATTAGCAAGAAGTAGAACATGTGTACTTCCGTGCAAAATTCTTTATAGCATGAAGGTGGTCGTTGTTCAATGTTTTAGATTTACGAAGGATGAGCGAGTCAGTCATGAGGGGTTGCTCCAAACTAGGTAGCACGGACACGTTGTCCGTGCTTCCGTGTCGTGTCCGACACGTGTCGGAGCGTGTCGGACACGTTGACACGCTCGGACACGCTCGGGACACGCGGTCAACGCGTGTCGAAAATCCGACACGCGGTCAACGCGTGCCCGACACGTTCCGACACGCGTGTCCGGAAGATGATGGAGGGTGGAAACGACGGCGAGGGAGTAGAGATGGGGACACAACGGCGAGAGACGGGTGCCACTGTGATGCTGCGACGGAGCCGATGAGGTTGCAGCTGTGAGGGAGAAAGGGCCAAAGGCGAGAGGAAGAGGAGAGGAAGGCGGTCGTGCGGCAAGCGGCGAGAGGTGACGAGCGGCGAGTGGCGGGGAAGGGGGTCGTGTGGCGAGCGGCGAGCGGCGAGAGGCGACGAGCGGCGAGCGGCGAGGAAGGGGGTCGTGCGGCGAGCGGTGAGTGGTGAGCGGTGAGGAACGAGAAGAGGAAGGGTCGTGCAGAGTTAGGGTTTTGAGGGGCCATCGCGTTTTGGGGGAAGGGGAAGAGACGGAGGGGTTTTTGATGTTGCGTATTGGGGGAGGGGAAGAGACAGGGACAGCCTGTCTGTCAGTGAAGGGGAGGGAAAGAAAAATAAATTTGGGGGGAGGGAACGGACGATAGAAGGGAGGGAAAGAAAAAATAAATTTTGGGGAAGGGGGAAAATGGACGAGGGAAAGAATTAAAAGGGGGTGGGGTGGACCTTAGTGGATATTTTTTTTAATGGAAAAATAAATAAAAGAGATTAAGATATAATTTCAAAAAATAAAAATACTGAATTTAAATTAAATTAATTAAAAATAAAAATATTTATTTAATATATAACGTGTCGGAACGTGTCGGAATTCTCTATTTTTTGAAAAATAACGTGTCACGTGTCGTGTCGTGTCGTGTCGCGTGTCGTGTCGCGGTGTCCGTGCTACCTAGGCTCCAAAGACTTCAATTCAAGCCCCTTGCCGTGTTTGACCGTACGTATATAGAGTCTGTGGAATTATTTATACTCGCATACTCATTTTGTTTACTACATTGATAATGAAACAAGTCTATATGATATTTTCTAAAAAGGTTATAGATGCAACCCTATAGGAGTATCTTCCGACATGCATCTTAAGACAGTTTCATGAGGCATTAATCCAGAGACTTCAAATTCAAGCCCATAGCTGTGTTTGACCATACGTATGTGGAGTCTGTAGAATTATTTATACTCTATACTCATTTTGTCTACGACATCGATAATGAAATTAGTCCGTGATATTTTCTAAAAAGTTAATAGATATAACCCTATAGGGGAATCTTCCATTTGAAGATAGTTCTTCTATGATACTTAGTTGTGACGTGCAGTTATGATGTGGACATCGAGCCATATCGAGGAAGAGGTGCTAAGGACCCATTATCTATTCCTATTGGTTCGATCACTTGAGCGTGGGTCAAGCGATTTAGGCAAGTTGTTGGTGTCATGGTTCGTGATCTTTGGCGTAGAGATGACCTTGGATCAAATCTTGAAGAATTTTGAAAATTTTGGTGTAATTTAATTATCTGGTCACCAAATATTTGACCAATTCAAATAAGAATATTCTTCTTGTTTATGAAGAATATGACACATTAGTTTTTTTTAGGGTTGATTTTTAGGGTTTGTGTGACAGCCTATATAAAGGATTTGCTAAATTTCTTTGGGGAGAGAGATATATTTTATTTTTAAGAACAAGAATTGAGAGGTTTTCTTCTACTGCTCTTTTGAGGACTTGACCTTATCAAAATTCTCTTTGGTGGTCGATTTGACTTATCGAGCGAGATAGCGAATTCTTTCGCTCGTGGCGTCTATAACATTAGTTGGTTGACACGCGTTCGTCAACATGTCACGTTCATACCGAAGTTGCCAATCACAGATTTGATTGGAGGTCAAGGTTTGCAATTCGCACCATCTTGGCCTTCGTAGAACAATCCTTCCGCAACGATTCACATCAATTTGGTATCAGAGCTTGCTTCTACAAGGTCTATTTATCTTTAATTTTCTGTTGATATTCAGAAATTTGAGATTTATTGAGCTAGGGTTTCGGTTCTAGCTAATTTAGGGATCCGATTGCTTTTGTGCTTCCATACATAGTTGTTTGCTATTAGTTTTAAATTTTCTTTCCTAGCATCTTAAATTGTATCTAAGTTCGTCAAAAAAAAAAAAAAAAAAAAAAAAAAGAAGAGAAAGAAAACGCACACAAAAAAAAAAAGTGCACAAGAAAAAAAACAAATTTGGCAAAAAAAAAATTAGCCGAACAAAAAAAAATCAAGAAAGCGACTCGTTTGGTAGTAGACCGAATTGAAACAAAATCAGTAGTGATTTGCGTTTCAATTGGAATTTCAAAAATTGTACTTTTTGGTTTGAAATTGTTATTTGCTGAAACAAAATCAATAGTGATCTAATCTTGTTTGATTAGTTCGATTGATTGTCATGAGGGGTTGAGAGAAAGGTTTTGAGTCCGATAAAGAACTTGTGAAAAGAGAATACAAGAGGAAAAATGCAAGAGTGTGTAAGCTTAATTGAGAGTGAAAAAAGACTACACTTGAGTTAAACACGAGGGGAGTGACAAACACCTTGAGAGAAACATGTGAGGGAGTGATTGGTGAGGATTTTTATGACTAACGTTTACTTGCAAGTCTTAAAATATGTCGCACGAAAAAAGTGTGAATCAAAAGGAGGTTGGCTCCATACGAAGGGATGAAGCACTCATGGAAAGCGTCAAGCAATTGAAGGCTGTAGTAGAGGAGCTTAGTGGCCGAATGATGGGGAATAACATGAGGGTTGATGGTGACCGAGAGCTACCCCGGGAAAGGCCGCAACATCAGCGAGACGCCTCTAGAACACGACATAGAAGGCAACGACATTATGATGATGATGAGGCCGACATGGAGGATGATTGAGATGCTCGATTTGGAAGGTGGAATGGAGCTCGAGGGTTTAGACGTCGAGAAGATAATGAACTTGGCAATATCAAGATGAAGATTCCTTCTTTCCAAGGGAAGAATGATCCCAATGCGTATCTAGAATGGGAGAAATGCATAAAGATGGTATTTGATTGCTAATGATACTCCGAGCTCAAAAAGGTAAAAATTGCAGCTGTTGAATTTACTGATTATGCTATAATTTGGTGAGATCAACTTGTGACTAGTAGGAGGCACAATGGTGAAAGACTGATAGAGACGTGGGATAAGATGAAAGCGGTGATGAGAAGGCATTTTGTACCTAGTCATTACCATCGAGATTTGTTTCAAAGTTACAAAATCTCATACAAGGCAATAAGAGCGTGGAAGAGTATCACAAGGAGATGGAGATTGCCATGATCCTTGCTAATGTGGTGGAGGATCGTGAGTCCATAATGTCAAGATTTTTGAGTGGTTTGAGCCGAAACATAGCAAGGGTGGTGGAGCTGCAACACTATATTGAATTGGAAGAATTGGTGGACAAAGCTATCAAAGTTGAGTGGCAATTGAAGTTGGATCGAAATCACAAGAGTGGAGGAGGTTCAAATCAGAATTGGAGATCCAATTGTAAAAAGAGATGAGAAGCCAAATTGGAAAGGAAACAACACCAAAACCGAAACCTCAAAGGAGAAGGAGAGGGACGGTAAAGTTGGAACGAATCTCGCTTCAGGCAAAACTGAAAACCCTAACACTAGAACTCATGAGATTAAATGTTTTAAGTGTTTGGGCATGGGTCATATGGTGAATCAATGCCTTAATAGGAGGGTGATGATCATGACTGGACATGGTATTATTGAGTCAAAAAGTGAAAGGGAAGAAGAGGATGATGAGATGCCACCATTGGAGGATTGTAGTGATGGAGAAGTGGCTATAAAAAGAGACTTATTTATGGTTAGGCGTTCTCTGAGTATGCAAGTAAAGGAGGAGAAGCATCACCAACAAAGAGATAATTTGTTTCATACAAGATGTGTGGTGAATGGTAAGATCTGTAGTATTATAATTGATGGAGGTAGTTGTGCAAATATGGCAAGTTGTATTATGGTGGATAAGTTGGGTTTGAAGACGACAAAGCACCTTAGGCCTTATAGACTTCAATTGTTAAATGATAGTGGTGAGGCAAAAGTATCAAAGCAAGTTCGAATTCCATTTGAGATACGGAGATACAAGGACGAGGTAGAGTGTGATGTTGTACCTATGCAAGCGGGTCATATCTTACTTGGAAGACCATGGCAATATGATCGAAAAGTACATCATGATGGGTATACTAATTGTTATTCATTAATGATGAATCAAAAGACTTATACCTTGGTACCAATGACACCTAGTGAGGTGTATCAAGATCAATTAAAGTTACAACGAGAAGCCAAGAGAAAGAGAAAATGTGAGAAATCCGAGGGCTTGCGTGATGTGTCTAAGATGCAAGGAAAATGAGAGGCCGAGAGAAAGATTGTGGTAAAAACCGAGGGAAAAGAAGAGAGGAAAGAAAAGAGGCAAAATAATTTTTATGCAAAATCAAGTGAAGTGAGGAGAGCTTTAGTTCTAGATCGACCAATGCTTGTACTTGTATACAAGGAGGTTTTGTTTTCTACTAACGATCTTGACCCAAGTTTGCCTAGTCTTATTGTGTCTTTATTGCAGGAATTTGAAGATGTCTTTCCTAATGAACTTCCTTGAGGGATACCACTGATTCGAGGCATAGAACATCAAATTGACTTGAATCCTGATGCGCCATTACCTAATTGACCCACATATCAAAGCAATCCCGAGGAGACAAAGGAACTTCAACGGCAAGTTAGTGAACTATTGGAACAAGGGCATATGAGAGAGAGTCTTAGCCCATGCGCCATCCCTTTTTTTGTTGGTGCCAAAAAAGGATGGAACTTGGCAAATGTGTGTCGATTGCCGAGCAATCAATAATATTACAGTCAAGTATCGATATCCTATTCCTAGGTTAGATGACATGTTGGATAAGTTGCATGGTTCTTGCATTTTCACTAAGATCGATTTAAAAAGTGGCTATCATCAAATTAGGATGAAAGAAGATGATGAATGGAAAACTGCATTTAAGACCAAATATGGATTATATGAGTGGTTAGTAATACCATTTGGATTAACTAATGCACCAAGCACGTTTATGCGACTTATGAATCATGTTTTGCGTGCTTTTATTGGTCGATTTGTGGTTGTCTATTTTGATGACATCTTGATTTATAGTTGAAGTCCTGATGACCATATTGAGCATGTGCGAGTTGTCTTGCAAGTTTTAAGAGTCAAGCAATTATACACTAATCTAAAGAAGTGCTCTTTTGTTACCAACAAATTAGTATTTCTAGGATTTGTTGTTAGTGTTGATGGTATACAGGTTGATGAAGAAAAGGTCAAAGCAATCCATGAATGGCCAACGCCTAAGACCATAGGAGAGGTGCGTAGCTTTCATGGATTGGCGAGTTTTTATCGACGATTTGTGAGAAATTTCAACACCATTGCTGCACCTTTAACTGAGGTTATCAAGAAGCACGTGGGTTTCACGTGGGGAGAAGAGCAAGATAAAGCATTTAATCTTTTAAAAGATAAGTTGACTAATGCTCCTTTGTTATCTTTGCCAAATTTCAGTGCTACTTTTGAGATAGAGTGCAATGCTTCCGGTACAGGAATTGGAGCTGTGTTGACGCAAGGAGGGTGTCCCATAGCTTATTTCAACGAAAAATTGAGTGGAGCAACATTGAATTATCCTACCTATGATAAGGAGATGTATGCTTTAGTGCGAGCTTTGGAGACTTGGCAACATTATTTATGGCCAAAGGAGTTTGTGATCCACATCGACCATGAGACCTTGAAGTACTTGAAAGGGCAGCAAAAGTTGAATAAAAGACATGCCAAATGGATGGAGTTTATCGAGATTTTTCCATATGTGATCAAGTACAAGAAAGGTAAGGAAAATGTGGTAACCGATGCACTTTCTCGAAGGTATGCAATTCTAACTATTTTAAAAAGCAAAGTGTCTAAGTTTTGAGCATATTAAGGGCTTATATATTGATGATGATGACTTTGGGAGGGTGTATGAAGCATGTGAACACGCTACATTTGATAAATTTTAAAGGCATGAAGGTTATCTTTTTCGTGAAAATAAACTATGTTTGCCTAAGTGTTCTTTGTGTAAATTGTTGGTGCGAGAAGCGCATAGTGGTGGTTTAATGGGGCATTTTGGCATTAATAAGACTTATGAAGTGCTGCATGAACATTTTTATTTGCCACATATGAAGAGAGATGTCATACGTGTCTGTGAGAGATGCATTGCTTGTAAGCAATCTAAGTCTACAACTAAATCGCATGGCTTGTATACACCATTACCTATTCCAACACATCCTTGGACTGATATTTCTATGGATTTTGTGTTAGGATTGCCTAGGTCTAAGAATGGTAGAGATTCCATTTATGTGGTTGTTGATCGATTTTCAAAGATGGCTCATTTTATACCTTGTCGTAAAACTGATGATGCATCTCATGTTGCTGATTTGTTCTTTAGGGAAGTTGTTCGATTGCATGGCATGCCTAGATCGATTGTTTCAGATCAAGATTCTAAATTTCTTAGCTACTTTTGGAAAACACTGTGGAAAAAAATTAAGGACACGGTTGTTATTTTCCACTACTTGTCATCCACAAACCGTGGTCAAACCAAGGTAGTTAATAGAACTTTAGGGGTATTGTTACTTGCTATTATTAAAAAGAACATAAAATCTTGGGAAGATTGTCTGCCACATGTTGAATTTGTATATAATAGGAGCATGCATTTTGCTACTAAATTTACACCATTTGAAGTTGTCTATGGTTTTAATCCGTTAACTCCGTTAAATTTAACCCATTTACCTATTGATGAGCATGTGGATTTAGATGGAGCAAAGAAAGCTAAATTTTTCAAGGCGTTACACGAGAAGACACTCGCAAATATTGAGCACAAGACTGAGCAATATGCAAGGCAAGCCAACAAAGGGTGGAAGGAAGTGGTGTTTGAACCCGACGATTGGGTTTTGGTTCATATGCGCAAAGAGAGATTTCTTGAGCAGCGACATTCTAAGTTATTACCGCGAGGGGATGGATCATTCATGGTTTTGGAAAGAGTTAACAATAATGCCTACAAGCTCAATCTTCCAGGTAAGTATGACGTTAGTGCCACATTTAATGTTTCTGACTTGACTCTTTTTTATGCCAATGATGATTTGAAGGCAAATCCTTTGCACGGGAGAGGGAATGATGTGGACATCGAGCCATATCGAGGAGGAGGTGCTAAGGACCCATTATCTATTCATATTGGTTCGATCACTCGAGCGCGGGTCAAGCAATTTAGGCAAGTTATTGGTGTCATGGTTCGTGATCTTTGACGTGGAGATAACCTTTGATCAAATTTTGAAGAATCTTGGAAATTTTGGCGTAATTTAATTATCTAGTCACCAAATATTTGACCAATTCAAATAAGAATATTCTTCTTGTTTATGAATATTCTAGAATAGGAATATTCTAGAATATGACGCATTAGTTTTTTTTAGGGTTGATTTTTAGGGTTTGTGTCGCAGCCTATATAAAGGATTTGCTAAATTTCTTTAGGGACAGAGATATATTTTATTTTTAAGAATAAGAATTGAGAAGTTTTCTTCTACTGCTCTTTTGAGGACTTGACTTTATCAAGATTCTCTTTGGCGGTCGATTTAACTTATTGAGTGAGACAGCGAATTCTTTCGCTCATGGCGTCTATAACGTTGGTTGGTTGACACGCGTTCGTCAACAGGTCACGTTCATACCGAAGTTGCCAATCATAGGTTTGATTAGAGGTCGAGGTTTACAATTCGCACTATCTGAGCCTCAGTAGAACGATCCTTCCGCAACGATTCACATCAGTTTGGTATCAGAGCTTGCTTCTACAAGGTCTATTTATCTTTAATTTTCTGTTGATATTCAGAAATTTGAGATTTATTGAGCTAGGGTTTCGGTTCTAGCTAATTTAGGGATCCAATTGCTTTTGTGCTTCCATACGTAGTTGTTTGCTATTAGTTTTAAATTTTCTTTTCTAGCATCTTAAATTGTATCTTAGTTCGTAAAAAAAAAAAAAGAGAAAAAAAAAAAAAAAGAAAACGCACCATCTGAGCCTTCGTAGAACAATCCTTCTGCAACGATTCACATCAAATTATAAGTGCCAAAACATCATAACATGCTGGAAAAATTGATTTAATTTATTAGGATGTGCTAGAAAATTTTTTTATGAAAAATGTGACTGTAGGATTCGCCATTGTACTTTAGAGATTACCCTCTCAAGACTTCTACCGACGACGACATTGCGAAGTGACCGTCAGTTATCTCTATCCTGACCTCGCCATCAAGTACTATATACTGAAGAAAACATTGAAGCACCAAACGAGATGAAGCGAGCTTTCCCTTCAAAGTCTAACCATTCTGGATTTACTTTTAACTGTTCACTACATCTCTTTTTGAACAGAAGGGTACAAAATGATCCGTGCACAGGTAAAAATCAATGCCCAAAAGTAAGATTTCAGTGGAGACAACAGGTTTTCGTTGCCCCATCATTTGTATGTACACAAGACTAATTCCTGCTGTGTTAATAATGCTCTTCCAGACAAACTTCAACACAGCTCAAAAAAGCTTCTACCTTCTTTGGAAATTGAGGAACTTGATTCCATACGCAAAGACAAAGAAGAAAAGGAGGACCCAAACGACGTGAGCGACCGCGACAACCGGAAGGAAGTTGTAGTCAAAACCCAGTTGTTCTTTCAAGAACGCCTTCAACGCCACGTCCTCAGCTCCGGGGATCACGAGTTGGGAATCCTTGTCTCCCACCTGAGAGGTCACGAGGCCGTAGATGGTCCAAGCCACCGGAGAGGCCCAGTAATACCACCTCCACCAGACAGGGATTTGCTGTGATATGGTTGGAGAAAAAGAGCGGGTCATGAAAATGAAGATCAAGGAAGGAACAAGTGGAAATCGACAGCATTAATGTGATCTGGGTCATCCCAAGACTACCTATGTTGTACCCGCAACGCTAGTTCAAGCTCAAAAGACAATACAGATAACACTGTAAAAATTCTGCGTAATTTTTTCACATGGTAAATTCTCAGTGGTCATAATCCATACCGCCACTTCTTTTTTTGTTTCCTAATGCAAATGCTCAATCAGAACTGTCACGGATTATAGTATCAACTTCGAGATCACTCACCGGTCTAGGAATGAGAAAGCCAGAGAACAAGTTCCAGAAACTCAGGAAGAAAGACATGACAATTGCAGCGATTTGATGCCCCGGAGTAAGGGCCACAACCATCATGCCATACATAGTGAAGTAGACGAAGCACATTAGTATGTAGTAGTAGAACCACAGGAATTTGCCTGCCGTCCACTTAAACCCAATCATGGAGTAAAGAAGCAGAGTGTAAACAATAGTCTGAATTGCGACATATATTGTTTCAATCGCCACCTGCAAAATAGTCAAGAGCTCATAAGCATACAATGGTGCATTCCAGGTTCGTCCAAAAGGCGTGACGTGCCGAGAATATACAGCATTATCATCAAGAAACACAATTTGTTCAACAAGTATCTTGTCCTCATTTTGTTACCTGGGCAAATGCATAGGGCAGTTCAGAGTACATTCCAGCTGCCCTTTCACGGTAAAAAACTGTTCTCTCGATAGCAACAACGGACTGAACAGCAGAAGCATTGGTAGCTCCAAGAAAAAGAACAGCAGCGTACATTGCCCCCAAAAGATTCATCAGATCTTGCTGCTGAGTTCTGTTCATTCACAAAGTTGGTTTGCTTCTAATATTAGCAAGACATAAATCAATTACCAGCATTACAAGTTTTAGTAAAATGGGCTTAAAAGAAGGAAAAAAAAAATGTGGGACATGCTCATCTAATACAGGCAAGAATCTTACGTTTGTTGCCCTTTGTTCCAGAATATGAGGCCAAACAAAGCCCCGATTACTATGGTCATGAAGAAACGTATGGCATTGTATTGAGGGTTTCTCCAGTAAGACCAGTGTTGCTTCCAGAAACAAGCTTTGCACTGCGTAAGAAAAGGTTGTGAATATTTGGTGGGGAAATAGAGATCTTTGGAGCCTGGGACTGGGGTTCTCAGTTCTTTAATGAGTTCCTGATTCCTCCTGAGATTGAAGATAAATGAAGCAAGTGATTCTGTTAGTTTTTTAAGATTAATGCAAAATTAGTTTTCTGAAGAGATCATGATAAATTAGCTTAGAAACTTACTGATAAAGCAAGGAGTTTGCGTAAATTTCCCCAAAATCAACTCCCAGTTGAACCTCGATTTGTGGAGCAGTGATCTCAAGCATCCAAGTGGCAGGATTATAACCATCCCTTATCTTAGGAACCCCCGGGACAGCCTGCTTTTCAATTAGAGATGTTAGGTCCTCAAGCAAACAGGATGTGCCTATAAGTTAAAAGAAACGCTGGCTTCAAATTCAGCCGGAAAGTATTTGAAGAATGTCATTAACCGCTCAATATGATGCTTAGTGGAATTATGAATTCGCATGCTAGGGCACTACACTACACTGATTGGAAAGGCAAAAGGGCTCACTTCAAAATATTCTATGAGCTTGTGAGAATGGCGGCCAAGAGGTCCAGTGTAAATCACTTGCCCTCCTCTTTTCATTAAAAGTAACTGCGATGAGAAAAAGATGTCCTCAGTACGCGAGCTATATTGATTGAAAAGGACAAATGCATGAAAAGCGTCCAGAGGAATTGAAATCGGGATCTGAACCTCATCAAAAGCTTCAAATATATCGATGCTCGGCTGGTGAATGGTGCACACCACAGTCCTCCCTGTATCCACTGTATTCCTCACAGTACGCATAACAATTGCAGCGGCTCTAGCATCGAGGCCAGAGGTCGGCTCATCCATGAAGATGATAGATGGGTTGGCAACAAGCTCTACAGCTATCGTGAGCCTCTTCCTTTGTTCTGTTGAAAGACCATCGATCCCCGGTAGCCCAACCAGAGCATTCCTCAGTGGGTTCAGTTCCACCAGATCCATTACTTCTTCAACAAACATCTATGGCATGAATATGGAAGAAAATATCATGAAGCGTTGTTGAAAAAGCTATTAGTTTTATATTTTTTTTTATTGTCTACTGTTGCAGAGAAAGCTTCAACAAACATCGACGGCATGAATATGAAAGAAAAGATCATGACGAGTCGTCAGAAGCTATTAGTTTTAGATTTTTCTTTTTTATTGTCTAGCTGCTGCAGAGAGAGCAATGAGCGAAAGGTCAAGAAGAGGTGATGTTCGAAGCACAAACAAGTACCTTACGACTCTGTGTGCTGATATCTGAGGATAGGCGAAGCCAAGCCGAGTAAAGGACAGATTCATAAACGGTAACATTTGGTGAATGAATGTCATTCTGCTCACAGTAACCACTGACTCGAGCAAATGTTGCCTGGTTTTTGGGATATCCCGAAATGCTGATACTTCCTTCAATGTAGCCACCAGTCTTTCTCCCTGCTAGAACGTCCATTAGGGTCGTTTTGCCTGCACCACTAACGCCAACTAGTGCTGTTAGCACACCTGGCCTAAAAGCACCACTAACATCTCTCAGCAGCTGGAGACGATCTTCTTCAACTCCTTGTTTCTTCATTTCCTGGCATACAAGGCATGTGTAACTTCTACAGCTAGACCTTACACTCGAGAAATTTATGTAAAGACTCCTGGCATACAAGGCATGTGTAACTTCTACAGCTAGACCTTACGCTCGAGAAATTTATGTAAAGAACTAGTTTGTTCCAGAAAAATTAATATGTAAATAGAAATAGCTCGGTAGGACATTACAAGCTGTGACATTCGATATGAGGTCAAGCCAGACAAAAGTTTCTAATTACCTACAGGCTATCAGACTAATATAGAGGATGCATATCTTCCATTTATATAAAGAAGATTGGAATGGGAGGAAAAACTTGCTTTGACAGAGGAATGTTCAAAATGAGTGACTTACAGCTGGCATGTCAACATAGTAATTCACATGATTGAATGCAAGGGAAAGGGGTTGGAAGGGCAGGACCATTCCTCTTTGTGGTGCCTTCTTCGAGTCAGCAACAATATCTGAAGTGCTTTTAAGTTCCATATCGATGCCTGTGAAGGGACAGAAAAGGTAGGGCATTCGGCTTTTCACAGAACCAGAATAATAGTAAGGAGTTGATGCACCAATACACTGTGGTACAAAGATTCATTTGTTGCAACTATAAATGTATCTCGTAGATAATAAAAAAAAAAAAAAACGAACAGATGGAATGCAACATTCTCCCATTTCCTGCTTGCAAGTAACCACAGAAACTAATGGAGCACGCCCCTGTTCTAAATTAGTTTGGCTAAATTTTCTTTGACTAAAGGTAAAGGTTCCCTATTGTCCTGCTTCCTTGTTTGTTTTGTCTAGAGACACTCTCACTTCATAACGCGGAGTTGACAGAATAACAGTACCGTCTTCTTAATTGCTAATAGTAGTGGAGCAACTTAACGTTCATTACCTAGATATTGAAACTGAATTTAATCAACATTCGCTGGCAAAAAAGAAGCAATTGGGAATCACAAGTGATATTTCACCTTTTGTCTTCTGCTCATCACTGTTTGCCTTCTTAGCTTCATCTTCATCCGGCACGACAGTTTTAGAATCACCCAAAGCTGAAACTCGTTACAAAGAAGAAGGATTGTTAACACTAATCTTGTTCCCACAAGGAAATCGCGAGTGAAATTTCAAACTTATTTGACTTACGATTTAACCAGGTCAGCGCTGCAATAAATAAGATGTTGAAGAGGAGAGAAAATCCAAATAGCGCTCCAATACAAATCCAATACCAATAATCATCCACAAAGAAGCCCCTAGACTTAAGGAGGACTTTGCCGACCGTCGGTTCATTGATCCTGGGATCCAAGTTAGGCTGCAATAAGAGAACACAGACAGTCATCATTTGATGTTGGACTACGCATAAGCATAGAATTTTGCAGCTTGCCGAGTTAATAGACGGTTGTCAGGTGAACAGTGACCCTGAACAATATCAGTTAACAAGAAATTAACTACTACAGCATTTTACCTCGCTCCATCTTTTATCGAGGAATTCATTCATGACTATGGCATTCTGTCCATACATCATAGGGGAAATATAGTAACCCCATATCATCCATGGCTCAATGTCATCTGCAAGCATTATCGGAAATAGAAAATTCGGCAGAACAGACCAAAAACCCATTGTTCCATATATAGATCAGCAACAGAAAGACAAGGAGTGCAAGGAATACCACAACTTACTTTTCGAAACAATGAAGCCTCCAAGCACAAAAACCATCAACAAGGTAAAAGTACCGAGAGTACTAGCGACAACTTGTGTCCTTCCAACAGCAGCTATAAACCGAAAGAGGGACAAAGCCATCTGGTGCACACCAAAGAACGCCAAGAATTGTCGAAAGAACCTAAACAAAGAGAAAATTTGTCAGCCAAATGAGAAGCTTCAATTGTAAGGCTCTTAGTTCTTGTTTACATTTCCAGTCAGAAAGTTATATTTCTCTGAAGCAGAAAGTTATATTTCTCTGAAGCTAGTTCACAAACATCGGTCATGAGCAAGAAAAATCTCACTGAAACATGTCATAATTTGGAATTCCTTTACCTACTAGCAGCAGGGGCAAATCCAATAGTGTAGTATGTGAGAATGATCCATATCCCCGATTCCATAAAAGACAGGGGAATCCTGAGGACCCAAATAGGTAAGCCAAATGCCCAAGCAGGATAGAACAAGAAATCTCTCTGCTTATAGAAGACCGGAAGCCTGAAGACAGTCATTGCGAGTTCTGCCATCCCATTGAACATCACATTGATTAAGCTGAAGAACAGTGCTCCAAAAAACTTCCCCCCATCTTGCACTTTACCGACAGGCATTTCTGTCCTTAGGAACACCGTCAAGGCAATTAATGACATGATTGTGATTTGTGTGGTCTTAAAGATATAGACAAATGAATTTCGCTTAATTAGCAGCCACTCTCTAGCAAAGCACGCCTTAAAAAGTTCCCAGCTTGGGAGTCCATACTTTGATGTCACTAATGCAGCTGGGTGAGCTTTGGACTTGTCATAAGGAACCCTAAGCTCGGATGAGAGCTGTTCTCCTATGCGAAAAGAGCTAAAGGCATGGACAAAGTCAGGAACCGAAATAAACTGGTAAGGTTGGTCCTTCCTGCACCAGTACTGTTCCTGGTCCTTCTTGGAAGTCACTTCTTGCAAGAAGTCGGCTACTCCTTTCCTCTCAGGACACTTGAAACCCATGTACTCAAAGAACTCAAGGACATTCTCTCGTGGACCTTGATAGACTATTTGACCCTCGGAAAGAAGGATGAGGTCGTCAAAAAGATCGAAAGTCTCAGGAGCTGGTTGCAGAAGGGATATCACCATGGTGACGTCCATGATGTGAACCATCTGCCTCATGTATCTGACAATCTGAAAGGTAGTGGAACTATCCAACCCCGTTGAGATTTCATCCATGAAAAATACCTTTGCTGGTCCTACCAACATCTCCCCTGCATATCATGAGAAGAATGAAGTCTCTTATATACTATCTGATCACGAGATATGCGCATGGAAGAAAAAGTCGCTCTGAAGAGACATCCTTTACCGTTTGATAATTGCAATTACAGATTAAGCACAAGCACATATCATGGCAAGCACAAACATAATTTAAAGTAATTAGTCCTCTGAACAGGCTTGGACAGAAGGGATCATTGGACAGAGGAAAGTTGCTTATAAGCAAAATTTGGAGAAGGGAGTTGCTCAATGTCGGCAAAAGACCGATTTCCAAATAAGAATCTATACTTCGTGCATACCAGTTGTTAGACGTTTTTTCTGTCCCCCAGATATACCCCTTCGCATCTCATCACCCACCAGAATGTCCACACAAATATCCAATCCGAGTATCTGCAATAAAAATACTCGTGAGTTGGGCTTTCAGAAGTGGCTCATGATGCGCAAGCAATTGTGAGTAGATGAGTAACCTTGATGACATAATCAGTGACCAGACTTGTTTCTTGGCCAGCCACAGCCGTGGCTTTCATGAACGCATCGATTTCG
Source organism: Eucalyptus victrix (assembly GCA_016097545.1). NCBI lineage: Eukaryota > Viridiplantae > Streptophyta > Magnoliopsida > Myrtales > Myrtaceae > Eucalyptus > Eucalyptus victrix. The sequence continues at coordinate 23,877,164 of CM027845.1, read as the reverse complement.
GGATCTGGCTTTATCCCTGCCTCTTTTTCTCTCCTTGAGAGCTCAGCCAACATTTCATATCTCGTTCCTACACCCAAGCAACGCCCTGAGAAATCTAGTGTCTCCCTCACTGTCATCTCGCCATAGTGAAGATCGTGCTGACTGATGTATGCACAAGTCCTCTGAGGAACAAACTCATCCAACTCATGACCGCAGTAGGTGACTTTGCCACTTACCTGTCAAACCAAAGCCATTAGTGAGTGAAAGAAGGTTTCACTAACCGGTACTCAAAAAAGCAACAGAGTAAAACCACACCCTTAAATCCTTGTCTAGCTTGCCCGCGAGTGCTAGCAATAGTGTTGTCTTCCCCGCGCCCGGCGGCCCCAGAAGCAGCGTCATCCTGATAGCAGGATCACAGGGAAAATGCACCATTAAATGGATTATGGATTCAGGATAATGTATCCAATCATATTGACATGTAAGATTAATTGGGCCAATGTTAGGCGATAAATATTTTGACTTTATCAAAATAATTACCCAAGATTTACAATTCTTTGCGATGCATATACATGGTCCAAGAAGCTAATTGATGCGATGAAGTACCTTGATGGTTTGACTATCCCGCTAACATCCCGAAGTATCTGAATCTTTCTCTTTTTGGATGGTGCCAGCCGAATCAATCCAAGAACACTCTAAATTTCATAGTTAAAGCAAAAAAGGAATTTGTGAGCAAAAGGCTAACCTTCCAATTCATCTAGACAGCAAAGAAGTTGTCACTATTTCCAATTGAAGCTATAAATGGTAAAACCGAGGAAGAAAAACCAAGCGATTCATGGACGCCATTTTAACAGCTAAACTGAAGTTTAAGAAAATCAACAGCTTACTTTCTTCTCTAATTTTCCATTCTCCTAAGCTAAACCATCAAGACCTCTGAATTGTTCAACAAGAAAACATCTCTCACCAAATTACTTCTCCTGATCACCAACCCAAACGAAGACCTGAAAGAAGTTTAATGTTTCCTTACCAAAAACGAAAATTGTAAAAAAGCAATTATCCTTGACAATACGCGCAAAAAGCAAGACCAGAGCTCAAAGTAAGAACCAAAACTGTACCTCAATAGCGTTCATGGTGGCATTAACCAGAGTAGGAAGTGCTCTGCTTCCAACATACACATCCCCCTCGATGGACAAATGCTCATATCGAACTTCGATCTTCGGAACTTCGATTCCAACTCTGCAATTCACACGCCATCAACAAAACAACCCGATTCATAGAAAGGCCAAAAAAAAACTTCCAACCGCAACACCCGTAAGTAAAAAGAAAAGATGAAACATATGAATACGTGATTCAGCGAACTAAACCGACCGATCGGTCCTGTCTCGGAGCCTCCTGAGGAACTTCTCGTTGTCCTCCTCGACCACTTTGAGAATGTTGTCCATCAACTGCTTCTTGTCCTGCATCCTGAGGTTGGTCACATCGACCTCGCCGTGGACCACTTTACCGTCGTCGAGGACCTGCTTCAGCATCCCCTTTCGCAGCCGGTCGAGCGTCGGGAGCCGCTCGATGGCAGCCCACCGGAGCTCCTCCTCGTCTTCCTCCCGCCGCCCGCTCCGGCTGAAGACATCTGGCTGCGCCTGCCAGGCCTCCCGGAAGCTGGCCGCCCCCCAGCTCCGCTGGCTTGTCGACGCCCAGCTCCGGCGGCTGCTCGTCGACCTCACCAGATCGTCACCAACCAACGCCGACGCCATATTCGTCAATCAATTGTTTTACGTAAAACAAAGAGAAGGTGAGTTCAGTTCGGTTCTGGGTCTGACTTTTCTAGCTCAACTCGAATGGCGACCAAACGAGACAGTTGGTTTCAGTGCGTCGCGTGGTGGGCAAAGAGAAGGGCATCGAATCTTGATCTCCGCTCAAGCCGTGGAGTGGAAGAGGGTTGAGGCTTCACCAGCAGAAACGCGAACTGGGAATTCAGTCCAGCGAGTCATCATGAACGCGAAGGTTCTTGTCCAGAAGATACGATTTCATGCAGACTGTGATGTCCGTTCTGTTTTCCCAGTGTATTGAGGTGGACGAAAGAGACGGAGATAGAGGGAGCCAGAAAAATCCAGGTGAAATGGTTCGGAAGTCAAGTTTCGGATAACGAGACGATGGACTCGGGTTTGAATAGAAAAGGGCAACTTCCAGTTTCAATACGGTCGGGGAGGAAGTTTCTTCCTCCATGTTGGCAAGACGAACTCACCAAAATCATGATAAAATAAGGCTGAAGATCTAATATGTAATGACTGTATTTACCGTAAAAATCATTAATTATGTTTCGCAATTATGACGTACTCATCTTTATTTAAAAGGAATTAATCTCGATTATGGATATCTTATCATTACAACAAAGATATTTTTTTCTAAAATTTATTTGAATTTCGATTGATGTGCATTATGTAACAAGGTTGAAAATGGGCAATTATGAGTGAAGTTCAATAATTGAATCATGTACCTATTAAATTTGGTCACTGTCGACAGAATTTACCCACTTTAATCCACTTTTCAACTTTTATCTTGCTACTATTGAAAAGGAAAATGATAAAAATGCTTATTGAACTTTGATTTGGCGTGTAATATTATCTTTGGACTTTTAATTTGTTTAATATGGCTCTTAAACTATAAGTAAATGTTCAATGTAGTTCTTCATTTTGGTCATACGAGAAATTAGACATTATTTGATGAAGTAGACAATTAGGGTGCATTTGGAAATGATTCTATTTCAAAGAATAATTTTTGAACAAAAATAATTTTTTTCTATTTTTATTCCCGAGAATAATTTTTGAGCATAAGAATGCGCTTGGTAATCGTAAAAAATTTCTATTATAGAAATAGAAATGCGTTTGGTAAACTTGTATAATTTTGTTATATCTTTTAATTTTTCAATACTTTTATTATATTTTTCTTCTTTTTTCTTCTTTCTTCCTTTTGACGATTCTTAGCTCGGCCATGGCATGGCCATGGCGGCGACTCGCCAGTAGTCGTCGGCCCTTGGTAAGGCCAAACCTCGCCGTGGCTAGACAAGCTCGAGCTCATTGAGATCTAGCGAGGCCAAGCTCGCCGGTGGCTGGGTGAGCTCCGCCTCGCCAGATCTGGGTGAGCTTTAGCTCGCCCAGCCAAGGCAAGGCTGAGCTCGCCAGCCGACGCGAGCTTGACCTTGATAGGCCAAGGCAAGGTCAACGTCTCGCCAACCATCGAGGCCAATGGCGAGGCTTGGCCACTGGCAAAGCTCGGCTTTGCCTTGGTTGGGTGAACTTGAGCTCGCCCAAATCTGGCAAGGTCGATCTCCCCCAACCACCGGCAAGGTTGGGCCTTGTCGAGCCACCATTGGGCAACACCAACCTAGCGGTGGCCCGGTAAGGCTCGGCTTCATCAGTTGATCGCCAGTCATGACCGAGGTTGGTGATTGGCCAAAAGGAAGAAAAATGAAAAAAAAAAAAAGAATAAAAAGAAGTGTTTCTCGAAATTGTTCTTGGGAATAAGAAACAACTTTTTTTCTACTTATTGTTTACTTCAAATTTGTTCCCGAAAACAAAAAAAAAAAAAAAAAAAAGATTTTTTATTTTCGGGAACAAAATTTTTACTAAATACGTTTCTGTACTTTTTTTTTTTTTCCGAAACAAAAATTTTTGTTATAGGGAACATAAACATTTTTTTGCCAAAGAGGGCCTCATATGCTAAGTTGTGTGTTTAAAAATGATGAGTCGGTATGATTATTTTTATCCATCTACTTTAGGAAAACAAAAAGAAAATTAGGGTGTTAACATATCCATAATTATTTGATGATGTGGATAATTATATACTCATTTGAGATGAATATTTTACATGGATAATCTATGTGTAATGTTTTTTCGACCACTATTCAAACTTAACAAATTGTAAGCTACATAGGTAGATTTCATTAATTTAAATCAATGGAATGACGAAATTAAACATTTTTACATAATTTAGGAATTAGATTGAATATTTATTAATAATTCATACATCAATATTAAATTAATTAAAAGTTCATGAATAATAGTACATATTAAATTAAAGTTTATAGATCATTTATATTATGAATTATTTGTGTTATTTTCTTTTATTTAAAAAACAAGAATGAAAGTGTGTAAGTGCAGGAACGTGGATTCAGATTTTTACGAAAAAATACATGGGATTTATATGCTGAAAATGACGCATGGGGGACCCTCTTTTGTTTTTTACTTGAGCATAACCGTCTGTTTTGCATGTGTTTATATGGCTTCTAGCTTGATATTTTCAAGTATATTTTAAATCATCTAAGGATAATTGAAATGATTTGTTATGGGCTGCAACCGTCCTTTTCGCGACAGTTAGCTATGATCTGTCACAATGCCTCGTGAGACAGAATACCGAGGACATTGGTGGAGCCGAAAAGGTTTCTTCTCTCTTCTAAAAGCCTTTTTTTTGTTCTTTTTTTTATCAATTTCAGTTTCCAATAAACGCAGCTTTTTCTTTGGATAACGACATCTTATCAAATGATTCGATAATTTATCTCAGGAAAATCACACCAGCCACTCATAGATATGCCGCAACTATTTCTTTTTTCAATAAAATACCACAAATTATACCTATTGCGATGTTAGGTAGTCCAACTAAAAGCTTAAAATTATTAAGTGAGAGAAATCATGAAAGGCATATAAACGATATTATTAAGCTTAAACTAATAAGCGGGGGCTTGGCTGGCATGACTTCATTTTGTGAGAAAGATGGGACGTTTTAGAATATTTATATAATTAATGACGTCTTCATATAAAAATTTAAACTTTCCACAAAAATTATCAAAAGGCACATTCATTCAAAAACTTAAACAAACGAGTAATAGACAAATTATGATATATTAATTACTTTACAAACACCACTTCTTTGACGTGGTGCCTCTATAATAGAATTCACACGTACATCTTAATAATCTCCTCTATGAGTTTAGTCTTAGGTCTACTCCTCAATTCAGGTATCATTTGGCATTAATGCCTCTTTTTTCGGATTGAATCATGAAGTTTGACATAGGTCTTGCATTGTAAACCACAACACTCGTTGTCCGGAAAATCACGTTGGTCACGATTCATTATTTAAAATATTTGCTAAATATCTTAACAAATTAATAATATTTACTAAACACTGAATTAGATTAGGGGGTCTACTAATTAATTATTGGCTTTGATACCATTTGTAGGGAGCACACAGCAAAAGTTTGATACTTTCACTCATGGAAATTGCCAAGAGAGCGCCTAGGTTCAAACCTATCAACATGTCCAGTTAAATAACCTTCACTCAAAAGCTAGCTAGTGCTTAATTCATTAGTGTGAGAGAAAGTCCCACATTTTAAGTTAGCCATTGGGGTGAGAAAGGCCCAAAATCACCCAATGCCAATATTAGAGTCTAGGTTACCGATAAGTCTCGATCTAGCAGTAACACAAGAGATACGTGTTGTTGCTACTCCGACTTAAGGCATGATGCATGAGGGGAGATTGTTGGAGTTATTCCACATTGATTGTGAAAAGGGCTAGTGATTGGTTTATAAGTGTGAGGGGAAGTCTCACCATTTAAACTAGTTTTTAGGTAAGAGAAGTCCAAGACAGAACACTGGAATGCATAGCAAAAGTTCAATAACTTCACCCAAAGAGATCACCAAGAGGGAGCTCAAGTCTGAGCACGTCAACACATCCAATTGAACCCATTTGCACTTAAAAACTTAAGCTAATGAGTTATAATATTAACTACTCCACAACATACTAATTATCCAATATGAGATTTTTTAACACAACCCACATGTGTATCTTAACAATCTCTCCCTCACATGTGAGCTTAGTGTTAAGTTTGCTACCCCTAAATCTAGATATCATTTTCCATTAAGATATCACAACTCAAATCTCCATCAAAGCCCAATTTCATCCCGAGTTTCTTTCTCCAAATCAAACCATAAAATCTACCACTGAGCCCACGTTACTACACTATGGTGCCCATCGCTTGGAAACTAGTTTGGTTACTATATTCCTTCCTTGAAATTGTTACCAAACATCAAAACATATTGAAGGTGCACCAATTGACAATCGACTTTAATACCATTTGTAGCTTGGTATCAAAGCCTCCTTTTCTTTGGTAACCCTAATGCATCAAGTGAACCCCATGCACCCCCAAAAAAAAAAAAAAACTTCCATTCAATTGCTCAACAATGCTCACCCAAGTGCCTCATTCATGTTCAATCAAGTGTCACAGTTGTTGTGTTATGGTGTCTACGATGCGTCACCAAGTTGAGCTTTTGTTTTTTACAAAGGTATTTGTTTAGGTCTTTGCATAGTAACTTTTGCCCAACAAAGCCTAGCTTATTTTGCATAGCTAGATTGGCCGTGTTTATTCAATTATTGTTACAATAACAAAGTCAACGCAAAGGTCACATGTTGTTTGCTCCAAAAGCAAAGTCAACCACAAAGGACAAATGTAGGCCTCCAATTCTCGACATTTCACTTCTCATTTCAAGAAGCAGACACCACCACCAAACTCACCACCTTCAGATGAGCAACATACTGAAATCTCATTGTCAACAAAAACTTGGAGCCATTATATGTGCCACCCCGCCACAAATTCGTTGAATGCTGATTTTAAAAGAAACAAGTTTTTGGGTCACTATTTCACTTTATTTCATAGTCACTTTGAGTTCAAGGGGATATTATAGATAACTAGGGATTTGTCAAGTATAACTTTTAGTGATATTTTGATAATTTTATCGATTCTTGCATCTCTCAAGATTACGCATAAATCTTCCTTTTGATTGCCAATATCTTGATTGATATTTTATCTTATATAATCATGTAATAAATCCTATAAATAGGCTCATGTATTCTTTTTCAATACACAACAAAATATATTGAAAAATTCAAAATTCTCTTTTGTGTTTTATTGTTCTTAATTTGGTATCATAATCCAGATTACTAACAAGTTTGAACCCAATAGTTACACGGGAGATACAAGTTGTTGCTAGTTCAATTCAAGGCCTATTTTGTGAAAGAGAGATTGATGGGGTTATTTCATATTGGTTGTAGAAGAGGTTGATAGTCAATTTATAACATGAGAGAAAGCCTCACATTTTGAGCTAACTTTTGGGATGAAAAATGTCCAAAACCAACTGACAATGGTATTAGAGCCCAAGTTACCAACAATTTAGGATCTCCGTGTAATCTTTTCTATATATATTGAAACGTAGTGAAATTCCTTAATGAAAATTCAATGGTTCCACAAGATTTCACATAGTATGAGAATAGGAGTCCTAACTTTAATCTTTCTAGGTTCCTATTTATCTCTCCAAGGTCAAGTTCAATCTACGCATGAGAGGAAATATTAGAATATTTTAATCATAAGTCACACTATTCATAAAATAGTGTTGTAATATTTAAATAATAAATCACACATTCATCTAGCATCTTAAACTTTCGAAACAGTTGACAATAATCCTACTAGATCTCATAGAACGAAAGAAAAGAAAATTAATTAGGAATGTGGGCAATGATTGGATTTCACGTCAAAAATTCTAGGCGAGACTTGGTTGAGTACTTAATTGCATTTTTATTCAAAGTTTAAAAATACATTAATTAAATTGAAATGTTTAAAAAAATTAAAAATATATGGTAGTCTTAGAATTTAATTTGCAATTCTTGTGAATGAAATCTCTCAAATCTAAAAGATGCTCTCTCATCCAAATAGAAACATTTTTATACACATAGAAACATCTTAAGCTTTTAAAACTATTGACAGTATTCCTACTAAATTAATGAATCTCACGTCAAAAAATTAATGAAAACTTTACCACCGCCTGCGGTGGCCCCGTTGGATAAGGCTCTCATGATCCTTTGCGAGGAGGAGAGAAGTTTGAATTCCGCTAGCCGCATGGGATCTTAAGCGTGACGTCGGGGTGGTGGGTCCTCCACTAGCGTTACCCCGGGTTTACCTTGCCGGCTGCCAGCTGTACGAGGGTTCCTAGGTTACAAAAAAAAAAATTAATGAAAACTTTCAGAACAATTGACAATAATCCTACTAGATCTCATTGAACAAAAGAAAAAATGAATCGGGAACCTGGGCAATGATTGAATCTAACGTCAAAAATTTTAGGCGAGACTTGGCTAGGGGACTTAATTGCATTTTTATTCAAAGTTTAAAACTACATTAATTAAATTAAAATGTTTAAAACTAAATTTTAATATATACGGTATGTTTAGAATTGAATTTGCAATTCTCCCAAATGACGTCTCTCACATCTAAAAGATGCCCTCTCATCCAAATAGAAACATTTTTACACACATAGGAGTGTGCTTTTTCTTCGAGTTTTGAAAGATTAAAATAGAAATAAATAGAACAATTATTTTCTATCTAAAATATACATACAATCAACAGAGAAGTCACGGCAAAATAATCTTTAAAAAAAAAAAAAAATTGGCCAAGCGAGCCTTGGGTCCAAATCTCCAGATAGCACCTTAGGATTTGAGGGTAGTAAATTTGTATATAAAACTATTGAACTGGTTTCCATAAAAAAAAAATGATAATTAAAGAAATCACAAAACTACGATGAACATTAAATTTATCAACGAGGATCTTGTACTAATTAATACTAAAATTCGATTCATAAAGTTAGATTACAAAAGTCAAAACTAATTTTACATGAAATTAAACTAATTGATACAATTGAAACTCGAAACTACAAACTATAAAATTGAAAACTACAAAATAAAACATGAATTGAAAACTTACAAAATTGGGTTCCGAGGAGCCTCGAGACTTGAAGCAGGAAATTGAAAGGGATCACTTATAGTTATGAGAGAACTCTCTATCTTGGATCTTGGAAGCTCTTCCCTTTCCTTATGGAATGTTCTCCTTTTTATAATTGACGAGAACCTGGATTACTTGCTCTTAAAATCTTGAATTTCCACACGCCTTGTATCATTTCCTATTTTGTGGTTCTCCTAAGCACCTATTGCTTTGCTGGCTTTTTGTCACTTTTCATGTCATGAAATTCCTCTTTTTATCTTTTAATGAGTTGTTTCACCTTAAGGTCGGGCGAATATGACAAATTCCTTTGGTAGACCCTAAGAGATCTGTAAAAGGTTGACTCTAAGGCGACGAAAACTAGATTTTGTTAACTTAAGGTGTTTTTGTGGTTGTAGGGACATTCTTATTTTATTTGAAAGATGTGAATCCACTAATGAACTCAATTCATATTTATCACACATCAATGTAGGTCATGCAATATTGTTTTCTCTTAGATCTTATCATATATGTGTTGTCAATTCTATTCCGTTATTTATTTTTTGAACTTTAAAGAAATTGTGATTTTTATTGACATGCAAATTATTTATGTTGTTTACGTAAACTTTCATTACTAAAAGAATACTAAAGTATGGATGAAACCAATGTTAATTGAATATTTTACTGGAACAGTTCTTGCTAAAAGAATGGCTTCCGAAATTTGTATAATTATAATCAAGCGTCATCAAGAAAAATATATTTTTCTTTTGCAATTTCTTTTTTTTTGGTAAAGTACAATTACTTATTTAGGTTCATATGAATCAAGAAAAAGATTAGAAAATTTTAAAGGAAAATGTATATATTCATGAACTTATTAAGACTAATAAACACTTTATAATGTGCAGGTTTATTCAAAATTCTAATGTAAAACACGTTCTGGCTCCAAATGTCGTCAATCATTTGCGCCTACTTAACCTCAATCCTAGTTGTATCATTTCAATTCTTATTTTTACTTAGGACCTTTTCTTCAGAATTTGAAGATGAAAATCAAATTTGAAGATACTAATATATATTTTTATTTGTTATTATTAATATTTTTATATTGTATCCAGCTTTTTTTTGCATTAAATGAAAATAAATTAGAAGAGTCACAAAATTTGCAAAAAATAAACTCTCTCTCTCTCTCTCTCTCTCTCTCTCTCTCTCTCTCTCTCTCTCTCTCTCTCTCTCTCTCTCTCTCACACACACACACACACACACACACACACACACACGAAATATTACTTCAACTTTGAAAAGCATCAAAATAGCCGTACGCAAACTTAGAAATTAATATTTCTATGTTTTAAAAGGTTTGAGGTACTCCATGTTTAATAAAAGTCAAATTGCATGACATAAGATTTAATAAATTAAAAGTAACAACTATTCCAACCAAATTTCGACAATTTCCATAAATAATGAGATTGTAATAGTGATGAACCCCGTTTCATCGCGTCAATAGTTATACACAGATTGAAGGCATGAGTTGAATTCTTAAAGATACAATAAAACATCGAATGGTTTCTATTTAAGGTTAATGCCATAAAAAAATCCTAAATTATACATATTGTAACACAAATATCAAAAAGATTTTGCGTGTCACAAAAATTATAAACTTGCCAATTATGGTACAAATACCCCCAAAAGATTGTGTCATGAAAATCTCCGAATTTATATCAATGTGACAAATATACTCTGAATGAAACTTTAATAAAAGGTGTATAAATTTGAGTTTTTCATATTACAAAAAATAGTTATGAGTATTTGTGTCAGTAGCTAGTTTTTGAATTTTTGGTGACACAAAAAAAGGCTAGGGTATTTGTGTTGCAATTGACATATTTTGGAGTTTTTGGTAATATTTGTCTTATTTATTAAATAGTAGCATGCTTTGGAGGATTGAGATGTCAAGCATTTTTCTAGAGTAATATGCATTATGTCAAGGTTGACACTCAATTCTAATAGCCTCTCGCCATAGCGAATAGGTTTTTACAATCACTATGATGCACACCTTTTGATAATAATATAATTTACTCATATTTTTTTAATTGCATCAAAATCATCAATTTTTACTCATGTCCAAAATTTGTCCCTTAGAAACCTTCACCAAAATTATTGTCAATTGTTCGATGTAGCATTTTCACGTTAGTAATATCCAGCCCCTCGGCCCCAGCCAATACATTGCCCCTCACATGCATTTGATACCTCTAATCTGGTCCAACCCTACTAGCGAAACTGCCCAGCTAACTTCGCCGCCAAGTGACCTCCACTTTCGGACTCCACTCTCTCCCACAATTGCGCCTTGTAGGGGACAACAATGAACAATCATCTACCACCTCTCTTCATCTCACCATCCCTTACTCTCTCTCTCTCTCTCTCTCTCTCTCTCTCATGAGGCAAGCTTCATAATGCCAACGTCAAGCTTGTTGCCTATGGCAAAGCCGACGCCGACTTCACAGCTATTTAGCCTCTAAGCAGGCGTGATGTAGACCTCTATTGCAACCAACAAGCTCAATGCCAGCACAAGCTCCTCTATCCATGAGTCGGGTAGAGAAGACAACAATGACCAAGCACGAGCTCTCCCTCTATTATGAGCTTTGTTGCCGATGACGAGGGTAATGGAGAGAAACGATGATGACGATGGAGGCGGAGCACGATGGTGACCGTCTACATTTGTGTTAGAGGGACTGAATAAAGAGGGATGAGTCACGGGCCGATCGATTAGTATCATGACTGTGCGGTGACTCAGGCTCTTTTGGATTAACTCGGATCGTCGGTGTGCCTAAGCCAAGCCTTGCTCGGATCAATCACTCACTTGCTCACTCACCCAAATCATAGAGAGAAAAAGTTCCTAGAGAGAGAAGCTCTAGAAGGGAAGGGAGCCTTTGATTACTGAAATGGTTGGATAGATACAAATAAGGGGAATGATACTCATTTTTATACTTGAGGCCCTCAAATTACATCAATTGATCGAGTTTTCATCTAGCGGATGAGATCGCACCACCCAACCTACCAACTACCGACACTAATAATAGTAGTCTTCTAGACTTTTGCTCAATTACCATATTTCTCGCTCTTGGAACGTTTCGAAGAGCTCTTGTTGGGGATCCTAGCAATAGCAGGAAGTCTTCTTTGAAAAGACACGGCCCTTTAGCTATAGAAACCTCTTGGCCATGACATTCTCCCCCACTCATTCGAGCAACATCTTTATCGCTCGCAACTCGAAGAGTGGACTTCTTGGCATGAGCATGAGCTCTCTTGTTCCAATTCTGCTTGGTTTGGAGCCTCTCAATTGATGGACCATACACCTCCAACTTTGGCTCAGGCATGGTACGTGACAAGCACTCAACCTCAGGGAAGAGTACTTGGATTGGCATGTCGCGCGTTGGGGTTAAAGGATCCAACTCTTCCTTTGTCTTCTCCTTGGTTGGCGGCTTGCTCATGCGCTTCTCGGCCTTCAAGTTTTTGTCGAGGTGTCAGATCGTCGCGATGGTCTTGGTGTCCATCACTTCTTTCATCATGGGGATCATTGCTAGGCATTGTGGGTCAAGGATCATGATGCACTTGGTCCTCATGTTGATCATGGACCTCACATTGTGGAAGAACTGCATACCTAGAATGAGATCATAATCGTCGAGAGGAATTACCTCAAATGATAGCTCGCTCTTCTATCTACCGATTTGGATGTCCACATCGGGAGTTGACCCTACGCCATTGAGTCCATTCGAGTTGATAGTCTTGAATGACTTCTTAGTTGGCTCTACGTGAAGTCCCAAGGTTTTCGCCACCTCGGTCGACATAAACATGTTCGAGGCTCCTGTATCAACCAAGGCATATAGCGCTCGGCCACATACCTTGATCTCTACGAAGAACATGTTCGTGTTTAGGATGGCTTCCTTCTTCTCGGACGGCAATCGGGCTTGGATGGCATTGACGTACTTCACCACTCCTAGCCGGATTTGCTTCTTTTCTTCTTTAGTTTCCTCTTCCTCCTCTTCGATGGCAAGGAGGGCATTGATCCTGCCCTTCTTCGGGCACTTTTGGGTTCAATGCGGACCTTTGCAAATGAAGCAAGGAGATGGTGGGGGTTGGTTGAACTTACTTGTGGTGTAGCCTGCCTGAGGTCGACCCTTTTGGAAGGATGGCTTGGAAGTTCCTTCCCCCCATGTCTTGACTCGGCCGCCTTGGTCATGTGGGCCTCAGGGAGTGCTTCCACCTTTGTCCTTGGAGGATCGATCCGACCTCCAATCCCTTGCTCGGTTCTTTGGCTCAGCTTTGGTGAGGTCGACGAGGGACTCGGCCACACTTAGCGCTCTCGTGAGACTCTTCACGTTTTGTTGCTTGAGCTCGAGTTGTGCCCATGACTTGAGTCCATCCATGAACACTCCAAGAGCCTCCTCCTCTCCTAGATTGTGGATTTGGAGTTTGAGCTCCGTGAATTCCTTCACGTAGTTTCAGATCATGCCTCTTTGTTCGAGGTAATGGAGCTTGCTACGAGCTTCTTGTTGAGCAAACTTGGGGAAGAAGTAATCTTAGGACTCCCTCACGAAGTCATCTTGTATATCCACGGATCAGTGCAACGCTTGGTTTCGTCGCACCTATTGCACCACTAAAGCATTGCAGTATCATAAATGAACATTGAAGCGGTTCTTACCTTGATCGACTCATCTTGAATGTTGACAGCGCCAAAGTACTGCTCCATGTCCACCTCCTTGGTGGATTGGTTGCCTTTGAATTCTTTGGGTTTCGGCACCTCAAGCTTGGGCACCACTTGTGTAGGCATCAACCCATTGGCGATGCTTTGCTTGCATAGAAGAGCTCGGTTTTAAGCTCTTGGATCTCCACCTTCATGGCTTCGACATCATCTCTACGAGGGCTTTCTTCCTCGATCACTTGGAGATGCTCCCTTAGTACATCGATCAATGCTTCAAGGGCTTCGTCCTTGTCGTGCAACAGGGCCGTAGCTTGGTTGATGCTAGTCGTGAAGTCTTCGCAAAGCGAGACCTCAACCTCCATGATGCGGTCTCTCACGTCGTCGAGTCCTTCCATGAACTCAGTCATGGCATTCCGGACCTTCGTGAGCTTCTCATTGAGCATGGCTACGGCATCCATTGAGGCTTCTTTTTTCTTTATTCGGCTACGACACTCCTTGACTTGAACGGCCTCTCCATCCATAATAGTTTCTTGGCTCGACATTCTCTTGAACAATTGGTACTCCTCGATCTCTCGAAGTATCTCCCTTCTTGCTCTAATACCACTTGTCACGGGCCAATCGATTTGGATCGTGACCATGCAGCAACTCAGGCTCTTTTGGATTGACTTGGATCGTCGGTTGATAACTCTATAAAAATAGAGTTATTTTACATATTTTAGGCAACAATTAATGCAATATTTATAAGAAAATATTTGGATTTCCTTCTAATTATTTGAATTTTCCTTATTTATGCAGAATAATGAGATATGGAGAAGATAATAAAAAGAATGGCAAAACTAAGGAATTCAAATCAAAAAGTAGTGGAATATGGATATCAAATCGGGAAATTCTTGATTTTGTTCCCTAATGTTATCTACAAGCGTTGGAAGATAAATATCTTGGATATATCCTATAAATAGGAGAACATTAAGAGCCTGAGGGGGCAGTTAGGTTTTTGTTAGATTGTTTTTCATTATTCTGAGAATTTTTCAAGTATTTTGAAGAGAAGACAAAAGTGATGATAAAATTCTTGTTCTTTGATTCAAGATGCTGGATTTGATTTTTATTTTTATTTCTTCATTTGCTATGTTCTAATTTTCTTTTGTTAGGGTTACGATGTAGCCTAACCATGATGATTTGAATTTCATGATTTTTATGTTTTACAATTAATTTCATTCACGTGAGTTATATATTATTGTATATAATGCTTTTGAGTGACTAATCACCACTTTAATGATCTGATGTGCATGTTTGAGATTGAGAAGTGATAATATGCAATTGCTCATTATAATATATAACCATGAATTAAACGTGGATATAGATATATTGCGTTATTTGTGTAACTTTTGGTGATAAGGTGATCTAAAAGACTCATTGTAAACCGGGAATATTCATAATTTTTAATGCACTTATGTTTATTTTAATTCACATAGAGATATAATGGATTAATAAACTGAGTAGGTTTGCTATACCTAGAGATAGAATAGTAAATAGATTAGGAAATTCCTCTATCACATGTTTGATATTGTTCTTATACCCATAACAATTTGAAATTCATATCTAGTGATTGTGGTGAAATCGGATACTCTAACATATTTATCTGATTGATTTACTGCATTTAGTCTCCAAATTTTGTTTTTAATTTATTTTCAATTATATTTTGATAAATTTTAGAATTAATCTATTTTATTATTTAATTAGTTTATTAATCATCGATTTCTGTCGGATGATACTATTTCTTATCATTATATTACTTGTTTGACATGTTCACTTGCATTTAGAATTTGACGAACATCGGTGCGCCTAAGCCAAGCCTTGCTTGGATCGATTGCTCACTTGCTCGCTCACCCAGATCGTAGAGAGAGAAAGTTCCTAGAGAGAGAAGTTCTAGAAGAAAATGGAGCATTTGATTATTGAAATGGTTGGATTGATACAAATGAGGGGGAGGACACCCATTTTTATACTTAAGGCCCTCAGATTACATCAATTGATTGGGTTTTCATTCGATGAACAAGATTGCACCGCCCAACCTACCAACTACCGACACTAATAACAAGAGTGTTCTAAACTTTGGCTCAATTACTATATCGTCCACCTTTGGAATGTTCCGAAAGAGCTCTTGTTGGGAATCCTAGCAATCACATGAGGTCTTCCTCAAAAAGGCATGGCCCTTAAGCTACATAAACCTCTTGGCTGTAGATGCGTGTCCAGTGATAAGGTCTTGCTTGGTTTTGATTGGGCGTGGGGCAACCCAAATATAAAAAAAAAAAAAAAAAAAGGTACAAGTGTGGGAATCTAAGTGGACCCCTGAGCAGTGATTTTAAGCTTTAAATCCAGGTCAGGTTGCTATGACAGATATTACTGACGACAACATGGAGATAAACCTAACAAGGAAATGTCACGTCGGACAAATGACAACTTTAAATAGAGAACAAATGAGAGAATATAGTACCGACCAAAAAAAAATGAGGGAATATATTTTAAACTTGAGTGAAAATTGATGATTTTTTTAAAAATAAAACACAATTCAAAACAGGATTAGAATTGAACTTGAAAATTATAATCTTTTAGGAAATCATGCCTCCCCCTTTTCTTTTAAAAAATAGTTCTAGATACTTCTTTATAAATATATGTTGAAAATAAAAATGTTATTATTGCATATAATGGAATTAACAAAAATGGGACTACCAATTTGATTGGGTCAAGATATAGAATCACTAATTAATTGTTGGTCTTAATTTTATATTTTCATAAGATTTTGGATGGAGATGATTTGAGAAATTAAGTTTTGATTCAAAACATTGGGGAAAGGATATTACAAATATTATAATTTTTGTATGATGCTTATTTAAATGACATAACTTTTTTTACGATCACTTGAGTGGTATAACTTCGTATTCCATTCACTTGGGTGTCATTTTTTTTAATCAATCACTTGAATAACATAATTTTTCAATTGATCATTTGGTGATATAATTTTTAGAAAGATTCACAAGTGTCAGAAATTTGATATGGCATCATGTTTTCTAAAATTCATAGCATTCGAGTTAGAAGTGTGCAATGGAAACTGATCGAATTGGACCGAACTGGCCGATTATGGGTAGCTCTTGTGGGTCTCGGTCCGATTCCAAGTTCCTATTTTTGAAACCAGTGACTGGTCGGTCCAGTCCGGTTTCTAGTTATAAGGTGGGAATCGGACCAATCAAACCAAACTGACCATTTATTTTATTTTAAATTCTAAACAATCCTAATCTATCTAATTCTACCATTTTCCCAATTTTCACTACCTACCCTTCTAGACTCCAATTCTCTCTACCTTTCCCTCTCGCTTGTCCAGTAAGTTTTGCTTATATGTGCGTGTACATGATGCAACACAACCACAATTAAATAAGTGTTGCCATCGATGCTTTTAGTTATCCTCATTTTGCCTTTTTTTTTTTTTTTTTGGTATTACGAAAAGTGCTAGAGCATAATGAAGTTCTGGTTTGAAGCAACTAGCGAGCTTTGAACCTTTTATTAATGCAAAAGAAAGAAGAAAAGCCAATGGCATTCCAAGCAGCTAACACCACCAATCAAACAAATAACAATAGCTCTTTAATAGGACTTGGGGACATAATTTATTTATTTTTTTTGTTCAATATAATGAAAACAAGTGATTTGGTCCACCGGAACCAGACTGACATGGTTCCCAATTCCAAGATTAGCTGGTTTGGTCCACCATCCCAAAAATTGGAAATTGGTCCTCTCAATCCGATTCCTATTTTCAGATGGAACCGGATCGGATTAGGAACCAATCACCCCTAATTTGAGTAATTGAAAGAAAGAAAAAAGTTATGTACTTGTGATGCATAATAAAAGAACTAGTTTTGTCACTAAAGCAAAGGATAAGGA
Source organism: Eucalyptus victrix (assembly GCA_016097545.1). Lineage (NCBI taxonomy): Eukaryota > Viridiplantae > Streptophyta > Magnoliopsida > Myrtales > Myrtaceae > Eucalyptus > Eucalyptus victrix. Next base: position 23,859,775 of record CM027845.1, on the reverse strand, counting down.
TTGAATGTGAATAATTTTAAAAGTAAGAGGATCAAAACATATTTTTCTTGAAAGCTTTGTGCCACATGTTGATTTGTCATGCCGACTCGGTAATTTCATCCATGTTTTGATAAAATGTTGAATTGTATCCACAAATTGCTATCGAAAATAAATTTGTAGTGTGCGAACTATAGTACGTCATCCAGCCTGAGGATGAGTTAGGTAAATTTTCCGAAAGGATCTAATCAGTCCTTCTCAACAACTAAAGGAACAAAGCCTTCAGCATCAACATGAACAGTCAAATTTTTGCCCGGCTCGGAGTGGCGGAATTGACACGAAAGCTGATTCGAAGTATCTTTTGAAGTGTCTAATGCCCGAAAGGACTAAAATTCACCTAAAGCCACGACTCAGTAGGCATGAGGACGTGTAACTTCAATATTTCCTATGAGGAAAGAAAAACAGTACTCAAACGAATGCCATTAATGCGAGACAATTTTGCAATCTTTGTAGGCAGGTAGGAGTGCAGATGGGTCGTTGCGTGGTCATGCCAACAGATTGGCAATCAATGCGAGGCAGAATTTCCGATCGGTGAGGCGCTCATAGTTATGGCCGACTAACTCCGTCCGGGAAGAGAGAAAATCTGATAGCGCAGAACGACCGTTCTACGTGTACGCTAGCAAGCTCTTCACGCGGGGCCTTTTACATGCACGGGGACCAGCTGGTACTTTTCTTCGAATGAACCGGTGAACGGACTGGGGACCGCTGCATAATTAAATGTGGCCAACCCTTTTTTTTCGATCCTATTCTATCTTATGGTAATTCTCATTCTCAAAATTTTGACATATTTTCTTACAACGCTTGAAAGTTAAAATCTATACCTAAAATTAAATTATATCATCCCAATCTCTTTGAGAATATAGAGATTCGAACTATCCACCTCAAGAGATGTAAATGGTTCAATTTGGTTAAGTTCTTTTGAAAAACTAAACCTAACCGAACTGAAAAGCAAATTCATTGAACTGAACCGAAATTTGATCTGAACTGAAATTCTGGTTTTGTTCGATTCGATTTTTGCTTTTGTTTTGTTTTTTTCCCCCACATGCACCCATTGAGTAAATTTTTTATTTTTTAAAAAATTGATTTTTTAATTATTATTATTCTTTTTCTTATTTTTTCTTTCTTTCCTTTTCTTTTTCTTCTTCTTTGGCTAGTTGCCAACCACCATCGATTGGTTAGATTTTTATCTGTTTGGTTCGGTTAACTGAATCGGTTAAAAAAGTTTCGATTTTCATAAAAACCGAACCGAATGAGAACGATTCCGAAAAAAATCAAACTTGTCAATTTGGTTTAGCTCGATTTTCAATTTAGTTCGATTTTCAATTCGGTTTTTGACATTCCTACCCCCATCCATTTTCTCACGTGAAATTAATGGCCATTGAAGCACATTCCCGTGATTAAATGTGGCCCACCTCAGAAATAATTAGTTCCACTACTTCTTTTGGGGATTTGATCCCCGTGGAATTAGACGGGCTACTGTCGCTGGACTTGAGAAGTCGATAAATCGAGCGTGAATTGAATTTGCTAGTTAGTTGCACCAAACTATCAAAAGCAGTGGGGAACACTGCTGCTATTCCTTATGAAATGTTTTCCCAAGATCCCTGCTGGCACGCATGAAAGTGAAATTTCCAAATTTTATTTGGGAAAGCTTTTTAGTTTTTTAAGATGTCGCGCGTGTAGTGTTCAACTACAAAGTAGGTTTTTGCTATAAAAAAAAAAAAAAAAAGAGAGTACAAAGTAGGTTCAATAATCTGTTTGTTTTTACGGGAAATAAAAGATTTAAATAATAATTTTTCTAAAAATAATTGTTTATATTGTTTAAAATAACTAATTAATGAAAAATGTTTCTAGTATCAACAACAACTTATGCCTAAATGTTTTTGTGAATGATAAAAATAATTTTCGCTTGTTCATTTTTATAAATAATACAAGCAATTTTTTTAGGAAAATGTTTTCCAAAACCTTATTTTTTGTGAGACAAGCGCATCCAAATTTCGTACGGTTATGAGATTTGGAAAAATTCAAAAGTTAACTTTAATTTCATACCACTTTACATCCTCACTTTTCAAATTCGCCATTTGCACCTTTTTACAACTTCTCAGGAAAACAAAAACAAAAACCCGACCAAGAAACACTAAGAAAAAAAACAAAAAACTTCATTATACTACACTTTCATTTGTTCATTTGTTAATCCGAGTAGACTAATAATGTGCATGTTCGTGTGGAGAGAGAGAGAGAGAGAGAGAGAGAGAGAGAGAGAGAGAGAGAGAGAGAGAGAGAGAGAGAGAGAGAGTGCATGGCGTGGTAGGAGATTTTGTGCACTAGCCATATCACGGGACACTAAATCTATCAAAATGGATTATAAACAAATTTCTTAACTCATATTTGATTAGCTGAGTTATTATATTGTTTAATTATATTTTGTAAATGGATCGTTGATTGGTTTAAAATGGTAAAACCCAAAATAATATGGGAGTTGACTGAGTTCACAACTTACTTGCTCTCTCCATCTCTTAACCAACATTTACAAATCTCTTTTCATATACTCCCTCACAAAATCTTATGCTTGCTCTCTCCATGTCTTACCTTAATTTGGGTGTGAGTTGTCTTAAATTGAGTTAAATATTGAAGTATTTTAATAAAATGATCAAGTTGGATAAGAGTCACTAGATAGATTTGTATTACATGGAAATCGGTTAAATGTGTTAATTTGGGTCTCTTCAATGATATCAAATAAAAAAATGGGTTAATTGGAGGTTGAATTATTTTCAGCTAGACCTAACCCATTTGTTCAATAGGTCTACGATGCATCGATATATGAAGAGTTAGCACATGAGAAATGAAAATTTTGTTTAGAATAGATTTATTTTGACTATGATTAAGTTGGAAAGATATGTTTCATATAAAAGTCATACAATCAATCGACATTCAGTTGCATGTTGGATATATAAAATATATATTTTCTGAGGCCGGGGACCTGAACCACAACGGAAGATAATTATGATCATTGATTAATTAATGATTCTCTCTAATCCTTCTTAAAAAATCATGCCACTTTGATCAACTCCACTTCGAATGTCCAAATAACGACAAAGGCTACCATTTATCCATAAGGCCATAATGAACCCCAGTCCTTTGTTTTTTGGCTAAAAAGGCCGAGACCCCATTAAAAAAAGTATCTTAGACCACTGACTCAAGTGGCTGTACTACTCGACCAAAAAGCAAAAAAAAAAAAATGCGGCTGTACTATGGTCCATGGACCATGGCCTTTGTCCCTCCCAAATCCGAAAAAAATTAAGATACCGGTGCATACATGATTATGCGACCTTTTCAGATAAATAATATCTAAGCGAAGAGCACATGTATCGGAGTCACTCCAAGCAAGCCTCACGAAAAAGCCTAAATGTATTGGAACTTCTTGATTGAGGTAGAAAGCTCAATTGATCCAACGTGACACTTTGCATAATCCAAATACAATTACAATGTCATGCTAGAAGACTCCCGTTAGAACAAGAGTAAGTATTTTGTGGGACAATTATGAGTATACCATCGATGTGATATAACAAAGTGGCTGTGTGTTAAAATTATCGGGAGATTGTCTAATCAGTCCTAAAATTATTTGTATGGATATGAGTTCGATGATAAATTTTTCAATATTATCAATTTAATCGAAACCTTTGCTCGAAATTTTAATATAGTCGTTATGGCCAATTTTTTGCTGAAATTTGCTAACGTGGGGTGTTCTATGTAAGATGGCCAATGATGATTGAATTGTCATGTCAACACTTATCAACAAAAATTAACCGAAATGATTACGTTGAAATTTTATACAAAGTTTTAGAATTGAATCAACAAAATTAAAAAATTTAAAACTAAATTGATATCCATACAATAAATTTATGATCGATCATGTAATTTTCCTCATAATCAACAAAGCAACTTTATTGCTTTTCTAAATTTCAAATTGTATAAACTCCGATTCTTGACATCTATAACATGGAATCCAAGACGCTCTTCTTTCCTTTCTTTGTCGCATATGCTTCCCCTGTTTTGGCTAGTGATATTCTTTATTTCCTTCACATGTTGACTTTCTAAGTCCGTGGACCTAATGCCTGATCTGAAGAAAGAAACCATGGAACCCAAAAGGCAAAGGATAAAATACAGCACACGGCATGACAATGATCCTAAGCCAAGTAAACGGTTTTATTTTTAGATGTGCTATCTCCATAAGCATTACAATGTTAGCATGCCACCTAAATTTTCTTTCTTATGGAAGATTAGCTGAACATAAAGCCTAGAGAGTTAGCGGCACTAAAGCTTCATTTATTTTATAGAAAATGAATAATTTAGAAAATACTTTTCTAAAATTAAGAGTTTATATTATATAAAATAATGAATCAATGAAAATGTTTTCATTATCAATAATAATTTAAGTCTAAGCATTTCCGTGAAAATAAAAATGTTTTTTATTCATTCATTTTTTATAATTGATACAAATAATTGTTTTTTTTTTTTTGTAAAACAAATGCACCTAAACTCCTTGATACGATAATATCGTCACATGCCGCACATTCTCTTGTTAATAGAACGAGCCCGCCTCTCTTGACTATCTGCCTAATGAGACAACTCTGGTGGGGGCAGCGGAAAGGTGCATCAGCACATGATTCCAAATCCGTTTGAAGTTTCTCGTGGCAAGTGGGAGGAAATGGACACCCGCAGGTTTGATGACGCGGGAGACAAAAGGGCCTTTGCCGGGTCCATCCCACTGCAAGGTTTTGATGGCTCTCTGGCCCTAAAAAGAGAAACCCTACATACCTTCCACAACCGTAGGGCGGTCAGTTAAAGCAAATAATTATAGAGCCTTGTTAGTACAATAAAAACGAGAAATATGAAAATCGTTGCTACTTCTTAAAGTGTTGGATAAGCTACTCACAATTACAAATTTACAATGTGAGCATAATTCTAAAATAGAATCTGAAACTTGAGAATTAGACTGGTGAGAACCTATCCAATTCTAAGTTTTAAGATATGTAAAATATGTTTCAAATTCCAAAAATTAAGGAACATATTTTGGAGTAAGTTATGGATTTCGGATTAATGGAATCCGAAATCTAGAATCTAGAACCTATAACCTAGGAAACACTGATACTCTTCGCGAGCCTTTATATATTATCGAAGTGTCGAAATTTGACATATGATCAACTTTTCTAATACTTTTTGACATGCAAGTCATGAATTCTAATATGCAAATTCGGAATTTTGATACGTGATTTTGACATGTATGGGTTAATTTCAAATTTTTCAATTTTTAATTTTTTTAATAAATGAGGGTCAAAATGTAAATATATTAAAAAATAAAAAATAATAATAAAGCGGGAAAAACCCAATCTTTACTTCTTTTCCGATTGTCACTCCCTATGGCACATAATTCACCCCGTAATTTATTTTTTCCTCCTTTCTCTTGATACACTTTGACACATGAGTCCAAAATGTGGATTACTAGTTTTTTTTTCCTTCAAGCTTTTATGGATTATTATAATAGAGTTGAATTTATCGAATTGAAATAATAAATTATATTAACAAATAGTAGATTTATGTTTTTAGTGTACATTCATTCTATGCTTTTTTTTATTATTTATTTATTTGTGCATTTGAATTAAATTAATTTCGGTTAAAATAATCATAAAAATAATAATTTATTGTGTATATATAAAAATATACATATTTAATATACAATGTGTTCTAAAGTATTGGAATTCTCTATTTTTGAGAAATAATTTGTATTGTGTCGCGTGTCAATGTCGATGCTTCTTAGCGAGTAACCTAGAACTTGGAATAAGGTATTCTATGATGTTCGATGATGAGAACTACTAGTCTAAACTTTCATTTTATGACTAAAAATTTTATTTTGTTAATTTTTTTCATATGTCTAAATATAAGTTATGGTTAGTAAATTGAACAAGTTAGAAGTGGTTATTAAAGATGGTAATTTACTGTAATAATTTAATTCATAATAAAAGTGGAATTGAGTAAACCGAACCAATAACATGGTAGATTTCAGATTTAAAGGTATACAAGATAGGTTTTAGATTGTTGAAAATGATGAATCTATTTTAATGAGTAGGTTCCAAGTTTTAAGTGAATCATACACGAAGTTTGTAACCACTCATCCCTAGTTGCAATGCCCTCGAAATTACAACAACTTACAAGATATCTCAAGAAACTGGCTCTCACAACTTTGAGGCACTGTAGTTTTGAAATTGTATTACCAATAGATACGCCGTAACTCTTTATAGCATAGCCATGGCACAGCTCAGCCATAACCATACCAAATGGGCTTAATTTAGATATCGAAAAAGGGAAGTACGTTAGCAGAAGATTGTACGGGCTTATGGGCTTCATGGAGAATGTTAGGCCCAATGACCAGTGAAATAGCCCAGCATGGTACCATGTTGGGCCTGGTGCTACAGGGTTCTTCGTTAGAGTGGGACATTACCCAATCCATTAATTCAGATTCTCATTATGTGATGAAGAGATTGCTCTGTCCAAGTTAAATTTGCGTGGGAAGTAGGTTAGGCCAGAATTCGCTAACACTCGGTCCGATCGAGCGACGAGGATATCCACGGTTTCCAACATCTTGTTCGAGTATCTTCGTGCCAAAATCGTGAGGGGGAAAACAGGGACTGATTAAAATGAATTTGGGCCTTATGTTGAAGGCTGTTGTTCACAGCTGGCCTCCAGCTAGCGAGGCCACCAAAGGAGTAGCTGAGCGCTGATTTTTGGTAATTACAAAATGGAAAGTCCATATTAGATAGATAAATCCCCGGCCATGAAATATCGTAATAATTGTTGATGTAGATTGGAAGACTTCCAAGATGCTACACGTAACCACCTATTTTCTTTGCTTAAGGTTTGACCAAAGTTGACCAAAAATATTATTTTGTCAAAAGTTCAATTAGAGAATAAAATTGGATGGTACTCATCAATAGCTTTCTTAAGATTACCCGAATGGTCCAAATTAGATGAAATGTTCTTAAGATGCCATATCTTTTAGTGGCAGCTATCCATCGAGGAGTGTTGAGAATTTTGTGATTTGATTGAATTGATTAACTCCACTTTAAAGATTAAGTAATTAACTTTTCAACACTATAGAAATCACGTGGCACCTAAAGGAAAGAAGAGCCTTGGTCCTTGTATTAAAAAACCAGCATGGGGATGAGGAGCATCCTTACCAACTTCATCCTCCAAGTAGTCTCAACTGTCACAAAGATAAATGCCTAGCCAGGTTGGATTGCGACCAACTTGAACCAATCGACTTAAACTTTGATGGCCATCTCTTAGAAGGAGCTAGTCATGGCAACAGTAAACTGATGCTAAATGTTAAGACAAATAGGGACTAGAAAATCTTGGGTTGGACCTATGATGTTGTTTTTTGGTTAGTTGTTAAGTTAGTGAATTCCAAACGCAGGTTAGTTAAAACTTTTGTCAATCCTCCTTCAGTACTCAGTCTTGAAATAATATTCAATCCTCTTGCATTTTTTGCTAGCTGTAAAGTGTTAAGCATCAAACTTGAGGTGCACAATCTAATTATCATTCAAATATGTAATAATCCTAGCAAAGATAAATATGCATTTATTGCTGCCTAAAGTTAGATTTTTACTCCAAGCCACCTCAAATGAAAAATCTATATTAATTCTTTAGAATTCATGAAAGCCGGTAATGTTGACATCTTAGTAATTTTTTTATTACTCGAATAAAGTTCCGTACTAGATTTATGCATTCCCATCTTTGAAAGAAATCAAAAGTAAATAAGAGAAAAGAAATTATAGAATTTATTCAAAACACCGGATAATATGGGTCAATACAAAATAAGCGAAAAACTCAAACCGTTCGGTTTGAATTAACAAACCGGCTGGACCGAACACAGAACCGACTTTATACGAGGGTTTCGCCGTCCTTCGCAACACCCTGCCTCCAAGTCCAGGCTGCAACCCAGCGGCGACCGTGAAAACACTTCGAGTTCGACAATTAGATAGATTCGCCTTCGTATCTATCTGATTCTGTCGGCTCTGCTCTGCTCTTGGCGTGCAACAGCTATGTTAGTTTGGCTCGATACGTTCCTTTTTTGATGTTAAAGCCGAAAGAACGAACGAACTAATTTTTTGTAATTTGGTGTTTATTTATGTGCAGGTCAAGAATTTGCGTAAAAAATTTGCCCAATTACGTGGCGGAGGATCGCCTGCGCGAACTCTTCTCTCAGAAAGGCGAAATCCAAGATGTCAAGCTCATGCGCACCATGTATTTGTTGTTTTACCCTCCTCTTCTTTTTAATCTAGCGGGCTCTCTCATGTTTTTATACTCGCGTGGTTTGAATGTGTGCAGCGATGGCAAGAGCAGACAGTTTGCCTTTATTGGGTTTCGCACCGAGCAGGAAGCACAGGAAGCTATTCGGTACTTCAACAAATCCTACCTCGATACTTGCCGGATTGTTTGTGAGGTTCGTTTTGTGATTACTGTTACCTTTATGTGTGATCAGCACACGTTTTTATTTAATTGTTGCTGTTTTACTAGTAATACTCAAGATGTTTTGATTCTAGGAGACACTATTGATAGTATGAAGGATTTAGTCAATCAAATACCTTTGTCATATAGAGACTCTCTCTGAATGCACATTAGGGTGTCTTATGTCAATGAACATAGCTCGAACATGTGGATTCAAATCTTTTGCTTATTGCTAGATTGCACGAAAAGTTGGAGATCCTGATATTCCTCAACCATGGAGTCGGCACTCATTGAAGAATAAAGATGAAGCAGCTGACGGTGGGAAAAAAGTTTATGATGGTGATTCCACTGTTGTGATTCCTAAGGGAGAGAAGAAGAATCTTAAAAAGACAAGTGAGAGCGATGACCCTCAGCTTCAGGAGTTTCTTCAAGTCATGCAATCAAGGACCAAGTCAAAGTTGTGGGCAAATGACACAGTAGTAGTTTCAACAGATTACCCAAATGAGAGCATCAACAGGAAACCTACTCAATCAAAGAACAACATCAAAGAAAAATTAATAGAAGCAAAAGTTAATGACAAGGGGGTTATAAAATATTCAAACAGTGATGCTTCTGAGGAGTTAGATAGTGATGCTTCTGCTGTCTCTTGTGATGATCCAATTTCTGACATGGACTACTTCAAGAGCAGAATTAAGAAAGAACTATCTGAGTCTGAATCAGAAAATAGTGAAGGTGAAGGTGAAGGTGATGTTAATGGAAAGGAAGCTAAAGTTGATCTGTCAAATAAAAGGTCCAGGGTAAAAAATGAAGCAACTGTACATGTTGATGAAGAAAACGATATGCCAGATGAGGCTGAGAGGCAAGGTCCTGCTGAAGTTGCAGACGGTGAGGCACTTGACCCCACAAATCCCTCATCAAGTGCAATGGATCATAAGGAAGGGATAATGGAAACTGGCCGTCTTTTTGTTCGTAACCTGCCTTACACGGCAAGGTAATTCTTAACCTTGACTACTTGACTTTGCAAATTGTTTTATCTTGTGAGATATATCTAAAGAGATTATCTGTATAAACAATTTCCAGAGAAATATTGACTTTTCTTAGTTAGATGATCACATCATTATAGCCCGCTCTTTGTGTAATTTATGGTGTTTGTGTGAAGTGAGGAAGAGCTGGAAGAGTTATTTAGCAAATTTGGCAAGGTTGCGGAAGTCCACGTTGTTGTTGATAAGATAACAAGACGGTCAAAGGGCATTGCTTATATCCAGTACGCTCTCCCAGAGTCTGCATCAAGGTATTGCAATTTTTAGAGAACTTCTGTGTTTCTTCACTTCATTAGTTTTTTATCGAATTTATAATGGTTGAATATTCTATTCATTCTAAAAACATTTCAAGATAGTAGGTTTATTGGCCATTCTTGGGCTCCAAGATCTCTGTTACTTAAAACTTATTCTCTTATTGTTGTACGTTGTTGTGAATCTATGGGCTCTAACTATGAAGTTGTTGGCTCACTATTCATTGCTTCATTAGTTCTTAGTCTCTTAGAACAGAAAAGCAAGCTCGAAGAATCTCTTGGTCAACTATTATTATGGGCGCACATGTCAATGTTATATATTTTATAGGCTCTAAGTTATTAAATTGCTTAACTGTATGAGCAGCAGCCATTGGGATAGTTTTTATATAGGTTATCAGTTGTTTTACAAATCAGTGTGTGTTTTGCCACTTGATTTGTGCCGTCAAACCTTGATAATACCGTTAAAGCTGTAAGATGGCAATATGTAATAATTATTATTTCGGGTCATGAAATAGAGACTAGATCAGACGTATTATTCTGTTTTGTTTATCATGCAGAGCTTCAAAAGAATTGGACTATTCAAATTTCCAGGGAAGACTACTGCATATTTTGCCAGCATTGCAGAAACCCGCTTCTAAAAAGCAGGAGTAAGTACTAGTTTTATAATTTTACTCGTGTTATGCTCCTTCAATATGCTGTCCTAAAGGAGCTTATAATGTTACTTTTATTTAGATTGACTTCAAATCAAGCTCCAAAAACTTTCAAACAACAGCGGGAAGAAGATAGAAAGGCTTCTGAAGCAAGTGGAGATATAAAAGCATGGAATACATTGTTCATGCGCCCTGACACGGTTTGTTCAGCTTTTGGTGTTGATTCAAGACTTCTCCTAAATTGTCATAATCTAGAACTTTGCTCAATGTAATTATTTTATGACGGGCAAGAAATCTGAAGCTCCAGCACTTGATTAATTGTATAAAGTGTCTTCACGAGTAATTGTATAAGACTGATTAGTTAATGGAGAATCATTTATAGAATTATCTTTCTTGTCATGAATGCTTTGGGTGAAATTATTGGCATGGTGATGTGATTATTGTATCCCATTTTTGGTCAGCATGCATATCTTTTTTAGGTGTATGTATTTGCTCTCATTTATCACTTCTTCAATACCATAGGTTGTTGAAAACATTGCGAGGAAGTATGGTATAAGCAAAAGTGATTTCCTTGATCGTGAAGGCGATGATCTTGCTGTACGTATTGCTTTAGGAGAGACACAAGTAATTGCTGAAACAAAGAAGGCATTGGCAGATGCTGGTGTCAATGTAGCATCTTTGGAGGAGCTAGCCGCTCAGGGACCAGAGAGTTTGAAAAGGAGTAATCACGTTTTGCTAGCGAAAAACTTGCCTTATGGATGTTCTGAGGCTGAGCTGACTAAAATGTTCGAGAAATTTGGTAGTCTGGATAAAATAATTTTGCCTCCAACAAAGACAATGGCACTGGTATGTGGTAATCTCTCTATGTTTTTCCCATCTAAATAGGACATCCAACTGCGAGACACTTTTTCCCTAATATTGTGTGTTTTTTTGGGAACTTGTGCCATTGTTGATATCTAATTGGGGGTGCAATTCTATATTTGGTGGCATATATGATGGAATTGAAGTGATTGACATGCCTGCTAGGTTAGATAGATTTGTTTGGTAATGTAGGCCAAAATACCCCCAGCGGACAGCTAATGAGGGTTCAGAAGCTTGGTACGAACAGCATGTTAGCTGATCGTTACAATTGCATATGTGCGACATTAATTTGGCTCAGAATTTTGGTGGAAGAGAACAGGGTGTATAATATCAGTCTGCCAGTTACCATTTGTATGGGAGCTCCTTCTCTGTTGGGGAAGAGGAGAGATGGGAGAGGTAGAGGGGTGGTCACAGTGGTGGAGGAGATAGGTCCAGGGATACTGCGATATTGTTAGGCTTGGTTCTAGTGAAGATTAATCACTGATTCTACATCTAGATCCATTCTAGCTGAGACTAGCCTGGATGTTCATTTTTCTGAAACGACACAGACACAGTATTATTTCACTGTGGTTATGAAACACTGATGACTCGTGAATAAAATGACATGGTTGTGCTAGGAAACTTTGATAGTTTGATAGTCGGGACTCCTTCCCTTCCCTTTCTCATTCTCTTTTCTTCAACAATGAATCAAAGTTTGCCTCGTGGTGTAGTTTTCTGTATAGTCTGATAGTTCAATCTCGACTATTTAACCTTATTCTGGTTACATTCATCAGGTTGTTTTCCTTGAACCTTCTGAAGCTCGTGCTGCTTTTAAAGGTTTAGCATACCGGCGATACAAGTATGTGATGTTCAATCTTTATCTGCTTCATGACAGCCCCTGACTGTCTTTCTCTTGCACAAGTGTGTTGGATGTGCTGCTCATGACTGTGTGAATTCTTCACAAGCTGCCCTTTTGCCACGATAACAGAAAATGCTTTAAATCGGGAAGTCTCATCTGTCGAGTTTGGCTGGCTCCATGATACATTGTTAGTTGGGAGAATATGTGATTCTCAACTACTTGGAAATCTGTAATCCATTGTTATATTAAAAAAAATTGAATGTATGATAATTTAGGGCTTTTGAGATGGAATGGAGCAAGAGCAACTAGTCCTTCTACAATGCTAAGAATACATATTTTTGCTAGAAATATGAATTATGATAGGTTTTTAGATGCCTTGGTAATAAAACAGATGATACATTTTGATAGATGAGTGATTTTTCACATTTGATCACTACATTGCCTGAAAAGATATCTTTTCTTTCTCATGTTATCATTGTTTAGTTGTTTTAATAGTTTCTAATAAAAGTTAACCGTGATGTAGGGATGCACCGCTATATTTAGAATGGGCTCCTGGAAATGTTCTTAATCCAACAACTAAAAGCAATGGAAACGAGAGAGCTGTTGTTGGTGAACAGGATGCTAAAAGGGTGTTGCTGGAACAACATGTGGAGGGACTATCAGATGTGGATGTTGATCCTGACAGAATTGAGGTTCAGATCTGGCGTTTCATGCATTTCTAGTTCCTATCTTCTAACTCAAGATTATTTTGGGATAAGGATTATTCATATACAATTGTTGTTTTTTTCCTTGTTTGAAATGTATGTTTCCTGATTACATGTGTTTTGCTACTGCTTTGACCAGTGTTAATGCATTTTCTGCTCACCCTTTGTATTATGCATGTTCTCAAAAGCAGAAGCATGAAAAGAGAAAATTGAGCGACACTATGTACATATTCTCTTGTTACTTAAGTGTTCATAGATAAGTATAAGCATATGTATTTGTATGAAGTTCTTTAAAAGGAAACTTTTATATTATAACAGAATTCAATACAGTAAAGGGCAATCTCTGTTCAAATGCACTTGTTGACATATGAAATTGTTAGAGGTTGAGGCATTTCATCATCCTGAACTGTCAAATGGTTAATGCTATCAATACAATATTTAAGTTATTGTGCTGGATGTATTCAAGAATTTCACATGCCACTTTTGAAATATTTGAATTTGTGTTACTCAGCCTGCTTTGTTTAATTGATTCTATTTGACTGTGCTGGCATCAACTGTCATACGAGTAAGATGAACTATATAAGCTCAAAAAAACATGATAGTGAGCTAGATTGGCCTTAGTATGGGGATAGGGCTATATTTCCCAACCAAGTATTCCTATTTTTCCCTTATACTATAGATAATTTCTTTTTTAATATGTTTGGATCTGAAAAAATGGTTCTGCATTACCATATATTGGTTTGTCTGTTTCACTTCACACTAAATTAAAGCTCTTCTTACTTGCATTTAGATGCAAATTATATATTGTTCTTGTGAGTCTAAAGTGATGAACATCGAAAATTTACTGGAACTTTTCTTAGCTTTCTAACTCGAACAGTGTAATTGCTTGTATGATTTTATTTTATTTATTTTGTTTATTTATTTATTTTTATTTTTTTCTAGTCGAATGTATGAAATGGTTGATGCAGCAAGAGTGTATAACTTTTTCAGATTCCCTTTGCTTTTACTAAAAGCTTCTTATCTGACATGTAGTGTTGTGCATGCCAGACTTGCTAGTAAACAAGTTAGGGACAATTCCTGCGTTTCCTTTTTGGGGTATACTTATATTTTTGCCTTTGATATTACAGTCACGGTCTTTATTTGTGAAGAATCTTAGCTTCAAAACATCTGATGAGACTTTGAAAAGCCACTTTAGTAAACAAATGAAGGAGGGAAGAATTCTCAGCATCAGGGTAATCTTTTAGACAAGAAGAATTAATGTTATGATTTATTATCCACCACTACTGCTTATCAAGATGTTGTTGTTTTCTGTGCAGATAAAGAAGCACATGAAAAATGGGAAGTATGTCTCAATGGGTTTTGGGTTTATAGAATTTGATTCAATGGAGACAGCAATGAATATTTGCCGGGATTTACAAGTAAGGCTCTTCTTTTTCTCCCTGATAAATTTCTGTCTTGTAATTTGCTCATATTTTATTTGTGTTCCCTCCAGGGAACCATCTTAGATGGGCATGCCCTTATCTTGCAACTTTGCCAAGTAAAGAAAGATGAACAAGTGCTAAATAAAGCTGACAATGACAGAAGTTCGACCAAGTTGCTTGTTAGAAACGTTGCTTTTGAGGCAACTGAGAAAGATTTAAGAAAGCTATTCAGCCCATTCGGAAAGGTAATTTCCTTTTTGTTATGTCATGTGTCCATTGCATGGACTGCCTCCATTGTGTTCATCATGGATTAGTTGAAGGTGACACTCAGTGTAGTAATACTCTAATAGTTTTGGATGTAATTTTTGGATCTTCTTGTCAACAAGTAAATTCGATGTTCATATTGTTTAACAAAATTAAAGTTTTCATGGGGTCTTCTAAATTTTGGACTATTGCTTCTGTTAGAGTTAATGAATCTGTTGCCAGCTTTATTCATAACAATTGTTTGAGGGTGCATTTTTTTCTAGCATATGGGTTGACCAGTGGGCTGATTCCACAGATTAAGAGTTTGAGGCTGCCTATGAAATTTGGAAATCACAGAGGATTTGCATTTGTGGAATATGTCACGAAACAGGAGGCGCAGAATGCTCTCCAAGCACTAGCGAACACCCATTTGTATGGAAGGCATTTGGTATGTCATCTCTACTGCTTTGGAATATGTCAAATTCTTACATGCAGTTAAATTGGAGCTATAATTCTGGTTTTTAGGTGCTAGAAAGAGCAAAGGAAGGCGAGAGTTTGGAAGAATTACGTGCTCGAACCGCTGCTCAATTTAATGATGAAAATGGGTATAGTACGGGCAAGTTATCCAAGAAGAGGAAGCATATGGCCATCTTGGATGAGGATAAAATGAAGATCGAAAGAACTGGCGATTGACGCAGGTTGAGTTTGAAGTCCAAAAGACTTGCTGATAGAAGACTAGGGTTCAGGCGATATATAAGAATTTGCCCAGTTTTGCTGATTTTGGGTTCTAATTTTAGTTGGTCAGAGGCTCTTCTCTTTTCAATTGCCATTTTTTTTTTTTGCTAGATAAAGTTACTAACTAATTTTATTTATTAACTTCTATGTGAGTCAATTATCAATGTTGATTAGGTTGTTTTCCAAGTTACAGCTTTTATAGTAACTTAGAAATTTTATAGGCAAAAAAACCAAGTCTATTGAAATTACCATATTATTTACCGACTTTTTTTCAATCAAGTTTTCGACTAGTATAAGGTTTCTTACTCTTATTTAATCACTTATCAATATTTAAGCGATCTTGAATTACTATAGCATATGTTTGAACTTTATTAAAGGGTAATATTTCATACAAGAGTAGGTCAATTAATTTTAAAAAAATCGTAGTTCATAATCGATTAAATAAATGTTGCTAAGTTGACTTGAATAGACATTAACAACTTAAATTATTTGGTAATTTTGATGAAAAGGTTAAATTCATAATTCAATAAAACCGGTAATGTCATATAAAAGTTGAGAAGGGAAATAATAAAAAAAGTCACAAATTTATTGCATTGGTATTAATTTAATCCTAAACTTTTTAATGGTGCCAAATCAGTCATAAATGTTTAACTTAGTATCAATTCAGCCTTCAACTTTTTAATAGTACTAATTTAGTCATAAACAATTTAAATTAGTATCAATTTAGTCATAAACGTTTTTACTTGGCGCCGATTTAATCTTTCTAGCTAATTTTGGCTAGATATTACTACTAGTTTACATGGCATCATCGACATTAATGTGGACAAATTTTTTAAAGATATTTTAGTGATTTTTCAATTTTTTTCTTTATTTTTTCCTCTCTCATTTCTTCTTCTTCATTTTGCCAATAATTGACCACCGGCCATTGCGAGGCCAAGCTTGGGCGAGGGCAGCCCCGATGAGGGCTCCCTTTGCCAAATCCAGCAAGGTAGGCCCTCGCCCAGGCCAAGGCAAGCTCGCCCTTGCCAAATCTAGGGGAAAAGTGTCAAAAAAAGTTCTAAACCTTTTTGTATTTATGCCAATTTAATTATAAACATTTTTTTTTTATCAATTTAGTCTTAAATATTTTTACTTAGTGCCGATTCAGTTATTTCCAACTAATTTTGGTTGGATTTTGCTAAGTGGGCACCGGCTGGCTGACATAGTCCGATTGGTGCTGAAATGGACAACTTTTAATAATATTTTAATATTTTAGAATTTTTTTATTCTTTTTCTTTTTTCTTCTTTTCTTCTCTCCTTCCTCCGGCCACTGGCCGGACCATGGCAACCGGCGAGGCTCGCCGGCCACCTCACTAGTGGCTGCGAGGGCGGCCTTGCACTGGGTGGCGAGGCTTGTCCTCGTTGGCGCCGCCTAAGCCGCGATTCGGTGAGGCTCGACCCTCGCTAGCTCGACGCAAGGCAGCCTCTCGCCAAGCTGGCAAGGCTCGCATTCGCCGGATTTGGTGAGGGTAGAGCCTCGCCTATGGTCGGCGAGGTTCAACTCTCGCCGGATCCTCACTACCAGCGCGAGGCCACCCTTGCAGCCACTGGCAAGGTGGCTAACGAGCCTCGTGGGCCATCACCTCTGGCTGGTCAGCGTGGTTCGCCAAAGGTTGAAGAAAAAAAGAAAAAATAATAAAATAAAAAGAATTAAAAAAATTCAAAAATATCAAAAATATTATTAAAAGTTATCTATGTCAGCATAGATTAGGCCACATCAACCGCCCAGCATCCAGTCATCAAAATCCGACCAAAATTAGTTGGAATGACTTAATTGGTACCGATTCAAATTATTTAAGACTAAATTAGTATTATTCAAAAGGTTTAGGACTAAATGAGTATCATTAAAAGCTTATGACCGAGTTGGCATCGAATCAGAATGTTTAGGATTAAATTGACCACATTAAAAGATTTAGGAATAAATTAATATCATTAAAAGGTTTAGAGCTAAATCGCCACAAATACTAAGTAGGCCTAAGATTTTTTTTTACACTTTTCCCAAAGTTGATAACTTCAATGAAAATGGATAAATTATTAAAACATATGATAATTCCGAAATGACTAATCAATGATGGAACACTAATGGAATTTGGCAACCGCCATTGCGATTAAGTCAAGAAGGATCCAAATAGTTTTAACGTTCTAGTTTGACTTGATATGATCCCGTGAGGCTTCGTAATTGATTTGACTGTATTTTCTATATGTTCGACTCGACTTGTAAGTAATGTTGGTCAATATTTTTTAGTTTAAAATCCTAACTCTAAATTGTAATTTTGATAAAATTAAAACAATATAACTAATCGCTATTTGTAATACTCCTGAATGGACAAATGAGATTCATACGTATACCAAATGAGACCCTCTTTTTTTTCCTACCCAAACGAGAGGGTTGATTGGCCAAAGGACCATGTTTATTGTTCTATGGACACACACATGAGCCCCACGTTCAAAACAAAGTATTAGGTTTTTTTTTTTTTTTTTTTTTTTTTTTGGTCGAAACAAAGGTTGAGCTACAGTTACTTTGCACTACTCGAGACCATAGAGACGATTTGTCAACATAGTCTCAGCGGCCTGTCAACGGTCCCGTGTCCGACACGTGTCGGACACCTCGACACGCTCGGACACGCTCGGACACGCTCCGACACGCGGTCAACGCGTGTCGAATTTGTCGACACGTGGTCAACTTTTGTCGACACGCTTCGACACGCGTGTCGGAGGGCGGAGGAGAGGGAAGTAGAGATGAGGCCGCGAGCGAAGGCGAGCCCGTGACGGCGAGAGACAGCCAGAGAAAGAGGGCGAGGGCCGTGAGAAGAAACTTTAGGAGGGAGGCGCGCGTGGGGGAGGGCGGTGTCGTCGAGTGGGGCGGCGGCGGCAGCGGCGGCGGCGGCGGCAGCGGCAAGGGGGAGGCGTCGTGCGTCTGGGTTACTCCCTTTTCCGCTCCTGGCGAATGCTGGTGCTTTTCTTGATCGAGTCTTCGATGCTTTCGGAGATAGGCGTCGTGCGGCGAGGAGGAGGAGGCGAGGAGGAGGAGAAGAAGGGGCCGCGCTGCTAGGGTTTTGAACTTTTGAGAAGGAAAAAAAAATGGATGCGAGGAGGAGGAGAAGAAGGCGCCGTTCCGCGCTGCTAGGGTGTTGAAAAGAATACAAAAAGACTTGGCGTGTTGGAGGGAGGGGAAAGTGACAGGAGGGGAGGGGGAAGTGATGGGTTGTCAGGTGGTGGGGAGGGAAAAAAAAAAAGGTGAAAAAAATTTGGGGGGAATGAGATGAGGGAAGTTTGGGCGCAGGGGGTGGTTTTGAAATATAAAAGCAAATTTGGGGGAGGGAGGAATTTCGAAAAATAAATGTAAATTTGAGATAATAAAATTAAAAAAAAAGTGTTAGATTTATTAATATTATTAGTATAAATTTATTGTAAACTCTTTATTTATTTATTTGTAAATTTGAATCAAATTAATTAAAATTAAAAATATTTATTTAATATTTAACGTGTCGGAACGTGTCGAAATTCTCTATTTTTTGAAAAATGACGTGTCGCGTGTCGTGTCGTGTCGTGTCACGAGCACTATCAGAGATCTTTGATCATGACATTGAGAGAACCCATGATCACGTTGACAATAGGAGCATCAGACCATTCATCCAGCCAAGCTTGCTGAGGTTTGAATTTTACCATCATACATTTTCAAAGAAAAATTATCTTAGGGAGATCAAATTCACCAATAATGGCCCCCTGATCAATTATTTGACTTGAAATTTAATTGATTTACTTTGACGACCTTAGTCTTTTTTAGGTTTTTTTGGTAATTAGTTAATAAATCTTGGCATTTAATTAATTAATTTTATCATTTTGATAATTTGTTTTGGTACCCATGTAGTCATTAATGGTTATTCGGGAATTGGAATTGATTTAGGTGTAGTTCGGTCCTTTTTATTGATTAAAGAAAAGAGACAAAAATGTCGCATCTAGTTGCTTATTGCATTATAGAATTAATTCATTCATGGTTAATTCCATATAGTTTAATGTTAGAATTCACGTTTACTTTAATTTAGCTCATGATTATTTATTTTTGACTTATGCCACATGGTCTTGCCCCGGGGCTTAATAGCAAGAATCCATTAATTTTTGCCTGATACGTTTAGAGTTATTTATTTTCCTCATTATAATTTACTTTATCTGCTCATTACTTGTTATGCTTGTTTATTTTTTGTTGCTCGAATACCATGCTTCATCACCATATTTCACATGTTACAAGATTTAGGTAATAAAATTGATTAAGATTACATGCCAACTATTTTCATAAAAGAGAAAAGGTATCGATTAACAGGTTTTAGATTTATTTATTGTGGTCAAGTCCCTTTATACAAGAATCTCCAGTTTGCTAGATAGAATAAGGCGGACTCCCACGCATTACTTAGGCTCTTAACATGTTTTAGATTTATTTATCATGATCAAGTCCCTATATACAAGAATCTCTAGATCGCTAGTGTAGGGCTGACTCCCACACATTACTCAAGCTCTTAATCATCTCATAACATGTTAGTAGCGGCTCTAAAGTTAAACTAAATGAGTTAAATGAAAAAATATATATAAATTGCGATCGATAGAGCTTAGGAAGGTTTGTGTTAGGTATGAAGGCCACCTCAGGAGATGAACCATTTGTTCCTACTTAACAATCCATCAATTTCCCATGAGCATCTCATCACCCTTGGGTGGGTCGCATCTAGGGGTGAGCATTGGTCCAGGGTCAACCCTAAACTGCCCTAGGACTGGCCCAATTTTGCTGGTCCTGATCCGGTTCCCAGGGAGACTGGATCGGCCCTTGGTCCTAGAATTGGTGGACCAGCACTGTGTGAATTGGTCCTCGGTCCTGAGAGTTCCGAATCAGTCCAATCGGGATCAACCTTAAATATATATATATATATATATATAATATATAATTTATATATAATTTATTTTTTTTATATAAAGAAAACTTTAAAATAAGCGGTGTCAACAACATTAAATAGCTCTTTAGTGAGGAGTTCAAGTAATTTTACATTATTCTCTAATAACTTAAATTTTTAATTTTTTTACGGCGTCAATAGTCATAATTTACGAATGAAGAAAATGTTTTTATAAGAAGTCCTTGCAGCGTCTAAAAAAGTATAAACTACTCCTTATGGCATCCTCCTCTAGTATTTGTTCTCTTTTGTCTTATTTGTTATCTCAGTCTTCAATTTGTCAAAATCGAAAGAAACAATTTCTCCGCTCGCCACTTGACACTCGCCTCGCTCACTTAGGGTTACTTGTGCCGCTCGCGCTCGATGCTTGCTTGGCTTGTTGCTCCCTGCTCGACATTTGATGCTCATTCTGTTCGACGTTCACCCCACTTGACCCTCACCGTTTGCATTTTTTAGCTGACCTTGTTCATCATCGAACCCATTGGGTCGATACGGTCTTCGGTTGCCTTTTCAAGGAGTACAAAAAATGAAATGAAAAATTATTGATTAGTCTTAGGTTGATCTTGAAATCGGACTGAACCCATTGGGTTAGTTCGATCCTTAATCGCTTTTTTAAGGAGTATAAAAAAAATAAAAAATTATTGGTTGATCCCGAGTTGACCTTGGAACCGGACTGAATCCACTGGGTCGGGCCGGTCTTTGGTTCCAAGCTCAATATGGTTGGTCCTTAGTCCTAAAAATTGAGAACCAATACTGTGTGGATTGGTCCTAGGGTTAGGGGGTGGACTGATCCAACCCGGACCATGCTCACCCCTAGTTGCAACCTTCCTTCGAAAGCTCAACCTTCTTGATAATAGTATTTATGTTGGAATTGTGTTGTTCTTCTAAGGCCTTACTCTCATGATAAAATAGAACCTCTGGCTCTACATAACTTTTTTCGATGGTTTTTTAATATTTTTATTTGCTCGTAGTTATGTTTAAAAGCTGACACTCAAATGAATATTTTTTAATAGTCACAGCATCCGAGTTATTATAAAAAAAGTAAAGATATTTGACTGAACATCATATGAATGTTATGACACTTATACTATTTTTGTCCCATAATCTTTGTTAAAAAGTCTCCATATAGTAACCAAACTCCAACTAGATTAACTTCTACAAAGGTTCTAAAAGTAAAAATATGAGATGGGAATGGCACTGAAAATTCGCTTAAGATGAATAAAACAATGCTAAAATGGAAGGGATCTCGTTGAAAATTAAAATTAGGGGCTTGATGAGGTGAATAAAGAACTTCACCTTTATGACATAGAGAGTTGTGCTGCTCTAGCAAAGAGTAAAGATTAGTTTTGTAAATGTTCATGGACTAGGAGGGAGTACAAGGCCTTAAAAGAGTATTTGCAGGTATGATCTTCTCTTAAATTTACAATTCTAGTAACTTAATGTGTATGACACTACCTGTCATGCCCCGAAACTTAAGCGTGCGCATATCCTTCGGTGGTCGATCAAATTGTGACGTTTTCAGGACTCGTCACCGACCCATTCATTTTATGCATATAAGGAAGCGAATTAAACAATCTCCAGACACCAAACAATCATGGATAGAAAAGCAGGACAACCAATTTAAACAAAACACACTTTATAAACACATCCGGTTTATCCATAGAAGGTTTGACTAAAAAAGAAACCTTTAGGCCATCTACATTCTAAACCCTTCAGCCTTGGGCTCAGGATCCTCCACGCTACGGCCTTGAAATTGGTAACCCACAACGGGGTGATATAAAAATCTCAGAGAGTCTACACCCTAAACCCCGATTAGGAAGATAATTCGCCTAGAGGTAGCTTCAGCACACATCATATAAGACTTACCTTGCCATAGCATCTCCCTGCATGTTAGCACATCTCATATATTATATATAAATGCAGCAAGAGTAAATTATTAACTAGAACACTTCATGACATATACTAATCAATTAGAGGGGTCATGATTATAAGGCCAAATCATTATGACACGTCCCATTCCGTGCCACACAATTTTGTCCCATAATCAGGCATGGTTAATTCACTTATTCAAGCGTTCTAGTTAATTATAGTCCCATGGATACGGCCAACTCAACAGTTAGCGGTCTTTTGGCATAATCAGGTATCGTCCCGCTTCATCAGGTACGGCAACATCTACCTCTAGATGATATTCCACATAGGAGTATTGGTTCAGCCTCCACTGCGACTGACATCTGCTGTTAGAGGCATTCCACATAGGAGCATCGCCTGCCTGACGCACATCGGGTGACGGTTTCTCATAGCGATCACACGCACATCTAACCTCGGCCTAGGACATCGTGCTTTGCTTTAGTCTCAATTTAAATAATGTGCTTGGCTTATTTCTTTATATTAAAAACACCCGGTAAAATAGATGTGCGTGGACACACGGTCAAATCGAACCATAGAGCATGATATCCCATCATTTTAAAATTTCATGACTTTATATAGTACTAAAAATATTTTCGGCGTAAAAAACTAACACCCAGTATTTTTCTAATTAAATACCAAAAGTTCCATATTTTTGAAATAATAATTCAAAAATCATAAATCATCATTCAATTGCATAATCTAGCACTCAATTGTACAAACCGATACAACCATGACTATTAGTGCGAAATTTTGATGACTGGCTATCCCGGTATAATTTACGGAAAATAATAAATAATTAAATAAATTACATTTAATTAAATAAATTACATTTAATTAAATAAATTGTAAAATAATTAAATTAAACTACTAATTAAATTAACCTACGCTAACCGGGCTAAATTAATTAAACTAACTGTTCAATTTAACCAACCTAACTAATTTAATCTAATAAGCTAATAAAACATCCTAACTAATCCACCTAAATAAGTAATTAACTAACTAACTAAACTTAACTATTCTAACTACATAAACAAAGTCTAATAATCCTAATTAACTTAACTAATCCACTAATTAGTCACTCATCCATCTATAAATGTAATTAGCACCCTAATTAAGGACTAGGAGGTAAACTCACCGATTTAGTGTGAAAACCGGTTCACGGTGACGGCGGTGTGACGACAACCACAACTTGGGTCTACGGCAATGCCAAGGGAGGTCCGGGATGGGTTGAGAACAGCCAAGCAACCCACGACTAAAGCTAGCTGTGGTTCAGTCTTGAAGGGGTTGTCGATCACGGTTTGGCTTGAAGGCTGATCGAACGGTGGTAGCTTGGCAAGGACACGGCTGGGCTAACTTCGGCGGCGCGGCAATGGGGGAGGGGAAAACCGAGCTGGCTTCATGAGGGGGTGGAGACGCACAACAGAAGGGGTGTTGCTGGTGTTGAAGGTTTGCGGTCAATTGATCGGCTAAAGGGAATTAGTGGGCTGGCTTTTATGAATGGGTCGGTGGAGATGCAAGGTGAGGGGGGGGGGGGGAAGTGGACTCGTGGCCGTGGATGAAGGGAAATGGAGCTTGCGAAGTCAACGTCAAGAGGTTCGCTGAGGGGTTTGACTTGAGGGAGAGCTGCACAAAAAGAATGGAGTAGGGCTGGCGTGAGTGGAGGGCTGGCAGGGTGGTGTTGTGATTGCTGGTAGCGAAGGAAGAAATGGAGGGGATGCTGGTAGAGAGGGAGTGGGCTTGCGATTGAAAAGAAAAAAATTGGAGGACGAACCGAGCTTGAAAGGAAAATGAAAGAGAAGCAAAAATAGGAGGGGTTGGGGGAAGCTGGCCCACGAAGGGAGAAGAGAGGGAAGGGATGAGGGAGAGAGGGGACAAGGGGACAAGAGGGAGAGGAAGTCAAGGCTAAATATTTAAAGTACTTGAGTGCTTTCCCCCCTCTTATCTTAAGCCAAGTTGGAGCCAATTATATCAATTGGTCACCCAAGGCCAATTGCTCACACATCTTCACCAACTAGAGCTAAATTGAGGACCAAAATGTAGCTGTCCCTCAAGCCTACGAATTTTGCACCCATTTAACCCAATCCTCACCAAACAACTTCAATTCAATGGTCACACATGCCAAGGTAGCAGCCCACACCATTTCTTCACCAATTACTTTAATTTGGTAGCCCAAAAACCCCTTTAATTTTGTCCATCCGAATTTCCCGATTTAATTTTGCCGAACTTTGATTTTTCGCAAAAAATTTGTGCGTGCCAAAAATTCTTCAAAGAATGAATTGATGTTCCTAAAATAAATCGTGATGCACCAGAACTTTCGATTCCTGAAATCGGGTTCAATTTCGTTGTTAATTTCAATATGATGCAATTTTAGCGTAATCTAACCTACCGGGTAGCTTTTAAGAATTTTTAGCGCAATTGACCAGTGGTCGATTATTTTCGATCCACATTGTGCATCTCCGACTCATAGGTCACTCTCAATTGTTATGAAAATTTCAAGATTTCAATTACAAGTATTGGGTACAAAATCGACAGAAAATTCGTTTAGTACCGTTTGATGTGAATTTTGCAATTATGTGGAATCACCCACACTTTAATCTTATGCTTCTATTGAATCGACCTATCTCCGGTCTCTAATCGATTTTAACAGGGCCGTATTGACCCTTACAGATTAGCACGGTCAAGCAGTCGATTTCTGATCGAATTCTCAAGTCTCTCGTGTTTATATCCTTTAATTGCTTCACCTAATAAATTAGTTATTTCATGAGTGATCAACTCAGAGAAAATGCCATAGGCGTGTTGATGAAAAACTCAGTTCATATAATCAAAACTGGGTCGAAAATTCAGGATGCTATACTATCAGTTTCAATAAACAAGAATAATGGTTCCAATTTAATGCATAAGGTCTAATATACATTTTGTTGGAACTTTGAGGTATCCCCATGGAGCATGGGTTCAAATATGCACATTTAGGCTTTGGTTTGTTTGAAGGAAAATGAATGATTTTTTTTATCTTTTTCCGAATTAGTTGTGTTTGGAAGTTCTTCCTCATTTGGTTATACCCGTAATGTCGATAAATATATTAAAGCAACACATGTTTTTCCACAGATTGTTGATCATATGTAACTATTATTGCCAATGCTACTACTAATATTAGGAGCAACAACAATGATAACGACAAGAAGAAAAAATGGCATGTCATGATTTAATGGCAATATTGCAAATGTCACAATAGAATATCTGAAATATCTCTTATTTTATATTTACCAACGGTCCGATGGTCACGATAATTGTCACAAAAGCTTTACCTGCAATTGTTTTAATTATTGCTATAACTTTTAGTGATGTTGCCCATAGTGGCAGTTGTCCAATTGCTAATAAATATTGACGATTATAATTTTGGCTAAAAGTGAAATCTTTTGTGGTGACCTTACAGTTACATCTTAGGGCAGAAAAAAATAATACGAAAAGGCCAAAAAAAAAAAAAAAAAAACGCCCATCCTGAAAAAGCACAGAGAAAAAATTCCATAAAACATACACATGCCAGCCCCATGTCCCATACGTCAAATTCACTTCTCCTCTACGAACCGCCGCCTTCAACGGCCCCCTTCCCCGCCACCACCGATGCCGCTAATGGCAGTGCCCTCAACGTTTGTCCCTCTATTGCGGCAATCTTCGTCGGCGTCTCTCCGCCAATCGTGAACTCAAGAATGTCACTAGCTCTTATCGGAGGTCATTGATCTCTATGTCAAATGGGAGCTCCAAGTTAGGCGGATTACTACCGATCCAAAGTGTGCCATATTTTGGGGAGGGTGGGGGGAGGTGGTTAGGACACTCGATGAAAAGTTGGAACTCCTTTTTATTAAATGGTTTTAGCAAATGAACATACCATAACAAACCTTCAATATGAAACTTTTTTTTAACACAATTGTATTTGCATCCTAGATAATCTCTCCCTTATATGTGAGCTCTAGTTAGCATGCTTCTCCTTGATTTAGGAACATTTTAAAACAAACTACCACAACATGTATCTCCTAGCTGTTGTGTCAAAGGCATTGCATTAAACACAATGCCAACATATCGGAAAATGATGTTGATTATGTAATTCATTCTTTAAAATATTCGTCAAACATTAGTAAACATTGAGATTGACCCATCAGTCAACTATCGGCACACATTGGGAGGCACCCATTAATGGACCATCGGCTCTAATTCCACTTTTAATGGGATGCGTGGAAGAAATCTAATACTTTCATGTAGAGAGATTATCAAGAGAGAGTCAAAATTAGAACCTATTAATACATTTACTAAAAAACTTAATGAAAATTGCATTATAGGCCAAATAATATATATTAATTGCTCCATATCATATCACACCTCCTTTGTGAGATGTCTCAGAAGGAATTTCGTGCAACTTTAGCAAGAAGAGACAAAGAGGCTAAAAAACCAAAATGTGATCTAAAGTCAAGCGACAAACACCATTTGGAGTAAGATTTAAAAATAGGTAATACAAAACGAAATTGAGTAAAACTAGATGATGTCTGTGTATATTTTATTGTCAATGTATACTACCTTATTAACATATGGTGTCTCCATTTGTTTTTATAAGAAAATTTATTGAAAATCCTATTTTGTACACGAAACATAATTAATTTTTAATTTTTTTAATTAGTGAAATCAAATGCTAAATCTTTTTCAAAAGGATATAACCAAGTCCTTTCAATGAAGAAT
This sequence comes from Eucalyptus victrix, assembly GCA_016097545.1. Lineage (NCBI taxonomy): Eukaryota > Viridiplantae > Streptophyta > Magnoliopsida > Myrtales > Myrtaceae > Eucalyptus > Eucalyptus victrix. Next base: position 23,832,882 of record CM027845.1, on the reverse strand, counting down.
ATCAAAATGTGACATTCAGTATTTGCTTATATACAGCCTTAAACTGCGATCCAATGAGACACCTTGCAATTCACACATAGGACAATTATTAAAATATAAAAATCGTGCCGAACATGAAAAGGGCAAATTCTATCCTATGGGCATGAGGTAAGCCAATTTAAAGTCAAATTGACAGCTGGTGCATGGCAATTCGCACATTAAAAGTCTCATCCACGTGGTACGACTAAAAGCAGGAAAAGCCAGGACAGCAGTCGCCACTCCTCAGGTCACATCAGATAGTCCGTCGGTAACAATTTAACCTATTTCGCAATGAATTCTCTCGTTCCTCTTGTTTTTTTTAGAACAGACTCGTTCCTCTTGTTAGAATATTTGGTTTTTGGTGATGGTGGTTTGTTTGTTCGGTTGACGTATGAAGGTGGCTTGAGAGGTAGCTTTCGGTGTCACGTTTGTATCATATCTTGAATTATAATAAGATTATGAGATTGCCGACACTGTTGAAACGAATTATTGTGTTGATTAGAGACTTACCCGCATGATTATTTTTTGAGAATTTATGAAATTCGAGTTGTTAACTTGTTATTGTATTTAGTACTTCAACACTCTTATATTCTAATCTTATAGTGCAATGCCAAATTGTATATTTGGATTCGTGTTTTAATGTTTTTCAGTGAAATCAAAGAATCTTGACCATATGTAATTGTCAAACTCACAATCACATCATGTGCACTTCAAATGTAATGATTTGGGTTATGTCAGTTTACTTATATGCATTAGTTACATATAATTCTTAATAAAATGTCAAGTATTTGTTCTAATGTCTTGCAAAAGCAAAGTGTAAGATAAATAAAAGAAGAAGCTCTCTTTGTTCTCATGACCTGAAAACTAAATAAGAGATGGATCTTATGTTAGCCTAATAATCCTTTCAAACTCATTAGTCAGTCCACCTTTTTATGTTATATAATTTTAAATCAATGGCATTCGTTTTTTAGTTAGTTTCATTATTCACCAAAACTCACTCTGAGACAAATAGAAAAGGGCAAAGTTTGGTTGCTTTCTGGACACGTGGCGATTTAGCGGTCTCTTGCGATGGCCTATTAGTAAACTTTAAGAAAATAGACAGCTTATGTGCAGTGCCAACTTCAAGAAAGTCTGATCAACGCGCAATGCCAACTTCAAGAAAATAGATAGCTTATGCGAATTACTTTCCTGCATGCCCCAAATGATTATAATGAAAGAGTATTATTATGGGAGGAAATTCAAAGAGCAAGTGTTTTAAATCATTTATCTTGGCTTTGCATGGGCGATTTTAATGAAATTTTGTATCATTGAGAAAAAATAGGAAAGAGGATGGCAGAACATTTTTGACTTACATCATTTAGAGATTTCTTACATGCTTGTCCTCTAATGGATCTGGATTGCAAGGGGTGTGCTTCACTTGGACAAATAGAAGGGATAGAGATGAGAATGTTAAAAAGAGATTGAAAAGAGATTGCCTATCCAAATGCAGAAGTTACAACCTTACCAGCAATCGACTCTGATCATAGTCATCTAATTTTGACAATTTTACCCAAAACTGAACGTAAAAGAAGAGAATTTAGATATGGAGCTTTCTGGGTAGAAGATGAGGAATGCAGGCGCATTATGAAGAGAATATGGGCTGACTCAGAACCCCCACAAAGAAATATGGTTGAGAAACTGCATCTAGTGGCAGAATAGCTTGCTGAATGGAGTAAAAAAAGATTTTCCAATGCACAAAAAAGGATCTTCTGGCTGAAAAATGAACTTCAAACTCTGATGAATAGTCTTGAGATACATTATGATAATCAAAGAGTTCAACAAATTAACCAAGAGATTGAATTACTATGGCGACAAGAGGAGATGTTTTGGGGAATGAGATCTAGAATCAAGTGGTTGAAATGGGGGGATATAAATACAAAATTCTTTCATGCAACAACCATACAAAGGAGATATAGAAACCGAATTTCCATGTTAATGAATGTGGAAGGGGAGTAGGTAAGGAATGAGGAGAATCTTAAGGAAGTGACGGGAAACTTCTTCAACAATCTTTATACATCAGTGGGTCCTAGGAATTTTCAGCCCATCCTAAGCCAAATTCCAACTTCAGTTGATGCAACTACAAACCAAAAGCTAATTGAACTTGTCACTATGGAGGAGATTACTGCTACTACTCACCAGTTAGAAGATACTAAAGCTCCTAGGCCGGATGGTTTGAACGGCTTGTTTTTTCAGCATCATTGGCAAGACATTAATTGAGATATCTTTAGGGAGGTGTAGGAATTCTTCAAAACTAGACACATAAACCCGGATTTGAACAGAACCCAAATCACCCTCATCCCCAAAAATCCAAACCTAGAAAAGCTAGAACACTTTCGACCTATAAGCCTTTGCAACTTTGCCTATAAGATCATCTCCAAAATCCTTACAAACAGGCTGAAACCTTTATTACCAAACCTAATTGTTGCATAATAAAGTGCTTTTGTGGGTGGTAGGCAAATTCAAGACAATATTCTAATTGTACAGGAGGTTCTTCATAGATTAAGAACATGTGACAGGAAAAGAAAATTCCAAGCTATCCTCAAACTTGACATGCAAAAGGCATATAATCGAATAGAGTGGAACTTCCTTCGGGAGTGTCTAAGCAAGATGGGGTTCTATGAAAAATGGGTGTAGTGGATTATACAGTGTGTTTCAATGGTTTCTTATAGCATTAAATTTAACGAGGAACCTATGCCATATTTTAAGCCATCTCAGGGTATTCGCCAAGGAGATCCATTATCCTCATATCTATTCATCATAGTGGCTAATGTTCTTTCTCATATGATGAAGCAAGCCATAGCAGCAGGTATGCTTCATGGTATCAAACTAAATAACAATTGCCCCACTCTTTCACACTTATTATTTGCAGATGATTCTATCTTCTTCCCAGATAGTACCATAATGGAATGTCAAAATTTGGCGGCTATCTTACACCAGTACTGTTTTGCATCAGGCTAAGCTTTAAACCTAGATAAGTCAGGAATATACTTTAGCAAAGGCTGTCCGGAAAGACTAAGGAGGAATATGGTGCTAAGAGTTCTTGAAATTGACAAAACAGGGAAATATTTAGGAATCCCTTCGGATTGGGGTGCCTCAAAGAAAAAATTGTTTGCTTGGATACTTGTAAGAGTAAATATGAAGTTGAAGAGTTGGAAGAAAAATTTGCTATCAAAAGCCGAGAAGGAAATAATTCTAAAATCAGTAATGCAAGCAATCCCTCATTATGTGATGTCTATTTTTAAAATCCCAGTTTCAATTATTAAAGCCATTGAAAAGTACATAGCAAATTTTTGGTGGAGGAATAGCAACAAAGCAACTAGTCTACATTGGAGAAGATGGGAAGTTCTCAAGCTTAGAAAGGATGAAGGAAGTCTTGGCTTTAAGAACCTACTCGCTTTTAACATAGCTATGCTAGGAAAACAAGCCTGGCAAATTTCTTAGTATCCGGATACTCTTTGGAGTCAAATTATGAAAGGCCTCTATTTTCCAAATTGTGATTTTTGGCAAGCTGGGAAAGGGTCACATCCATCGTGGGGTTGGCAAGGTCTTATAGCAGGGAGAGAAGAGATTGCCCCTCAAGTTATGTGGGCGGTTGGGAATGGACAAAAACTTTTTGTTAGAGAAGATAAATGGCTGAAGAATGGACCTATTGGTGGCCTCACGAAAAGAAATGAGCCACTCAAAGTGGTGGATTTGATAGATTTTGAAGCGGTAAAATGGAAAGAAGCCTTGTTGAGGTCTCTGTTTGATGATCAGCTAGTGGCGGAAATTCTAGCTATCCCTATAGGCCTCCCAACTACAGAAGATAAATTGGTGTGGACAAAATACTAAATATGGGACTTATACGGTGAAGAGCGGATACTTTATCAACAAAAAACTACAATTAGTTCACAAACATCAACGCCAACATCATCATATCAGTTTAATCCAGAACTCTAGAAGCATATTTGCCACTTAGAAATACCCCCTAAAATAAAATTCTTTTTATGGAGTGCTTGTCAAAATGCTTTGCCAACGTTGGAAAACCTACATAGAAGGAAGATAGTACCTACACCTATATGCCCAATCTGCAATCTTGAGCCGAAAACGATCGAGCATACATTGTTGCTTTTCCCTTGGACGTCTCAAATCTAGAGCGAGCAACCCCTACAAGTCGAGATAAATCAAGTGGGTTTGTGCAAAGTTAAAGCAAATCCAAGGAACTCACAAAATTTCAAACTTATTGCGACCGCCTTATGGTGCATATGGAAGGACAAAAATCATTTTATCTTCAAGAAAAGCCCCCTCAACCCACATCACACCTTGTTCAGAGCCTCAACGTTACAAGAAAGTTTTGCGACTTGGAATCAATAGCCAAAAAGCCAAATGAAAGGCGACGACTTACCTCAAAAGTGGCAACCACCAAGCCTTGGAAAAATCAAAATAAACATCGACGCCTCATTCTTTAGTAACATTATAGTAAACCCAACATCTATTTCAAGCCGAGAAAATGCAGAATATAACTACAAAGTACCTCCAACCTCAGATATAGACTTCAACTCAACTAGAAAAGTTGTAATAACCAATTCCAGCACTCCCCCAACCTCCATTCTAGCCATAGAAGTGGTCGATTGCAACCCCAAAGTACTGCTACATTACGCTCCAAACAAAGGAGAAGTTGGCTGCAGCTACGAAGCATCGCTAAGCTTCAATCTAACCAGGACAGAGCATTGCCCTGCCAAGATTTGACTAGAGATGCGGTCGACCGTGCCTTCGAAACACCACCAGGCCCTGATCTGAACAGAGGTGCAGCGCTAGCCCCAGATCTGAACAGAGGAGCGAACGATAGTATTTCCGACCTGAACTGATGCATGATGGGTTGAGTGATTCAAGAACAGAGATTTTTTATAAGGGGAATTTTGTGGTTAAGTGTATGGAGTAGTGTATACGGGGAAGAAATGGAAAGGAATAAGAACAGATAAAAACAATCTCCTTCCAAGGTATAAAGGCAGCGCCACCAACCAAGGATGAGGATCGAGATCTACGAAGTTTACCACCACGGCCTAAAGCTTCCACCAGCCAAGGATAAAGGGCTTTTTGGTTCACTACCAAGGAGTGATCTACGCTCTAAGGATAAATAAACCGAAAGGAGTTATCCGCTCTCCAAAGGAGTTCACTCAAGTTGAGGAAATCTCACCATTCTCATTCATGAAATTCGTATCTCCTACATTGGAAAGTTTTCCCCTCTTTATAGGAGGATTTTAGCGTTAATACATATTAAAAACGAACCTTAATAGCCTATAAACTGAAACCTTAATACATATTAAAAACAGACCTTAATAGCCTAGAAACTGAAACCTTAATATATATTAAAAACAGACCTTAATAGCCTAGAAACTGAAACCTTAATACATATTAAAAATAGACCTTAATAGCCTAGAAACTGAAACTTTCGACTCTTGGACTGCATAACAATAAAGACACATAATAACTTAATAAAAGCCTTTATTAACACGGGAATTAAATGCCTTTAATCTTCCGCCTTCCGCATTCTTGAACCTTCAAATTCGAGCTCCTCCCTTGATCAGAAAATAATCCATCTGAAACTTCATCAACTAGTCATTCAAGACATTTAGAATGGCCTCCTATTGATAGTTATCGATATACCACAAAGTACCGATAAGTAATTGACATTATTCATTGAAAATGATCCATCGAAGCACATAATGCCCAATTTCTCTCTTGGCTTGGATAAACATTGATGGTTACGAGTTGGTGGATGGAGCTACTTGGATGCTCCCGCATCATCCTCATCGGGTTGTTTGAGATTTGTCCTCAAATCTAGAAGGTTTTCATCCTCCAAGTAAGGAGAAAGGTCTCCCACGTTGAATGTTGTTGAAATTCCAAACTCTCCCGAAAGGTCAATCTTGTAAGCATTGTCGCCAATTCGCTCCATAACTTTAAATGGACCATCAGCTCTGGGCATGAGCTTGTTCTTTCGACGAAATGGAAATCTCTCCTTCCTCAAGTGAAGCCATACAAGGTCGCCCGGTTGAAGTTGAGTCTTCTTGTAAGATTCGTTGGCCTTTTCAATGTTGGATCGAATCTGCTCATGGAGCTTCTTCATTGACTCAGCTCTTTTCTTGCCATCAAAGCTCACTTGAGAGTTAGATGGAATTGGAATCAAATCAATGGGTGTGAGAGGATTAATTCCATACACAACTTCAAATGGCGATCGACCAGTAGTATAACTTGGTGATCGATTGTAAGCAAATTTAGCATGCGCAAGCTTTAAATCCCAATCTTTCAATGATTTACTCACCATACCACGAAGAAGAGTGGTTAGAGTACGATTTGTTACCTCCGTTTGGTCATCAGTTTGGGGATGACAAGCCGTGCTAAATAAGAGTCTTGTACCAAGCATTCTCCATAAAGTCCTCCAGAAGTGGCTTAAGAACTTGGAATCACGATCCGACACAATGGTCTTTGGTACTCCATGAATGCGAATAATCTCTTTGAAATATAATTCAGCAATATGAGATGCGTCATTGGCCTTGTGACATGGCACGAAATGAGCCATCTTAGAGAACCGATCGACGACCACCATGATAGCATCTTTTCCTCTTTGAGTTCTTGGCAGAGCCACAATGAAATCCATGCTAACATCTTCCTAGGGCTGCAATGGTACCGGAAATGGAGTATACAAACCTTGATGGAAATGGCTTTTTGATCTTTGTTAAGTTGCACTCCTTGAGATGATAGCATGCACATCTCCACTCATCTTTGGCCAATAGAAATTCTCTTGAAGAACCTCAAGAGTTTTGTTAATACCAAAATGACCAGCCAATCCTCCACCATGCGCTTCTCGAATTAGCAATTCGCGAAAAGAACTCTTCGGCACACATAATTGATTTTCTTTAAAAAGAAACCCATCTTGCAAATAATATATACCTTGAACTCCCCGCTTACAATTGTTGATGATGGATGAGAACTCTGCATCTTCAGAATAAAGTTCTTTCATTGATTGAAATTCGAGAATCCTAGAGTCCAGAACCGCAAGCATAGAATATCTTCTTGATAAAGCATCTGCTACAACATTAGTGTGCCCGGGTTTATATTTTGAGACAAAAGAAAATGATTGAAGAAATTCTACCCATTTTGCATGTCTCGAATTAAGCTTGCGTTGGCCGCTAATAAACTTAAGCGCCTCATGATCAGAATGAAGGACAAATTGCTTTGGCCTCAAATAATGACTCCAATGATCAAGAGCCCAAACAATGGCATAGAACTCTTTGTCATAAGTTGAATAATTCCTATTGGAATCGAATAACTTCTCGCTGAAATATGCCAATGGTTTTTGTGCTTGCACCAGAACAGCACCAATACCAACTCCGCTTACATCACACTCAACTTCAAAAACTTTATCAAAATCAGGAAGTGCAAGAATAGGGGACTCACAAAATTTTTGCTTGATTATGTCAAAGGCATTTTGAGCAGCCTTTGTCCATTCAAAAGCACCATTCTTCATGCATTCAGTGATAGGAGCCATGACGGTACTAAAATTTTTGACAAACCGTCGATAGAAAGAAACAAGTCCATGAAAACTTCTTACATCAGAAATTGACGTCGGAACTAGCCAAGTCTTCATAGCTTCCACCTTGGTTTGATCAATAGAGATTCCATCTTTGGAAACTACATAACCAAGAAACACAATGCTCGGAGAGAAGAACTCACATTTCTCCATTTTAGCATACAGTTTTTGATCTCTCAAGACATTGAAGACTTGTTTTAAATGAGAGATATGCTCCTCCTCGTTCCTGCTATAAACAAGAATATCGTCGAAATAAACAACGACAAATCGACTAATAAAGGAATGAAGAACCTCATTCATAAGTCTCATGAAGGTACTTGGAGCATTAGATAATCCGAATGGCATAACCAATCACTTATAAAGGCCTCCCTTGGTCTTGAAAGCCGTCTTCCATTCATCTCCTTCTCGCATTCTGATTTGATGATAACCACTCCGCAAATCTATCTTTGAAAATATAGAAGAACCATATAATTCGTCAAGCATATCATCAAGTCTAGGTATAGGGTACCTATACTTAATGGTTACGTTGTTGATGGCCCGACTATCTACACACATTCAATATGTACCATCCTTCTTAGGCACAAGTAGAGCTGGAATAGAGCAGGGACTCATGCTTTCTCGGACGTATCCTTTGAGGATAAGTTCATCGACTTGTCTTTGCAACTCCTTTGTTTCCTTTGGATTGCATCGATAAGCTGGCTTGTTTGGTAGCAGAGCACTGGGGATCAAATCAATTTGATACTCAATACCTCTTATGGGAGGTAATCCAAGTGGCAAATCGTTCGGAAACACATCTGCATGCATTTTTGGATGTATGGGTCGCTCCATCGCACTCTTTTTCTCGACCACAAGCAAAGCAAATACATTCTTTTGTTTGCTAATGGCTCTCTCAACCCGTGTCTCACTCAAGAACAGATTTTCCTTACAAGTGTTTCCCTCCCCAGGTTGATTATTATGTATCGAATAAGGACTCAATGGTAAAAGAGTAATGCATTTTTGTTCATTCTGAAAAGAGTATGTGCTTTTCCGACCATCATGCATAGCATTTATATCAAATTGCCACGGTCTACCCAATAACAAGTGGCATGCCTCCATAGGAATCACATCACATACAACCTCATCTCGATAGTTCTTCCCAATTGAAAATGATATAAGAACGCGTTTGGTTAGCTTGAGTTCATTCCCTTGATTGAGCCATTGGAGCTTGTATGGTTGAGGATGTTTCGTTGTTGGAAGCTTCAACTTGTTGACAAGTGTTGTCGAAGCAACATTGGTGCAGCTCCCACCATCGATGATCACCAAACACACCTTTCCATTAATAGTGCAACGCGTGTGAAATATATTCTCCCTTTGCTCTTTATTAGGAGAAACTTCAACATGCAATGCTCTTTGGATGATCAACAGATCACCATCATCGGCTTTCTCCACAACTTCTTCTTCCCGATCAGATTCGGAAATATTTTGGTCTTCATTGTCATCAGCCTCTTGAAGCGCCGAATTGATCTCCTCAATTTCTTGAAGAGTCATAACTCTCCGATTTGGACAATTTGCTTGTAAATGCCCAAAACCATGGCACTTAAAGCATTTCCTTGCATCACCTTCAAACTTCTTTTGTACTTCTTTGGAAGGCTCTGCATTCTTTCCCCTACCTTTTGTTAGTAGTATGCCCTAAATTAACTTATTAATAAATAATTAAAAAAAAAAGTAAAGCTTCATGCATGTGCACGAATTTGTGCACATGTACGAAGCGTAATGGTCAGCGGTTGCTGACCATTATGCACGTAGCATTGATGGTCAGCAACCGCTGACCATCATGCCACGATCGTGCATGAGCAACCACTCATGCACGATCGTCCACTATGGATGATCAGCAACGGTTGCTGATCGTCCATTGATCAGCAACCGTTGCTGGTCATTTTTATTATAAAAATGAACGAGGGACGAGAGTTAAAAAGGTTGTTGAAAAACAGAGAAAAGAGTCAGTGTGTTTTTGGTTTTGTTTGAGAGAAACACAAGCGAGAAATCAGTGATGCTTTGTTGAAAATAGAAAGCAAAGTGTGTGCGTGTTCTTTTGTCTTTGAGGCGCTAGAAAGAAGAGCGTTAGCTCGTTCGGGCTGTGACTATTATACATCAAGAATACGACGGATTCTTTTCACGTGATTGCTAGCACGATCGAAGTGGTGGATATCCGAAAGTTCTCTTTTCGTTCGACGTTCGTTGTTGGTGTGTCTGAACTAGAGGTCCGACGCTTGTGGGACTCGTACTGTAGAACATCCGAACCGACTTGTTTCAAAGCACGCTTCGAGAGGTATTTCGTTTAACTCCCTTTTATGTTTAGATTTTTGATTAAAACGCACGAACAACGCCTAAGAAGAATCATGTGTAGAATATATCTTTGTTTCCGCTGCCTTTATTTCGTTAATTTTCTTATACATGATTCATGAAACCTCAACAAAGGTATCGAGCCAACCTTAGGCGTTTTCGTGCGTTTAATTGATTTATAGTTCAAATATATTTTTGCACTCTAATGGCCAATTTACTTTTGTTAAGAGAATTGGTTCTCTTGCTCTTATGTGGCCTATAGAAGTTGATTGATTTATGTGATAAATTTAATCAACAAAGCAAAAATTAAAACTAAATCAATTTTGAATCAAAAATCCGTAACTTGTTATACTTAATGTTTATATTTTGCAAATGATATGCAGAATTTTATGCATGCCTTCCAGAGCTTTAAATTTTGAATTTATGGCTCGTAAGGAAGGGTGGTGATCGTGGAAAAATCCCTAATTGTTGTGATTTTTGTATGGATGAATGTATGATGATTACATGTATTCTTTTTGGGGATGTAATTATTAAATGTAGGCTGCGTCCTTCCTTTTATTTTACTTTAATTTTTCTTGATATGTAATTTTTAGTATAGTTTAGTATTTCAATTGTTGATGTAAATATTACAAGAGAGGATGAGCCATTGGAGGAGCCATTGAACCGGTGAGCTCTTTGGGCCCGGTCTTTGAAGAGTTCAAAGATTGAAGAAAAAGTGAAGAGCAGGTCCATATAATTAAAACATTAAAATGGCTAAATGGGTCTTTTTGGCTCGAGACCCATTGAACCATAATTCCATGATCACCACATAGGATAGATGTTTATGTGATATCTATTTATTTATTATTTATGATATCGTGCATGTTAAACCGGTTAATGTGCAAAGTGAGACCGTTAATAACGACCCAAATCTCCTTAGAAAGAATATTAAGTCGAAACGGGTTTCGGACTCGTGGCCTTCCATCGTTGTGGTTTGATCCAATATTATAGTGGTTAACTAACCGGTTATGGATACATATGGGTTAATTACCATTTATAATATTGGACCACTCCATTATGCATATGATGCTGTGGGGTTGGAGCCAAATGATTTCTAATAACTGTCAGGTGAGAGAATCATCTGTGTTTTCAATACTTACATGAGACGATGGGCTAGACTTAACTATGATCATGATGCCACTAACTGTTAGGTGAGTCTTTCATGGTCTAGAGGCCGAAGTTATGATTGGGACTCGCATATGATGCGTTGAACAAGCTGGTTCACTCACTAAGTTCATAGGACACCAATAACTGTTAGGTGAGGTGGACTTGGGACTGGTGGGACTCCAATCCTCACTAGTAATCTTTACCCAATAAAGATTACCGCTTCCCATCTTAAGGAGTATGGGATTCGAATATAAATTTAGTGGGAGGATCTATTTCATTTAAAGGCCAAAATGAAATAGTTACTTTGAAAGATACAACGGCTAACAATTTATTTTCTGCAACAGATATATTATTACTTTGAAAATGGTGACCACAAACCCACTCGCTTCTATACTTGACAAGAATTGTTTGACTGGACCCAATTTCACTGACTGGGTGAGGAATTTGAGAATTGTTCTCAATTAAAAAAAAATTGGGTATGTGCTTGATGAAAAGATGCCAACCTCCTTTCCTAAGGGTGGGACCCAAGAAGATGGTGTCACTTATGATAAGTGGCGTGATGATGACTTAAAAGTTAGTTCATATATGCTTGCTTCTATGAATAATGAATTACAGAAGAAGTATGAATCTATGGAAGATGCTGTGTCGATCATTTTGCACTTAAAGGAATACTTTAATGAGAATGGTCGAACCTCTAGATATGAGATATCTAAGGCATTGTACCGTATGAGGATGTTTGAAGGATCATCTGTTAATGATCATGCTTTGAAAATGATATGGCACATTGAAGAATTGGCTAGGCTGAATCTCGTTATGGACAATGAGTTAGCTATGGATTTGATCCTCCAATCTTTACCCGATTCATTCTCTGGTTTTGTCCAAAACTTCCACATGCATAAAATGGAGAAAACTCTTGCTGAGTTACATAGCATGCTGGTAGTTTATGAGAAGGAAATGCATAACACGAGGCCAAATGTAGTGTCTATGGCTAAGGCTTCTTCTTCAAAGGGTAAGACCATTTTAAAGAAGAATAAATGGAAGAGGCCTGCCAAACCTGTTATGCAACCAAAACCCATGATTGATAAAGGATAATGTCATTACTGTGGTGTCAAAGGGCACTGGAGGAGGAACTGTAAGAGGTACCTCGCGAGCTTGAAGGTTAAGCCCAAGAACCGACCTTATGAAGGTATGGTGTCTATGCTTATTGAAACCAATCTTATGGTTAGTGCTGAATCCAGCTCATGGGTTCTAGATTCTGCTGCAACTTCACATATTTGTATGTCTTTGCAGAATCTGGAAATAAGCAGGATGCTAGGGCGAAATGAGATTGTCCTGACGTTTACCAATGGAGCAAGAGTTGCTGCATTAGCTATATGGACTTTTCGTTTATGTTTGCCTTCTGGACATGTATTGGTTTTAAAGAACTGTTTGCATTATAAGAATGCTGTTAGGAACATCATCTCTATACCTCGTTTGGGTAAAGAGAATTATGAATTTTCTTTCGATGATGATGTATGTTCTATTTATCATAATAGAATATGTGTTGGTTCTAACTTATTAACCAACAATCTTTATACCATTACAATACCCGGTAATGCGATTACCAATGTCAATAAGCAAAATAGAATGGATATAAATGCCATAACTAATAAACGCCCTAGAGACGATCCAAATAAAAAGTATGTTTGGCATCTCCAATTAGGTCATATTGGAGAAGACAGAATTAACAAGTTGAGTAATGATGGATACATTGATCCTTCAAATTTTGAGTCATACTCGACTTGTGAGGCATGTCTTCTAGGAAAAATGACCAAAGCGCCTTTTGTGGGACAAAGTGCGCGAGCTGTAGACATATTAGAATTAATACATACAGATGTATGTGGACTAATTAATGAATCTGCTAGAGGTGGTTATAATTACTTCATTACCTTCACCGATGATCAGTCACGGTATGGTTATTTATACCTCATGAAGTATAAATCTGAATCCTTTGAAAAGTTCAAGGAATTCAAGGCTGAAGTTGAGAAACAAACAGGAAAATGTATTAAGGCTCTTCGATCAGATCGAGGAGGTGAATATCTTAGTACTGAATTCCTGGACTTTCTTAAAGAGAATGGCATTTTATCACAATGGACACCTTCTGGAACTCCAGAACATAATGGTGTATTTGAACGAAGAAATTGTACTTTATTAGATATGGTACGATCTATGATGAGTTATACCGATTTGCCAATATCCCTTAGGGGATATGCCCTTGAGACAGTTGTATATATACTGAATAGAGTGCCGTCCAAATCTGTTCCAATTACGCCCTATGAGATATGGCATAGTAGGAAACCTAGTTTTAATCATATTAAGATTTGGGGTTGTCCAGCTTTTGTGAAAAAGCTGAAAGTGGAAAAATTAGAGGCAAGATCTGAACAAGGTCGCTTCATTGGATATCCAAAGGAAACTCTTGGATATTATTTCTATTTTCATTCAGACCAAAGAATTTTGGTATGCAAGCACGCTTCTTTCTTGGAGAACCAGTTCATCCAAGAAAGTAGTGCTAGGTGGAAAATAGTCTTACAAGAAGAAAATAATGAAGTATCAAACAACTGAGTTCAGATACCAATCTCTGATTCAGTGGGAGCTTCTGATACACAACCTCTTAGGAGAAGTCCGAGAATGTCTCGCCCACCTGCTCGTTATAGACACTTGGTTGATCATATTGAACCATTATTCATTGTGAATGATAGTGATCAACCCGGTGATCCTAAAACCTATGAGGAGGCGATGTTGGACATCAATTCTAGTAAATGGCTAGAAGCCATGAAATCCGAAATGGACTCAATGTATTCCAATGAGGTATGGACCTTGACTGACCTGCCTGATGGTATTGTACCAATTGGCTGTAAATGGATCTTCAAGAGGAATATGAATGTTGAAGGTCAAATTGGTATTTACAAAGCACGGCTGGTGGCGAAAGAATATCGTCAAAAAGAAGGAATTGATTATGATGAAACTTTCTCACCTGTGGCCATGCTAAAATCCATTCGGATTATGTTGGCTATAGCTGCACACCTTGATTATGAGATATTCCAGATGGATGTCAAAACGACTTTTCTAAATGGATTTCTCGATGAGGACATCTATATGGAACAGCCACAGGGTTTTGAATCCAATAGTGAAAAACATAAGGTGTGTAAGCTTAAGAGATCCATTTATGGACTCAAACAAGCCTCCAGAAGTTGGAACATTCGTTTTGATGAGGTAGTCAAATCGTTTGGCTTCATTAAAAATCCGGATGAACCTTGTGTATATAATAAGATCAGTGGGAGTGCAATTGCATTTCTGGTTTTGTATGTCGATGATATACTTTTGATTGGAAATGATGTACCAATGATATCATCGATAAAACTATTCTTGTCACAGAAATTCTCCATGAAAGATTTAGGAGAGGCAACCTACATTTTAGGTATCAAAATCTATAGAGATAGATCAAGACGATTGATTGGCCTCTCACAATCTACGTACATAGACAAAGTGTTAACACGGTTTAACATGCAATGTTCCAAGAGAGGATTATGCCTTTTAGGCAAGGGATCCGTTTTTCTAAGGAGATGTGTCCCAACACTCCTGAAGAAAAAGAGCGGATGGCAAAAATACCATATGCATCTGTTATTGGAAGCATAATGTATGCTATGCTATGTACTAGACCTGATATCGCGCATGCTGTAAGTATTACTAGCAGATATCAGTCTGATCCAGGAGAAGAGCACTGGATAGCAGTCAAAAATATTCTTAAGTACTTGCGAAGGACTACAGATTTATTCTTGATATATGGAGAAGGAGAATTTAAAGTTGTAGCTTATACTGATTATGATTTTCAATCGGATCCTAATGATTATAAGTCTACGTCTGGGTTTGTCTTCACATTCAATGGTGGTGCAGTTAGTTGGAAAAGTGCCAAACAAAGTATAACTGCCGATTCCACCACTGAGGCAGAGTATGTAGCTGCTTCTGAAGCAGCAAAGGAAGCCGCTTGGATGACGAAATTTATTTATGAACTTGGAGTCGTTCCTTCAATTGAGCAACCGATCACATTGTTCTGTGACAACAATGGAGCGATAGCTCAAGCTAAGGAACCGAGGTCTCACCAGAAGTCCAAGCATATTGAGAGACGCTTCCGTCTCATCAGAGAAATTGTTGGGAGAGGTGATATCGCCTTGTAGAAATTTGCCTCAGCAGAAAACGTGGCAGATCCCTTCACTAAGGCCTTACCTCAATCTTCTTTTGAAAGACATATTGACAAAATGGGTTTGAGGTACCAGACAAGTTGGCTTTAGTGCAAGTGAGAAATTGTTAGATGTATGCCCTAAAGTTGCTACGTAATAGTTACATATTAGGGATTTCAGTTGTACTTTCATTATTATTATTTAATTAATGACAATGACGTATTCATTCATTTGTCCAATTATTTTATATTGATGAATGATTCCATGAGATCAGTTGCAACTAGACCTATTCTTGAGACGTCGAGAATATATGTGACGGGTTCATAGTTAAACTGAATCTTTAAATCGTTCCCGGTCGATGAATTATTGAGTGAATATTAATAATCCTGTTGAGACCGGTGTGTTCTTAACTTTGCCATTAAGTATTGGATACTTAAGGGAATGATGAGTCACATGTCATTGGATATTATGATGCCTGAGTTAGAACACAGGTGTTTGTATTAGACAAATTCACTCAACGTGACGCATATGGAACGATTAGCGACATGGAAGCTTTTAGCATGGTCAATGTCTAATTGTTCATGCTTTGGTCTTGTGTAAATAATCCTTAGACCTGAGGCACAGTGTTAACTTGTGTGTCGAACAACTATGGTTCACGGGTGCACATAATGCCGGGTCGACGATCCGTCTTTATACTTGATGGTCATAGTTTGTTCATATACGAAGTTACACGGGTGCGCAATATGGAATCTGTCTCCTTGTTATATGCAAGGTATAATAATGATGTCCTATGCGATCTAATTGTGACATTGCATTGAAATCCTCGGCCGGGGTTGTAACCGAGAATAAATTGTTTATGTCTCGAATAAAATGCATGTCAATTAGATTTGTGCATATGATCGAATTAATGACTTGACAAATATTCCATGGTCTTTATTTGATCGGGACATAGTAAGACAGAGGGATTGAATTACACTATAACCAAAATTGACAGGTTCATTATGTTCTTAAAGTATTCACACTATTTGGGTAGCCATGACATATTGCTAGATGTCAATCGTGGCTTGTAGGACCTAAAAGATTAATCGGGACAATTAATTCTTTTGGAAGTATTAATGTGTTAGTACAAGTCTTACTATCAGCTTAGTGATGAACCTAGGGATGTCACACACCATAAACAACTAGGATGACGTGGAACAAGAGAGAAATATTATTGCAAATATGTTTGCAATTACTGCAATCGAATTGAGTCAATTTGAAATAAAATTAAATGAGATTTAATTTAATTTGTATTATAGTCACGAGCCTACTTGCATATGATGCACACGCATGCCCAAAGTGGATGTATGTTAACATACCAAATAAGTTGGCTTTAGTGCAAGTGGGAGATTGTTAGTAGTATGCCCTAAATTAACTTATTAATAAAAAAAGTAAAGCTTCATGCATGTGCACGAATTCATGCACATGCACGAAGCGTAATGGTCAGCGGTTGCTGACCATTATGCACATAGCATTGATGGTCAGCAACCGTTGACCATCATGCCATGATCATGCATGAGCGGTTGCTCATGCACGATCGTCCACTATGGATGATCAGCAATGGTTGCTGATCGTCCATTGATCAGCAACCGTTGCTGGTCATTTTTATTATAAAAAATGAACGAGGGACGAGAGTTAAAAAGGTTGTTGAAAAACAGAGAAAAAAGTCAGTGTGTTTTTGGTTTTGTTCGAGAGAAACACAAGCGAGAAATCAGTGATGCTTTGCTGAAAATAGAAAGCAAAGTATTGTCTTTGAGGCGCTAGAAAGAAGAGCGTTATCTTGTTCGGGCTGTGACTATTATACATCAAGAATACGACGGATTCTTTCCACGTGATTGCTAGCACGATTGAAGTGGTGGATATCCGAAAGTTCTCTTTTCGTTTGACGTTCGTTGTTGGTGTGTCTGAACTAGAGGTCCGACGCTTGTGGGACTCGTACTGTAGAACATCCGAACCAACTTGTTTCAAAGCGCGCTTCGAGAGCTATTTCATTTAACTCCCTTTTATGTTTAGATTTTTGATTAAAACGCACGAACAACGCCTAAGGAGAATCATGTGTAGAATATATCTTTGTTTCCGCTGCCTTTATTTCGTTAATTTTCTTATACATGATTCATGAAACCTCAACACCTTTGTCTTTTGTCGATGAACTCTTGCCCTTGTTTGAGGAAGCACCCTTAAAATAGGATATCGCCTTTGTTGAGGTTCTGGAGGAAAACCTCTTGCTCTTCAATTATTTTTCGACTTTTATGGCTAACTTGCATACGTCTTCAAAGGACCAAAACGGTTGAAGTTCAACCATATCAGCAATTTCTCGATTCATGCCGCCGAGAAAACGAGCGATGGTTTGCTCGGGAACTTCTGGAACTTCACTCCTCATTTTGAGTTGTTCAAACTCACGAATGTATTCCTCAACGTTCATCCCATGTTGTCTTAGGGAATTCAATTTGAAGAAGAGATCTTGCTTATAGTTGTCGGGCAAGAACCTCTTCTTCATCAACTTCTTGAGTTTTTCCCAAGACTTGATTCGGCCTTTCCTTCCCTTGCTCATTGATGCTTTAGATTCTCCCACCATAGAGAAGCATATTTGGTCAACTTTAGGAGAGCAACCTTACATTTCTTCTCATCCAAATAGGATTTGAAGTCAAAAATTCGTTCGGTTTTGTGTAGCTAATCTACAAAGTCGTCGAGATTAAGATTACCGTCAAACTCGGGGACCTCCACTTTAATGTCTCTTTCATCCTCCTTATGCCTCCCTCTCCATCTTCGTCTTCGAATTGGAGATTCAGAATCACTAGAGTGTAGAATGGTTCGGTTGTCTCCAGTGGACTCGAAATCGCCATTAGAATTTTGACGAGATTCGGAATCGTCACGCCGATGCCGTTCGTTGGGACGCCTTGCTGGTTGTCCTTGTCTCGCCGGATTCTCTAGAAGATTGAGGACTCGCTCCATTTGTTGTTGAAGATTTTGGATTGCACGATCTCGCCTGTCGTTGTGCGCTTGCTCCAAAGTCAAGCCTCTAGGAACTTGTTCATCCATAGGGAATTTGTAACAAAAAAAAGAAAGGAATCACTCAAATGAGTTGAACCTTGAGCTCTGATACGTTGAGTGATTCAAGAACAGAGATTTTTAATAAGGGGAATTTTGTGGTTAAGTGTATGGAGTAGTGTATACGGGGAAGAAATGGAAAGGAATAAGAACAAATAAAAACAATCTCCTTCCAAGGTATAAAGGCAACGCCACCAACCAAGGATGAGGATCGAGATCTACGAAGTTCACTACCACGGCCTAAAGCTTCCACCAGCCAAGGATAAAGGACTTCGGGATAGGAGAAGCCACCACCGAGGCCTAAAGGTTCCACCGGCCAAGGATAAAGGGCTTCTTGGTTCACCACCAAGGAGTGATCTACGTTCCAAGGATAAAGAAACCGAAAGGAGTTATCCGCTCTCCAAAGGAGTTCACTCAAGTTGAGGAAATCTCACCATTCTCATTCATGAAATTCGTATCTCCTACATTGGAAAGTTTTCCCCTCTTTATAGGAGGATTTTAGCGTTAATAGATATTAAAAACGGACCTTAATAGCCTAGAAACTGATACCTTAATACATATTAAAAACAGACCTTAATAGCCTAGAAACTGAAACCTTAATACATATTAAAAACATACCTTAATAGCCTAGAAAATGAAACCTTAATACATATTAAAAATAGACCTTAATAGCCTAGAAACTGAAACCTTCGACTCTTGGACTGCATAACAATAAAGACATATAATAACTTAATAAAAGCCTTTATTAACACGGGAATTAAATGCCTTTAATCTTCGACCTTCCGCATTCTTAAACCTTCAAATTCGAGCCCCTCCATTGACCAGAAAATAATCCATCTGAAACTTCATCAACTGGTCATTCAAGACATTTAGAATGGCCTCCCATTGATAGTTATCGATATACCACAAAGTACCGATAAGTAATTGACATTATTCATTGAAAATGATCCATCGAAGCACATAATGCCCAATTTCTCTCTTGGCTTGGATAAACATTGATGGTTCCGAGTTGGTGGATGAAGCTACGTTGGATGCTCCTGCATCATGAACGGAGGTGCGGCGGATGCTAGGCCCATATATGAACAAAGGAGCATACACCTGGATCTGAGCAGAGGTGTGGCATCAGGGCCCAACCTGACCAGAGGTGTGGTCGACTACTTCTCCGAATCACCATTGGGGTTGGATCTAACTAGAAGACCAATAGCCTGCACGTATGAAGCTCCACCAAGCCTCGATCCGACTAGAGGGGCTATCGACTGCAGCTCCGGAACTTAGCTGTGAGCTTCCCCGACATGTGGAGCTGTAGCTTGCATCTGCCATGACTCCCTCGGCAAGATTATAGATAGGTTTGCCAAATCAATAGAGGTTAACTCAACAGAATAAGCAGATGCAGTAGCTCTAGTTGAAACGCTAGATTTTATTTCCTCAAAGCTTGCCTCGAACAAAACAAGCAGAGAGATGCAAGTACACTCTGATTGTATTAGGCTCGTGGAAAGTGTTCTTACTGCAATTGGCTTAAGCTGGGAAGTACAGCCTTTGGTGGACTGGGCCAAGATCAAAATGAAAGAAATTACGGGCCTTACATTAGCCCATTGCAGTCGACACACAAACAAAACAACGGATTGGATAGCCAAAGCCCAATGCATGAATTGTCTCCCTAGAAATTGGGTTACTAACCCTCCGTCTGTACTTTTAGATTTGTTATATGCTAATGCTCTTGATGTATTTGCAAAGAACTCAATTTAGTAATGAATATCATCCGCATTTTAGATCAAAAAAAAAAAAAATTAAGACAAAACACCACACACCATGAAAAATCCCACAGTAAAATATATCGCCACAGCTTTTTATGGAAAAATATAAATTTTTTTAAATCACTCTCTCCATGAAAGACCCAAGCTAGCCGTGCCACCTCTGCCTCCGCCATGTTTGTCATGTCATGTGGCATATAATTGTTGTCGTGGTTAATCTCTATGCCTTGTATCTGATTTTTCATGTTAAGTTGCATATAGTTATTGTCATGTTATTTCATGTTGTCCTTATATCTTACATTTAGTTTGTCGTTTAATGCTATATGTGATTATTGTTATGTCTTACACTACATGTGATTATAATCATGCAATGTCACTTAATTGTTATCTTTTGTGTATGATTTCATGTCTTATCGTGTGTGATAATTGTCATGATGTCATTTTCACACATCATGATTGAACTTTGCATCTCGACTGACATATACATACTAACTCTTGCCCAAATATAGAGTTGCACCATAACACATGAAAAATGACATCATTCATCAATGACGACGTGGAATAAGTGTTTTGGCAAAATTTTGATACAATACATTATGATGCTTAGGAAGTTAATTGATGAATGATTTTTGACTTAAACACGAATAGAGTCGGGGTACACGTCGGGGGATGGCAATGCTGATGTGTCCCGTGCGTAATTGAACGCATCGGATTGAAGACTTCAGGTTTTCCTTTGACCAGTTCTTTAAAATGTAATCTTCTTATCAAATTAGTTCATTTTATGAAAATAAAGTAGAAAAGAATGAGTTTGATAACGCTGTGTCAACAAAATAATGGATTAGTTTGTTGATAAAAAGTTAGTTTCTTTATCAAAATTAGTTCATTTTATTTTCTTGTATCCATACACAAATATGATAAACCGTATGGGTATATATATTTAATTTGATTTTGTATCTATTGAGAAGTTGTTATAATTAAATCAAGCTATGGTTAAATCATAGTATTTTTTTTATCACATCTGATACGATATTTTTTTTTTTTTAATGACAGTACTTGTATTTTGTCATCAAGTATCTCAAAAAAGTTGAACTTCATCTTCGGTTATAAATTAAGATAGGAATATACGAAAGAGCCAATTATCCTTTTGTATATTTCGTTATAAAGACATAAGATATTTATATTCTGACCAAAAAAAAAAAAAAGACATAAGATTTTGATAGACTTACATGATGATTATCAAACATTCTCCCCAGACTCAAGGTAACATAGATGAAGTCAACTAAAGTTCGGAGAAAAGGTCAAAAAAAAAAATCACTCGAATGGATGTGTTTTATTGAAGACATCAACAACATGACCAATCAATGGTAGAAAATCGGCGACTTTATGAATCAATTTGGTCTTCTAAAGTGAGAACTGGTTGACGCGTACAAGCTATATGACAACAGATTGATAGGGCTATTGACACAGCAGGGAACGTGAGAACATGTTGACATGACTATTGGCGCGGAAGGCTATGCAACAGGTTGACATGGTAGAATAATACTGAGACTGGCATGGGTAGGCTACACCACAACAAGCTAATGTATTGTTAACATGGCAGGCTACGCCACAACAACAAGCCGATGTGGTAGATGTGCGTTTGAGTTTGACATATGCATGAAAGTGACAACAGGCTGCTGACGTGATAGATACATGTTTGAATATGTCGTGAGTAGGCTACGAGGCAACAAGCTAACGAGGTTGCTAACATGGTAGGTAACTTTACAACAAATCTTGCGGCTTTTGAAGTGGTAGAAATACATTAAGTCATGCGTGTGTAGGCTACGCTTAATATGCTAACATGGCTATTGACGTCATCATCCAACAAGATGAATAATGTTGAAAATCATCGTTGAGAGAGATATCAGTAATAACTGAAAAAGAGAGTGACACGAGATGGAAGGTGTACTCCAATGTGCACTTAGGGCAGTCGATGCACTCAATTTTTCCTCAAGATCGCCTACTTGATGCTAAGATGAGAATATGAAAGGTCTGCTTCAAGTGTGCATTCAGGAGTGCATTGAGTACACTTGATGTACCCAAAATTTCCTTAAGATCGCCTAACTCTAATGCTAAAATATGAATTTACAAAAGAGAGAATTATGTAATTTTTATATTTATAGGTTTGACGAGAAATATGTAATAAACAAGATATTATAATATCGATTATAATCAATAAGATATATGTACAATCATTAGAGATATGTGCACAATCTTGACATATATGGATAATCAATGAATCTCCTAGATATATCTTTAATGGATTAAATCAAAACTTAGGAAAATTCTAAATGAGGGATTGAATTACAGTCATTTTCTTAAGAAATTGTCTAAAGTGGATTTTTTTTTTCAAATAAAAATATGGGATTGTTGCGACCAAATTTTCGGGTAAACCACCTAGAGTTTGGCTAATGGATTGTTAAGCCTAAACTTAACTCGAGCTCTCCCAAGCCCATACCAATTCACGACTTAGGTTCAAATTTCTTAACATGCAAATGGATTTTATTTAGGAGTCGTCACTAATCTATTTTTGGTGGGTCGATTAGAAACCCAAGTAAAAGAACGAGAGATTTACTTTACTCCTACGAACCAGAGACTATGGGCACGGGGACTTGGTTACACTAGATTTATCTAATGCTCCTTCGATACCTTTCTTTTTATTTTGAAAAATGCTTGGCAAGCAGCTTGAATTGATTTTAATTTATCTCCCTAACATGTGAAGTTATAATGCTGGTGTGCAAACCACCAATTTAACACCCAGATAAATCAGCGAATAAATTGCAGAACTTACCTCATGGCAACGAAAGCATCTACAGTGTTAGATTAGAATTCACATCAGCAATCCTAGATATGATTTTTAATTAACATGCCATCAAGCAATTTTTGTTTTCGCTTTTCTTAATGAGAATCTAATCTACATGTAATGCAATGCTACTAATCTAACATGTAATGATATGGCATGGCAATATGACTTAAACTATATGACATAAATAAAATGCAGTCTATCCTAAAGAATGAAATTGATTAATTATAAGGAATTTTTTTTGTATTTTCCATGAAATTCGGAATTAGAAGAATGCAAAGATTATCTAGCTAGATTAAGATTCTATTCAATTTGCATTAGGAATTAGGTTAAGCCAAATCCTAATTTAAACTAGAATCATATCTTAACCAAGTAAAATCTATAACCAAAAATGCAATCTATCTAAAAGGATCTATCTAAATAAAATTAAATATGCAATCAACCCAATATGCAATGACGTGCCAAGGATGCCCTAATGCTACATGATACATGCATGATGATTTGTTTGTATTTTTCTTTGTAAATTCGAAATTTAAAATTGCCAAATAATTAAACGTGCCATTTAAATTAAAGAAAACTATCATCCTAAATGAACACATTTTTTTGGATTTTTATTTAAAAATTCGAAATAAGATTGCAATTCTAAACATGCAAGATAACCGTCAGACTAGGAATATTCTAAAACGAACCTAATCCTAATTCAATTTTTTTTGAATTTTTTCTTTTACGAAAATAAAATTGACTCAAACACCATGACAGCAAATCAAGCAAGATAAGATTGATATCCAAATTGACGAATCATATCTCGTGCATAAGATCGGGTTGGCCAATTTTACATAAATCGCGAACTGTATTTCGAGTGTGAGATCGAGTTGGCGATTTTTCTGTGCAATTGCGAGTCATAGTTCGAGCTTGAAATCGGACTGTCAATTGTACACACGTTGTGAAATTAGGAAAATTTCACAATTCATGAGTGATCAAGAGATCTCTTTGATATGACAATATCGATCAAACATTCAAAGAAATATTGCGATATTACGAATTAGGCAGCGTCATGTATGAAAATCAGATTAATCGAGATTCTTACTTAATTCACGATGTCATGCGCGTGACGTTTCCAAAATCAAATGGATGATGAGTCACGGGAATCACAGTGAGGAAGATTGACGATCCGTAGCATGCAAGGGTGCACAGTAATCGTCCACAAGTCTAAGTACTTTGGAATTCTATCCGAGAACTTCAGCTTATGTACGGGCGATGGAATGCTCTTGGACTTCTTTATTTTAATCTTCAATCCACCACTCAGCTTTTGTTTTCTTCTCTTCTACCAAATCTCGGCAATTGATGGTGCCACTGTGTGGGATGGACACTTTGATGTCCACCAGATAAGACAGTGAGCTTGTTGGCCGTGAGAGAGATCTTCAACAAACCTGCAAAACTGAATCAAATCCCAATGGGAAGGACTGAAAGGTAATCGTGGGATCGCTAGAAATTGAAGAATAGCTCTCGAAAAGGTGTTGGCTTCTTGCTGGGATCGTCTAGAACAGACACGTCGAAGATGCAGGTGATAGAACTAGTATGAACACCTAAAGGGGGATGAATATGTGTATAAAATAAACCTGGGCAAATATATGCGGAATAAAATAAACTTCAAATAAAGGAGTTAAGGAAGAGAATAAGAACATAAGATTTATAGTGGTTCGGCTTAATCCAAGCCTACGTCCACTCTCTCACGCTAACAGCCTTCTTGGCCGGATTCCACTATGCAATCAACAAGAGATTACAATTTCGAGTGCAAACACTTAGTAGTAGATCACATTATCTCACTAAGTCACTCTTTTGGTATTTCTCTAACGATTACAAACATTTAAGCTCTCTAAAGACAAGTATATGATCGAAGGTCGCTCAGACTTTGGAATTATAAATTCTACGCTTTGTCTCTTACTTGCTCATCGGTCCATGATCTCCTTAAATACTCCTCCACTTCCAAACTACCCGTTGGACAGTATCCCGGAGAATCGTCTTCCAATATACCCATTGGACAGCTTTGTATCTAGAAGATTTGGTAGCCGTTGAGTGACAAAGGTAAAATCCCAAATTGATTCCGATCGCCCATACAAACGAAATCTTGGTTTCCATAAGTAAAGCTTCTTCGTGTAGAAAGTTCTTGTCTTCAAGATCCAATCGTTAATCAATTAGATTGAATCAATCAAATCAATCTTGACATAGAATCCAAACCAGATCACTAGCCGTTGTATGATTGGGCTTGAGTTACGATTCATCGAATCTGGATGTAAAGTCTGAGTCTGTAGACTTTACAATATGAGTCTGTAGACTTTAAAATCTGAGTCTGAACATATCTGCTTCTGAACAAATTTAGCTTTAAGGTCTGTACCCAGTTCAGCTTCAGCATAGAGTCTATCTTCTGGTTCAGCTTCAGCATAGAGTCTGTCTTCTGGTTCATCATTCACGTTCAGTCTGGAATTACTCAGAGTTGATAGACTTCTGATATAGAACAGACTTTGACACTAAAGTCTGGCAGTCTTCAGACTTTGAGTCTTGAGTCTGGCAGTCTTCAGACTTTGAGTCTTGAGTCTGGCAGTCTTCAAACTTTGACACAGAAGTCTAGAAATCTTCAAAATATACTATGGACATATATTATGTTTAGTCTTCTGGCCGTCTTCTGACTTTGATAAAATCCTTTACATGTTCTATCATCTGCATGGTCTATTACTCAACCATCAAATATGTTAGTAGCTTTTGATTTATTTTGTCATCTTCAAAACATCATAAGCGATTTCCCTAATAATCTCCCCCTTTTTGATGATGACAAAACAATCTCTGAATATGCAGATTTGTAAACATACTTTTAAATCAAAGGATATCGGAAGATAACAAATAGATTGAGCATAAGAATATATAGAAAAATAATCGCAGCTCAATATTATGCAATAAATAATATCAACCAATCAGCACATATGCATATTTATATCTTCTCCCCCTTTTTGTCATAATCAAAAAGCGATTTCCCTAGTAGTAGGAGTGTGCCGGGACTCCTTTAAGGTTTGCTGGATTCGCTGGTCGTCTTGGTTGAGCAGCTCTCGGTGGCAGGTCCAGCAGCAATTGGTCATCACAGAAAGTTTGGCAACGGTGCAAGAAGGTAGCAGCGAATCACCAAGGACTTGCGGTGCAACAGGGACGTTTCTTTCAATGTGTTCTCCTTAAAATTGCCGACGATGGTCAGGCATTGATAATTGCAAGAACAACGTGGGGCACAGCTGCTCAGTGTTGGCTTGCAATGAAAAAGCAAAGGAACTCTCTCTTCCCCTCTCGTGTGTTCTCAGTATAATTCGGAACCCCTCCCCCCTCCCCCTCAATGTGGCCGAATGTCTCAATTGTGTGGCCTCCTTGAAACCCTACGCGGAAAACCTTTTTATAGGCTAAAGATTAGGGTTTTAATTTCCTTTTCAAATCAACATCCGTGAAGATTTATTTTTCGCACGTAATATCACTTTTTTATTTTCCACATCTCCTGATTTTATCGCCTAAAGATAAGATCGCAACCCAATTTTCTTAAATTCCAAAAATTCACCGTAATATTATTTCAAATCTCTATTTTGGTAATTTTTGTCATTAAAAGAAAACGGGTTTGGGCCAATTTACTTGCTTCGTGGGCTTAGTCCGACCTATCAAATTAAAGCTTAGAACCACTAAATCAAACTCATTTGTCACCGACCCAATGTAAATGCAAATTAAAAAATAAATGCACCTAAAACTATATGCTATGCAATTGAATATTTTTTCAGGGATAAAATTAACCCTTAATTTTTAATACAATAAATGACTAAACGGGTTGCCAAAATTTAGGTGTTAACAGGGATGATTAAGTCGCTTTAAGTAAGGGTCTAAGCTTATTGGTGGATCATACATCTACCACCTGGCTAGCATTTGATTTTTTTTTTTGATCGGGGTCTTTTTGTCCAAAAAAATTTTTGGATAGAGATTAAAAAGAAAAATGAAAATTTAAAAAGCCAAAAAAAGGAAAGAAATTCAGACTGGTCGAGATAGAGATTATAGATGGTCGAGGGTGGACGCCACTGTTCCAACTTTGCAATCTCTTTCTCTCGATTGGATTGAATTTTTTTTTTTTTTGGTAAGAAGTAATAATATATTGAGTTTTGAGCCAAACATTTACACAAGATCCAGCACTACAAAACTTGCACTCATGAAGACAATAAGTCTAAATGAGTGGAAGGGAGCCAGATGCAAAAGAACTCCACGAGAGCGGCCAAAGCGAATAACAACCTAAACAACAAGCAAACGAGGAAAGAGGAGGCCACGTATGGCCAAAAGGAACCCAACCTCAACAAAACAACAAAACCGAAGGACATACAACAAAGAAAGAAACCAATCACAAAACACCAAGGAGGGGTCACCGCCATAGATGAACAACAGCCAAACTAGTCAAGGTGAACATGGTCCCAACCGAGGGAAGAAGGTAGAAGGCCTTCATACAGTAAGTGCCTAAGAAGACAACGGCCGCGACCCAACCACAAGCTGTCTCTGAACTACTCCAAAGAACACTAACGATCCACCGGATGAGGAGAGAAGATGCAAGGATCTATCTTCCAGTTATGCTGGAGTCTTCTGTTTCTTGGATTATCCTTAATGTTTTTGAAAGTTAAGGCCTTGTCTTTCACCACTTTGATGAGATGATTTTTAACCGCCGCAATTGCGACCGTGTGATCTCCGAAGAGTATGTTGTTCATGTGCTTCCAAATAAGGTGGCAAAGAGCACCAAAAGAAAAGCGGCCAATGGAGCAATAAAAGTCTTTACCAGAGAGGAACTTCATCGCCCACTGAAGGTTTTCAAACCATGTCTTGTTACACCAAGGGAGATTGCATTTAGCCATCCAAAAGAAAGCCATGCTGGCAGTGATGCAACACCCGAAGTAGAAATGATCGATGGAATCTGGCGTGAGCCTACAAAAAGCACAAACCTCTCTCACAATTCCGCCATGCGACATGAGTAGGGCTTGGGTGGGGAAGATGGTTCTTTATAATAAGCTAGAGATTGAATTGATATCTCAGGGTGATAACCTTATTCTAGTTAAAGGATGCCCATTTAACATTATCTTTCTTTCTTATGATAATATGTCAAGCCGAGGCGACTGAGAAGATACCGGAAGTGCCGTCGCTCCAAGTAAAGCGATCCGGTGCTCTAGAGAGGAGAGGGAGGGGATAATTTCAAGATTCAACTACTGTCTTGAAATCTTGTCCCTCCGGTGAGAAAATGTCAACCACCATGGCAAATTTGGATAAACCGGAATTTAGTATCATTTGATCTAAGCAAATAAGATGTAAAGAATCTCTCTGGTGCCAGTGATCAAACTAAAGGGAGACTGATTGGCCATCTCCAATTCTCCATCGAAAGTAAAGTCGAAACTCGGATCTCAAGTGAATGATTCTCTTCCAAGCCCAAGAGCAATAGGTCGGCGTCTTAACCACCCAGAAACTCTTTCGTTTCAGGAAGGTTGAGTAGATCCACTTGCACAATAATGACTCATTGTCTGTAAACAGAATCCAAATGTGCTTGAGCATCGCTGCCTTGTTGAATTCTTGCAATCTGCGAATTCCAAGTCTTCCTTCGTCCTTTGGAAGGCACACATCTTCCCGGGATACTTTAGCGCCACTTTTTTCAAGGCCGGGGCACTTCCAAAGGAATTGTCTGAGGATCAGCTCAATGCGATCCAGAACTAAAACAAGAATGGTGAAAATACTCGCCTAATAAGCTTGGATGGCATGAAGGACCGACCTTATTAGCTGAACCCTGCCAACAAAGGATAGAAAGTGCTGAGTCCAGGATTGGACCCTGGCCATTATATGATCAACTAAGGACACACAGTCTACCTTGCCGAGCCTCGAGGATATAATAGGAACTCCCAAATAATGCACCGGCAGCTTTCCTTCAACGAAACCAAGGGCATCCTTGATCTCATTCCGTAACTCCTCCGAGCCACCTGCAAGAAATATCTCATTCTTACTGTTGTTTGGCTTTAATATGCTCCACGCAAGAAAGTATGTAGACCATCTTTTAGAAGAGAGATCGAACCCATATCTGCTCGACAAAAGAGAAAGACATCATCCGTGAAGAAAAGATGAGATAATTTTGTAGTCTTGCATCTTCAGGAGAATTTGAACCCAGGTTGCGCCGCACACGCACTGAGGATGCCTGAGAAGACTTCCATAACCAAAGTAAAGAGGTAAGGGGATATGGGATCCCCTTGGCAAAGGCCATGTCCACTAGGGAAGAAGCCATGGAGTTTCCCATTCAAGGAAATCGAAAACTTAGGAGTGCGTACACGTACCATAATGAGCCTAATAATATGGTCCGGGAATCGAAATACACGTATGACCATTTCAAGAAAGTCCGAGTCGACCATGTCATAGGCCTTTTGAAAATCAACCTTAATAGCATATTTAAGGGAATATGGTTGAAGATTGAAATAAGCAAATAATTCATGTGCCAGAAGAATATTATCCTAGATGCGACGGCCCTTAACAAATGTATTTTGAGAAGGGCTGATAGTGTCATGAATAACTGCGGCAACGCGATTAGCTAAGACCTTGGTGATACATTTATAAATCGTATTGCAGTAGGCAATAGGTCTATAATCATTGACCGAGGTTGCATTAGGCACTTTAGGGATCAGCACAAGAATGATGTTGTTAATCTCCTTTAGAAGTCTCCCCTTGACAAAGAAGTCCTTAACTACTTCAATAATCAAAGGCTTTACTAGCTCCCAATTGCTCATGAAAAATTCCACACCATACCCATCTGGCCCAGGAGCCTTCCCAAAGGCTAGGGAGAAGAAGGTATCATGAATTTCTTTGTCTGAGAAAGGATGGGAGAGGACACTAATATGCTCCTCATTGAGAGGGCATCAAATAACTTGCTGCAAGTCTAGCAATGCAAGGCTGGAAGGAAGGGATCGCGTAGCGAAAAGCTCCTGAAAGTGAGAGACGAAAGTGTTTTGCACTAGGCTTGGTTCGGTGACCAAATTGCCATTCCTATCAAGAACCGAAAGAATCATGTTCTCAGCTGTCTTGTAGTGACGAAGTGGTGAAAGTACTTAGTATTTCTATCACCATTCTCGAGCCATTTGATCCTAGATTTTTGTCTAAAGAATGACTCCTCGTAACTCCTCAGCTCCACAAAGGTCTTCTGATGATTCTTTTCTAATTATGCTAAGAGATCGTTAGTCGGGTCCTGCTGAAGGTCAAGCTAGGCTAACCTAAAAGCATTCCTGGACTTAACAACCCTCTCATACAAGTTGGAGAAAGAATCTCTATTTAGTTGCTTTAGCCGGCTTTTTAGGACCTTCAATTTGCTAACCAGCTTGTACATAGGAACCCCTTATGTTGAGGCATCCCACACTTGCGCCACAATGTCCTAAAAGGACGGGTGCTCCATCCAGAAATCAAAGAATTTGAAAGGCTTCTTTCGAAAAACTAGTTGTGTCTCTTTAACCACCATAGGAGAATGGTCAGAAATTCTTGAAGTTAAAAACACTGCCTTCGAATAAGAGAACTGAAAGCTCCAATTGGCATTCACTAACACCCGATCAATTTTCCTCACCTTGCGGTTAATCCCAGAAGATGTGGACCAAGTGAACCGAAATCCAACATACCTCAAATCTTCTAGTTCCGCTTGAGTCAAACATTGATTGAAATCATCAAAACAGGAGGCTAGGCATTAGAGCCCCCTATCCTATCAGACGGGTCTTTGATGGCGTTGAAGTCTCCAGCAACCATCCAAGCCAAATCCTGGATGTAAGAACTCATCCTGACTAGGTTCTTCTACAAAGGCCTTCGTGATATAAACGTGTGTAGAGCATAGATCACTGAAGTGCAGCAACATAAACCAGACGTAAGAAGCTCCACTCTACCATGGATCGCTTGCTTATTGGAAGAAGTTAAATCAAAGTTAACCAGAGTAGGGTCCCAGCCAACCTAAATCCTACCCTTAGGAGAATTATCATAATTGGCTATTCACTTCCACCCAGCCAAAAGCCCAGCAGACATGGATCGAAAGAGATGCTCTGGCACTTTGGTTTCCAATAAGCCGACCATACAGAGACCATTAGATTGAGCGAGTTTTCTAACCTCGACTCTCCTCAAAGGGTCCATAAGACCTCTAATATTCCAAAAATTGAACGACATACCAAGCTTGGTCAACGAAAGGAAAAGAAAGGCAAAGGAGCCTACCTCTGCTTAGGAGGCTTCTGGCGAGGATTTGTCAACCCTTCAGTCTTCACCTCAAGTCTTGGGTTGGGAGCTAAAGCAAGCAATCTCTCTTGAATGGTCTCTACCTTCGTCGGGCCAACCCTCGGGGGTGGCTTGACACGCTGGGGGAGACAATGTTGTCCTCATCCGAGCATTCAAAGGTGGCTGCAACTTCCGACTCCATATCGAGGTCATGGGAAGAAGTGCCTTGATCTGGTCGAGAATTAGCTACAAGGGAAAGAGCCACCTTTGGAGGTACACTAGAGGCCCTTTGCGTCTTCCGAGCAGGCTCGGATTGCACCTCTTTCTCCAAAACAGGGGCCTTAGCCGTCGGGAAGCTCCTTCATCACTAGGATTACTCGGGCGGGAGGAAGCTCATTTTTGAGAGGCCACTTTATTCTTTTTCTTACCTTTTGCCTTTTTCTAGAGCTTTCCGAAGCAGCCTGTGATACTGCCATCACTAGATTAGGATCACTGGCCACACCAAGATCGAAAGTAGCAGGATTGTTTGAGGTTTGAAGCGGAGCAGGAACGATCATGGGTTAATACGGAACAGGATCGATCACGGCCTTTTATGGGTCAGGAGCTGACACTTTAGCAACCGGAGAAGAAAATCCTATCTTTTGCAATTTTGTAGTAACAACAATTGGCGGAGTAGGATCAACCAAAGGAGCTGGAATGGCCAAAGGTTGCCTCGAATTGGCTATTCGACCAGCATGTTGCTTTGGATTGGTCGTGTGTCTAGCGGGGTTGTGCACACAAGGGGGGGCTTGGTAGTTATGGCCGACCGTATCATAGTCCGGGCATTCAGTTGAAAGCCATTCATATTCAATGATTATCGATTGAGAGACCCCCTTCAAGACCACTTCAACGGTCTTACATCTCAGTTGATTTGTCTTGATCTCCACACAAATTCTAGCAAAGGAGACCATTTTCATTTGGTCGGTTCGTTGGTCCACATAAAGCGGTTTACCCACCATACTCACGATAGCACTCATCGTCGACACCATCCAACAATCAAACGGTAAATTCCTCAACCAAATCCAAACCAAAATGGAGGATTGGTCCATGAGTGGCTTCCATTGACATAGAATAAGAGACACTCTAGCAATTGTGATATGTCCATCTTCTAGAATCTTTCTCTGAAACATCGGGTCTGGAATGTGGAGGAAGAGGAAGCCTTGATCATTGGCGAGGATTTCCACAAGTTTGGAACCCCTCGCCTTTTTAAGAGATTGCTCCATAAGGCCGAAAGGGAGTTTCCTCCTCCCAACTAAGTATCCCGCCAAACATTGATGCCACTTCAGGTCCACTGCATCAAGGGCTTCATTCGGCAAATTCACAACAGCTTTGCCATCAACAAACGTGGGAGGAATGAAGGACAAATTCGAGCCTTTCACTGCAAGCCGGGCCACATTTGCCCAAGAACGAGCCAGGGCATTAGGATGACTAGCCGGATGATGGATAGGGCACTTGGAAGCAAACCGCTTACGGCTCCTTCCTCTGGACCGATGTGGACAAATAGAAGGCTCCAGCGGGCCTTTTCAACTTGTTTTTTGGATCTGCAGGACCGGACGAGGAATCCATAGCCATACTAGTTTGTTTCGAAGGTGAAGCAGCACCATGAGAGGAGTTTTGATGCCCCAATGAGCTACCAACCAAAGGACGGGCTGATGGAGCGTATCCAGCCTCCACAGCCTCTGCAGACATATTCACAAACACCTGGAGTGCACCTTGAACACAACCTAGGAAAGCACCATCGAAAAGGGAGCCGAATCTGCCTAGCTTCAAACACACTTCACTGGACTTGAGGGGGCAAACCAGCACTGAAACACAGTAGAAAACCAACAGCAATTGAACCTAGCAAGAAACGTAAAGCAGGACCGTAACAGCAGGGTCGAACCAATGAAAATTGAGGAAAGCGGCTAACCTAGGAGATCGACAAATGGAGAGGGGACGTATAAGGACTATACAACCCTAGCCTCCAAAGGAGAAGTTGAACCACTGGGCACAACTCCCTCAACCCGCGACGAACAGACCAGACTCACAACCTGCACGCACACCTGGATCCGAGTGGATCTCGAAAACTAGCCCAAACTAACGGAAGTCCTTCGGAGGGAGAGAAGATATAAGTGAGGGGAGACTCCCTTCAAATAATCAGCCCAATCCATCCATAGAATCTCCCAACTCGTGCAGAAAACCAGAAGGAAAAACTAGTTCAGAAACCGGAGAATAGCTTGCCCTAGAGTTGAGGATTTCTCTGAATGTAGACCATATCAAGCAAAATCCTTCAGTGGAGAAGTAGAGGAGTATAAGATGAAGCTTCCCTCCGAAAATCAGCCCATTCTGATGGCTACAGCCATGGGAAACAGCTCCACACCAAAACAATGAACAGTGTCTCGGGAAAACGGGTTGAGAGAATTCCCGAGAATTGGATTGAATTTTTCTAACTGGTCTTTTTTTAGTTTTTTTTATATTTCTTTTAATCTTTATATAATTTTTGTTTTGTGCAAAAAAACCCTATTTCTACTGCCAAAGAGCTCGGGCCTTACTTGAGACATGGGGATTTCATGCTTTCATCCAAAACAAATCGATTTAAATAATCTTATTGTTGACACCTAAATTTTGGCAACCCGTTTAGTCATTTATTGCATCAAAAAAATTAAGGGTTAATTTCATCCTTGAAAAAATAGTCAATTGCATAACATATAGTTTTAGGTGCATTTATATTTTAATTTGCATTTACAATGGGTCGGTGACAAATTGGTTTGATTTGGTGGTTTTGAACTTTAAGGCGACAAATCGGCCCAAGCCCATATCCTCGGAGAGATTTTATGGATTTGTTTTTGTAAGATTTCAATTGAAAAAGCAAATATTCCGTTTGGAAAAAACAAATATTGCATTTCGAAAAGAAATCTACGTGGAGATGAATTTGGAAAATTTTAAAACCCTAATCCGTGCCCTATAAATATGTAAAAAATACCTAGGGTTGGGGGAGGCCACACATTGAATATACGGCCGCACAAGAGGGATTGTCACTTTTTTTAGGGGTGATCGGCAGAAGAAAAGCCAGCGACGTGAGGGTGCTTTGAAAAAAAAAAAGGGGAATTGGCTGGAAGTAAAATAATCTGCATTGATCATTGGAGGTGGCCGCGATCTCGGATCTGGCCGCCGTTCGTCGTCTTTCATCGTTCCAAATTCTGCCCAGCATCAAAAGCATTGTGGGAACCACACACGAATAGCTAAAGGACAAGCCTCAGTCCGATCACGTTGCCGTCCAGTCGTTTGTTCCTTATTTGCAGGTTTCTGGTGATCCCCAGCGCTTCTTAGTCCTTGCTGTGCCGAGCATCGCTGTCCTCGACCTAGACGATGCTGCTGCCCTAGTCTCACCTGTCGATCACCATGCCGCAAGCCACGAAATTCACATTTTTACGGCTACAAATTGAAGAATTCTTGGCAAAGGAAGAATACGTGAACTTGGTCAAAAGCACCACGTCAGTTTGGAGTCCAGGAGTCTTCCTGAACCAACCCCATCTCTTGAAACTTTAGGCATCCATCAAAATTCATGCCTTGCACGCACGCATACCCTTGTTCATGTTTGGGTTTTGCTGCCACGCGTTGCCACTTTGCCCACTATTACGATTCAACGTCCCAAGGCAATCTCGGAGTTTCTTGGCCCTGAGTCATCGCAAGCAAACACCACCGCATGGAGCAATATTGACGAGCACAAATTTTCTCACATATATTGTCTAATATTGCTTGTTTTGTTTGAAGGAAAAACCCAGGGCAAGAGAAGGGCACACGATCTTTCGGTAAAAGAAAACATGGAGAGAGTTCTTGTCTTCTTTCTCTGCAGGTCAACAAAGGACATGCACAAAGGAGCTTGATACCTAAAGGGAGGAAACAAAGCGGAGATTTTTGGCTTGGTCTGCTTAGTTCTCGCAGTAAAATCAGAATCTCCAGCAAGCCTTGCGGTGACACCTTGCCATATGCTCTAGTCTCGCCCAGATCAGCAAGGTCGATATCATCGCAGGTTCTTGTCTCTGTGCCAAACTGCTCTTTGACCGACGTTCGACTATTGCGACGAGCCCCTAGTTCCGAGTCACAAAGACTTGATCCTCACCGCACCATCAACCGAGGCCAAGCACCACCACCTCTTCATCATGTCGAGTTTGTCCAATTTTGACAAGCAAGTGTTTGAACAAGGTAATAATTTCATCTTAGTCAAGATTCATATATTTTGTTGCCTCGAGAGAATTATTGCATTCTTGATTAAATTCTCGAATAATTTTATCATAAGCTCGAATGGCTGTCACAACGTGCATATGATTGACATGTCCGATTTCACGCTCGAAATACGACTCGATAATCGCACGAAAAAAATCGCCAATCCAATCTCATGCTCGAGATCCGATTCGCGGTTTTATTTAAAATTGACAAACCCGATCTCATGCACGAGATATGGTTCGTCGATTTGGGTATCAATATGGCTTGATTTGCTGTGGTGTTATTTAAATTAGTTTTCTTTTTAAAAAAATCAAAAAATGTAGTTTTAGGGTTTGCATGTTCATAATAGGTATTTTATTTCGAATTTTCAAAAATAAAAAAAATCAAATCAATTAACTTAGGTTGCTAGTTTTAAAAAACTTGGATTGCATGTTTAATTATTTGGCGATTATAAATTTCGAAATTAAAAAAAAAAAGGAAAAAAAGGAAAAACAGAAAAAAAAAGTCATTATGCATATGTCATGTAAAATCAATGCATCTTTTGCACGTCATTGCATATTAGAATAAATTGCATGCTTATTTGGCATAAAAACCATGTGCACGTCATATAGAATTAGGTTCATACAATGCACGTCATTTAGTGATTTTTATTAGGTCAATTTAATTAGAAATTGTCAGTCATTAGATTAATTTAGATGGCATATTTAAATGTTGCATTCCCTTAATTTCGAATCTCATAGAAAATACAAAGAATTATTTAGAATAAATCATCTCATGCTTAGGATAGACTACATGCTTAGTTATGTCATATTGCTTAGGTCATATAGCTAAGTCATGTTGCCATGTCATATCATTTCATGTTAAATTAGTGGCATGCATTGCATAAAGCATGATTCTCATTAATTAAGTGAAAACAAAACAAAAATTGCGTGTTAATTAGAAACCATATCTAGGGTTGTTAATGTGGATTTTAATTTAACATTGCAGATACTTTCGTTGCTTTGAGGTAAGTCCTGCAATTTATTTTCTGCTTTACTTGAGTGTTAAATTGGTGGTTTGCGCACCTGCATGACCACTTTACATGTTAGTGAAATAGATTTAAAATCAATCCAAACTCGCTTGCCAAACATTTTTTAAAATAAAAAAGAAAGTACCGAAAGGGCGTTAGAGAATTCTAGCGTAACCAAGTCCCCGTACCCATAGCCTCTGGTTCGTAGGAGTAAAATAATTCTCCCGTTATTTTACTTGGGTTTCTAATCAACCCACCAAAAATAGATTAGTGGCGACTCCTAATTAAAAATCAATTGCATGTTAAAAACTTGAATCTAAGTCGCGAATTGGTATGGGCTTGGGAGAGCCCGCGTTAAGTCTAGGCTTAACAATCCATTAGCCAAACCCTAGGTGGTTCACACCCTGAAAAAATTGGTCGCGACACTTATTTCAAACTTTTATTTGGATTTTTATTGTACAATATATTGATCGTCATTCTAATAAAAAATGCTTAATAAGAGAGGATATGTGATACTTTTTTCTTTTCTTTTATCTTTGATCACAAATTTTTCCAACGCATTAACATCAACGGAAAAAAAAATGATTATTTCATCAAAATTATATGGAAAATTTAAACTTCTTTCGCGACAACATGAGACCAATTCTAGTTAGGTCTAATGCATCCATAATAGATTAATGAAGTAGTTGTTACTTGTTAGGGGATAGAGGAATAAGGAGCGAGCACATGTCCCCGTTCCTCGTTCTATTCTCGGCACGAGCCCCGCGTAAATTCATGAGAGACTTTCGTGGGGTTCTCAAGACCCCGTCGATTAAATCCTCGTCTGTCTCCCTGTTTCTCTCTGTCTCTCTCGAGATGCCCTGTTCTCCAACTCACGCTGTACGTTCCTTCATTTGAATCGGAGCTGTTCCTCTCTCTCTCTCTCTCTCTCTCTCTCTGTGGTTCTTAAGTTTCTCCAATGCACGTCGACGGGCGGACGCAGGCCATCACAAACGACGACCTTCGCGTCTCGCGATCGCCTCTTTAAATGGGCGCTGTGGCCTCGGCCCTCCGCTTCCCGTACCTCCTCCGGAGCTCCGACTCCGGGGCGGCCGATCCGGGCGATGGGGAGATCAATACCCGTGGCCCGAGCACCAGCCGGGACTGGTCGCCGGTGCTCCTCGGGACGGCCGCCGCCGTGAAGCTGCAGAAGGTGTACCGGAGCTACCGCACTCGGCGCTGGCTCGCCGATTCCGCCGTCGTCGCCGAGGAGTTCTGGTGGGTCGCTCGGAACTCTGTTTCTGATGCGTACAGTCTCTCTGCATGTAAATTATTCGAATTGCTGCTGGAGATTAATCGTCCGGGAGCTTGTGAGAACGGTTCACGAAATATTGCAGGTGGCAAGCGATAGATTACGCGAGGCTGAGCCACAGCACCATATCCTTCTTCAACTTTTCCAAACCTGAAACCGCCGCTTCCCGGTGGAATCGGGTTAGCTTGAATGCTTCCAAGGTGCGTGGACTGTATCTTTCAATGGACATATCAGTTAATTATCGATTGCGTCATTTGGGTCATCGTTTTACTTGTCGTTTCTTGTCTGCTTTTTTCTTAATCTTGTGCTTGTCGTTTTATTCTGATTTATTTCTTTTTTATTTAAATCCACTGTTTTCTTTTCCCGTAAAACTGATGAACTACCCATGTAGTCACGTTAATTTAATTGAACTGTTTGAGCAGGTCGGGAAGGGTTTGTCCACGGACGCGAAAGCACAGAAATTGGCTTTTCGGCATTGGGTCGAAGCTGTAATCACTCTTTAAGCTCAACAAATGTTGCAACTGGTTATTTTGGATGTAATTAATTTCTAATTTTATTTTAGTTGTGTGGTGAGGTTTAATGTTCCCGTGTTAATATAGATTGATCCGAGGCATCGATACGGCTATAACCTGCAGTTTTACTACGAGAAGTGGTATAATTCGGATGCTGGTCAGCCATTCTTTTACTGGTGAGCTTAGCTAATCTCTTTTGGGCTCTCTTGATGTTTAGATAAAATGGATGAAGCACGGAGGCATAATCTCTGTACATATAGTTAGTTTTAGCCCAAATAGGTCTAGGTTTGGCATGAGGTCTCCCTGATGTGCCTGTTGGCTGCTGGGTTGAACTCACCAAGTAGCTTGGCCGTGACGAGCTACGAAATCCGACAACAATTTCTGCTGATTATTTTGTGGGGTGCTGCCTGACAGTATCACGGCGTTTTTAGATTCTGCAATGCTCTCCTTGGATGCTGCTCAGATCAAATGATTGGAAATTAACTTCTTCATCTCAGTCATATTGTTGTTTTGCACTTCACAATATTCAGTTTGTTATTTAGCATTTCAGCATGATTGAAGACGAGTAAAATTTGACTGGTAGAACTCTCAGAAGATGACAGAAAGTGTATGCAACACATTGGCATGAAATTACAAAAGGCCAGGGTGATTATTAAAACCTAAAGATTGCAATCGCTTTGTCATTGATTTCCTTATTTTCCTGTGATGCATTAAATGTACCAGGGTATTTATTATGTCAAGCATTCTGTCTTCAAGCTTAGTGGTTGTTTATTTTCTTTCTTCAGGTTGGATTTAGGAGATGGCAAGGATCTTGATCTTGAGGACTGTCCAAGATCCAAACTTTGGCAGCAGCGCATTAAGTACCTAGGACCTGTATGAAACTCATGATTGACCGCTTAAATGGCAAATATCTCACCTCCAATTTGCATCCGCAGTTAATGATTTTGTTTTTCTCTTTATTTTCCCAGCAAGAGCGAGAGCATTATGAATACCTTGTTAGCGAAGGGAAACTCATACACAAGCTGACTGGAGAATTGCTGGACACAAATAAAGGAGCTCAAGGTGCTAAATGGATATTTGTGGTGAGCCCCTCGCATAAAATTTATGCTGGTGAGGTATGTATGTATATTGCTAGAAGTGTGACCATGGTCGGTTCTTTGTGTGTTTATCAGTTGCTGAGTCAGGACTGCTAACTGTCCAGAAAAAGAAGGGAGAATTTCAACATTCCAGCTTTCTCGCTGGAGGAGCCACATTGGCTGGGGGAAGGCTAACGGTTGAGCAAGGAATTCTCAGGGTAATTAACTGCGTAGCCAGTTGAGCATGATCCATTGCTCATTTGAAAGTTCCATTTTTTCTTAATACTTGCACTACACAGATTCATATGCGCATAGAGTTGTAGACAGTAGCTGCAAACATTCAAATTTCCTGCTCTGGTTTCAGACTCTTGATTACGCGTTGCTTGTGATGTTCATTTTAATTCAAAATGACTACTTGATCACGTAGTTTCATTGTTTTCACTTCACCAAGAGGCAGTATTGGCTGGTCTTGGAGCAATTTGCATCTAAATCATCAACTCATGCAGTTAAAGAGTCACGATTTATGGCATCTGATCCTTACAGTTCATAAAATTTCAGTCAATCTCCGCACGTAGTGGACACTACCGACCAACACCTGAGAGCCTCAATCGATTTCTATCCTTTCTAAAAGAAAAGGGAGTAAATTTAGATGAAGTTCAGGTACAATGCACATTCTTTGTCCAGCTATCATCTTGGCTTGGTGCTCTAAACTTTGAACACAGCTTCATCTATCTATCAGACTTTCTTGATTTGTCCATTTGCAATTCTCGTTATGATCTTCACAATCTGCCGCAGATCTTAAAGGCAGTGGAAGATTCTGAAGCTGATGAAGACAAGAGGTCAGGTATTGAAAAGGTTTCAGATGAAGGCCCTCGCAAACCAGAACATCTGGCGATTGAAATTCCGAGCCATGCAGAAAAAATTGCTCTCTTCGAGTCATCCCAGGAGGTAACCCCTCAATCAGAAACCACTTGCGAAAGGACCTTATCTGGCGGCCTTCGGAGCCCGCGAACCCCAGTGCCTAGGAATGCAATCCTGCAGAGAATCAACACGAAGAACGCGACAAGGTCGTACCAACTGGGCCACCAGCTCTCCCGTAAATGGTCGACAGGAGCTGGCCCTAGAATCGGCTGCGTGGCCGACTACCCTGTTCAACTTAGAGAAAAAGCATTGGATTTCGTTAAACTATCCCCTGTATATCCATCTACCTCCGAGCGCAAATCACCCTATTCCAACTCTCGTGATGACGGTTTCTCCCGGGCCGCGATTCCAACTCTCGTGATGACGGTAATCTGATTAATCTAATTATTGTAAGTACCCCTTGCAGTCTCTTGAATTTTTTGTTTTTCAATTTTGTGAAATGCGTTGCATCTTTTAGTCAAATGGACCAATGACACTGAAGAGGAGCTTGTGACCCATTTGCCTATGCATTTAACCACAAGTGAGGCTACTAAAAAGGGATGATGTAACTTTGTGTACAGTACAGTTTTCCCATTATAGTTTCGGCTATAAAAAGGGTTGACATAACTTTTAAAGGGTACTTGGTAAGAACTTTACAGTTGCAGCCCACTCATTTTTTTTAAGGTGCTGTAACTTTAAAACATGTATCACCAGTTACACAAATAACAACACTCCAAGCAAAGTCATGTTACCGTACAACTATAGTCATTCCGATTGGGATAAAGATATCTCGATTGCAGAAGAAGAATCTCTTTCCGATTATCTCGTTTCAATAATGAGTGCAAATTGCGTCCTTCTTCTATATGCACTGAATGATTAGATGGAATTGAATAGTGCAAAATTCCATATGCCCTAAAAAGTGGGAGCACTTTACCGATTCGGGACAATTGATGATCATGTCAACCGGGCCTACATTGATTCATTAGGCAAGCTACTGTTTAGCTCGGGTTTTGATATTGAAATATAGGTAATGTATATAAGATGAGGGAATTGGAGGGAATGAAATCGAGTGAGAAATATATGAGGAATCGTGATATGTTCATGAGAAAGAAATGTAGGTAAATTTTAAAATTTACCAGTTCTGGCCCTCCACTAATTTATAATCTTCTTCTCGTTGGTTTTCAAACAAAGCACACCATATCATAAAAGGGTAATAGGCACCCGAAGCTTCTAAACTTTTTCGAATTGTTCAATTAGATCCCCCAACTCTTTTTTATCTTTGTAGGATGGATTCTTGAAACTTTGTATTCTTGTTTTTGGTCCTTTTGTTAATAATAATAATAAAAAATGATGACGTGGATCAGCACAATAGAACCGCGTCAGCATTGTTGGCTAGACAAACAAGTTATTATATGTATTCTTCATGCACTGTCCAAGCACAAACGCACACAACGAAAG
Source organism: Eucalyptus victrix (assembly GCA_016097545.1). Lineage (NCBI taxonomy): Eukaryota > Viridiplantae > Streptophyta > Magnoliopsida > Myrtales > Myrtaceae > Eucalyptus > Eucalyptus victrix. The sequence continues at coordinate 23,791,131 of CM027845.1, read as the reverse complement.
AGAAAACCGGTGGTGGCATTGTAACTAACACCTTGTCCAGCATTGCTGCGGTTAGGCACCCCTAAATTGTAAGTTGCAAAAAGGGCACCCAAAATTTCCATAATTAGAAACAAGAACACATAATTAAGTAGAGAGATTTATGAACTTAATTTCAAATCTATCGTTTTTGTCGCGGAACACCGACAATCGAAAACACAAACGTTTTTCCTCTATACTCTTTGTTCACTGGTTAATTAGATTGCGTTTGGTCGTCCGGATTTTTAAACAGAATAGGATTGGATATGATAAGATAAGAAATTCTTTATATCCCATCAGCTATTTGGTGAACTACAGATTTAAAGTCGGATATCTTCATATTCTATCAAATCTAGCGTTTGGTGAACTAAGGATTCAAAGTCGGATATTTTAAAAATAATAACATTAGGCAAGTACATATTTGTAGGTTTAATATTCACAAAATCATCCAAAACAATATATCATTTTCAAATTAATAGATTTTCATCAAATTTCATAATTACTCATTGTAATAATCTTTTCTGTTTCTTTGAAATAATGTTTTGGTTACCCCTTCAATATCAAACGTTTTTAGAATCACCTCAATTTCAATATATTCACTTTGAAACATGAATTCATTTTCTATTTTACAAGTTTTTCATTTGTTTCCATTTTGTTACATGTCCAATACCAAATCAAACAAATGCCCAATTAGAAGAAAGCATAATGTCCAAAGTTCATTCGTTTTTTTTTCAATTGTCACAAGAATGCAATGATAGTTAATCACGTTAATGAATGATTTATGAACAATTCACTTTTATAAAATACATTACATTTGTCGAGTATCAGCTAGTTGCATTTTGACTGAAGTAAACTCATGTTCATGTCCATATAAAGTAGTAGATGCCAAGTGTCTTTGACTCAAGGCTTCTTTTAAGTTCGTTAGTGACTCCTCCGTTTTGGGGAGATTGTTTCATTTGCAATTTCTACTTTGGAGTTTTCTTCTAAATGAACATAGTCACTTTAAATTTCGAACAAATAACGAATTGAGATTTTTTTTTTTTTCTGTTGATATATAGTCATTGTAAAATATTCAAATGTGTCGCATTAAATGACGCTCTGAAACCGAGTCTGGAAAAATGTGCAAAAGCCAAAACTACGACCAAAGAGGTAAATACCAACAGTGTGTTGTGCGGTCCTCTTCCTTCCACGTACTCCCCAAACCCGCATTGAAACCGGGAAGACGGACAGCCCGGGCCGTACAATCAGCACCCGCCACGTGGCGCCCCGACGGCCCGCCCACGTACCCCGTCTCGCACCTCGAGGCGACCAGTTCCGCCCCTCATGCGGCCCCCCTCCCCGCCATCCCCGCCCACTCCTAAATCCGAAGGGCGCCGGCACGTGCGTGCCCCCTCCCGCACGTGAGGCCCGTCCTACGTGGCGCGACCCGGGGAGACGTGGCGGGCAGGCGGATCGACAGGGTGATTGGGAGGGGTTTGGGCGCGACGGGTTACAAGTTAGCACGGGGGGTGTCCCCATCCCAAGTCGCCCCGACACGTGTCGCGCGCTCACGATCCGTGGGCGCGAAATCAAACCCAGTCTTCTTTTAGTAGACAGACAGACACTCTCTCTCTCCTTGCCTCCCTCCCTCTATCTCTGTCTCTCTCCAGAGTACGCACTCCCCGCACTTCTCCGCGCTTTCCTTCGCGCGAAGTAACAGCGTGGGCTGCTTCGCTCTGTTCCATGGCGGCGCTTCCGATGGATGCGTCGGCGGCGGCGGATCGGATGGTCAAGATCGAGATGGAGGCGGCGGAGGCCCTGGCGGGCCTGGCGCATTTCACCTCGCGGCGGAGCGCCGGAGGCTCCGGCGGCAAATGGGGGCGCGGGGCCAGGAGGATGACGAAGCGAGCCAAGAGCGAGTCGCCGCCGGCGCCGCAGCCGCAGGGGCGGACGCCAAGTCGGTCGGAGTTGGAGTCCGGTCCCGCCGGCGGCCCGGCGGCTCGGCGCGCGGATCCTCCCGAGGTTAGTAGTGTCCTGAGATTTCGGCTCGATTCGTAGTTTCCAGTTATTCATGATTGTTTTCTATCACTCTACTGTGTTTGATTAGACCGAGGATTAGGCTTGGTTTTCGGTTGTGAATATGGTTTATGGGATTAACCTCATGAAAATGTTATGCTTCGGCGAATCAATATCGAGTGCTGACGTGTTGACTGTAGATAGATACTGTTTCGTCATGGCAAGTTTAAATGATTATCCAGTGTTGACAATGTTGGATAGATGTTACTTCGGCAATGGCGAGTCTTTGGGACTATCGTATTTTGCCAAATTCCATTGTTTTTTCAAGACTTAGTGACCGGTTAGATCAAATACGAGCGACACTTGTTCTGTGGCAGGAATCCTTGTGCGAGCAGCAGCTTGAAAAGATGAGTGTTAATGTAGTGGCAGAGCAAGTGAAGGCTGAAGAGGACACTGATCTGTTAAATGGTGGGAGCAACATGTGCAGCACAAGTTACTTGTCCCTAGGTGTCAGCCGTTCAAGACAAAATCCAAACGAGGTGCTATGTCGTCATTTAGCTACCTCTTCTCTTGTCGTCTTTGTAAAGCTTCATTTGGATCTCTCTCTCTATCCCACTCAGGCTGAAAAAGAAGAGAAGAGGCTTCGGCGGGTGTTAGCAAACAGGGAATCAGCAAGGCGTACGATTCGCCGGCGGCAGGTGAGAAGCTCCCTTTCTGCTCGTTTGGGGCAGCGTGCGTTCTTCTGCTTTGGTTTGTTTTTTCTGACTGTCTATGTCTACATACATTATCTCGTGAGGTAGTTTCTTCTGATCTTGCAAGCTTGCAAGTAACTATTTTTCAATTACCTTGAAGATTCATATATGTGTAATTTTATGGTTTTCTTATTGTGACCTTTTTGTTTTCCCTGTTACAATCAAGAGGAATTTAAATGTTTTTTGGGGTGACATGCATTGGTGGATGACCTTACTATAAGAAATTAATGTTCATAGGGAAAATTTGAAAAATGAAGCAAATATTGGTTTATGATATGTGGCAACACTTTGGCAAGTATAATTTAACAATGAAAAGGGTTCTGCGTGATTGAGAAACATCTGCAAGGACCCAAAATACGTCAGCTACATCAGAATCTAGCCACCTCCTTACCCTTCAGATGCTTGCATACCTATAAATTCTCCCATTCTGAATATGAAACAATTTGGTATGTGGACGAGAAGGAGTGTATGGTTTTTTGGTGCACATATGGATGGCAAACAATCAGCGTTGCTTGGGCTGTATGTGTTATTTAACAAGCTCTCTGATTGTATGTGACAGATTTTATACATTTTGAGAGTTGATCGGATATCTTTCTCTTCTCATAGATAGAGATTCCAGGGCATTTTGCAATATGTTGGTTGGTATTCTTCCTAGGGAGATTTTCTAGGTCTCCTTTTTATCAAATCTTGATCAAGGTTGTCAAATCATTAGTATGTTTAATTCCCCTGTTATAGGTTTCGCCACTAAATTCCTTAATAATGAATTACTTCTTGTTAATGCCAATGTCAATGCTCAATAAGCTGTTCCCTTTAATCGGGTTAACCTTATATGTTGCTGTTAATTTTGTTTTCCTGTTAAGTGGAGAATTAATTTCTGCAGGCTTTATGCGAAGAACTGACCAGGAGAGCTGCTGAGCTTACTCAAGAAAATGAGAAGCTAAAGAAAGTAAGCAAGCCTTTTCTTTCCTGTAATTGTTGGTGACTGTGCATTTTAGAATGAATATCGAGGTTTGTGTTAATTTCATGGACTGAAGCTCTAGTTTAAACTCCCAATCTTTTCTCTTCCGTCTGACATATTAAATGCTGTTGAGAACCATGAACTTTTTCTTTAATGCTCATATCCTTGGAGCAGAGAAAGGAGTCAGCTTTGAGAGAGTATCAGTTACTGGAGACTACAAATAAGCAGCTTAAAGCACAGGTATGTATAGCTGATTTTAAAATTGTAGGTAAGATGCCAAATATTTTTCTGTGGATGACATCTCCTGATTTGGCAGATGGCAAAGTCAATGACGCTGGAGAAAGAGGTTACACCACCAGCTGAGCGAAGGCAAGCACCTGTTCAGATGTCTACTCCACAGGTAAATTGCCCGTTGCTGTGGTATAGGAGTCCATTTGCACCACTTTTCTGGCCTCCAGTGTTTCAATCAACAAACACGGGCCAATCACAAGAGGGTCCTCCTGGTACTCCTGGTGTCTCACCAAGTGCAACAGTGCCAGCATTTTGCAAGCTCAATACATTTCATGAACAAGAAAACTTGACAAACGAGTCTATACTGAGGCCTCCTTTGTATATATTCCCATGTCCGTGGTTCTTCACTGTTCCCGATTCAGGAAGTGTGCAGCACCAGGAGGCTTCTTGTTGCCCCAAAGATAAAGAAGATGAGGACTCCACAACAAACCAAGTCAGCGATAATTCTTCCAGAACTGTCACACAGACCGAGGATAGCAATTCCCATGTGCCTATCATGGTCAAGTCAGAAGCTTCTAGCCCCACCAGATGCAGAATAAAGAATGATCTTAATGAAATCCCAGTCGAGTCTCCATCGGATGGGGGTGACCTGCATGAAGAAGTGACTCCTACACCTGCGCTCCCAAGTTCCATCGGGACTGGATCTTGTGTCAAACATGAGAATGGAATAAGTGAGGACCTTGCCGCTCCTAAATGTGAAGTAATTTCCTCGAGTGTTAGTGACGCATCTTTTGTCAGGAAAGAGAATCATCAACAATTGGATGCATACACCAGAAAGAAGCTAGCTGATGCGGTTGCAGCAGCAGAGGCGAGGAAAAGGAGGAAAGAGATCACGAGGCTAAAGAGCATCCACGGCCGTCAGTGTCGGTTGCTCTATTGAAATTCTCAGAAGGATTGTGAAATAGGATGAGAAAAATAAAAACTAGGCCAGAAGACGGTTCAGTTTCTTTGGTATTTACCGTGACCATGAGTTCCGTTACAAGATGACGTGGTTGAGCTTCTTCTTACCTCGGCGCTCTAATGCCAAGTTAAGTCGGTTTCTTCTCTATTTTTGGCATGAGAAGGTACGGGAGAGTCTTTCAGCGCCCTTTTATTTGGAGGCAAGCCTGAAAGGTGTGAGTTTTGCTTATCGTGACTTTTTGAGGCTAAATTAACACACGAGCAGAGAAGAGAAAGATGACTAAAGATAGCACATTGAACTCTTGCTTCAGATTGTTGTAGAAGCTAATGTATGGATACCCAAGCAAGTTTTGCTGTTTTGCATTCTTCTCTTCCTATTGATAAAGCCAGCTAGCGTCAAGGGCTCTGTTCTCGCCAGTCGCCATGAGGCGTGAGTACGATGCCGGTCCCCTGCGACCATTAACAACGCCTATTTTCTGTCAGTCTTTGTATATCGGACTATTTCTGCAACTTTGCAAAACGGTTCATAAATCGCAAGTTAATATTTTTGTGAAATTTGGGGGAAGAGATTTTGGACTCTGATTTCATGGATAAAATTTTCTGAAAAACGGTTATTTATATTGTTCGAAATAGTCAGTCACTGGAAAATGTTTTCAATATTGATAATAAATGAAAATATTTATTTTGTAAACAATACAAATAGTTGTTTTTAGAACAACATTCTTTATAATTATTCATTTTTTATTCGACAAATGGAGCCTTATTATTATGTTGTTCAGTCTGGGCTTTTGTTTATAAGTAAGCATCGTGTGATGGGTGTATGTGCCTTCTTCTGGGGAGGACCATGTTCACGAGACCCCTTTGTCATGTTCATGATGCTGCTCTTGGTAGAACTGCTCAACTGTAATTTTGCCCAGATTCAAAGCTTGTCGGGTGAGATAAGCTATATCGGTCAAATGGTGAAATTAGCATATGCCGACATCGAACCTTTGGATCCTTGATGCTTTATCTGCAGCATTAGACGGTAAATGCGTCACATGGTCGGGTCTGAATGGATGAATGAAGACGCGATCGGTAGGCTTCAAGAACTCTTGCTCGCGGGCCGCTTCGTCATTTTAAGGCTTTGCCATTTTGCACAATTTTTTGTTGACTTCAGTAAAATGACAACCTTCACTCGACTTATCTAAATAAATAGAGAAACAGAACCTTCACTTCTTGCAATACTTTTTGTTGAATAATAACATGAAACTATATTATGAAATTTCCATTTTGGGCATCTAAATCCTTTGAGTTATAACTTTTCATCTAATAGAGTCCTACCGTTCATATGGAAGGATTTAAGGTGTATTGAAGTTTCAAGTTTTAGGACTTAAATGGATGAGATAAAGTTTTAAAACTTAGGTGCACGTAAATGATAAGTTTAAGATTTGTCTTCAATTTTTACTTTGTTATTTATTTATAAACCACTGTCTTTCCTTATAAATATAAAATAGAACTTCTCAAAAGTACTTTATGGTCAGAAACCATTTAAGACCCTTTAAATTTGCTTCCAAAAAATCACACTTTGCCAATGTGATATTTGATTTGCCCAGTCTCGTAAGTATTTCATATGTTGTTTGTTTCCCATGTAAAAGAGATAGCTTTTTTTTTTTTTTAATAAAAGAAAAGGTTCTTGTTTTTAACTTTTTGAAGGTAGGAGAAAATTAATTTGAAGGACACAAATGATGGCAAATGGTCCATATTGACATATTTTCTCTAGACGTAGCAGCCAACCAGGAGCCACGTCAGCCGCCCCGCTGGCCGTTGCACTGGACAGTTGGAAAGAGGGGGCAACTTGGTCATTTCCCCTCTCGCCGCGACGGTTGAGCCCCAAGCGCAGCAAAGCTACGCACGACCCTATTGAAGGGACGCCTTGCCCCTTTCACACGGCGAGAGAGAGAGCGCGAGACGCCATTTGCAGCTCCCCGGAGCTTCGGGGTCTCCGCCTCCTGCAACTTCGATACTCTCTCTCTCTCTCTCTCTCTCTCTCTCTCTCTCTGTGCGCGCTCGGACAAGGCAGAGACCTAATCTCCACCTCCCTCCGTCTTCGACCCTATTGAACTTTAATTTCTATAATCAAGTGCTTTCGACTCTGATTAGCTAAAATTTGGTATATATCAGGTGAGAGAACCTTTTTCTGGGAGATTACCAATTGACGACTGAGGTAGGTAACTCTGAAGCCGAAGACCAAAACATAGTTTTAAGTATTGAGATTTCTTAATATACACTATACGCTGAAGTTTCCTACACTAAAATTACTGCCGACACCAATGGACACCACGGCTTCAACAACCGGAATTAGTATCGAGGAAACTTGATTAGAAAAATTGTCATAATTTGGTTAAACAGTTTAAAATTTAAAAGAATTGATGGAAGAAAAAGCTATTGTCAAATATCAAAAGCGAAATATTACCCAAAAAAAAGGCCTAGTCTTTAACTTTGGGAGCGCTTGCTTGTGGGTGGATGCTGGTAGCTCATGTAATATTGGCAGACCGAATTTCTTTTATTTTTTTTATCGGTCCTACTCTATTTTTACTCGAATTCTCATTTTCAGACCTTTGGCCTGCCTCTTTGTAGGACGTGAGAGTCGAAACCCACATATAAAATTAAATCGTTCCCATCCCAACCCCCCTGAGAAAGTAAGAATTCGAACCTCTCATCTCCCCCTTTCATGTTGGAAGGCCCAGTGGTTGCGGACCGAACTTAAATCGGGCAATTGTAGTTTGTAGAAGGAAATTAGTTCGAAACAATAGACTGCAAGGTATGCAGAAATCATCGGCGCATACAATTTGGACCAAAAAATAAAAAGAAGATAGATTATCTATATAAATGTAGAAAAAAGGATGATTATGCTACAACACATATATCGTGATATAGTTCTTGGGTCAGTTATCTTGAACTATTATAAAATATTCAATTAGGTCTTTTTACTTTGTACTGTGTAATTAGGTTTTCGGATAATATATACTTTTTTTTTTTTGACAGGCTATCATTCTGTTTAAAATTTAAGAAGAGATGCTGGTGTGACCGTTAGATGCTAACGCGACACGTTACGTAGCATTTGCAGTATAAATGTTTTCTCAAATTTTAGGAAAAACAAATATGTGAAAACAAAAGAAAAAATAATTAAAGGAAAGTGGGAGGAATAGCGTAGTTCACAAGATGGTGGTGTTGCTGTTAGAAGGTGAGTATGGTCCGGATGGATGGCTCTTGACCTAAAATTAGGAATCACCCATTAAAGATTGATTTCGAAAAATTGGAAACAGGAACCACCGGTTGGTTCCGTGAATCCACCCATGAATTGGACCATGGAACCAATTTCACTAAAGATCAACCAAATATCTCCACTCTTTTGACCGTAAATTCCATACTATAAACAATCTCACCAAGCATTGAGTATACATAATAATGGCCCTATCCATCTATTGTTACAATATATAACAAGTAAAATAAAAAAAGACCCTATCTATTTTGTGGCAAAATCAGAAAGTAAAACAAAAATGAGTATGTGGAACGGGTCTCATTATAAGCCAAAATAAAAAATTATAAGCCAACATTCTTACTAAGAGCAAAAGAAAATGAAAAAAAAAAAAAAAAAAAAAAAAAAACCACTACAACAACTAGAAATTAGAAGCAGCTAGAAGCCAAAATATTACGTTGAAAGTGAAAGAAACTAAAAACCAAATCAAAAGTCAAAAAACCAAATTAATTATATAATAATTGTCAATATAAAAATTAAAATATTATTATAATATCAATTTGGTATGGGCGGGTGGATGGGCAATTTTGCCCATGGAATCGGGAATTGGACTAGTACCCATTGGAGTCGGGCTGGTTTGGTCCGCTTCATTTCCGAGTGATTTGGATGGGTCCGGCTCATTTGCACACTCCTAGTTGCTGCCATCCAATGCACTGATGAGGTCCCTCGCTAGATTCGAGCAAAGCTGGCAAGGTCCTTGCCATCACCTTCGTTGCTAACGAAAGAACAAAGTGGAAGTGTAAGTTTGCGTGGCTAGTGGGCGAGGCAAGGTGTCGGCCCTCGTTGGTTCACGACTTGCTAGAGAGGTCGATTGTGACCTTGCCTCTTGTTGTAGGAATAATCATAACCCACATGATATTATTAATTAATGAAAACGTAGTGGCTATGAAAAATTGCAACTCTTATGAAGATGAAAATGTGCAACTTTTATAAAACAATACAATTCTTTATATGCTTGGATGGAAGGCATCTATTGATAGCCTGTATAAAGAATCTAGTCCCCTCTTCACCCAAGAAAATGAATAGTTGTATTCTATTGTCCACAAGATAAGATGCGTTAAGCAAAAAATAAACGATTAAGGGAGAAAATTAGATTTCTTCATTTCTCTTATCTCTCCAACAATTATTTTCTCAAATTTATTTGTTATAGATAAAGGTGTTTCTTCATCCCTCTTGTCGTAAATAAATTGTAAAGATTTAAGATTTTTTTTAATTCTTTGCATAACTAAAGCACATTATAAGCTAACGGTTGGTATTAGAGCATGATTTTAGGATCTCTTGAATTTTTGATTTCTAAAAAAAACCACCAAAAATCTCAAACTTTGCTCATTGTGACATATTTATTTCAAACTTTTTTATGTGACACCAAAAATCCAAAACTTTTACTTGTGTGATATATTTACCTCAATATTTTTTTTTTTTTGTGATCCAAACTTTTTATATGATGCCATATTTTTGGGATAAAATATGTTTCATGAATACAAGTTTAGGGTTTTTAATGTAATAAAAAGAAATTTAGGGTAAATATGTCACACTATACAAGTTTGAGATAAAATGTGTCACATAAATATAAGCTCAAGGTTTTTGGTATCACAAAAAAAAGGTTTAGAGTAAATGTATTACAATGAGTATAGTTTAGGGTTTTTGGTGGCTTTTACCCTACTAAAAATATGTATGGTTTTGTTAATGATCTCCCATTAATGCTTGTTAAAAACGCGCATTCGTGCATACCCATCAAATTGATTAATATAGGTACTTGCTCAATGAAATCGCATGCTTCAACAAGTTATTGCTTTGCTATATGCAATCATATAATTATATAATAAATATATTTACTTAAGGCATTACAATGTATAGTTTGATTCTCATACAATTATGATGATTTGTCACGAAAGTAATTAAATCTTAACTTTAGAGATAATCAATTTTCGAAACAATTATTGTGTTTTACAATCTTAAAAATTCAATTATGGATGGTTTGTTAGTTATTAAAGTGGTTGAACCTTAAAATCCCTTGAAATTTTGAAATTGTGTAATATTTATTTAATTACCCATAAATAATTGATGTGATGACTGATATTGATATGTCATATATCCTTATTGGTGTTATGGGTATATTAAAGTTAATCTATTATAATGACTTAGGGATTCATCCAAAGGTTAACCAATTTCTTGTAATTCATGTATGTGATAGTTGTTAAATTTGTTTGTACATCCAAAAATATCAAATGAAGTTTAATGAGGTGTATTTATAATTACCAAATAAAAATTAGGGAAAAAGCCACAAAAAACCCCAAACTTTGCCTCAAGTGACAGATTTACCCCAAACTTTCTTTTGTGGCATGAAAAACCTCGAAATTTGTTAACTGTGACACATTTACCCCATTAAGGGTATTTTCGTCTTATTCTTTCTGTTTTTTCTTTTTATTTTTTATGTTTTTCTTCTTTTCTCTTCCCTCCGTCGGCCATGGTGGAGTTGGCGGAGGGAAGCCGGCATCCGACGTCGAGTAAGGATCACCCTCACTTGGGCTAGCTAGGGCCACCCTCGTTGGCGTCGGGCGAGGGAGGCCCTCGACTGGGTCCGACGTCGACGAGGGCCGCCCTTGCCTGCGTCGGGTGAGGGGTGCCCTTGCCGGCGTTGGGCGAGGGTGCCCTCACCAAATGGGGGAGGGAGGCCCTCGCCGGACGCCAGTCTTCCCTCCGTCGGCTTCGCCATGGCCGGTGGAGGAAGGAAGAAGAAGAAGAAAATAAAGAAAAAATAAAGAAAAAAGTTTTTAAAAGTAAAAAGACCAAAACACCTTTATGATTTAGGGTAAATGTGTCACACAAATGAAAGTTCGGGATTTTTTGTGTCACAAATAAAAGTTTGGGGTAAATGTGTCACAGTTAACAAACTTCGGGGCTTTTCACGTCACAAAACAAAGTTCCGGGTAAATTTGTCACTTGAGGCAAAGTTTGGGGTTTTTGGTGGCTTTTTCCCTAAAAATTATTAGTAGTATTATGGTTTAATGTATGTTTGTATATCATATGATCACCCAAAGGAGAACTATGATGTATATGTACTGTTTAATTTGAATTTGATTATGTGATCTCAAAGAGAAATGATGTAAACTATTTTTAATGACTACGTGGTTTATCTACAAGAGTCAGAAATTAATTTAGACCAAGCTTGGGATCTTGTTGCATTGCTTGAAAAATGTAAAAAAGTCAAATGTAAATTGGTCTTCAAGACCAAGTGTGAGTTAAATTGTGATATTGAATGGTATAAGGCCACACTTGTTACTATAAATTTTACTTAGAAAGAAGGCATTGATCATAAGGAAACTTGTTCATCAGTTTCTAACAAAGAATCACTTAAACTAATTATGACTTTAGTGGTTCATTATGATTTAGAGTCACACCAAATTGATGTCAAAACTAATTTTCTTAATGGGATATTAGTGGAAGAGGTTTATATTAACCAACTTGAGGCCTTTTTAGTTAAAGGAAATGAACACATTGTGTGTAAATTTAAGAAGTTAATATATATGTTAAACTAAACTTCCGACAATGGTATCTTAAGTTTAACAATATCATAACTTCTTTAGGATTTGAAGGAAAACATTGTTGATTGGTGTGTCTATATATATGAAGAAAAGTGGGAGTAAGTTTATTTTTCTAATTCTATATGTGATGACATTTTGCTTGCTACTAATGATCTTGTTTTGTTACATGAAATTAAGAAATTTCTCCCTAACAATTTTGAAATGAAATATATAAGCAAGGCAACGAATGTGATAGGAATAAAAATATTTCATGATAGATCATAGGAATTGTTAGGGTTGTCTCAAAATGCTTACCGTAATAAGATTTTATATATATTCAATAGGAATAAATGTTCAGCAAGAGTATCCAATTCCGAAAGGGATAGATTTAACCTTATACAATATCCGAAAAATGAATAAGAATAAGTGCATTATACAATATCTGAAAAATGAATAAGAATAAGAGCAAATAAAGAGTATTCATTATGCATATGTTGTTGCTCAAACCTACACTAGATCAAACATTAGTTTTGCTATCAAAATGTTGAGTATGTATCAAAGTAACTTGTATTGGATCACTAGAAAGTTGCAAAGAAAATTCGTAGATACTTGGAGAAGAAGGTATCAGCAACAACGGGTTTTATTGCGGGATAGCTCATGATGTTCATATCGATCTATTATGCGCCCATCTAGCATTGGGTAGACCTCATACAATAATTGTCCTAGCTCTACCGTATCTTTTGTTTCATTTCTTCTGGAACAATCACAAACACCTTTTTGATTATGGATCTACTACTAGAAATTCAATGCGTAATCTTAACATTCAATGTGTATTCCTGAATAATCTCATTAATGGACTACTAAGTCTTTAAACTTAGCTCGGGCTCTCCCAAACTCATACCAATTTGCAACTTAAAGTTCAAATATTTAACATGCAAAAGATTATTAACTAGGAGTCGCTACTAATCGGTTTATGGTAGGTCAATTAGACACCTAAGTAAAATAATAGGAGAATTATTCTACTCATACGAACCAGAGACTATGAGTACGGGATTTGATTACACTAGATTTCTCTAATGCTCTTTCGGAACCATTCTCTTTATTTTCAAAAATGTTTTTTGTAAGCAGCTAAGATTATTTTACTATCATGCAAATACGGTGACCACACAAATGCTCATCTATTATTAAACATTCAAATAAATAAATTGTAGCAAGCAATTACTTTTTGAGTTTTCTTGAAATTGGAAATTTTTTATAAAATATGCATCTTAACTAAATGACCTAATTTCACTAATAAATGAATTCTAATTAAATGAACCTATTATGCAAGTACTAGGTGGTGAAAATTTCATAAACCTAATCCTACATGTCTGATTTATTAAACCTACATGCTTTGATGCAAGATTTTGAATTTTTTTTATTTTTATTTTTTTTGTTTTTAGCATTTTTCCAAGATAAGCAATTATATCTAAACAATCAAGATATTAATCAAATAAAGAATTAAAATAATTGAAAAAAAAATAACCTGTTGTCTCACGGAGTCAAATTAACGATTACTCTCACCCTAAATATCACGACAAAAGATTCAAAATAATTAAAAATTTGATCCGAAGTCTCACGGATCAAATTAATCATTATAATGATTTAAAATTTAAAATATTATCAAAAGCCCGAAACTTAATATAATTAAAAAAATGATCCGACGTCTTACAGATCAAATTAATAATTATAAAATTATGGACAAAATCCCTGCGGATAATACCTACAAAATTCATGAAATCAATATTGACATACTAAGTTCTAATTTAAACAAAACTTAAAAAATGATAATAAAATAGCATAAAATAAATAAAAACAAATAAAGGTAAAAGTAAAACTAAACTACCTACAATAGGGACTCAACACCACTGTAGAAGGCGTGTCGTATTGAAAAGTGGGTGGACCGGCAATGTCAACGGGCGAGCAGCTTGCGGGCGGAGGTGGCGCGGGCTAAGGAGGGGTGCCGGCACTATGGCTGATGCAAGTGCGAGGCCGACACGGACGGTTGGGCGTCTTAATTCAAAGCGCACAATCCAAATTCGGACTCAATGGATGACCGACGGCGGCTCATGGTCAAGAGACTCACATCTACGTCGTTGTTCTTCCATTAAAGAATGTATATAACTACACACGCTTAAACTCTTCACAATCTCCTGGCCAAAAAGGTAATCCTTCTTCTTGCATGAAGTAAAATCACAAAGCCCACGAATTGTCAAATCTAGACAAAATTCAAGAGAAGACAAATCCATCGCCTGTCCTTATTTGGCCGAATTTTAATTTTTTTACCATAACGGATTACTTTCTTCAAGCTCACCAATCTTTTTCACCCATGGTTTTTTTAACTTTATTCCCTTCTTGAATTCATGGGACGCCATGATTTCGTTGCTGGTCGTGGACAAAGGCACCGGTAAACCTGCAAAAGAGAGCAAGAACACAAGGAATCGTCTAGGATATTAATCCTAGTGAACTCGCCGAAATTGCAACGGTTCAACAATAAACAACAATTCAGTGAAATGAGGCAAGGATCGACGTTGATGTTGAGAAGGTCAACTAAGGGACTCTTGGACTGCTGGTCACAAGTAGCTGGAGTAGATCACGGTTGGTGGTGGTGCATGAAGGTCAGTCTGTAACAACACCGAACCAATGATGAAACCAACCATGGACAGAAAGTTGGTCAGTGGTAAAGACACGAGAGCTGCTGGCAGGGTGTGAGAGCATGTCGACGATTCATGCTCGGTGAATGGCCGATGAGTTGGTGGCGCAACAGGAACAGCCACAGGTTTGGGGGTTTGTAGCACGGAGGGTGACGTATGGCTTCTTGATTTGATCATTCGTTGGTCTCCTCCAAGATCTTTTTGAGTGGACGCCCCCTTCTCTTGTCATCTCTCTCTTGTCAATTGTGGCAGAGTATGGAATTGTGTGGCCTTTTGTTCGGCATTGAATTGCCTGTGATCACAACATCAGAACAAAACAAAGTAAATATCGAAAATATGGAGTGAACAACTTTAATAGGGAGAGAAACAACCCATTTTTATCACAGTGAAATCACTAAATGGCAATTAGCGCTTGGGTACATTGGCCACTTCGATGTCTCACTACTGGAATTATCATCGGAGATGTAGGAGTTTAATCTAGGCAAGAAACAAAAATAAAATCACCTTAGTTCGAATAGCAAATTGGAATCGCACACAATCAAACTTTAAAAAAAAAAAAAAAAGGAAGCTCGACTTAGCTTTATGGTTGTCGTCAATATCCATGATGCATGATGAATGTGGGATGTCGTCAAGAGGACTGCACCATCCAATAGACTAATCAGAATTCTCGAGATCCTCCACCCCCGATGTCTGAGGGTGTGTACCTCCTTTTATAGAAAAAAGCCCCCCACATATCGTTGGAAAGTCTAGATCCGTGGAGCCGATTGATGATTCTTGGAGAATTGCTAAGTTTCAGCTTTGATTTGTCACCAAAAATGATTGTGAATCTCTCTAATTTATTTCTAAATTAGCGCTCAAAATCTTTTGGTTTCATTTTCTACTTCTATTCATATTGCCTTAGACGTGTCCACATTCGCTCATCTCCATCCATAAATTCCTGGGCTGACTTGATTATTTCCTTTCTTGCGAATATGGCCGGGTGGGCATTTATCATTTTCTAAATTCCAGCAACCCACACCTTCCACAAATGCCTTAATTTCTTTCCTCCATTTTGTCTCTCAATTGCCGTGATTTCTTTTTCCTTCAGCTGACAGCTCATCATTTATCCCACGAATTCCTCCATTAGCTGACCGAAATTGCGACCCCTAAGCATCCAATCGATTGTTTGAATTTCCTATCCTTCTTCACGCGTGCAATCTATCAATCCCCTTCCTCATATCATGGGTGAGATTCATGGTCCCTCATTAGGCCAAATAAGGATTTTTGCTAATCCATAAAACATCAACTGACGGCATGATGATGTTAACTCAAATGAAAATTATTGGATGTGGACACCATCAAATCAAACATATCCATCACTAGACCAATGCAAATGTGATGCAGGAGCATCCAACGTAGCTCCATCCACCAACTCGGAACCATCGATGTTTATCCAAGCCAAGAGAGAAATTGGGCATTATGTGCTTCGATGGATCATTTTCAATGAATAATGTCAATTACTTATCGGTACTTTGTGGTATATCGATAACTATCAATTAGAGGCCATTTTAAATGTCTTAAATAACCAGTTGATGAAGTTTTAGAAGGATTATTTTCTGGTCAAGGGAGGAGCTCGAATTTGAAGGTTCAAGAATGCGGAAGGCCGAAGATTAAAGGCATTTAATTCCCGTGTTAATAAATGCTTTTATTAAGTTATTATGTGTCTTTATTGTTATGCAGTCCAAGAGTCGAAGGTTTCGGTTTCTAGGCTATTAAGGTCTGTTTTTAATATGTATTAAGGTTTCGGTTTCTAGGCTATTAAGGTATGCTTTTAATATGTATTAAGGTTTCAGTTTCTAGGCTATTAATGTCCGTTTTTAATATGTATTAACACTAAAACCCTCCTATAAAGAGGGGAAAACTATCCAATGTAAGAGATATGAATTTCATGAATGAGAATGGTGAGATTTCCTCAACTTCAGTGAACTCTTTTTGAGAGTGGATAACTCCTTTCGGTTTCTTTATCCTTGGCTGGTGGAATCTTTAGGCCTTGGTGGTGAGCTTCTCATATCCCGAAGTCCTTTATCCTTGGCTGGTGGAAGCTTTAGGCCTTGATGGTGAGCTTCGTAGATCTCGATCCTCATCCTCGGTTGGTGGCGAGGCCTTTATACCTTGGAAGGAGATTGTTTTTATCTGTTCTTATCCTTTCCATTTCTTCCCCGTATACATTACTCCATACACTTAACCACAAAATTCCCTTTATAAAAAATCTTCGTTTTTGAATCACTCAACCCATCACGCATCAAAATGTGATAAAAAAAAGCTCTTAAAACTAAATATTATGCAATTTAATCCTAATATTTTTGTTTAGGGGTTATAATTAATTCCTAATTTTCCTATGAATAAATGATTGGGTCGCCAAAATTTAGGTGTCAACAGATATGATTATTGGTAATTAGATATTTAAATTCAGACTTAGCCATATGTGCTAATACAAGACAATCAACCTTTGGTTGCTTGTGATGGTTTTATGTGATGGGCTTAAGGCTCGTCCGCCCATGTTGGGCCTGAAAGCCCGGCCCACAATATTAGGGCCCATGGATGAAGGGGCACGATTCCTGTTTGGAGAGAACGTATATAAGGGAGGAAAGAGAGGGAGAATGTACCCTTCGGCGTAATTCCAACGTACGTTCCTCTCCCCCTTTTTCCCTCCAAGCGCAAAAAGGCGACGCCGTCTTCCCTTCAAGGCGAATGGACATCATCGGATCTAAAGGGATCAGAATTTCTTCCTCGATCTTCGGCATCGGTGTTTAATTTGTGGCTAACAAGGTACGCTCGATTCCGTGGTGTGCTTTAGGATCGGTGATACATGTTTTTCCTAGGCTTCGTCTTTCGCATTCGTTTTAGAGGTTCGATTTAGTGTCGAATCCGTTTTTGGGAATCCGATATTCCCAACATTGGTATCAAAGCCTTAGTTCATGTTTTCCCAACCCCTTTGATGTTTTATGATTGATTTTTTGCAAAAATAATCAGCCGACACGGATCGGGCCAAGAAATCCCGACACCCGAGCACTGTTCATCGATTTTTTCGAGTTTTCGTAAGTCGAAATCGATTTCTGAAAGCATAGTGTGAAAGAGCTCGTCGAGACGAGTCTGTCGACATGTCGTGCGCTGCCAGGAGACGCCGGACGCGCCCACATGCGCGGCCAGAAGCTGTTGCGCATGGGCGCCACGCGCCTGAAGCGCTGGCTCGGCCAACGCGTGCAACACACACGCCGGTCAGCGAACGGCATGTGCGCACCACCGGCCGGCAAACCGGCGTGTGCTGACGTCACCGTGACGTCACGGTAACCGACGGGATGACGTCATCGCCAACGATCGTTGGCCGGCCGGCGACCCGACCTGACGGCGAACCGACTCGACCTGACCCGCATGGAAGCCTGCGCATGCCGTGCACGTGCCGGCTGACGTTTGCATGACGTCAGCCCACACACTCACGCGGCACGTGCCAGCTGACGTCTGTGTGACGTCATCCCGCGCACGCATGCGACACGTGCCGATCGGTTCATCCGACCGGACCGACTTGCGTGCCCGTCGACCCGACTCGTTGACCTGTTGATTGTGACTATTGACGGTTGACCCGACGACCATTGACCGTTGACCCGAAAAAAAAAAATTGTTTCTTTTTCAATTATATCTATGTGGGTTATAAGTAATTCATTTTTTATTCTGCATTTATTGCATGAATCATAGAAAATTATGTATTTTCCCTTATGTAAATTATGGATTTATAAGTGATCCATTTTTTGTTCTGCATTTGTTGCGGAACTATGATGAGTTATGCACGGATACCTGCAATCCCGAGAACGAACGAGGGAAATACAAGACTTAAAAGGCTGATGATAGAGTTAGCTGATTATCGGTGGCATGACGGTAATTTAGTATCACATGTGGTCAGGGTCAATCAGATGATACATGAAATCATCTAGAATAGTTATCTTATGCCGGATTTTGAGAAGGTGCCGGCTTTAATAAACATTCTTCCACCTGAATAGCAAGCAGTGTTAGATCGGCTATGGGAGGTCAACGTGGTCCCGAGTTATAGAAGGCTAGTGGAAGATTTTATAAGAGAGTACTACAGGATTGAGTTAACCAAAACTTCAACCCTTGGATTGAGCGCCACATGGCGTAGAGTGAATGTGCCTTGGAGGCGACATGAGAGCTCTCCAAAAGTTTTTCCATGGTTGGCAAATGTGCCTTCAAATTTCTTAGATATTTTGACTAACAGATTAGAAGGAATATTTCCTATTTATTTCTTAGATTAGTTTGGGATGTTTTTGGGTGTGAATATCTCTTTCTGTGTTGATATTTCTTCTTTGTATATATTACTTAGTGTAATGGATAGCTGTATTATGTGAAAGTATTGTTATTCTAATGGATGTTAGATATTATTTGCTTTCTATTTTTGTTGACTGCTGTGGGTAGTTCATGAAAGTTTTTGTAACTTCATAGAATTTATTTTACATAAGACAATTATATTAATAATAGTTTTAAGTTAGGATTTTTGGAGGATGATTGGAAATATAGTGACATTTTGATTCTGAAACCTTACTTGAAATTATTTATTGATATGATGGGCCTGTGCAAAATGGATGCATAAATGATATGCATTAATTATTCGTGCATATATGTCTGATGTGTTCAGATCGATGGTTTCAGCAACTAAGAATGTAATTGCTGATATGAACGGCAACAATTGTGAAATATTGAATATGAAGATTCAATATGTGCTGGAAAAGCAAGAAGCACTAGAAGCTCTTGACCATATTATGGAAAATCTTGAGGATGCTGTGCACCACCTTGAGCTAGTAGAGGACCGCCTAACGACATTTGAGTCGAAAATAGACATTTGCAATGTTGGTTCTAGCTCAGAAAGGGCTTTGAGCTCTAAGCGCAAGCGTATTGATTCATTCAATATGTGGGATTGCAAAGGATCAAGTCCTTGTTGCAAGAAATCAAGAGTTAACCAATATAAGAGAGGAAAACGTCCTCAAGTGAAGAAATGTCAAGGGTGAGGTATTACAATTGTGACAAGAAAGGTCACTATGCTCGCAACTGTTGTGACCCGAAAAAGGTAAACACCTCTTGTACATTTGAGAACTTTGCTTATGTGTCAAGTTCTGCATTATTGGCTGAATCCAATCCTTTGTGGACTATAGATTCAAGAATGACAGACCATGTAGAGAAGGATAGAAAATCATTCGTGGAATTTCGACGAGTACCAACTGGAACTAAGTGGATCTATGTGGGATATAACTTCAGAGATGAAGTTAAAGGAATTGGCACCTGCCAATTGAACATGCGTGGTAGACGCACCTTGTTCCTACATGATGTTCTATATGCTTCGGAAATTCGTCGAAATTTAGTGTCTATCTTGGTGTTGGTTAAGCTTGGTTTTAGTGTGAACTTCCATAATAGAGGTGTAGATTTATATTAGGATACAAACTACTATGATTGTGGTCACTTTCTGGATGGTTTTATTGTAGTAATTGTTAACAGTGGTGATGTCAATATTTGTTATTCCCTTGTTTCACGTCTTTTACTTCATATGATAATGATGTGATTATATGGCATGCTAGACTTAGTCATATTGGCCAACAACGTATGAATAGACTAGCCAAAGAGGGCTTGTTGGGTAACATTGAAAAAGTCGATGTACCCATATGTGAGCATTGCCTAGTAGGGAAAACGACAAGGAAACCATTTGGAAAAGGTAAAAGAACTGAATTTCCTCTACATTTAATTCATTTTGACGTCTGTGGTTCAATGAATGTGAGAGGAAGGCATGGGGCTGTTTATTTCATCACTTTTATAGATGATTATACTTGATTCGGATATGTCTATTTGATTTCTCATAAATCTGAAGCATTAAGTTGTTTCAAAAGGTTTATGAACTTGGTAGAAAATCAATTAGACAAGAAAATAAAAGTATTGAGATCTGATCGAGGTCGAGAATATTTATCTGATGAGTTCAGAAAATTATGTGATGAAAAATGAATAGAAAGACAGTTGTCTATTCCATAAATTCCTCAACAAAATGGTGTTGCAGAGAAAAGAAACAGAACTCTATTGGAAATGGTTAGGTCCATGATGGCGCATGCTAACTTGCCTATCACTTTTTGGAGTGATGCGTTGTTAATTGCTGCCTATATACTTAATCGGGTGTCTTCCAAATCTGTTACTTCCACTCCATATGAGTTATGGATAGGTAGAAAACTTGATTTAAGTTTTCTTAAGCCATGGGGTTGTGTTGCCTATACATATGAGTCATCTCACAAGTTTGGGAAATTGGGTCCTAGAGAAAAGAAGAGTTATTTCATAAGATACTCCGAACACTCGAAAGGGTATGTGTTCATAGGTGAGTAGGAAAGTGAGAGTATAACTGAATTTGAATCACAGGATGTCAAATTCTTAGAGGATGAATTTCCTAAGAAGGGCGAAATAAGTGAAGATTACTCCCTATTTGAAACCTTGGATCAAGATAATGATATTAGTGGAGTTTGTCCAAATGGGAGTAATATGAGAAGTGATGAATTGAATTCAACTCATTCTCAATTACAACCACATGATGAGACGACATCATCATTATCTAATCTAAGTGGGAGCATAATGGGGAATGATGTGCAAAGTGTACAATCTCCCATACGGCGAACAAGTCGCCAAAGTATTCCTCGTCGACGCTTTAACATTGAAGGGGAAACTTTTATGATTGCTCCACAAGATGAAGATGAGCCAAGAAATATTAATGAGGCTCTAAATTGCCTTAATAAGGAAAAATGGATTCATGCAATGGAAGAGGAAATGGAGTCAATGAAATCAAACCAACTTTGGGAATTGGTTGATCTTCCAAAAGGACGCAGAGCTATTGGGAACAAGTGGGTTATCAAAATAAAACGAAATGCTGATGGCTCGATAGAAAAGCATAAGGCTCGCATTGTGGCGAAGGGGTATAATCAACAGGAAGGAATTGATTATGAAAATACATTTTCTCTTGTAGTGAGATTTACCTCGATTCGCATTATTCTGGCAATAGTAGCTAGTATGGATCTTGATATAAAGACTGTTTTCCTCAATGGAGAATTAGAGGAAGAAGTATATATGGAACAGCCTGCTAGTTTCATAGTGAAAGGCCAAGAAGGAAAGGTATGTCGACTTTTGAGATCAATATACGGCCTTAAGCAGTCATCGAGACAACGGTATATACGTTTTCATAATACCATAATGGCATATGACTTTACAATGATAGATGAGGATCATTGTGTATATATCAAAGGATCCAAAGATCAATTTGTGATCATATCATTATATGTTGATGATATACTAATTGTCGGAAGTAATATGGAGTTTGTTAATACTGTGAAGAATTGGTTATCTTCCAACTTTGAGATGAAAGATATGGGTGATGTTGCATACATTCTTGGAGTTAAGATTTCAAGATTGTAAACCTATAAACACTCCTATTACAAAAGGTGAATGATTGAGCCATAGACTGTGTCCAAGGACTCCATAAGAAAAGGAACAAATGAAACATGTTCTTTATGCTAGTGCTATTGGGAGCTTGATGTACGCTATAATGTGTACAAGACCTGACATATGTTTTGCAGTTGGAATGGTGAGTAGATACCAATCCAACCCAGGTCAAGCACATTGGAAGGTCGTTAAGAGAATACTGAGGTATCTAAAGGGGACTGCTAATTATACATTGAGTTATTAAGGAAAGGATCTGCAACTCGAATGCTATTTAGATGCTGATTGGAGAGGAGATTTAAATGAAAGAAAATCTACCTCTAGATTTGTTTTCTTACTGAATAATGGCACCATATGTTGGAGTAGTAAGAAACAAACGTGTATAGCCTTGTGCACGATAGAAGTTGAGTTTGTGGTATTATTAGCAGCAGTATAAGAAGGTGTTTGGCTTAAGAGATTTTTGGATTATTTAAGTGTCATTGAGGAAGCTGCAAGTCTATTATTGGTTAACTGTGATAACCAAGCAGCGAAAGCGTACACCAAGGATCCAAAATATCATAGCAAGACCGAACACATAGATACCAAGTATAATTTTGTAAATGATATGGTTGCACGAAAAGACGTGAACTTGGAGTACATACTACGCATAGAATGGTAGCAGATCCTATGACAAAGCCAATACCTAAAGATGTGTTTTGCGGCCATATGAAATCTCTAGGATTGCGTAGAGACTGATGTACTGAATATTGTATTTTCCCTAAGTGTTAACATTTGATGAATTTGTGTTTTCATCATTAATGCCTATGAATTTTTGTTTGATCTTATGCATTTTAATGCTCAATGCATTACTTTAAGTTAAGAAAGTATGTTGGACAGATATAAGATTAGCCCACTCACACTAGTAATCGCCTCTATCTACTGTGTGATAAATAGAGATGAGACTATTTTTAAGCTTATTATTTAGGTGATAATCGAGAGCTCAAGCTTAAAATACATATGTCGCCTTAACTGGGTGTTAAGATGAGGACATAATACTTATTATGTCCAAAAGTAAAATACCCAACATATTTTACTTTATATGTCTATGATGCCAGATGTAAGTTCTAACGAATTTTGTGAATGAGTAGATACGTGAACTCAAGTTAGACATTGGATATGTC
Source organism: Eucalyptus victrix (assembly GCA_016097545.1). NCBI lineage: Eukaryota > Viridiplantae > Streptophyta > Magnoliopsida > Myrtales > Myrtaceae > Eucalyptus > Eucalyptus victrix. The sequence goes on along the minus strand of CM027845.1, from coordinate 23,768,039 downwards.
TGAACTATCATCTGTACGGTATTGAAGATATATATGCTCCATGGGAAAGGAGTTAATACCGTAATACGTATTTCATACTACGTATGCATGAGACGACCAATAAGAGTGGCAAAAAGTTTGATCTCAACTTTTATGCCGTGTGAGACTCTTGAGAAAAAGAGTTCCTTAATTTTTTAGTCCCCTCATGACTCTTACTTATTCTCAAGATTTCTATTTAGTGTTTGCTATCTTAGGATGTTGCCAATGGTCATGAGTGATTCGATCTAATGGGACATTTCTAGAAAAGCAAGCTGAACTGAAATTAAGAGTTTGAAGGAAAGAGGAAGATTGAATTTGGAGAATCACATTGTAGTTTTGTATTCACCGGTTAACCAATTATGATTGTCTTTGGGATAATCATAATTGTGAATACAATACATATATCATTGTTTAAAAGAGATCAAAAGATATATAAATGTGATTGATCGATTTAGGGTACTGCATACTAAATCTACTCAGAGTGTGATGCCCATTATGAGTTGCTATATATTCCTAACAAATGTATAGCAACGAGTTCTCAAAGTATGCTGGTCGCACGGATTATTCACCGGTATGAACGTTGAAGAGAGGTAAAGAGAATCCTGTTCGGCCCACCATGTGCGAGTGGGAGATGATGGTTTTATGTGATGGGCTTAAGACCCATTTGCCCATGTTGGGCCTGAAAGCCCGGCCCACAATATTAGGGCCCATGGATGAAGGGGCACGATTTCTATTTGGAGGAAACGTATATAAGGGAGGAAAGAGAGGGAGAACGTACCCTTTGGCATAATTCCAACATATGTTCCTCTCCCTCTTTTTCCTTCCAAGCGCAAAAAGGCGACGCCGTCTTCCCTTCAAGGCGAATTGACATCATCGGATCTAAAGGGATCAGAATTTCTTCCTCGATCTTCGGCATCAGTGTTTAATTTGTGGCTAACAAGGTACGCTCGATTCCGTGGTGTACCTTAGGATCAGTGATACATGTTTTTCCCGGGCTTCGTCTTCCGCGTGTTTAATCTATAGATAAGAAGGTACGCTCGTGTTTAATCTGTGGATAAGAAGGTACGCTCGATTCCGTGGTGTACTTTAGGATCGGAGATACATGTTTTTCCTGGGCTTCGTCTTCCGCATTCGTTTTAAAGGTTCGATTTAGTTTGCTAGAGGGGTTATTTCATGGAAAAATTTGTCATTATTGTATCCACTATAAAGGCTAAGTTTGTGGGATGCTTTAAGGTAGTAATTATTGGTTATGGATGCGAAACTTGGACTTGTGATACAATATTGCTAGGTCGCTGAAAATTGATAAAAATTTGTAGTGATAGCTACAATTTTTTTCTCTAAGAATGACAAGTATCTTAAGGGTGCTAAATATATGGAAATTAAATACTTGACAATTAAAGAAAAATTTTAGAGTGTGTAAATTGAGCATATTAATGCCAACCTTCTGATTGTGGATTGTTTTTAGCGGGAGAAAAATCTATGCCCATGAGCTGGGGCTAATACAATTCCAATCCTAACCCTAACCTCAGCCCAGCTTTCTTCTCCAAGGCCATTGTGATTGCTCAAGAAATCGAAAGGAAGGACATCGCCTCGAGCCCACAGCACAACGGCCCCAGGTGTCGCCACTTGAGCATGCAGCCTTAAAGGGAAAATCTCCAATGTCAATTAGCTAAGTTAGGGGTCCAGTGCCCTCGGTAAAGAAAGCTCGTGGCTGGCCTCGGGTACTGCTAGAGCTGAATAGGATCCCAATTCATCATTTGGGGGGAAGGAAAAAGCAAAATATAACTTTTGCGCAAATAAGTGCACGTAAGAAAACTCCATCCCAATAACCAAATAACCAATTTATTCGATCCCTAAAATGTATTGACCAAGAAGTTCCCTAAAATGCATAAAACAAAATTCAAATTGAACCGAAAGATTCCTATAGAAAATAGTAAAGTCTTCTACGGAAGGGATGTGAAATTGTGAATGAGACTTGGCAGAAGATTCCAATAAACAGCTCCCCACCCGGCCTGCGTAGGATGAACCGTGTCCCAGAAGAAGTGAGCACTAGGATCCTCACACACCGTGTACTTCTTCGTCCCGTCTGCGTCCACGTTCCCGCACAGGTACTCGCTGCTCACCCCCATACAACATGGCTTGAATGGATTCCTAAAAGTCGTCGTATTCTCTGCAGCAGAAATAAGATTAGAGGAAGAGACTAAATGTCGAGCGAAGATTACCGAGAATCGGATGATCGAGCGTGGAGAATTTTACATACCGATAACCCATCTGAAAGATTTGTAAAGATCGATCATGATGAAAGTGAAAGGGCTAGTTTCGTTGTTCAGCTTATCAACGGCCAGCTGCAGCTTCAAGTTGTGGAACATTACCAGCGCATTGACGGTGTCGTTGCAACTTCGGTAGGACGTCGCGGAGGTGATCTGAGGAACGCATCCCAAGGGTGGAAGACCAGTGACCGCAACCTTTCTCACGCCTAGTGAGTGCACGCGCTTCATGTTCACAACAAGTTTATTCACTACCTTGTCGATGAATCCTAGCAGCCCCTGTTTGAGTCATCAAATTCTTACCTACCGTATATCATACTAGAACAGAACCGCATTATGACATAAATAGCATTACGACGTAAATAGCTTTGTCTAGGTCGAAATGTAATCACCCGCACGCCGCATGCACACCATATGGCACCTCAATTTGTTCCTAGAGAGGCTTGTCACTGGTGATGTCAACTTAATCTAACAAATAATTTAAAATTGACGTACAAATGAGACGCCATATTTGGCCAGGTAAGTGTCGTAGTCGTTGCCGGAGTTGGTGAGGAGGGCGACAGAAGTTTGGGTGACGGCGAGCTTGAAGATGGCATCTCTGATCAGGTTCTCAAAGCGGTCGATCTGGACCGTCATGTTCGGGTCGGAGCTCGAGGTGTCGAACACCCCGGTTCCGCCGTAAGCGAAATTTGCGCCCATCCTGAGATGGGGCCCGTACGCATGCGGCCACCATGCCATAGGTAACGGCGGCGCCACTCTGAAAAATTTAGCTGCAAAAGAAACGGAGGAATTGGAAATTAGATTGCTAAATAGAATGCCTAGGGAATAATTTATGTCCGCAAATTTAATGTCTCCATCAGAAATGGATTTCCCGTAAATTTTATATTGGTAGTAACAAATGTAGTCGAGTGATAATACATATTACTTTTATGTTTTTGGATTTTATTTTTGGTTTAGCATAACCTTGTGGAGTTGGGATAAAAGTTCCATTTTCTTAAAATGTCTAAACTTGAAAGTCAATCACCTACATTAGGTGAAAAATTAAACCACATAGAGAACGACTTTGAAAAATTTCATCTTTATTCAAAGTATTATGAAAGTTAATAAGAAGAATTTATATCGTTATCATTAAACTATGGCTTTCGTACATTTTAAAATTGATTCTTCCCAATCTTAAAATTATTCGAAAACAGAGGTTTTAAGGTAGGTCAAATACTCAACTATTAAATTTTGCTAGTAATAATTGAAAATTCGGCAGAAAATTGAAGTACTACTAGCAGTGAAAGTGAAAATCTGTTCGGATCTCAGATCAGGAGAGAATGTGAGGATGCGAGAAAGAAAAGAGAGCAAGCTGATCTGACATGGTTAAAAGAGCAAGGTGAGGTTACGACAGGTTTACCGACCGAGAAAATCGGTGAGGATGAGGCCGTCAGAGAAACGACCGGACGGGCAACCGGGGAAGGTCATGCCGTAAGGCACTTTCCATGACCTCCCCTCCGCCTTGTCCTTGTTCCCTGTGTCCGCATATGAGTCTCCGAACACGAACAGCCTCGTCGGTTTCAAAGGGTACAAGGGTCCCTCGGGAAACTCAGAAGAGTGGGCGTCACGTTGGAGCTGCTGGCGGTGGTGGTCAACTGAGCCTTGAACCGCCTTGTGCCCTGCATAAAGTCAAGAAAGAAAAGCATTCACCACCAATGACCGGACGCAACAGCAGAAGAAGAGGAGGAGGAGGAGCTCTGTAAAGGAAAGAAGAAAGATTTTGCACGGGAGGAATGGGAAACCTGCGAGAAGAGAGAAGAAAAGGAAGGACAGGAGTAGTTTTTGAGCGGCCATATGTGAGGTATAATGGAGGATGGTTTTGATTTTGGGAGAGGTTTACTGAGATTTGAGTATGTGCACCCTTCTTTATATAGTCGTTAAATCGAAGGCAGACGCAGAGGAAATAGGTCTATGAGCCAATGAGAAAATTTGAGATCTACAATAAAATAAGTGTTGGATCTCATTTTGTGCAGTTGAAAAATGTTTGGATAACGTTGTCAGCGCTTGTTTTAAATATACGATCTTTATAAATCATTTGTTAGATAATCCAAACCTATCCCCATTTTGGATAGCTGGTTTGCGTTTGAAATTATAATTATAGATAGCGAAATGTTGGATTTTATGGATTACAATGATTAGAAATCTCGTATAAAAGTTCATTAGAATGAAGTAGTGTTCCTCTCTCGAGATTAGAGGAGATATTGTTTGGTTACATGCAAGATTTTTATAAGCACACGGGCATATTTAATTCAATTTAGCACCATCCATGAATCTCGAGAGTTAAGGAATCAATCCCCTACATGTATTAAATTCGTCAATAATTGGAAAAGCGTACGTAAAATCATCTGTTACACAATCCATCATGATCAACATCGATTTAGATAGTTAGTAACTGTTTCAAATTATAACTATCTATATGGATGATGATAGATGTTGGATTGCATAACAAATTTGATTACACTATTGCGTTATAGTATATCTAAAGATTATAGGAGATATTACCAAACAAATGAGTTTAAATTATTGAAGTTACTTGCAAGATTTTATAAGCATATGAGCCTACGTAATTCAATTTAGCACCATCCATCAATCTTAGTATTTAAAAACTCTATCCCCTTTATGTTTTAAATTCGTCAATAATTGAAAGAATATATATGATATGCATATATCACTATTGATTTGGATAATTGATCGATGTTTCAAACTATAACTACTAATATAAATGGTTATAGATGTTGGATTGCATAACCATTGGATTACACCAATTACATATCATATTAATTTTCATTAAAAATGAGGTTGAGTGGTTCCTCTCTTGAGATTATAGGGGATATAGTGAAACAAATGAGTTTGGAATGATTTTTACCCCCATAAAAAAAAGGGTTTTTTTTTTGTCAGAAACTGGTGATATATTAGATAAAAGTAGCATTACATCCAGGATGAAAAACATCAAAGGCTAAAATATCGAGCAAAGGAGACGGGGGGAAAGGAAGCCCAAGAAGGCATCAAAAGACCATTGTCATGGGCCTTAGTAGCCCAATCTGCAGCAGCATTGGCTGTTCTGCGGCAAAACCTAATCTGCGACTTGACGAGACGAGGGAGAAGGACAGTAGCTTTGGCGATGAAGGGGTGAACCTCCCATGGCGACAGATGGGGATCTTTCACCGCTTCCACCAAAACAAGGCAATCTGATTCGATGATAATGGGATCGGAGGTCCGGTTTGAGTTGATCAAATGGTTGAGGGCGAAACATAATGCTTGAGCCTCCACCTGCAAAGCAGAAGACGCAGGTACGGTCTTTGTAATTCCTTCAACGATATATCCTTTATGATCTCGACAAATGAAGGTGACTGATCCTTGATCACTGCCTGGCTTGAAAGCCCCATCAACATTCATCTTCAGAACTCCAGGATCAGGCGGACGCCATAAGCTATCCAGATCTGGGAGATGTCGATCTACAGAAGCAGAAGATATGACAGCAGTGCGGGCCTGACTTTGAGCTTCAGCTATGACATAGGATGGAGCAAGAGTCTGATGGCGAAAGATAAACCTATTGTGGGACTTCTAGATATTACACAGTAATGTGGCGATGAGCTCAGATCCAGGTAACTGTTGTTTATTAGCAAGTATGGTAGCTAGCCAGTCTTCAATGCGTGTAATTTCTGCTGGTTGAATGGGATAGCTGATTTGGGGGTGGGACCAGACCTGGGAAGTCCAAGGACATAATAAAAACAGGTGCTCTGATGCTTTGGGTTGTTGGGTTGAACATAGGGTGCATATGGGATCGGGGCAGAGTTTTTGTCGGAAAAGGTTATTCCTAGTGGGGAGGGCATTCTGGCATAACGACCAAATGAAAAGTTTGACTTTGGGAGGTATTTGGAGTTTCCATATTTTCCTCCATAAGAGGTCAGATGGCTGATAAGAGGAAGATGGCTTAGATAAAGGATTGTAGAGACTAACTTGGCTGAGAACAGAATAAGCACTTTTAACAGTATAATTTCCTTGAGATGTACACGGCCAAATGATCTTGTCAGATGCAAAGCTAGGTCTAATAGGAATCTTGATAATTTCTGCAATGGTATTACTATCAAACAAACGATTCAGTAAACTCAGATTCCATAGGTGAGTATTAGAATCAATCATCTCAGATACCTTTTGAGGTTCCTATTCAGTAGCAGATCCTCCTATTTTGCCTTTAGGTAGCCATTGGTCTTCTCTAATTCGGATGCTAGATCCATTGCCCAAAGACCATCGAATCGAAGGTAAGATAGAATCCCTGCCAATAAGGATACTCTGCCAACCCCAGGAAGAACGAGTCCCTTTTGGGGCTGTTAGGAAATCCCCCGAATGAAAATACAGACCTTTGAACAGGTTAGCCCATAATGAAGTAGGCTGATTTAGGAGACGCCAAGCCTGTTTACCCAACATGGCTTTAGTAAAAGCCAGAAGGTCATGAAACCCCAGACCACCCATCTGTTTTCCAGTCTTTAAAACTTCCTAGCTTTTCCAATGGATTCCAGATTTTCTGCTATCATTTTGCCACCAAAATCTTGCTATCTTTTTTTCAATAGATTTACAAAGCGAGATAGGGATCTTCAAAATAGACATAGCAAATTGAGGTATCGCCTGCACAACGCTTTTAATAAGAACTTCTTTACCACCCTTAGAAATTATACTCTCTTTCCATCCATCTAACTTAGCATTGACTTTCCCTAGTATCCAAGCAAACATATCTCGTTTAGATTTGCCCCAGTCCGACGGGATCCCAAGGTATTTTCCTGTTTTAGCTAAGACCGAGATTCGAAGTTCATGTGCTAAGTTATCTTGTAGTTGAAAGGGACACCATTTGCTACAGAAAATACCTGATTTGTTTCGGTTGATTGCCTGTCCCATAGCCATACAGTACTGATTGAGAATAGTGGCTAGCTCGTGACATTCTTGTCTTGATCCATCTTAAAAGAATATAGCATCGTCGGCAAAGAACAAGTGAGTCAACGTAGGGCACCATCTGTTAAATTGGATACCTTTCAGATTACCCATATTGAGAGCTTGATGGATGAGAGTACTTAACATGTTTGCCATAAGAATAAAGATATAAGGTGATAAAGGATCTCCCTATCGAATCCCCCTTGATGGTTGGAAATATTGTAGCTGAGTGCCATTGAATTTGACACTAAAGGAAACAGTAGTAATGCACTGCATAATCCATTGAACCCAAATAGGATGAAAACCTAACCTGGATAGGTAGTCCTGGAGAAAGTCCCACTCAACACGATCGTAGGCTTTTGACATATCCATCTTGACCACAGCTTGGAATTTTTTCTTTCTAGTTCGTGTCTTAAGCTGATGTAGAGTCTCTTGCACGATTAAAATGTCTTGTATTTGATAGCCACTAACAAATGCACTTTGTTCCATAGAAATGATATCAGGCAGGAAAGGCTTTAGTCTGTTGGCTAAAACCTTGGAAATAATCTTATAGGCGAAATTACAAAGGCTAATGGGTCGGTATTGATCCAGACATTCTGGATTAGGGACTTTCGGTATGAGAGTGATGATAGTCTTGTTGAGATCAGGGGGTAATAAACCAGATTGAAAAAACTACTTCACCGAGGAAAATATGTCTTCTTTTAAGATTTCCCAATACTGTTGGTAAAATAAGCCATTAAAACCGTCGGGACCGAGGGCTCGGAATTTCCCTAACTAAAAAACAGCGGTACGAATTTCCTCTTGAGTAACATTAGAAATAAGTTGCCGGTTCATAGCCTCTGTCACAACACACTCACATTGTTGTAGAATGGGCCCATAGTCACGAATGCCTTCAGATTTGTATATCGTAGAAAAAAATTCCAGAGTCATGTCTTTAAGAAGCTTATCATCTCGAACCCATCTTTGTTGTGCATCCATTAGCATCCTGATTCGATTTCTGTTTTGCCTTTGAATGGTAGTGGCATAAAAAAACTTTGTGTTTTTATCACCCCACCGAAGCCATTTAATCCGTGATCTCATTGCCCAATACTGTTCTTCCCGCTGCCATGCATTATGGAGTAAACCTTTCAGCTCAGAGAGTTTTTGTTGATCTATTGAAGTGGTAGTCTGGTTAGTTAACATCTGGATTTGCTGATGTAAGGAGTTAATCTGTTCACTTGCTTTTGAAAAAGTGTGTTTACTCCACCTCAGAAGAGCCCCACTGACTTGTTGTAGCATCTTTGGCAGGTTATAGCCCTTTGCACCAGCTGAAGCCCAAGCTGTGTGGATGACTCCTTGACATTCCTGATGCTGCAACCAATATGCTTCGAAAGAAAAAGTCTTCCCGTTTCTGTGTTTGGTAGCTTCGGTTGAAAGAATCAGCAGACTATGATCCGAACCCATTGCTGGTAAAGCACATACTTCTGCCTCAGAAAAAGCAATCCGCCAAGTTCAATTACAAAGAACCCTGTCCAGTCTCTCTTTAACCAACTCATTCCCCTCACGGTAATTCATCCAGGTAAAGGCGCATCCCTTGTTGTCGATATCCATTAATGCACAATCATGTAGTACCTCTCTAAAGGTTTGCATTCGATCAAAATCAGAGGGGGCATTTGCCTACTTTCTCCCAAGGATAGGCTATTTCGTTGAAGTCCCCGGCGCAGATCCAAGGTAATGAGTTGATGGATGCAAGTCGACGGAGAGTTGTCCAAAAGGGCTGACGAGATTGAGGAGTTGTTGGAGCATGTACACAAGTGAGTCTCATAGTAGTTCCTTTTCCATATTCAGTGCATATAGAATCGATAAAGTCGGCTGTAGAGAGTTCCACCTGAAGAGAAATGTGAGTATGCCAAAAGATAGCCAATCCACCTGCGATGCCTACTGGGTTAACTATATGAGAAAAAGGGAACTTAAGTTGACGCTGCATTTTAGAAAGAAACGAATCTCGGTTCTTGGTTTCCATTAAAAAAAAGTACATCTGGCCTTTCTTTGGCCACTAGGGCCTTTAGTGCATGAACTGTCAGGGAAGAGGCCAAGCCCTGATAGTTCCAACATATAAGCTTCATTGTTCTACCGGTGGCTTTTTAGGGCAAGCCACCTGAGCCCGGTTCTGAACTTCATCTTCCATTAAAACAGGAGTATCCAATAACTTGTTGTCATCAACTGAATCCAATCCATGGGTACCAGCATCATGTGGATTATATCGTTTCAATTTCTTAGATGACCCTGTTTTGGTTGCAACACGAGATGGTTTAGTCTTCTTGGCATTCTCAGGCCATTGAAACATGTGTTGTTGGACATTGCACAGCACAGATTGTAGAGCAGGGGTTGTGATCACAACACCTCTGGTGGACTCCGTCAAGGGAGGAGGGATGGCAGAAGAATTCTGATAATTTTTCATAGCGTTCCCTGTGGTTACAATCGGTAAGTCCCGGTGCCTAGTTTCAATTCTGTTCTTAGGAAAATGTGGAATACTTAAGTTGTTCTTGAGATATACTGGTAGGATGCCTTTCTGTTTGGATGAGCTTGGAATCAGATTAGTAGTGAGTTGCTTTTGGCTTTCAGTAACTACCTGATAGTCGACCTTAGATGTAATGACTTCCGGTGGGGGTAGAGCATGTACTTGTGATGTTATGAATGGAGGAGTTTCTGGCACAACATCATCTGTGTCGTCAGAGAGAGGGCTGCCTCCATAGAAAGTGTTCCAGTACGAACTATGTTGATTAACTTCAGCTCGCAACCAGTGATCGAAGGCCATTTTCTCTTTACCTTCCATCTTGGCTTCGGTAAAAGGGATTGTTGGACAGTACATGGCATAATGTCCCATCATTCCACATGAATAACAAAAGTAGGGAAGCCATTCGTAACGGAAATCTAGCCAGAGTGCTTTGGCTGCGATCCGAATCAATTGGCCAGGTTTTAAAGGTTCACTTAAGGTAAGTTCTACTCTAACCCGACCAATTTTTGAAGTTGTTCCATCTTTGGTATCAAATTGACCTTCCAGCATTCTTCCAATACTCCTAACTGCTCTGCTTAACATCTGGGTTGTGCACCATTCCAGGGGAAAGCCAAACACTTGGATCCATAATGCACATTTCGAGAAATCATAACAATGAAGAGGTGTGTTCGGCTTCTAGGGTTGAAAAAGTGCCAAATTGTTAGAGAAACACCAAGGTCCTCCCGCTTCTATTCTCTTTTTATCACTTTCTAACTTGAATTTCGCGATATAGATATCCATTTCCTGTTGAGTGATTTGCACATAATTTGTGCACCATGCACGCTGCATTGCACTCTGAAATGCTGGTAGATTAATAGATGATTTTGATAAAACCTTACCGACTAAAATCCATCGACATTTGTCAAGTTTTTCCAGGGGAGGCGACTCATCCCAAGTGTTGATGTCCTACTCAGACCATAGTTGGCCCAATCTATTACAAAGGGCGGCAATACGAGCTCGCTCTTCCTTTTCGGGAGAGTCCATGAAGTTAGTCGTAATTCATAATTCTAAGGAGGTAGTAGCTGAGTTCCGCATGTTAAAGATTAACGGATGTGATGGGGAAATGGGCGAGTTTAACAGAAAGAGAATGATCTTAAATGTTCAGCAGAGAGGACATGAAGTGAATGGAATTGCGAGCTGAGAAAGGCAACATAAACAAAACCAGCATCTTCACCTTGCCAAAGAAGAATTGGCGACATACAAGTGGGTAGGGAGCTTTGGAGGGGTCCAAGAATTCATGGTTGGTTATAGAAGAAACCGCAAATGAGGTCCGAACAGAAAACTGAAAGATAAGAGCAAGAAGACGAAGGTTCAAAGGAAAAGGTAGACGATGATCTTCGAGGTGGTACAGATTAGAGGTGGAAAGTGGAATTGAAAGTTAGGGTTTTGAGATAAATTGATGGAGAACTACCATTAATGGTAGAGGGAAACTCTGCATATCGAGAGAGCAAACCACCAAACAGGATGGAGGCTAAAAAAAAAAAAAAAAAAAAAAAAAAAAGCCTGTTATACAGAAAAAAAAAAGTAGCTATCATGCCTTTTTATGACGAATCATATAGTCCTACGATTTCATCGACCGATAAGCTTATCAAAAAAATAGTAATTACTATTGAAATGATCGAAAATAATATGAGTTAATATATGTTCTAAGGTGGAAAATATCATAAATTTATTTTTATTAAAATGAAAAAGTGGGGTAAACCAATTTTTGGAATGATAAAATTACTTTCAAGATTCTTACAAGCTAATGAGCCTATTTAATTTGATTTAGTTACATCCATCAATCTCAAGAATTAAAAACTCAATTCACTTTTGGGGCTAACTCCAAAAAAGAGTACCAATTTTAACTTGAGTGACAATTCTGGCCCAAATTTTTTTTGTCTAAATAAAAATCACTAACTTTTATTTGATTCCCATATCTAGCCTCCATTAACCAAAGCTTGAGATTTTGTAGATTGCTATAAGCACTTTGGCAAGGCATAGTCTTCGAATCTCCCATGCTATACTTTCTAACAAAATCAATTTATTAATGTCCATTAGTAGAGCCTATATGTTATATTATATTAGTTGATTAATGTCCATTTGACATAGATTTTGAAGTTTCAAGGGAGGCTTTTGGGGTTGTTTCAGACAAAAAAGACTTTGGATATGACCTTAACAAATCTCATCCATGATATCTCTCAATAGGAGGTGGTCCACAACTTTAAAATTACGATGAAATGATGAAGGTTGGCCAAAGAGATTCAATCTGGATATTTTTTTGACTTTCTGGTGAAGTGAAGCGACGTGGGAATCGAATCAAAGTTAACAAAGGATTTATTGCCTTTTTTCAATCACCTAAAGCTGCAGCTCAAAGAATAATCACGTTGGACAATTAACAATTCCTAGTTAACGGACCAGATTTAGGATTTAAGTGAAAGTTGATAATTTTTTATGAGACAAAAAAAAAAAAATTCAGGCCAGAGTTGTCATTCAAAGTAAAGCTGATGCTTTTTATTGGAAATAGGCCTTCACTTTTGCATTTAAAATTTGTCAAAAAGTGAAAGAACTGGATCACGACTAGCAATGCTATAATCGTTTGACATGCCGTTCCTTGCGGTCCAACTTCTATCAATGTGCACTGCCAAAAAGGAAACTTACACACTTATTCTAATGAAAATTAATAAACGTGAACACTTCAGCAGCATTATCATTTTCTTTTCTTCTTTTTGTTTTTTCGTTTCTCATTAATTAAAGAGATAACTGCTCATTAAATAAATATTAGTTATAAGAGCTACGACAAATATAGTGTTGACTAACAAACAAAAAGTAAGTTCTAGCTAATGATAAAAATATGCACGTTTGGTTACTTTGGGTGAATAAGATATGAGTTATTTTAAATTCATAAACTATGCAATAAATTTATTGCACAACCCATATCTCTCGCCATTTATTTGGATAGTCGGTCAATAGTTAAACCTCTCTATAAATAATAGAAGTGCGCAAAAAAACCGGAAATGGCTTAGACTATCTTGAAACAAGGTAGTTCTCACGTGGACCGGTCCAGTTCCTTTTAGGTATGGAACCTTCTACCTGCCCATTAGGACTGGATCGATATATATATTTGAAAAAAATTCCAACTCATAATAATGCTTTTGCCATTTACCCTATAGTCCTACTCGCGTCTCGCGGAGAGAGTGGCGAAGATGGTGCGGACGGTGGTGGAGTCGATGCTGGAGTCTCTCTTCGGTCGAGGCATTTTGTGTTGATGGACGAGCTCTTCAGGACATATATGGTGATGGTGGACGACCACCTGTCCAAGAACAGGGCCAAGAACACGTTGGTGGTCGTTTCTTTGACAAGGAGGGAGGCATCTCAATCAATTTAAGTTGGGTCCATTAAATTAAAGGAGGTGATATGATTGGTCCAACCCAACTTTAAATAAGAGAATATATCTCGTCAGTGTAAACATGAAATTTTACACAAGCGACTTTAGCTACCTTTGATTTGTGGATTATAACCACTCATTATCTAAAAAAATCCACGATGTATGAAGTTTCTCATGTAAACTTTCTTTTGTATTAACGGCGTGTGATATAATTACTCATGCTTTCTTTTATTTTCCAAATTAAATTAGCTAGAGATAGTTTAGTTTTGCATTGAATTGAACCATGTTGAACAATGCACTTACATGGAACTAGCTCCATGGACCCACTCAAGAACTAGATCAGACCAACGCTTTAGGAACTCCTAGATGGTTTCATGGAATTAATGAGCGATTCCTAATTTCAATTTTTCAAATTGATTCTTAATGAGAGGTTTCCAATTCTAGAGTGGAAATTGCCCATTTGTATCATGCTTATTTATTTTAGTCATGTAACTGATTGGTTCATCCCTTGAAGTCGTAGGAGATATTGTGAAACAAATGGGTTTGAATTGGTATAGTTACATGAAAGATTCTTGTAAGCATATGACCCTATTTTATTTAATTTAGCAGCAAAAAAAAAAAAAAAAAAAAAAAGCAACATCCACCAATCTCAAGAATTTAGAAATCGATTTTCTATATATTTTATATTTGTCAAAAATTGGGCAAAAACTACTAAAAAAAACCTAAACTATGTAAATTATGACCCATTTACCATAAACTTTTCATCTGACATCAAAATTTCCAAATTTATACCAGCGTGATATATTTACTCTTTGTCAAGATTCTTTCAATTAGCACAATTAAAAATCTGCCTATATGGACATTGGAAAGTACATAGCTTTGACAGAGCGCATATTGGGTTTAATTGAAACAAAAATGATTTTGTTTTGGCTGAAAATCATATGATAAAAACTTGATGGATCGTAATGTATCACATATATACTGGTTCGAGGGTTTTTCATGTCACAAGAATTAGTTTAGAGTACATGTATCATAGTATGCATAATTTGAATTTTGTGGTGGCTTGTTCTAAAAAAAAAAAAAAAAAAAAAAATCAAAAGGATGGACTTAATTATCATCAAAACAGTTTTTATTTTTCAAAATTATGTTTAGATTGAATAATAGAAAGACAATAAATGGCATACTTAACAGATCTATAATATCTCTGTACAATCTTCCACGCGAAAAACTCAGTCAATGGTATACTTGAAACTCAACGTTATTTTTTAGGAAAGAATTGTCAAAGAAATCACAGCAACTCTCCTGAGTGTGAACCCTCGACCTAATAAACTAGTGGAGACAGCAAACAATGCAGGGATTTATCATGTCAAGAGCGGCTACAATTTAATACATGCTCGAGAAAGTACTAAAACAGAGAAACAACCACCAACATCCTATTGAGCCCCTAAAATGCTATGGAATACAATCTGGAAACCATAAATCTTCTCAAAAGTTCGATTCCTATTGTGAACATCTCTTCACAATATGCGACTGGACAAAAGAAATCTGGTTAGACCCCCAAGTTGGAAGTACACGCTTCTCCTACAACAATCATTAGAATCGATAAATGGGTTTGCGAACATCTCACCCCGAACCCGAACCCAAAGTCGAGAGCTTTGTTCATGGGGGTCTTATGACAGATTTGGAAGGCAAGGAATACTTTGGTTTTTCAGGGGAGGAGGCCAAACATGAGATCCATCATCGAAGAAGCCATCACCATGGTCCATCTTTTTTGTGAAATGGAACCCCAAAAGAGACGAAAGGAGAGACGAGACCCAAGTCAAGACAAACGCAATGGAGCTCGTCAGTGCCAAACACCCTCAAGCTCAACGTTGACAGCTCTCAGTGCAGTTCGACAATGGAGTGATCGGTGGCCGAAATATGTGGAGACAAATGAGGGATCTTCGTTGATGGATTTGCCAAACGGATCCGAGCTTCTTCAATACTAATTACGGAAGCCCTAGCCGTCCGAAAAGCCTTATCTTGGATGAAGGAAAGTATAATAGCACGAACTAAACTGAACTCTATTCATCCTCTGCACGTGGAAGTCGTCTCTGATAATTCACTCGTTGTTGAGTGTGTCACGAGTCGGATGGAAGGACTTTGGGTTGCCCAGTCCATTATTGAGGACTACAGACGGTTAATGGCCCAACTACATGGAATCTCTTTGAATTATGAGCCGAGAGTTGCAAATCAGATAGTAGATTAGGAGTGCGCATGACAAAATTTCTAAAATAGAAATTGATTTCTGATCAGAAATTGATTTCTCAATTTCTATTTCAGAAACGAGAAGCTAAAAATTTTAGCTTCGATTTCTTCATCAAATCTATTTCTAGAATAGAAATCTGTTTCAGAAATAGAAAAATCAAATTGCGTTACCAAACGGATTTCTATTCCAAACTTGTTCCGGGGAAAAGAGAAATAGAGAAATCAAGAAACAAAAATTTTATCATACGTAGCCTAGATTGCCAAAGCCCACCAAATGAATTCTCTACCACCGAGCTGGAAAGAAAATGCACCCCCCCCGGGGGATTATTGAGGATTATAGACCGTTAATGGCCCAACTACATGGAATCTCTTTGAATTATGAGCTGAGAGTTGCAAATCAGATAGCAGACTAGATTGCCAAAGCCCATCAGACGAATTCTCTACCACCGAGCTGGAAAGAAAATCCCCCCCCCCCCGGCGGATTATTGAGGACTACAGACGGTTAATGGCCCAACTACATGGAATCTCTTTGAATTATGAGTTGAAGAGTTGCAAATCAGATAGTAGACTAAATTGCCAAAGCCCACCAGATAGATTCTCTACCACCGAGCTGGAAAGAAAATCCCCCCCCTCGGCCCCCTTTTCACCATGTTTAATTTTATGTCTTGATCTTGGAACTTCATGTTACCCATCTGATCGTTAGTAATGCAAAGTTATCTTCTGACCCTATACTCTCCAAAAGAAAAAAAAAAATCTAATCAAAGCCTATTAATTTGACCAATTTCTAATTTATTTTTATTTTTATTTTTATTTTTATTTTCGGGGTTTTTTATTATTATTATTATTATTATTATTATTATTATTATTATTATTATTATTATTATTATTCGATTTTTTAATTCTGACAAGAGGGGACTCGGATTGGGCCATTGGGCCCGGTCCATGTGTAAGGTCAGACACGGACTTCACAAGAACCCAGGCTAGGCTTTAAAACCTCACAAGCCCAACTTAGAATGAAACCTCGCCCAAGCCCACTTTATCAAATCATGCCACATCAAGTCTAAACCAAACCCATTTTCTAATATCTTTGCTGAACTATTTTTTTTTTTAAATCCCTTTTATTATTATTTTTGCATGTCTTTGTTATTCTCATGTCATTCCTCACCTCGTCTTCCTCCTATTACAATGAGAACTCAAATTTACACAGCAATATCATAACTTCTAGACCTTAATGACAATGAACATATTTTCAAACCTACAAACCACGAACAACACAGTTGATATGAGTTCTCTCCCTCATCGCAGAGGTCAATGGTTCTAATCTTCTTGTTGCTAAAGTGTTTTAAGTGGGGGTGCTGGTGTTAGGGTCATAGACTAGCCTCTCCCGAGGTTTACGCCTAAATAGCAAATTGCGGCGAGGCCCGATAGTGTCACTAGGTGGTATTGGAGGGTTGCTTGATCCCCGAAGGATGATTTTCGGTGGTTCCTCGATCAAAAAAAAAAAACATATTTCAAACCTCAGACCATGGATAATGAGCTCCTCAATATCATACTTTCGGTCATTATTCACCGGACATAGGCACGGTCACAATTTCGCCAAATTACACAGGACATATCTAGGGGAAATGTGATCGCAACAAAAAGATCCACACCATCATCACTAGAATTTGATCCCAGGCCTTCTCATCTTGCTCGTGTCGACCACAAATCACCTACGTTTCCTCTATCTTTCGGGATAGCTGGATCACAATAGACTGGAAGGATAACATTGAGGATTTCACAATAATTTCAAAGTACTGAGTGGAAAATTGTAAAAACTGAACCCACTTAAGGCAATTTGCCACGAATTTAGGAGTGCAAATTGTAACTCGACCCAAACTTTGTATTGCCACATCAAGATAAAGAAGGGCTTTATTTTGCTCAAATAAGAGTGGATAGTTGAGAACTTCATTCCTATCACATCAACCCAATTACACAATTTATTCGATCCTAAAAATGAAGAAAAAAAAATTACAATTGAATGGAGAAGTAACAGCAAAAATTACAAGAGAAAAGTTAAGAGACTAGCACTCCAGAAACTCCTAAAGTTGATCGAGATTTGGTCCAAGAGTCGAATACACAGCCCTCCAACCAGCCTGCGTGGGATGAACCATGTCCCAGAAGAAGAAAGCAGTGGGATCCTCACACACTGTGTACTTCTTCGTCCCGTTCGCATCCTCGCTCCCGCAGTTGTACTCACTGCTCATCCCCACACAACATGGCTTCAATGGATTCTCAAATGTTGAATTCTCTGTAAAAACAAAATGAGAGTTACAAAATCTAAATGTTAGACACAGATAATTGAGAGTCGTGTTTTGCTACTGAAAAACCTCGGATATTCAATAGGTCTGTTCAATATGAGAGGAGAGGAGCAAATGAACACATCGGACGATCAAGCATAGAAAATTTACGCACCAGTGTTCTCAAAGACCGAAGTGAAAGCAGCGTACAGATCGACAATGATGAAAGTGGAAGGGTTAGTTTCATTGTTCAGCTTGTCCACGGCTTGTTTCAGAAGCTGGTTGTGGTAGCTGACGAGTGAGTTGACGGTGTCGTTGCACTTTTGAAAGGACGTTGCGTAGCTGTAATTAGGAAGGCACCCCAAGGGTTGAAGAGCCACGACGGCAATCTTCCTCGCGCCCAGTGTGTAGACGCGCTTCAAGTTCACAGTAAGTTGACTCACCACCTTGGTGATGAAGGCCGGCATGTCCTGTCAGTGTCATCAAATTGTTACATTCCGCATCTCATATAAGAACAGAATGGCATCATATGAATTAGATTGTCCGGTCCTGATGTAAATAGCCTGTCTTCGACAGGAGTGGAATTGCGCCAGTACCATCTTAACCACAAAACATACTGTTCCTAAAGAGGCATTACGAGCTCTCGACAACAGGTGCTATTCATTAACGGGTCAAAATGACCGGAATTTCTTATTTAGGCATGGTTATTTCAATGTTAATCATGTAATAAAATGGACCTATTTGATTGAACGGCTGTGATGAATAGATTTCAGGCGAATATATTCCCCTGGAACTATTAAGACGCTTGTGGCAAAAGGACATTGCTCACATAGGCTCAAGTAGCAGTCACTCACGGGCAAACCAAGTACAAGGATTTGGTCATTTAGCAGTGTCTGCACGCATATGAAGAGAGCATTTGGTGTGTTGTGAGAGTCACGGGCTCTCCAAATGACGTGACCCCTTTAATCTGTTTGGGCCCAAGAGCTTGTTAGGTCCTTGTCCCTGGTGATGTCAAATTAGTCTAATTTCTCTCAAAAAAAAACAAATATTTTGAAATCGACCCAAAAGAGGGAAAAAAAAATTGATTGCTTGAAGTCCCGCTCTCAGCATGTCATGGGCAATTTCAGATTTGCCCAAACGGTGATATCAAGTATCAATTATTCAATCATTCACAAGATCGGAAGCTTTTCATTAGATATTTTGAGGATGTATTGTAAAATATATTTTCGAGAGCGGAACCATGATGTGGTCTGCCTATTTAAGTACCTGGAAGGAGCCATTCCTGGCTGTGTAAGCGGAGTAGTCGTTGCCGGAGTTGGTGAGGAGGGCAACGGAGGAGTGGACGTCGGCGGCTGTGTAGACAGAGTCTCCGATCAGGCGCTGGAAGTAGTCGATCTGGACTGTCATGTTTGGGTCGGAGCTCAAGGTTTTGAACACCCCTGTTCCGCCGTAAGCGAAATTCATCCCGTATTTGAGGCGCGTTGAGTTCACTCTCGTCCACCATTGGTAAGGTATGGGCGACTTAAGCCCAAAAAATCTAGCTGCAAAATGAAAGAGTGCCTTTAGGAATAATAATGGCCGACTCCATTTTTGTTAATTAAGTGTTTTCATACACATTGAGATAATAATCGACCGATACAGAAATTCAATAAACATAAACAAATCTTTACCGGAAGGGTTTATTTATGTTAGTAAAATTAGATGTCTCCATAAAAAAATGGACTTTCCATAAATCATTTTAAATTAGTAGCTCCAAAGGTTTAGTTGAATGATAAGATCATAGTATTTTATGTTTTTGGCTTTTAATTTTTGTTTAAAGCAACATTTTGGAGTTGGGATAAAAGTTTATTTTTCATAGACTTACTAGACTTGAAAGTGGAAGGCCTAAATTACACTAGATTGACAAATTGAACTTAGGAAAAAGGTAGTTTGAATAGGTGACGGAGGTGAAAAATGAGTGCCCTAATTCTTTAGCGTATCTATGTCATATGTAAAACAAACTCAGACAATAACTTCAAAATCTCAACCTTTATTCAAAGTATTACGAAGTTAATGAAAACATTATATTTTGTTATTGAAAACTAAGGGTAAATTTGTAACATCGAAGTGAACAAAATAGTTACTTTTTTGCACTTGTTAAATTAGATTTTTTCCAATTCCAGAATTATTTACAGATATATTTTTTAAGAATAGGTCGAATAGTCAACCATTATTCCCTTCTCTACATATTTAAATAAACATTCTCTATCTTTTTTTCTTTTTTTTGCTAGTAATAATTAAAATTAGGCCGAATATATTTTTTGCGCGTACTGCTCACGAGGAAACGAAATCTGTAGGACTCTCAGATCAGGAAAGCATGTGAGGATGTAAGAAAAGGAAAGAGGGGAAGCTGATTGGACAAGATAGAGAGAAGAGGGGCAAAGAAAAAAAAAATTAAAAAAAAAAAAAAGAAAAGGCAACCTCAATAATGCAACGAACGAGAAAAAAAAAGCAGAAAAGTAATCATTGTTTTCTTCAGGAAAAGCAGCACGAACCTGGAAGCGCATGAACCCCACCATAGATAAATTATTATATTTACATGGACCTACAGCAAATGCATTACCTGCTCCCAGGAAGAGAAAGCTAAAGATGTAATGTAAAGTGCATTTGATAAAGACCTTGGGATGGACACGAAGTTGCTTTTTTGATTTGTTTTTCTTAAAGAATGTGAAATTGATGCTGAACAGCAATCATGCACTATCAAGTTGATACCCCAGGCCGAAACTGAGGGAGCAAGGGAAGGTTGTACAGTGAGTGTACCGACCGACGAAATCGGTGAAGACGCGGCCGTCGGAGAAGCGCCCGGCCGGTTTTCCGGGGAAAGTGATGCCGTAAGGCACCCTCCACGAGCTCGCCTCCGTCTTCTTGTTGTTCCCTGTGTCGGCGTACGAGTCTCCGAACACGAACAGCTTCGTCGCGTTGAAAGCGTACGTGGGTTCCTCGTGACTTCGAGAGGAGTGGCGGTGGTGATGGTGGTGGTGGTGGTGGTGGTGGTGAGATGAGCCGTGAACCGCCTTGTACCCTGCATAAAGCCAGGGAAGAAAAGCTATCATCGTCAATGACCGGACCCAACAGAAGAAGAGGAGGAGTTCTGTGAAGGAATAAGGAGAGATTTGTGGGGAGAAATGAACCTGCGAGAAGAGAGAAGAGAAGGCAGGAGAGGAGCAGTTTTTGAGTGCCCATAGGGGAGAGAGAGGGTCAAAGAGAATGAAGGCAAAATGGAGGATGATTGGATGGTAGGAGAGGTTGATTGAGTTTGAGAATGAGACAGGGATATCAATTACATGCACTATTCCTTTATATATAGTGGTTCGGTCGAAGGCCGAAAGGAGACAACGAGCCATTGGGTGTCCAATGAAAATGAGTTTGAGAAAAGTAAATATAACTATAATTAAACTTTAGAGCTCCTTTGGCACAGCCATGAGTTGCGCGTAAACCGGATCGAAGAGTTATGGCGAGATTTTTTAACAAACGAAGAAGCACTCCTTTTTGGGTAAGATACAATGGACTTAATTTATATGAATCGTTGCAAGTGGTGAGTCTAACTCAATCCCTGTTTAATCTACTAATAATATACAAGATAGGAATTGGTAAAAATTTATCGTCTCGTTATTTGTCGTCGTTACTTGTCGTCATTTCTATCGTTATTGTAATAGGAATTGGATCATAATTTTTGTGGGGACCAAGGACAACAAATATTAAAAGACCAATAGCAAAAAAGATGAAAGTTGGTCAATTTCTAGATAATTGAAATATGAGTTACTCTAAATACATGGCTTGTCTAATAAATTTGTTACGCAACTCTCATGTATCACTAGATTTGGATAGTCGGTCAATATTTCAAACTATAATTATCTATACAAATATTGGTAGATATCATATTGTGCAAAATTACATAGACTGCATATCATATGATAATTTGTTAATAATGTTTAGTGGTTTCTCTCTTGAGGTCACAAGATTTATCGTCAAAGAAAATGGCTTTGAATTGGTGAAATGTTAATTTCAAATTCAATTTAGCAGTACACATCAATCTCAATAATTAAAAAGCCAGTTCCCTTTTTTCTTTTTTCTTTTTTGTTTTAGACCGGTCGAGAATCGGAAAATCACTCAACTTGATTACGTGCAAATATTAAGGACGGAAGCAAAGAAGCTTCATTTGTCTTCTGGGGTTGTCATTGCTCGTCCGGCACGTCAAACAATTCTTGCGTAATAATATATTCATAGTAAAGGAAGCGAGGGAGGCTGATGCAGTGTGAACGAGGGGATCTCGAAAGCTCGATTCGTGAGCACACAGAGACGGATTCAAATTCACGTTTGTGCCCTAAAGTCTTCAACCTCTAAAATCAGCACGCCTTTGGCCTCGTCTTACGTAAACAAGTTGGTTGCTCTATTTGGACCAAGAAATCCTGGTCTCGCTCAGGCAGAAGTTTCGAGCGCGCGGTTTTGTAATTTACGGTTTCGTTGTGTTTGAACTGTGCATTGTTTAGTGTTAAAGTTAGGGGAAAGTGGGCATGGGTAGATGCCGGCCCACGTGCTCTATATGATGAGTTCTACTTTCCGTAACGAGGGTGTTGCCAACTTCACTATTTTTTGGCTTCTTCTTTGTAATGAATTGAATGGCAGGGCAGGAACATGTGCGTTTTGGGTCCGCTCTTATGGCCTTAAATTGTTCAAGTCTGGATCTACTCTTTCCAAATGTGCGTTTGGAGTTTCAGACTGCCTTTTCCTCCCACTGTTTATGATATATATTTTGCTCTCCCCTCAAATGTCAACATTATTTATTTTTCAGTAAGAAAAAAATTGAAAAAATTATTATATGAATTTAACATCGTTGAATGTTATGAACTTAAATTGTTTAAATGCTTGTACTTGTATAACTCGAACAAAATTTTCCGAAAGGTATATAATGAGATCTCTAGTAAATGGAATTGAAATCTCAAATACTGAAAATCAAATGTGTCAATGAGAAATAAAGGGATAATATCATGGATAGCTTCAAACTAAAATTGAGACTAACTTGAAAAGTTTAAGGACTAAATTGAAGAAAAACAACTCTGCATTTTGAATTTTCTTAACCATAATTTGATGTGTCCAATGAACTTTGTAGTAAGGGCAAGGTTCCAAGTCTATAAGCATCACGGGCAAGTTATTTTCGTGGCGAATGTATTTTAGTCTAGACATGCCAATTGCATTTGACTAATCGTAATCTGTTTTCAATCACTAGATTAAACTTTAACTTCTTTACAATTAATAACTATGATTATTTTCCAGCTAAATTGACTAAAAGCTGAGTATATTTCAGTTGCAGTCTCTTTTTTTTTTTTTTTTTTAAATATGTTGAACAAGGTAAGGGAAAAAGTTGTCGCAGGGTATCAATTGCAAATGAATTGAAGTTTAGAGTTATTTGGTGATAACCCCCCAATTGCAAATTATGTTGAGTCTAGTGACAAAATATTGAATTTGCTGGATAATAAGTACAATATTTCAGGTTATCTTTACGGTAAAAAAATCTCATGTTAGTGCTGCCTATTAGAGTTTCATCTCACCTCTAACCTGGTATATGTGATTGGTGCAGTATTTGATGGGCCTAATGCGGCACCTATATCGAAGTGAAGAGGGCATGTTGAATGATATTCAAGCTAACATCCATCCTTAAATGATTACTAGATCGAGAGTGATTTTAAAAAGTACTCTCTCCGGGGGTTTAGCCATTGTGGAACTCGTCATGGGGGGGGAGTTTATGCTCTCCTCTTTCAATGAGAAAACATCAAAAATCATCTCACATTTCATTTATATTACCACTTACCCTCCTTTACTCTTAAAAATAACACCACATTAACATCCAGAGTTTTGTCATTGGAGACCCATTTTACATTTTCACATCTTGTCATATTTACAAAAATGTCATTTCCTTTTTGAAAATTCCTCCGTCTATATCCTTAATTTCCTACCACACGCAAACTTCCGACACCAAATACATAATGTAACCACCAAACCCCTTACTCTTTCAACAAAAAAAAAAAAAAACATGAAAATTACCAAAAAATCCTAAACTTATTGTAATTGTGTCAATTTAGTCATAAACTTATTTTTCTGACTAATTGAGTCCTAATTAGGGCTTTATTTCTTTCTAATTTACTCGTTAACTTGTGAGGCCATCGAAGAGAGGAGAGTGGCGTGAGCATTGAGCAGTGAGCGACACAGGCTAAAGCAACGAACAGGGCGAGCGTCAAGCATTGAGCACCAAGTGGGGCGAGTGTCGCGTGGTGAGTAGGGCGAGGTTGCTCACAAGCGAAAAGCTATTTCTTTCGAGTAAGAATTGAAGAGGATAAAGAAGAAAGAAGAGGATTAGAAATAAAGGAGAACAAGAGGACACCATTTGATGCCATTTAATGCCATTTAACATCACTTAAGTTAGGGTTTGCTCTTTAGAATAGATATAAGAATATCATATATATTATATTTAAACTATGATATGTATGTATGTATGTATGTATGTATGTATGTATGTATGTATGTATGTATGTATGTATGTATGTATGTATGTATAGTTAGGGTTGGTCTTAACCCTATACTTCTAAGATCAATGACTAATCCGCATAGTGTTGGTGTAGGGATCTTAAGACCAAGGACTGATCTAGTCCCCTTGAGAACTAAACCAAGACCAATAGGGTTAAACCAGTCCAAGGTCGATCCAGGGTTGACCTTGGACCGATGCTCACCCCTAGGGAGGCTCGACCTTGCTTGTGTTTGAGCCTTGCCTAGCCACTGGACAAAGCTTGACATCGTTGATTTTAGTGAGGCTTGCTCTCATCATTGCTAGGCAAGGTCGGCCTCATCATGACTAGGAGAACAACTTGTAGGAACACGATTTCAAGCCATGCAAAAGGATGATTTCTTTAGAGATTGGTGTTGATAAAGTCTATTTATTTACTTTTTTAGGAAGCACATTGGGGAAGAACCTGACTCCGAATGACATGTGAAAGTGAGGTTAGATTTTGGCTAGTAGTGTTGTCTCAACAAAGAGGCAGCGGAATCTATTGATTTATCAATATATTTTAGTTGGTGAAGAATGCTTTGGAGTTTGGTGATGTTGGTTGAAGACATTCACTAGGTAAGTGCAAAGACCATGCAAAAGCTTATAGAAACTCAATTGTAGGAAAAATTAGCGGAAAACAAATTGTAGGAACTCTATTCTCAACCATGGCAAATGGCATCTCACCTAGCAACAATGAGGTTGAGACTTGCTAGGGGTGGGTGAGACTTGCCCATGCCAATGGTTGATGGGGGGTGAGCTTTGCTAGATAGGGGTGATTGGTTCTCGGTTCGGTTCGGTTCCACCCAAGAATCGGGAGGACCGGTTCCCACTTTTTTGGACCGTGGATCGGACCGGCTAGCCTTGGAACTAAGAACCGGACTTGACCAACCACTTCGGTCCGGTCCGGTCCAGTCCGGTCCCATTTAACCATCACTTGTTTTCATTTCATTTAACAAAAAACCGAAGAAAGTGAAGCCAAGAAACGCACTTGTGTGGGTCAAGAGGCAAATGTCACTCCAAAGAGTAGGAATGCACAGATCTTGGGCAAAGCATAAGAGGAAGAGAGCCAAGCCTAAATGTGCATATCTCAAGCAAAGCAAAGGAGGAAGAGAGCCAAGCATCAAGTGAGCGTGGTGTCAAGGCAAGGCACTCACCAAGTGTTAGAGTGAGTGAGGTGTCGGGCCACGAGCTCGAAGAAGGAAGAGAGCCAAGTTTCCGAGCAAGCGTGGTGTGAAGCAAGACCTTGCGGATAGGTGCTCAGAGGAGGAAGAGAGTCGAGCGCCCGAGGGAGCAAGGTGTGAGGCTAGATATTGTGGCAAGGCACTCAAGGATGAAGAGAGTTGAGCATCCGAGGGAGCAAGGTGTGAGGCAGGAGGTTGCGACAAGGCACTCGAGGAAAAGAGCCGAGCGTCGGAGCGAGTGGGGTGTGAGGTGAGGCGTTGGGGGCTAGGTGTCGAGCGAGCAAGAGGGGAGGGGTTACGGTTTTGAAAGGGAAAGGCAAAGTGAGAATTGCTGCCAAATTGGATTGCAAAATTTGGGAAAATGGAAGTTGATGTGATGGCTATTGTAGATCAGATGAGAATTAAAGAGAGAGAGAGAGAGAGAGAGAGAGAGA
This sequence comes from Eucalyptus victrix, assembly GCA_016097545.1. Taxonomy (NCBI): domain Eukaryota; kingdom Viridiplantae; phylum Streptophyta; class Magnoliopsida; order Myrtales; family Myrtaceae; genus Eucalyptus; species Eucalyptus victrix. The sequence continues at coordinate 23,742,165 of CM027845.1, read as the reverse complement.
GAGAGAGAGAGAGAGAGAGAGAGGGTTTAGGTTTCAAGTGGGAAAGGGAAAGTGAGAATTGCAAAATTTGAAAAAGAAAAATTGATGTGATGGTTATTGTAGATTAGTTTAGAAACGTAGAAAATTAGAGGGATTAGCTTTGAGTTACGAGAGGAAAAATGAATCTGCTGATAATGGGTACTGTAGATTAGTTCATAAACTTAAATATATATATATGGTCGGTCCGGTCGGTCCGGTTCCGACCCCGAAATTGGGAACCAGACCAACCGGTCACCGATAATAGGAACCTAAGATTGGACCAAGACCCTCTAGAACCGCCCGAAACCGACCGGTCCAGTCCGGTCCGGTCCGGTCGATTCCCTATTCGAGCAGTTTCTGTTGTACACCCCTATTGCTAGAGGCTAGCGAGATTAACCTCGATGGCCCTCCTCTTTGGCCGTCGTTGAGGTTTAGTAATTAGCTAGAGGAAGAAGAAAGAAAGAAAAAAAAAAACAAAAACAAAAAGAAAGAGAAAGAAAAGATGAAAGCAATAATTTAAAAAATATCAAAATATTATTAAAAATTATCCATATTAGCACTAGTAATGTCATCATGTAGGATGCTTGGTTTCCATGTCAGCACTACTCAGCCAAAATTGACCGAATAAATTAAATTGACACAAATGCAAAAGATTTGGAGGGTTTATGAGTGAATTGATATAATTACAATAGATTTAAAACTTTTTTGGTAATTTTTCGATGGTGCTGGGTGATGACAATAGAGGTAACCATGAACTAGACTGGAGGGATCAATTCCCAATTTTCGGAACTGTGGGCTGAATCACCAAGTCCCGAGCAATCCAATAGAAGTGATCATTCAAAGGCATATGCTACTGAATTGCAACATTTAGTAGGAAGAGCAACATGCTATTTTCTCATAAACTTCATCTTAATCGCATTCTATAGCCATACTATAACTATCAGCCACTCTCGCAACCTATTACCTTATTTTCTCATACGCTTCATCTAAATTGCAAATTCCATTTCATCAACCATTCTTCATTTACGAAACCTTCAAAAATAAACTATGGAAATAGAACTTAGAAAAACAACATCATCATGGACATAATAAATGATCATCACACAACCTTAAGTATAATAACACTAGTACGAACACCTTGGGGGGTGAATAGGTGATCAAATAAAATCTTGACAAATAAACACAGAATAGAACAAATCAAGATCGAAGTTTGAATAAAGATCATAATCTATTATGTTATGAAACAAACTTCTTAAATAACTTGTAAGTGTGTAATAGACTTAAGTAAGAAGAGTCAAGGGAAGATAAAATTGCAGACAAAATTTATAATAATTCAGCTTAGATCAAATATATATCTATTCTTCCATGCTGACAACCTACTAGTTGGATTCCACTATAGGATCAACAAGAAATTACAATAATGAGTGTAAACACTCATTGGTAGATTGCACTAATTTACTAAGTCACTTTTTTTGGTGTTTCTCTCTTTTGAGCACAACTTGTAAAGCTCACAAAAGAAAACAATTAATATTGAGATCAGCTTCACACTTTGGAATTTCAGGTTCACGTCTCTATCTTCTTGATTGATTAATCTCCTTAAATACTTCTCCATTTTGCACTAGCCATTTAGCCAATCATCAGAGGATTTTATTCCAATCTACTCGTTGGACAGAATGATTCAAAGAGGTTATGGCCGTTGAAGACAAAGGGGGAAATTCTAGTTAATTATGGTCATCCATATAATTAGAATCTTGGTTTTCATAAGTGTAACTTCTTTATTTGGAACTTGTCTCCATAATTGATTTCATCAATTAGTGGTTGGCTTAATCAAATATACATTTTTGGAAGTGAAATCCTTAACCGGATCATTAGCCATTGTTGATTATATTCTAAATCTATCTCATTTTGGTCTCGTGTCGTATTCTTGATAAGTCTCATTTTGGACTTACTTTGATCTGGCCTTGTTACGTTCTGAACCCATCAAATCAGGAAATTCACTTTGTAAATGTGTTTATGGAATAGAAACATTAGAACTGTAAAGTTTTGTAACTTCAAAATCTAGATGGAGTTTTCTCAACAAAATGAAGTATCATCCAAAGGCAACGAAGCATTATGAGCATTTAGGAAGAGCCTTAAACACCTATGCTCAAGTACTCAAGCCATGCATGAGTCCCCCTCAGGCGTCCAAAAATTTGCAGGGGGTCGAGCGTGTGCTTCAATGAAGATAGGACACATGGGGCAAAGCGTTTGTAAATTAGGTAGTCTAGCCTAGTTGATTTGGTTCTCATCTTGAAATCCAAAACTAGACCAAAAACCATCGGTTCCGATTTTATGAAATTGGGAACTAGAAAGGCGTGTAGTCTAGTTTGGTCCAAACAGTTCTTGATTTGATCGGTTTCGTTGCACATCCCAAGATAAAAGACATGAGAGTTTTTAGGTGATGGAGGCGAGAGGTTCGTGGGAGACTTGGAGACCCAGAAATTCTAAAGGAGGGCAATATGGTCTTTTTTGTAATGAGACTGTATTATGGTATAGTAAGTGGTAAAAACTGAGAACGTTTTTGATATTTCCGTCACATAGTTTGACCACATCAGAGTGACCAAAGGCGTCACACACCACTGTCGAATTGAACATAAGAATAATTCATCGTTGTGCGGTCAAAGTCAATCCATCATGAGCGTCAAAGTCTTGAAGTTTGAACTCGTCTTCCTTCTTGGTGGCCAAACAAATACGTGTTCTCCTAATGTCAATGGCTTAAAAATAAGCTCATTTTTGTAATGGAAAAATAACCCATAAGTGTCATAACTTTCAAGCAACATTCACTTTGATATTATAACTTTTCAATTAATCATTGAATGTGAAAATTTTGAAAAGAGTTTCATTTAAGTGCCATTGGCAATTTCAATTTTTAAAATATAACTAACATTAATGGCTTAAAAATAAGATCATTTTTACAAGGGAAATATGACATTACAAGTGTTATAACTTTCAAGCGGCATTCACTTAGGTATTATCATTTTTTCAACAGATCACCTGAATTGCATAACTTATAAAAGAAATGTCTACTTGAGTACCGCCAACAATTTCCATTTTTGATAAATACCATGACATTACTTCAATATATACTGGCCGATGTGGCTCGGGGAAATGAAGTCAGCAAAAGAATGTGGAAATGACATCGTTGGCCCTTTGTTCTTGCCCCATACTAACGAATTTGGGCTAATAGCACAATTGAAACCCTAACCCTAACCCCAACTCAATTCAATTTTGAATACAAATTGCCGGTCAATTGCTTCTGAAATTTACAATGAAGAGTGAAAATAGAAAAAGTGGCACACGGATCGATGATCAATCGAGAACTCAAGCTTAGAAAACTCGTCATCAGGCCTTTAGTTTCAAAGAGGACGATCTTAATGTTGTGCAACGTGTTGAATTCTCTGCTCGAACCACTCCCGTTTTGATTACACGGGCTTCGAACTCCTCACTACCACAAACGACGAGGGGACCTACATCGTCGTCATTGGCACAAACAAATCCAAGTTTCTGGCGAATCTGAGACTCAGCATTGTCTTCCATTCCCAGTCGAGAAACAAAAGAATCGGCGTTGTTGCCCTTCTCATCGTCTCGTGGTGTTGGATTTGCTAATGCAAATTGATCTTTTTCACAACCGGCTTCGCGTGGTGCTGCGGAAGAAGAATTTGAATCTAGTGCTTCTACATCTTCTTATTCTTCTCCACTGTCTCCAATATAATTTGAACTCCCAGTTGCCATCTCGATCGAATATTGTCCACTATGGACTTCAATTTTCTTTTAAAAAATCACGTATGACTTAAATCTATTAAAAAAAATTCCATAGAACAAATCATTAGATAATCACATAAGAGGAACTCAAATAAATACTTTTTTTTTCAATGTCATCACACTCAAGTAATCAATTAAAAAATTATACCACCAAAAAAATTATGATATTTGTGATTTTTTTTTTCTCTCGTAACAAAGATGACCCCTCCTCTCTAAGCATGGGAAGAAAGGTCTTGTTGTGACATGCTACGCCTTATTCATATCCTCTTTGTAAGATCATTCTATGTGCCCATTGAATCGGGGCATTATCAACGGTTGCCCTTTTTTGACCAATGACCGTCGCTTAAGCCTTAGATCTCTAGTTCATCACTGCGGCCGGTTTGTTCTTGTCGGATGTAGCAACAACAAGAGAGAGGGAGGTCAAAAAGGAAGGCACAACATGCTGGTCTTTGCAGGGAGCAAATGTGGATGGATGGTGGCGAGGCTCGGAAGAGGGGAGGGAGAGGGGAGGGTCAACAAATGTTGGAGAAATCTTTCCAGAATATTTTGAAGCTGACAAAACGTTTCTATCAGTCTAGTCTGGATATCTGCAGATCGTCTAGTTTAAAGTCTGAAGACTTTCTGATCACCAGACTCAAGGTTCAAGAATCAATATTCAAGACTCAAGACTCAAGACTCAAAACTATTCTCATTGACAATCTTTCTGATCTAGTGACGAAGGAAATCCAGAGCCGAAGTATATAGTTGAGGATTTAATCCTATTCTCTGGAGAAGATCTTTTTGGCTAGATAAATATAACGGATTCTTTTGTTCGTATCTAGATCAATTGAAGATCCGATGGTCGACGAAGTATTCTTGGAATGTTCTATTCTTGGAAACCAAGATCCTGATTGTATGGGCGAACAGGATTGATGGGCTATCGTCAGGTTCCTTTTATAGCTCGAATGATCTTGATTGATTCCGTCCAACGGGTAGATTGGAGGAATTCCTTTGGTAAGTGCCAACGATATGATGGCATAAAGGAGTATAAAAAGGAAGACGTTCTAGTTGTGAACGTGCATGATCGATAGAGAAATTCCAGAGTCTGAAGCACCTTGATTATTAGTCGATTCATTCTCGAGCAAAATTGTATACACGAGAGAGTGTTCATACTTGGTGATACCTTGAGTGAGTGTGGTAGATCATCTACACCTAGAAATCAAGGAAGATCAACAACGTAACATCTCTTTGTTCATAGTGGAATCCAGCCAATTGGCTGTCGGTGCGAAAGAGTGGACGTAGGCTTGAATCAAGCCGAACCACTATAAACCGCGTGTTCAATTCTCTCTTTCCTTTACTTAGTCTTGCGTTGATTATTACTTGTTGCGAATTCTTCAACTATCTAAAGTATTGCGCAATTATAAAGAAATTTTTAAGAAAAACCTTTTATATACCTATTCACCCCCCTCTAGGTACTCGTACTAGCTATATCAACAAGCACACCTCTATCTGTTCAAAAAAAAAAAAAAAAAAAACAAACACACCTCTAAAAACGAAGAAACTAAAACAGTTATATGTCAACGTGGAGACCTATCTTTGTTAATTTCAATCATCAGGTTTTTTGGGGTTCTTTCTTTGCTTTGCATCCTAATTGAATTTCGCTCGTGCAAGTTGACAACCCATTCCTTATTCGGACTTATAATAACGCCTCAATCGAGCGTCCCGCAACCTGGGCCGGACGTTCTCTGCAATTCAATTTGGGCTGAGGTTTGCTCAGTGGACTGAAGATTAAGACATATCTTAACATTCGTATTAACATGTGATGCACGGGCTCGTGTCATCAATGGCACGAAACTAAACGAAACGCTTCAGTTTATGTGGAGCAAAAGCGATTTCAAGCGCCATAGATCAGATCGAGGCAACTTCTTGTGCTTCAGAAACTGTTCAGACATGAACTAACGAAATCTGCAGGCATTGGACGCTGAAGACTGTATTTCATGACAGCAGATTGAACGAAGAGATTTTCTAGAGCAAATCAATCGCATCATTTATCTGAATAGCTACACAGTATTTTTTTTTTTTCTACATCTTTCTTCGAAGAAAAAAAAAAAATACAGCAAAAATATGTTTTGGGTATAGCACTTGGGGCGTCATGGACAGTGAAGTAAACAATGACTACTTACAGCAAACTTCCATTTTCCTCTTCCTGCATCACTTCAGCTCGACCTCTCTCTAAAAGGCGTTATCATGATGACTAGCCCGGGATAGACATCATCGGGGTCGTATATATGCGGATTGTTCTCCAGAATGAAAGGATCCTCGCATTTCGCGCTGATGGTTTGCAGCGTTTCACCTTCCCGAACCACGTAGATTTCGTCGCACGGCATGTCGCCATTGATTATGTTTGCGTTGGCAAGAGTCTCCTCGCCGACAACGAACTCACTGTTGCTCGTCTGGGAGTAACCCAAGAGGAGCGCTAACGCAACGAGTAGAGCCAAACAGCAGCTGCATTTCCTCTTGGCCATGGCTATTTTGAATGGAAATGCTGCAGCAGAAGGATTGAGATTGTTTAGTATCAGCTTAATTGTTAAAGCTGTACCTTGAAGAGAGGATTTGAGGTTTCTTGAAAGTATGGTTCTAGTTCTGCTCATTTATCTTTACTATAAATAAGGTACGATGTTCTTTTCTTTTTGGTGTTGTTGGAGAGGGAGTTGGAACGGTTCTTTCAGCGTAGTAGGTAATCTTAGCATCACGACTTTTATTTTGGTCTCTATCAGTGGAGAAACCAAATCAGCAACCATCGTCAGATAAATTATTTGCACAAATAATAGTCTCTAAAGAAATTTTCTAAGTGGATAAATGTTTGATTAAAATATGACGGATTTCTTTTTTTAAAGATTAAGAAAAAGATGTGATAGACATGTGCGTATTTCACCATCTCCCAATAAGAATAAATTTGAGGACCACACTGTATCTTGTGGGCAATTTTAAATGATACGTGCGGACTTGAGTGAGTATGGAGAATTACTCGTCTCATTGGTGAGAAATGTAGGTTGTGTAGGAAAAAGTTACACGGACTATTCATCTAAAGTTTATCTTTTTACTAAATCATATGGCAAGATTTATTGATCAATTTATAAAACAAGTGTGACCTGCCTATGAATGTTTGGCTTGCTAAACATCCAATGTGAAGGTGTCGTACCTTTCAGTAATTAAATTTGAGTGACAACTCGCAAGCATATGGTATGAATCTAATGCGTGCACTAAATATGCATTTGTTTTGCGAAAAATAATTAATTTAAAAATATTTTATAAAAAAGTTAAGTTGTATTTTTTACAAAAATAATAATTTTTTTTTTTCATTTTTCACAAAAAATGTTTAGACATGATAAAAATATATTTTTTTGACTAATTATTTCAAGCGATATAAGTGGTCATTTTTAGGAAAATATTTTCCAAATAATTTATTTTGTGCAAAACAAAAGTACCCTAAACCAAATCCAAGACTTTAGTACAAGACCCATGTGAGATCCACATTCATGCAGTAAGTTCTCACTTGAACGATGGTCTGACAGTCACGGTGAAATTGGTAAAAAAATGTGATGGTGAATCTACTAAAAAAAATGTTACTCAATCTTATGAAGGAATGTCATAGTGATTTTGGTGCCCGAGAGACACTCGCGCGTGGACGGGGTCAAACAAACTTGAGCACGCATGAACAATTCTGGGATCAGGTAAGATTCATTCCTCTTTGAATGCACGAAGCCTCTTTTGTATTATTCAACTTGACTGTAGTTGCTCGAAAATGATGTATACCTTGCGCAAACCATCAAGAAAAGAAAATACGCAGTAATCAGTCAAATGATCATGTCAATACCAAAATGAAAATGCATGTCGCACCTGTGATTCTTGGAACAGCAAAATCATCTTGTCAAAGGTCGACTTCATCAATTCCCCCTCAGACTTTAGTGGATGGTAACACTTCTGAACCCTTCGACTTGGTCTTTGTGTATTTTGTGAGGCGTTGAACCTTAATTTGACTAAGCAAAGAGGGGCAAGTAGGCTTGATTATTACTTCTGTGACTCGAGCCAATAACCCAAGTAAATGGTACGAGGTTAATTTTCAAATAGCAAGATGGTCTTTTTAGTTAGAGCATACAATGTTTGTTATGGTGACAGTAATACTATAGAATATATGGCCATAGATAAGTGATACATAGTTTACGATATTGTCTATTTTGAGATTACTGATAGTAACAAATCACATGATTAATGGAAAGCTTTCAAATGCGTAATTCACTTTATCATATGTAAAACTCGGAATTCTAATCATTTCATTGTGAAAACTCAAGGTGTCTTCATCTGTCCTAAGAAAAAAGGGAGAAAGAGGAAAACTGAAGAAAAGGTCACAGAATATCCGTGGATGATGACATCTCTTGGCCACATTGCCACATCAGAAAGGTATACGACTTGCCACCATTCTCCTCATTTTTTCTTGAACGACCCGCATTGATACATCAGCATTAATATTAAAGTCCGCAATGTCGGGTGCAAGTTCAAGTTCAACCCGTTGAGAAGCTTATTCCTACAACCACTTTTTTATAAATTAACTCGATGTCGAGCATGCAACCGCTGCTTTTGTCTATTGTAAAGGATTAGAGCCATATAGTACACTTTAATCTTCAATTTTGGAAGTTATTCTCCAACTCTGGCCCCAAGTGAAATCCACTTAGGACAGGTGGACGTTTTCAGCAAATCTGAGCCGCTTATCTAATTTCAAGTGAGCTTGCATAGTGAAGAGAGAGAACTCTTTTGTGCATGCTATCGGTCAGCTTTAACAGGCCACGGGAAATTTCAATCATAGCTCTCCCCACCATTCGACAAGACTTGCATGAACCTAATCCATCGCAATCATTAATAATGTGGATCGCACGTGAATCTCACATGTGAAGCCAAATAATCAACGGTCAAGAGGAACCTATAACAATAGACACAACTCCAGAATAGTTTTTTCCCTATTACCATCACCGAGATAGAGACAAAAAATAAAAATATGAAACAAAATAATGCACGTGTATATAATTGGTAGTCCGCTGTAATCATTGATGAAAGACCAAACGAATCGTTGTTACACATAACCTTCCTGTCTGTTGTTTTCCTTCCTCTCGATCTGAAGCGCTCAAGAACTAATTACAGATGACAAAATTAAGCTCAAACCTTCCTTGGCCTCTCTTCCCTCTGTTAAAAATAGCTTTCTAGCCCCAATTTGAATTATGGGACTGCTCAAGTCTTTGCAGGAGAGTATAATGTCGAAAACTACATTCAGATAGGAGGTCAAGTGTCTTTGTCATGCCTCCTCTGTGGTCCACAAGCAGCTCGAATCACTCAGAGGTAAGACCAGCCTTTTCGGGGGCTCCTTTGCTACATGACTTCTAAATGGAGAGAGAGCTCCCATCGAGATGCAACCTTCTTGTTCAACCTCATCTCGAATTTGATAAACTTTTTTTTTTCCTATCACAGATCGATCAGCAAGCGATGGTTAGTTCACCACCATATGCTGAAGCAGAAAGGAAAAGAAAAGAAAGAAACTACACATTTGAAAGGAAGAGCAATCACAGTAGATATGACACTTAACCCTAGAACGAGAAAATAAACATATAGAAAACTACAGCATTTAATGAGCAAAGCTGACGGGATTATATTTAACATCCTAAATCTCAAAAGCTGCCGTTCCAATGCCATCTGCCAGTTCAGACACCCAGACGAACAGGGGAGACAAATATTGTCCTTGGATCCAGCCATTCAGAGGCCAAATTACATTAACATCAGATGCACTAGCCCATTTGTTGTACAGAGAATCATACCGCATTCCATCCTGGAGGGCACAATAGCTAATACCAAATAATCCAGGACATCTTCCCCCACCCACTCCACCCTCTTCACTCCCTTAGAATTCCTAGAACACCCCAGAAGCATCCAAGCATAGCCCTTCGCATCAGCAAGGCAACCAAAATGTACCAAAATGTTCCTTTGCATCATGGCATCACAAACAGCTTTGCATGTGTGCGGCATTAAAATGATGTGGCAGTTTAATCTAGCACTTTCACATATTTGCCCAGACCTATCAGCATAAGTACAAAAAAGAAAAAAGATGTACTCATCTATTTAATGCCCGACATACCTAATCAACCAAATAGATGTCTGAACACCAGGCTACCAGCATTGCTGGTAAACACCTATCAAGCTTCAAGTACTTTTAGCTCTTCAAGTTTGGGGAACCCAAAACATTAGCAGCTGCCTTCGCCAGAGTGCCCTTGGCACTACTAGCCACTTGCCCTGGAGCATTCCTTGCATTAACCACTTCACTTACTGCAGCTGACTTCTTTATCTGCAAGCATGCATTTACAAAGGGAAAGGAATTCAACAAAATGTCATAGCAAATGATTAAATGGATAATTCACGTAGAAAGAGCTATTATTTTAGTGACTATGAATGGCAATCCGATAACTGACGTGGATAAGAGGGACATGTAATTACAAATATCTAGGAGAAAGTGCTTAATTTGATAATATTCAAAACAAGGTTTGAGACTTAAGCAAAAAGGTCCTAACTATGTGCTTGTAAATTTCCATTATTCAAACCAGACAAGCTTGGCCAAGTATCTGAATAAGTCATAGAATTACAAACCAGAATACAAAACACTATCCAATCGAAAAAGCTTTTTTAAGGGTACTAATTGCAAAATAATCTTTTAACAATTACCAAAAAAAAAAAAAAAAAAAAAAAAAAAAAAAGAACCAATGTACATCAAATATAGCATTTTTAATTGTAAATTGTCAGCATTAACCATATTGGGACATATTAAATAACCTTTAATACAATAGAATGGAACATGTTAGCTTTCCCAAAAGTTCTCACAAGACAGATCTCCTTCCAAAATTTGAGGTATTTTTTCCTCCTTTTTTGTTCCCCAAACGTGAGACAACCATGAGTATATGAGTAATTAAAGAGGGCTAATTCCAAATAAAAGCACCAACTTTACCTTGAAAGACAATTCTAGCCCAAACTTTTATTTTTGTCTCAATAAAAAATCACTAACTTTACTCAAGTCCTAAATCTAGCCCCTGTTAAAAGCACTTTGACAGGGCACAAATTTAGAATCTCCACTGTATTTGCCAGCAAAATCAATTTATTAGTGTCCATCACTAAAGCCCAATATATTAAATGAGAACAATTGATTAACGTCCATTCCACGTAGGCTTCGAAGTTTCATGGGGAGGACTAGTTTCAGAAAAAGGATTCTGGTTGTGAGCTCAGCGGATTTCAACCATGCATCTCTCGATGGGTGGTAGTCCACAACTTCAAATTACAATGACACGACCAAAGGCTGGCTGGAAAGATTCAATTTGGAAATCTTTTCGACGTGCCGGTGATGTGAAGGAGACTGAACAGATTCACCGTTATTCTTCAAGTTGTGAAGAAGACAATGAATGGTGCTTTAAATCCAGCTAGCAAGTGATGTGGATTAATTGCTAAGGTGATATAGTCACATGTTGGACAAGTAATGATTCCAAGTCAACAAGGCCAGATTTGAGATTTAAATGAAAGTTGATGATTTTTTATGAGTAAAAAACAAGTTTGGTACGAAATTGTCATTTGACATAACGTTGGTGCTTTTTTTTTTTTTTTTTTTTTTGAAATTAGCCCAATTAAAGATGAAAAAGCTAGTATTTTTGTCCTCATATCATGATATGAATACAAAATGTCAGATTCAAAAGATTGTGCACATCACACGTCACCAACTGCGTTTATGCAGGTTCAACACGTTATGTCTAGGCAAACAATTTTGCCAAATGAAGATTTAGTCAACAGATTGAACAGGCCTGAAATTTTTCCATAAGTTGATCAAGCTAAGAATCAACAGTTTCATAGTAACAACTTTACATACTATCAATTTATAACAAGTATACAGGATTATGATATTGAAGGAATGAAATCTCAGGACCAAAACTTACCACTGCAAGCCGCTCCTTATGTATATCATTTGTCACCTGAAAATCAGCAAAATAGATAGACAATCAGGAAAATATCAGACCAAAGTTTCCCATACGCATGGCACCAAAAAAATGAATGCTGATCATTTCATGCTGCTCATAAACATGGTAAACTATATGATAAGAGCATTACCGGTTTCCGGTAGCTCTTGACCTCATCTGCACTGAAACCAGGGAGTGCTATATTCCAATTCCTTTCTGTTGGAAGGAATAGAAAAATTAGAAAATTATCCAGTTACAATTGAAAATTCTCAAAAGTAACTTGCAGAAACTTTTCCATCCAAACAGACCAAGATGTAGTAGTATGTCTTTAGCTTCCAATGAGGTAGATTTGCGATGCTTGGCTAAAGAGCAGCCAAAGGCAGTGATCTGCTCAAAAGAAGAGATGCACATCTATTATAACTACAATAAAATAGAGGCATGGAAAATCTAAAGAAGAGTAATTACCACTTGGGCATCCTTATCCATGCTAAATATTTATCATGCCAATGTAGAAAATCAGAAAAAAAAAAAAAAAAAAAAAAAAAAAAATATCATGTGGATAAATGAATGTGAAGAATAACTTCTCAGAACTGGCTTCTGTGAGAGAGGACATGGAAGACAATAAAATCTGCTCCAAACTTCAAATAACTGGTCCAAAAATATTATTTAGGTTTCCATCAGCAGGCCCACAATCAGATAAATACCAGATAATTAAAGGCCCCAGAGACATGGAGTCATGCATGTGCCATCTGATAGACTGTGTCTAGAATGAGAAAATCTAATCATTCCATACATTGTCCCCTCATCTCATGTATGCTTTTCACTAAATAGATGTCCTTGCAGCACACATAATTGTTCTTCACAAACAACAAGCCTATGACAGATTGACAAATAATGGCTTGAAACAGGCGAGTAAGAAGAAGACATGAGGGATTCAATTACTTACAGACTCAACAAATTCTTCTGCAATGTCCACAAGAATATCCTCCACTTCAGGATCCAACTTCTCTGATGGATCAATCTTTAAAATTGAACAACTGTTAATACTTAACGAAAGCATAACTGGAACTTTAAAATCAAATTCAAAAGAGGAAATGGTTTAAGCTACCACGAGGTACTAAAATATATTCCAAGAGAAGGCAAGAATTAATGGCGTCTAAGGAACAGTATGTCTTCCTAATACAGCATACCAGACAGGAGGTTCAAGAAGAATTATAATGCAGCAAAAAGTTCTAACATTGTAGAATCACGTCCACTTTAAAGTTAAAGCCCATGTACCAATGCCTTATTTTCTACATTATCTTGTCAGTCACCTTCAGGTTCCTACAGCTCTACAGAATTTCTAGTTCATACGTCAGAGCCACTAAGAACTCAAAATGGTTTGCAAGCACTTTCAAAGGTCCTAAGTAATACTAAAGGTGGATCAAGGAATACATAATAAAAGAAATGAACTTTACCTGGTTTACTAGTTCATGGATGCTTCTTTTACTAAGAATCCTGTTGCAAGATTCATCACTTCCTGAACCAGCTATTTTCCCATTCATGGGTGCAGTGATAGGTTGTGCTTGCATTGTTGTGAGAGAGGATGGTTTTTGTGCACCTGAACCTTGAATTCTTGAAATCTGTTGATGTGGTAAAGATTGGGGGGCCCTTGATGGTGGAAATTGCTGGCCATGTTGCTCCTGCGACTGATTTGATTGTGCAGGTTGGGATGGGCCAGGTGTCGTGTACTGTTGCTGTGAAGCCGTAGATAAGGGTGGATGGTGTTGCTGAGACATAAGTGTTCGTTGCTGCAAGGACTGGGGGTTCATCTGTGGTCTATAAGAAGGGGATGGTAAAGGAGGTTTTCCTTGAGAAGGAGATGACAACCATGGTTGATTGGGTGACTGCATGCCTTGTGATGTACTTGATGAATGCGAAATTGGAGAGACAACTGCTGAGCCTCTCAATAGGCCATGTCCCTGTACACTCTGGACAGATAAGAAGAAGAACATAAATTAAAGAACTCAAGAAGATGCTACCTAAACTTGAAAACATAACCATCATGAAGTGTAGTAGAAACCAATTATGCTCAAGTTAACAAACCAAAGTTGGACAGAGCCTATTGGTTAGACAGAATATAAAATGATAAAGTTGTGCGGAAGGAAGCTAGCACAATATAACAGGCAATGGAACTAAGAATAGAATGTAGATAAACAAGAATCACGCAAATAACAGGTGGTATTATGTAAGTAACACATCAACATTTTCAACTCAGCAAGAACATAGCAAGGTTTAATACATTATCATTACAGGTGAAAGCCTAGATCAATGCTAACAGACATAGGCTTGTATTGCACATTGATATATGAACAACAGATGATTTACAATTTGACACTCAAAACTACTTAGTGATAATATCTATTGCCGGTGACAACTTAATTGGAGAGATACACATCAATGGTCAGTATTGGCATAGAACAGGCATAAAGGACAATTACACGGACACAGTGGTTAGTCCACTTCAGTAAGAGCAGCCACAGCCTGCCATCTTTATTGGCTTCACAGCAAACACAAAAAGGGAAACTGGCTAAATGTTTTGGGATAGATGCCAGGACTCGGGACTCTCTACTGGGTGTTACTAAAGTTGTGTTAGGGAGTATTGTATTCTTGTGGGGCATTACGAAAGATATTGTCAATAAATAAAAATACATCAGTACGTCTTGCTCATTAACATCTTGGAAATATTCATAGTTAAGGCAGTCAAACCAACTCTCATACGAGCTTTGAGGGTTCATTCATCTGACCATAGACTAGAACCACTTTAAATTCTGCAATATTTTGTTCATTAATTACTCCAGATTCTTTCATTTTCATGTAAAGATCATTCCCTTCACAAGTACGTTCACCTACTCCTCCAAATACGGACCCCCCCCCCCATAAGCTTTAGTAAACACAAGCTGCACTAGGGAGTATAGTATTCATGTGGGGCATTGTCTATCTAAGAACATAGGCAAATTCCATCAGGAAAAAAAGTTGCTACCTTAAGTTCTTAATGAAATTCGACCAAAAAAAAAAAAACCAAAAGTTCTTAATGAACACAGGGCAACGACATTATCCCACTGACTAAGCCAGGTGCCCTGAAACAAGGTGGATTGCTCTTGGCAAGCAACTTAAAAGTTTTTACAAAACCAACTCCAGTGAGAAAACAGGGTACCACAGGGCATTTGAATGTTTGCAACCATCATATCAAAATCACGCTGTGGCAACTATAACCGCCAGATCAAATGACTGCACTAGAACTGCAAACTACTGTTGCCGAACTCTGACCCGAGTACCCATGACTGCTCCTCTCCGCCTCTGGTTGAATTTCAAATATAATTCTGGTATTATTAGACTTGACTCCTGACAAACTAAGAAGAGAGCAATACAGATTTCACGCCTCATAAGCAAATCAAAGAAACTAACTCTCCATACATGTCAATGCATCAACAAACGACACACGAAGCAAAGCAAAGATGCGGCAAGGTTATTCCGAGTCACCACTGAGCACAGACTTGAGAAGAAGGTGGGGGCTGATTAGCTGGGGAAGGTGGAGGTCTAACAGATGACTGCAGTGGTCTCTGCTGGTGAATGCCGCCCGGCCTCATCTGGGAGCCCGAACCGATTGATCCCATCCCCGTGGGTGTGGCCGGACGCACCTGGATTATTCCAAACATGCGTGAAATCCCCGAAAATCAACAACAACGATTCAGTTCACGGCAAACACCCCGAAACTTCACCACTTTTTTTTTAATTAACAAAGGAGTACACAAAACAGCAAATTACTCAGAAACACACCTGAGAAGCGCTGGCATTAGGGATTGAATCGGGCACATTAGCCGAACCTCGACCCAAGCCACCAAAATGTTGCCCTAACGGAGACGAGAACGAAGCCGCCTGCGGAGGAGGGCCCGTGTGGTGCGCCGGCATACCGATGGCAATACCTCCTCGCTGAGGAGGCCCCGCAGCTGCCGGTGCTGCCGGTGAAGAAGAGGAGGAGAAATGCGTCAGGCTGGACGGAGGCTGCTGCCAAGGCCTTGTTAAAACGGGAGGCTTGGGCTGTGCAGGGCTCGGAAGAGGCTGAGAGGCTTGCGGCTGTGAAGACGGCGCCGGTGCGGACTGTTGGAGTGGCGTAGCCGGTGGAATCGAGGGTTTGGGGGTTGGATTAGGGTTTTGGGACGCGGGAATTGATTCGGTGGTAGCAGAGGAAGTCGCCGCGGGCGCCGGAGGTGGGAGCGAATTGGAGGAAGGCTGCGGCTGCTGCTGCGGCTGCGGCTGCGGCTGCGGCTGCGGTGGGGGTAGGCTCTCCGCCGAAGTCGGCGGCGGCAGCGGCGGTAGGGGAGCCGTGCCGGTGCCGGTGCCGGTGCCGGTGGCGGCGGTGGTCGGAGGCTGCTGCTCCATGACAATTGGGTTGCTGCGTGGGCGTGGCTAGTCGAGAGTTGGAACCATTAAAATAGTGCTTCGGGTCAAAAGTGATTTCGCATCCGATTGGTCTCCGGTTTAACTGGGAAAATATGAATATCCAAAAAATGGGAGCGAATAATTCTTTTCTAACTTGATTTTTATTTTTACAATTTAAATTCTTTTAAATTTTGTGTTGTGCAATCTAAGTCCTCAGATTTTTCTATTTCTACAATTGAATTTGATTAACCAATCTCACTACAACATCTAATTAATCAGTTAAACTATGTTGTTAATGTGACAAAAAAGGGGCAAATGATGCTAATATAGCATCATTTAGAGAAATGACAAAAAAAGAAAAAGAAAAATCAAATTTGATCAAATGGATTATACCGTAAAAACAAAGCAATTGATTGCTCAAAATGAAATCTAGATGATAAATTGCATAAATAAATAAAAAATTACTTGATTACACAAAATAATAATTATTCTCTCAGTCTCTTCGGTGGCCCCTTTCACATCCACTTACCCTGAGAAAATATTGCATAGGCCCACCCCTCTTGACCCATTCAATGAATGACACATGGTGCCACATTCACGTGTCATTTTGGGTCTCCATTTTTCTTGCCCTTTACTAAAGCATTTATGCACTCTCTTTATTAATTGTACTCACTCTTTTGTGTCCTCTCCCTCCCTCCCTCCTTTTTCTTTTAATCAAAATTCTCCCAACACATCTCACCCCCCTCTCCCCTTTGTCTCGCAAGTCATACTTCCTCAAGTGTAAGAAACCAGAAGCTTTTACCAAGTATAAGCAATTGAAAGCTTTGTGATCCTATTAACAAATGAGGATCATTTTGCAAATCAATTCAAGATCTATGTTGTAGGTCTTTCTTTCATTAATGACTGGCGCAGCTCTTGAGGAGTCCATGCAAGTGGGCATGCGAGCAAGAGAGGGAGAAATAGAAATAATGGCTCTAATTGATGATCAGACAATCAAAATCGAAGATGTTTAGGTGGAGGGATTATGGAGGGGCAAAGGATTGTAGCAACGAATGGTGATGATGGTTCACTTTTGCATGAGAGATAGAGAGAGAGAGAGAGAGAGAGAGAGAGAGAAGACTAGAAGAGAGAGTGTAATCAATGAAAAGAGAGACAATGCAAATATTTCAGTAAAGGAAAAGAAAAAGTGAGATACAAAACAACATATGGTGATAATTAAGGATGCGTATGATAGAGTTTTTATTTTCAAAAATAGTTTATGTTCAATTTTTTTTTCGAAAACATTTTATGGGAAAAAGAGCACATTTGTTAACTGCACAAAAATTATATTCCCATAATAGAAAAAGAATAGATTCACGTTTTGTATGACCAAAAAAATTTCTATTTCCAAAAAAATTTATTCCCAATATTTTCATTTAATTTATAAAATGTTGTTATAGTTGATGATATAAAGTTTTTGAGAGAGGAAAGTGGAATTTGAATTATAAACTCGTGCTTTTTATTTTTTATTTTTTTTAAATGCCATCATTGGCTAATTATTAGAGAGTGGCATGACCTAATAAATATAATGATATGGAATTAGATGCCCTTAATGAGATCAATATAAATGTTGCCAAGTACTTATAAATTACATATAAAAGTAAAAAAATATAAAGTCATGGAATCTTAAGCATATTGTGATGCCTTACCATTTTATTTGCAATATTTTTCCTAAGTGTGTTTATCTTAATTGCTTTCTCATGTAATTTATCATTTGCAACCTTCACTTGTCTAGGTCCAATTGGGTACTTTGGATCTCTATATAGAGAAAAGTTTTTATCCATCCAGTTTTGATTACAAATGTAGTTATGAAGAGCACAACATTTAACTATAATAAGTGCTTGCTTCCGAATTGTAAATGGAGGTATATGCCTCAAAATGGAAAAAAAAAACGATTCTTTAATACATCAAATAACTTGTCAATAACATTCCTTAGTAAAGAGTGCTTATGGTTAAACAATTTTCTTACTGTCCTTTAGTCACCTCTCTCTACCTTTATAATTATTTAAATGATATTCTCCACCTTTAAACGGAGTTAAAAATGCTAGGAGTACTGCATAACCAAAAATCTACCATGCAATATTTGCCTATAATATACAACTGCAACACAATCATAAATTAAAAAAAAAAATTATCCTTTATAGACAAAGCAAATATTAGGTGATGGTTGAGGAAATTGCAATTAATGAGTCTTAAGTTTTGTTGAGAGCACTCGACAATCGCTGGCAAATTCTTCCCAACTAGAATACAATAAAGTAAATTTCATATCAAACGATCAAACACACAATACATTCTAGGCAGCAATCCATTTCTTGCCTCTAAATGGAATATGCTTCGACATAGGCACAAAAGCATTAATGGGGGTGCCATCAATATCACCTATATAGTCTTGTGATTTTATGAAACTTTTTTTTTATAGAATATTATCAACTACATGTATTTGATGATATAAAATCTATATGAAAATTATACCGTGAAGTAGTGTTTATGGTTATGATTCATAAGAATCTCATTTGGAATAACATCAAAGGAATGTGACTTAATAACCTCTTTTATCAATTTAAGAACTGCTTTCAACACTATAGTGAAATATTTGATAAGAAGATCTCAACTTGTTCATCTATCCTAACATATCTACTATTTTTTAACTAACCTCTTGCCCTTATTAAATCATGTTGTTTAGAGAAACATGTCTCTATTTTGAAGGTTTCATATATTCTATTTAAATATTTATAAACAACCTCCCTTATCCATTTGACTCTTGACAATTTATTGTCCTTAATAAGTTCTCTCATTTGCAAAGACCTTTATATCGTGATATTGCACAACCATGCTATCATTATGTCAATATCAAACTCATCTAAGTGTTGTTCAACTGGTGCCATCTATCCATTAGACACACTACTTGATTCCATTTCCATAGTATCTATACCATCATACAAATGTAAGAACATTAATATAGATATCTAAAAAAAAAATAATAACAACCAATAATATATATTGTAGAGTGAAAACAAATCAAATATAAAAATCCAAAGCAATTCAATGTACTAATGCCACTATACAAGAATGAATATAAGAGTCAATAATATAAGTCATAAAGTAATGAAACCAAATACAAAAATCTCACACAATTCACAGTACATTTCACAATCTACTAAAGACATTAGATAAGTCCATCTCTCCTTTCAGTTGAGACTTTGATGAAAGCCTCTCCCTATGTAATAGTGACGTATGTTCATTTTCACTACTTTATTGTAAAGATTCTACTCCAATTCAAGCATTCAACTAGGATATCAATCACAACAGATATAGAGAATAGGTCTACAAGTGGTGATGTTATGAGGAGGCAAAGCCACTCACAGATTAACTTGTTTTAAATTTGATGATCTTTTGTAAGGCTTTGTAGATGTTAGCAACATCATACAAGTTAATCTTTCTTCTCCCTTTCGTATTTGGAGTCCTATTCAACTTGTGCATATCATCTTGTCATGAATTGGACTCATTGTATTGTTAACTGTAAATATTTCCTCATCAATGTAGTGTACACTAAAGTCCACTATATCACCATCTGCATCATCACCAACATTGACATCTTTCTCCGATAAAGACAAATCTTCTGCATTTCTTGCTGCATACTTCCTAATATCATATATATCAACAAAAACAATATGTAACTCAAGATACTAAGCAATCCATCTTTCATGAATTTTGCTCACTCATTATTATTTTGTAATTTTCACAATGATAGCATACTTAGCAACATAATCAAACATACTAAAACTTACATATATAATGATCTCAAAATGACCAAAAATTAAATGATACATTGATGTGAGGTTCCCATTAAATGATACATTGATGTGAGGTTCTCATATACTTGGATTATCAATAACAACTGTTTTGTTAACATTATCCAGCCAAATTCGGATTGTGAAAGAAGTTTCGTAAAGCTATCACATTATTTTTTTAGTTTGTTTGCCTTGTTTCTCAACTATCCTTAGTTATATTAAAGTTTTGTCCATTTATTGAATTTAACATGTATGTTATTGCATCCCACTTTGTTGTAATTAGAAGATATATGATTTTCCTTTTTAACTTCTTCAACTAACAAACTTATGTATAAAGTGGTTGAAGGCTCAGTTCACTTTGCAATGAATACATCTTTCTAGGATGCCATATAACTTGACCGATTAGGTAGTATATGAGTCATACATTAAATCATAACACAATCACGTAGGAATTATATGCAATTCCACATTAAATCATAACATGGCTATAACAAATGTATATCATAAATAGTTCAAATAGCCAAAAGAACATTACAACATCATATGAAGACTAACTGAAGTTACAGGTAGCAATAGGTGGTTTTGCATAAGGTAGATTCCACTCATTATGCTATCCTCATGAAATTTGTATATAATTGAGATGACTACTGACTACAGAAGATAAACTAAGAGGGACCTAACGAAAATACCCTCTTTAGAAATTAGAAAAAGAATAGCAATTACCCTTGCATTTTGACTATTGATGATAATTTAGCACATGAGTCACCTAACAAATTTTGAAGTCTCAAAGCCTTGTAGAAAGATTATAATTCCTATCAAAATTTAGCTCTACCAAAAACGTTTCTCAATCTTACAATCTACTCTAACTTTCTTGATAATGCAGTTCAGACACTCCCAATAACGACAGCTTAGTTGGAGGATGAATCATAACACTTTACAAGTTCACATCAATTCACAATTCTAAAGCCTAATAACATTCATGAAACATTATGATCATCGGCAATGCATAAAACTCTTCTAATCCACATCGTGAACAACTGAACATGGCGGAAAGATGGGTGGCCAAGAAAATGCTTGCAAAACACATGAACCACCGACCCCAAAATCTTTTCTTATTTTTTTATCCTTTTACCCACTACTTTGATTCCACAAAGGGGGAGAAATCCACAAGGAAATTGCAAGGAAAGAAACACGTGGACCAAATGAAAATGGTGATGGAAGCGAAATGCAAGAAGAAATGGAAGACATTTTCTAAGTTGTGTATCTCTAAGAAGATGAGAGAGATGACGCGAGGACACTTGGCGAAGCTAAAAAATCTAATTTTTTCTTTGAATCCGCAAAGGTGGAACCCATGAGGGAATTGCAAAGAGAAAAGAAATGCGTGGACTAAACGAAACTAATCACATTGAAGATGACCAGCTCAAATTGTAGATTTGCTGTCAAGAAGAATGGGAAGTGAGGGCAAGAGTGGTTTGTACGTTGATGGTGGAAGTGAGGGCACCTCCTAAAACGGCATGAAACAAACTATAACAGGAAGAAATCAAAGGAACGGCAAAATGCAAATGATCTATGACTAACAACCTCGCTCAATCAAGCGAAAAATCAAACCCTAATAAAAAAGGTGGAGGTGAGCAATGAAAAACAAAGCGAGAATCATTAGAAAGAGAGAGAGAGAGAGAGAGCGCCAAAGAGAGAGACGTTTACCGTTTCTTGAGATTGGTTGCAACTACAGAGGAGGAGAAAAGGTGTTGGCGACTCCATCGTCTCCGATGATCGATGTAAGGAGGCGGAGATAGAAACTTCACACAAGAGAGAGAGATGTCTATGAAGAAGTAAAAAGAGATGAGAATTGATTTTGTTTTTATTTTTGTTCCATGAACAATTTTTTTTCTACTTATATTTCAAATTTTTTCTTGGGAACAAAAAATTAATCAAAAGTGTTTTTATTCTATTTTTGTTTCGGGGAAAAAAATATATGTTCTTGGGAACATTACCAAATGTAGCCAAGGCCCCATGATTACATGAAGAGGCTGGCCTATACAATATTCTCTCTTTTGCTTTTTTTTTTTTTTTTTTTTTTGCTCTTTTAGTTTGTACATGCTTTTGGAGTTAAAGCCAATTTTAAATTGAAAAATAAATAAAAAGAAAAGGAAAATAAAGTAGGAAATTCTATGATTACTTATGCAAAAACATGATATCAATCTTGTGTAATCTATAAGCCCTTAAATTAAGAGAATGAATTTTGACCATTCGGATGATATTGGAAAGATAGTAACTTGCAAACATATAAAAAATTATAATTGGTGATAGAATCATCACTATTACTATTAATTAAAACTAAGAGTGCTCATATTACAAACTATAAAGAATTGTTATGGTCAAATGGTGCAAGGCATCAAAAATAGGGGAAAAAAAGCTTACTATAATGTTGATTACTATCATGAACATTGGAAAGCTGAGTTGTACAAGACTTTGAAGTAAATTATTACATTTGAACAATAATTACTGATTGGAACATACTAGGACCTTTGAAACAATTGATGTTACTGAAGATACCGTCATTTATAATAAATTATGGATTCCACTATGCTATTACTTAATTATTTGATGTTAGAAACTTAGAACTATCAAAGTATGATGAGATCAGTTTCTGCGAATATATTCTCCACTTGCCATTTTGTCATGGATCACATTAGAAAGTCTTTGAGGCCTAAAAACCTTATAGTATAGACTAATGGCATCTTCCAAACTGAAAAATAGTTTCCTTTAAATGGCCAAGAAGAGTCATGTCATGGGATAGCAAGTGTCTTAAATTTTATTAATTTTTTCATATGGCTAAAGAACCATCTATAAAGTAAATTACTAGTCATAAGTAAAAACGAGTTACAATGACTATATGTATATTTTGAAATCATAAAGTTAAATTATGAGTTATGTGGTGAACCTAACAATTTTTTCAAATAAATTACGACAAATTACATAATCGGCCCCTTTTTTTACTAGTATTAGAAGCACTCTATCATTAAATCGGAAAGAATACATAAAGGTTTAGGCTCTATTTGTTTCACAAAAAAAATGTGAAATTTCTAGAAAAATGTCCTCCGATAAGTCATTTTTCAAGAAAATGACAATATTTTCTAATTTTTGACTAAGATATGAAATAAACTGGAAAAATATTTTCCTTTATTTAGTAAGGAAAGTCTCATTTGGTTGAAAATTATTGATGTGAATGTCATTGGTCCAACATGGTAAGGGTGTGGACCAGGAATTGCTTGAATTGAGAACCACCAAGATTGAACCAAACCAGATCAACCGGTTTTGGGAGATTCCCAAAGAGGGCGGTTTGGTTCCCGGTTCCCACTTTTGGAACTAGTGGCCGATCGATCCGGTTCCCGATTCCAATGTGGGAATCGGACAGACCGAATCTGACTGATGAATTATATATAATATATATTTTCAAATTTCTTAAGAAAAACCCCAATTCCTCTAAATTTCTCCCATTTTTCATTTTATTTTTGGCCCAAAATAGTAAATTTACCCGTTCCACTAGACCGGTAGGTTAGGTTCCCGGTCTTGGAATTTGGGAACCGGAACTGATCAATCCTACCACATGGCAAGGCTACACTAACATGAACAATTTTTATAATTTTAAAAAATTAAATTTTTAAATGCTTTATTTTTTTTATTTTCTTTTTCTTTCTTCTTTTCCCAATTGTTGGGTTTAGGGCGAGGTCGAACCTCGTCAACCTTGGGCTTTTGTTAATTTTTTTTTTTTGAACAAACATGCTTTTGTTCAATTTATGAATTATCAAATTACAATTTATTAGATTGTCAACTTAATGTAATGAACAAAAGATACATTTAATGTATGATCTCTATCAAATGTGTTTGTTTCTTTTTGAAGAATCTGTTATTTTTGGGTGAATTGCTCATGATTGGTTGACAGCCCATATGTCTCATATATAGGCATATGGGATTTTGAGAGGTGGGAGTAGTTTTTTTTTTTTTTGGCAGCTTTCCACCATCTCATTCACGTTATGGAAAGTTAATGACTTCCCACTATCTCATTCATGTCATAGGAAGTTATGATTTGCTATATATAGGCATATGTTCTCCTTTGCAAAAATGCATAATACAAAACTCATTATATAAAGGATTCCATCGTTACTTTTTAGAAGGCAATTGGCATTTTTGTTGTAGAAAAAAGGATATTTTCCTTGCGACCATATTTAGACCATTGTAGAGTTGTAAATTCATTTGATGATTCAATCTATATTCCTGGGCAACATCTTATTGTTCTACAATTAATAAGTCAATTTTTGACAATTTTGACTATGTAATAAAATATAACATTCCTATCATAGCATTGTTGGTTGTTTTCTAGCATTGTTATTGTTTGGGCATGATTAAAATTCGTATTTAAACTTGCTATGAGTGTTAAATATGGAATACATGGTTTTTAAATGCTTGAATAGTTTTAATGACAAGTGTTTACACCCTTAAATTTATGGTTTGAAATTATATAAATTAGTAGCCCATAAGGCCTTGTGTGGTTAAGCATTTGGAAGACTTTTGGAAGATGCAATTGCATCTCCAAGGCTCTCCAAATACCTTTAGGGGAATATAGGGTTTGAGATGCATTGAGAAATAGCATTTTTGAAATGATATTTCCCAAGTTTAGTGGAAAATATGTCAATTGCTAATCCCACCCTCGTTTGTTACATGCAATTCCATTTTTGCCATCTTATAAATAGAAAACCCTAAAAATGCTCCTCTTCTTCACTCACCTTTCTCGTGCCTCACAACTCCCATTTTTTTGTGCTTTCTTCGCTCACCTTTGTCATTCCTCACTATTGACTTCCCCTCTTTCATACCTCAAGCTATGTTCCCTCACACCCATTGCTCTTAAGCTCTCTTTCTCATGCTGTGTTCCTTCATATCTGCCACCCTCAAGCTCTCTTCATCATGCCGACTCTCATGCTCGCCCTCTCCAAGTAAGATTTCTCTATTCGTGTTGAGATTTTTGTAGAAATTTGTGTCAATAATTGCATATCTCACTTATTTTTTAGCTACATTAGCAATCTTTGTTTGTGATTTAGCGATGTCACTTTGAATAACCCTATCTTGTGCCATAGTGTCATGCTTTACCAATGCCTATGTGTTGTTGGATTCATGAAATCGTTGGCAACCCAAGTATCATGCTTGACAATTCACAACCCGAGTCACTTGCATTAGAGCATCACCTGTTCTCTAGCTTTATTCCTAAGTCATACGAGAAGAATTGTTCATACCAAAATCGAGATATTTCTCTATCTAGCAATGGTCATGCATTAGAAACCTAAGTACATACTGGGAAAAATCTCTAAGTCTATTTGAAAATAAATTCTTGCTTTGCATAGACATTAAAAGCACCTAGCGTTTTTATGTGAACGTTGAGAAATTACAACAGTTGCCTCATGCTTGATAGTTCTACTAAACTTGAACTAGCCCTTGTCTTAGAGGGCATATAATATTCATAACATTTGTATAACCTCTATAAGTTGTGTTTAGAAGCAAACTCATGAGTGAAAAAATCTTTCAACCATGGGAATTTGATGCACTAGCGCATGAGATGTTTGATGATTAGATAACCAATACATGAGTTGGACTCTACCTTATTTGATGTTCATATAATTAGTCTCAAGCATATACAAAAAATGAGCCTATACTATTGTTTTTTTTTTCTAGGCTTTTGTTTAATACATTGATACATATACATATATATTATTGTTGGGAAAATCTCTATGTTGTTTTGAAAATGATAAAGACAATCAAAAGCTATTAATGTGTGTATTGGTTGAATAGTACCATTTGATATATACACAGGCTAAGATGCAAGTATTATCATAAACAACATTAAGAGATTTTGATATGAGAAGTTCTTTGTTACTGTCAAGGTTGCTTTGTCAATATTTAATGTGAACAAGATATTATGCATTGACAATGTCTATATGCTGAAAGGATCTTTAGATAAGGTGAACATTTGGAAGGATCTTAATTTAGGTTGAATAAGTTGATAAGAACGGGATGTTTGCGATAGCTTGGAGGAGGTACAAAGATCAAGTGAATAGTTGGAAAGACCTAATGAAGTGAACAAGCCTAAAAGAAGGACATTCGATAAAGCTTGGAAGGGCTATGAAGATGAATAGCTTGGTGGAGTTGAAATAGCCAATATACTTGGAAGGACTAGAATGATTAGCATCTTTATCAAGTGTAACAAATTGTTATCCGAGCTACAAATTATTGACAAAGAGCAACTGCCAATTTTAGATGACGTGGAAGATTGTGACAATACTGGTGATCCTTGTGAGTTAGTGAAGATGAAGAACCAGTATATGTATGTGGTGTCCTTTGAGATCTTTGGGAGTTGACTCGGTCAAATCAATGAAAACGAGGAATTGGCGAGGATGTTGATGTCTTTCAAAATATTTGGAAATTGATATGGTTAATCATCGAAGATGAGGAGTCAACATGAATGTTGATGTCCTTCAAAGTCTTTGTATGTTGAAGAAACTAATAGGATCATTGGATAATTGATCATGAATCATTTTACACAATGTGTTAGTGGACAACATCAACGGATCAGTAAAGATTTGCATGTCTTAATATTAAGTCCTAAAAAGTATTAGTCACTTTACCACCTACCTAGAAGATTAAAGAGAAGAAAATAGCTATTACAAAGGTTTGGAATTGCAGAAAGATTACTAGAGTTGATAAGGAGCAATTTTGGCATTAATGAGTAAGCCTAACAAAGTACACTAACACTATTAGGGAAATTGCCATTGTTAGAGAGACATTGCCGATGTCAAAGAGCCATTTTAACAATCTTAAGCAATGGTCTACCGTTGGCAATGATAGACACAATAGCTACTTGAAGATTTCGATGAGTAACGATCATATGAGGTTGGATGGCTATATATTGAGTCCAAGAGAAGTAATTGGGTTGGGTAAAAACAAACAACATGTGTCTTAGGCTTTAAGTCTTTTTCTTTGCTCTATTTTTGTTGTTAGCTATTGTGTATTTCTAATATCAATGTATTGGTGATGCTACTATTTATAATCAGTGATAAAAGTAAGTTTACAAGTGTAATAGTAATATGCGAGTAATGATAGTGTGATTTACTAAAAATGCAATACTTGTTAATTATTGCTTGTTTTGAAGATTACTAGTGGATTCTAACCTAATTGTGACTGTTAGTGTTAAGAGTGAATGTAGACTTGAAAATAAAGCGGAACCATTATATATTTGTTTGCAAATTTTCTATCTTTTAAATATTTGCATTACTTGACCTTTATTATCACCATTTGTTAAACATCAATACACACACTTGATTTCTACAATATGTTTCCGCAAATATTTGAAATTGAATTTAGTATATTCCGTAAATGTTTTTCATAGTTCTCAAATAACTCATTCACCCCTTTTTAGGTTGTATTGTTAACCCCAACAATTATAAAACATATTATTGAACAATCTAAATCATGGGGCTTTGTTGGTTCGTCTCAATCTTGAAGGTTTTTATAATGTCACTTTTATTTATGCTTTGTTGGTTTGTCTTGATTTGGCTTCACGTTAATTGCTAGTTTTTTTTTTCTTTTTTTGTGCTTCTCAAGTTTGTTTATGTTTATATTATTAAAATATGGCAAGTTCAACAAAGGAAATTGCATATTGGACCGGTGAAGATGTAGAAATATCTTGTAAGTTGTATGCTAAACAAATTGATAAAGGTAATCATTTGACAACCAACGAGAATGATGGATAAACTGTCATAGTTAATAAGTTCAAGGAGCTAAGGAGCAAAAAGTATGATAAAACTTAAATGAAGAGTAGGTAGGATAATCTTAAGGAAGAATGAAAATAATGGAAAATATTGGTTTATAGTGAAAGAAAACTAAGATAGGATCCAAGGAAGAAAATCATTGATGCGAGTGATGAATGGTGAGAGAGTAAAATTCAAGTTTTTATCATTTTCTTTTACCTTTTATTTAATTCTCTTCTTTAATGATACAATTTACTCAAATGCTTTATTATAATATACCAATCCTAAAGTTAAGGTTTTTAAGACAAAAGATATGCTTCCTAGTCTTGAAGTATCGTTTGATAGAATGTTTGAGGATATAGTTGTTACCGGAAGAATCACATGCAATTGATTCACACAACTTGATATCAACAATGGTATAGAATCTAATGATGATAATTAGAGTGTTATGTTGGTGAAAATATGATAAATCGATTCAAACTCAGACTTGTAAAAGAGCAGCACAAAATTCAATGAGGCAAGTTCGAGAAAAGAAAGAAAACACAACTGATTGGAAACCAAATAAATAGACCTTATTTTGCTATTGAAAATAAGAGGTTTGTTGCTGTTACATCTAGAGTAAATGATGAATTTAGTTCTTACAAGCATCTTGTACTCATGTTAATGCCATACCAGAGAAAGTCATACTTTGTTGCAATCAAACAATTTAAGAAAAGATAGACAATAAATAAGTTTTCATGAACTTGAATAGTGATGCACTAAGAATCAAGTATCTCAAGCTTGAGATGGAAGAGTTTAGTCATAATTAGGATGTTAAGCATATTATTTGAACTCTTTGATATGCTATTTTGTTTTTATGTGAGATATTTATTTACATTACGTATAAACCCAATTTCTATTAACATTTTACTGTGAAAAATGTTTCTAATTAGGGTTCTCTTTATGTGATTGAGTTGTATATGATGATTGATATCATTGTTTTTCTTGATATATAATCAAGATTATTCATTGTTTATCTTACTTTGACTTCATATTTTGTTATGCTAGGTAGTTAGGGATGGTTCTCAAGAAATGCTGTTAAAGAATGATTTTTAGAATTTTCTATCAATCACTCAAGTTTCAATTACCATTACAAACATAAGGTTAAGAAATTATGATGAGCAAAGATACTAATATGAGAAAGTGCTATCATATGTTTAGAATACATAAGGTTATATTTAATAATTTACACATGACTTAATAATACAATATGGTCTTAAATGATTCATGTATGTTGATGTTGTAAAAATAGTTGGAATGTTTCCTTATATGTAGGGACATGATATAGGTAACATATTTGCACAAAAGTGAAGATAAGTACACTAGAAGTGCCAAAAGTTACGTACAATACTTACTTTGATCTCAAAAGCTTTAAGTGCCAATTTAAAAAAAAAAAAAACAATAACTTAAGTATCAACTTTGATCAAGGTTATCGGAAATTCAACGTGAAAATATTTTAATAATTTCTTGATTCTACATGGCTTGTCGACGTGCCCAATCAACATATAATGCTTAAACAATGCTGTGTAATTAACAAGTGATTATTTGAGTGCCAAAAATTGTAAATATTAATCATTTGAGTGTCAATTATGGTTAAAAGTGATTGCTTAAGTGTCGATCATTAGTAAAAAATGATCCCTACAGTCTCGGTTGTTGTTAAAAAATAATCACTTTAGTGCCAATTTCATTTAAAAGGTAATCATTGTGTGACGTCATTTTGGACATCCATGTGCACTTGATTTTTTTTAAATGTGTCAAATCAAATTAAAAGTTTAATTATAAATGCCACATACTCAATTTGGTCGGAATATCTCACTATAGGCACTTTAATGATTTTTTTTTCTCAATTTGGCATTTAAGTTAGCCGGTGAACACTTTTGGCATTAAAGTAAGCGCTATATACAACTTTTGGCACTTTTAGTGTACTTATCCTCATAAAAGTGCTTTCAATACTCTAGGAAAATCATAAATAGGCACTTTACTTTGGTTTTAGATAAAGTATGTGATATGGGAAAATATTTTATCCAACCAACCAATCAACAATATGAGGAAGTTCCACTAAAGATTAAAAAAATATATATCAATGATTTTATTATTATTTAAAGATAAGTTATGATTGCATAATAAAAATGAAAAACTAAATGTAAAACAAGTGATGTTTGCGTTATTTATTTTAAGATTGCATTAGAGTTATATATAGTACACAATTCCTAACGATGGTACCTACATATGATCAGATTCATTATATAGGTTGAAAAGGAAAGACGATTCAAAATGTGTTGCCCATATGTAATTTTCACATGGAATTTATCTATGTTTGTGCCGGTTGGGAGAGACAAGCTAATGATACCCATATCTTTTATGAAGCCACTAAAAGACATAATGCACAATTTTCCCATCCTCCTCCAAGTTTGTTAATTAATGGTTTATCTATATTTTATATGTATCTATGTGCATTTAACCTTTTTTTTGCTAATATAATCCTAAACCTTTTGTATTTGTGCCAATTTAATCTATTCAACCAAATTTAGAGAGGCATGTTGATGTGGCACAACCGGTGCTAATGTGGCTCTACCAACACTGACTTAGACAATTTTTAATAAT
This sequence comes from Eucalyptus victrix, assembly GCA_016097545.1. Lineage (NCBI taxonomy): Eukaryota > Viridiplantae > Streptophyta > Magnoliopsida > Myrtales > Myrtaceae > Eucalyptus > Eucalyptus victrix. The sequence continues at coordinate 23,711,637 of CM027845.1, read as the reverse complement.
ATTATAATATTATAATATTTTTTAAATTATTTATTTATTTATTTATTCTTTTCTTTTCTTTTATGTTCTTATCTTGATCTTTTTCCTCTCCCTCCTTCATTTGGCCGGTCACTAAATCGAGGCAACCTATTAAAGGCTAAGGCCAATGAGAAAAGAAATTTGAGTTTATGACGCAAACAATAGAATAAGAAAAAGGCTTATTAAGATAAATGATTAATACAAAGGAAAACTCCAAATTGGTATATTTATGCCAAATTTATTCCAAACTAATTTGTTTGCCATAAAAAAATCTCAAATTAGTACACTTTTAATAAATTTATCTCAAATTAGTATACTTGTGACAAATTTGCCCCCTGTTAGTTTTCTTTAATTTTAATTATCAAATTACTAAGTTGGTTGACATGTGATAATTAACTAGTGTACTAGTTTGAAATTTTACTTTCTATTTGTCATGGTTGTACCAATTTTATGATTTTTTTGTATTAATCTAATTTAATAGAGGGTATATATGTCACAAATGTACCAATTTAGGATTTTTGGAAGTAAAAAAATTAGTTTGGGATAAATTTTCCATAAGTATACCAATTTAGGGGTTCTTTTTATTGTTGCCATTTGGGATAAATATTTCACAAATGTGCTAGCTTAGGGTTTTTTGTTGTTAAAAAATTAATTTATAATAAATTTGTCACATGTATATTGGTTTGGGATTTTTCTTGATATTAGCCCTAAGATAAAAGCACTACGCAAGATACCCATATTGTGTCCAAATATCAACTGGCCCATGGCGCCATGATGCATGTGATGAAAGCGTAAGTCGTGACTTTCCTAGATAATCCTGGGCGATGCTTCCATTTTCGTTGCCGAAACCACCCGCCAATCTCGACAAAACTATCAAAGACAAACGTAGATTCGACCTCCATGGAGGACTTACTTTATTTGTAGACGTTTGTGTGGAAATTTTTCTTCAATCTCGACAATCAATTCTACTCACGGTCTTGCGCAGCGTTTAAGAGGAAGGGTGATTCCTAATAACGATGGGCACTGAGGAAAGACAAAACGTAGAGATAGTGCTAACCGTGATGGACCCCAAGATCCTAGATAGATGATAATCCGAGAATTCTCATGCCATCTACCATCTATCTCTACAGGGAAAATAAATTTATACTGTCAATTGTAGGAATTCGTCTTGTATATTTCTATAATTAATCAAATACTTATTATATGTAAATAGACAATTCAAAATTTTCTCTGATAAGTAGTAATTAATTTATATATATATAATATATATATTATATATATTGTTACAATTTGTAATCCGAGAGCAATATTTGAGTTAATTAGGAGCAACCAGTTAACTAACCATGGCTACTGTGGTCAATATGAGAAATTATTCTGCTTTAATTTCGAAAACTAATCTTGATTTTATTTTATTTTTTGCCCTCACTGACGCTCATGGTTATTGGAACGATATAAGTTATATAGACATTATTGATCTTACTTAAGTAGGCATTTGAGACCATCTTTGTTGATAGATTGAATTATGTAAATAAATAATAGTTTTTCTCCGACTGTTTGATCTTCAAGCAGTCACGAAAGATTAATGAATTTCAACTAATTCGATCAATTTAAGTATAATTTTCCAATTGAAACGGTACAACTATGCACGGCGCTCATGTGGTCCTCACAAGAAAAAGTGTATCTAATCAGGTCATATATTATATGCATCTCAATAAATTCTGAATTTTATTGGATGTTAGGGGTTAAATAAATATTTATATCAATTTTGCATGCTCAAAATATTATACTTTTTAGTAATTATTGACAACAAACTCAAGGAACATATTTGCGAAAATAAAAAACAAGAATCAATATTCACGAAATTGTCCTATCAGAATTAAGGTTATTAAAAATAGAAGAGAGAATCAAGAAACCAAAATCAGCCGTACTTATTAAACGACCCAACCCAAAAAGAAAAAAAAAATCTGCATGCAAACCATGGTTCGAGGAAAGCATGTAACCTAATCAAACCTAACATACTGAAATTGCATGAATGAGAAAAAACGTAGTCAAATTATTTGCCAAAACTTTAGCAAAAAAATCGAGTGCCTAAACTTTCTCTGGCAAAGACGGTCCATCTACGACCACGTATTTCTTCCAATACCAATGTTCCTCCCAGACTTGGGACATCTCTTCGATCGGGATATTCTTCGTCTCTGGCACGAAGACGTAGATGAAGGCCGTCATGAGAGCGACAAAGAAGGCAAAGAAGATGAAGAGGCCGAATTTCAGGTGGCAGAGCATGGTTAGGAAGATCTGTGCAACCAAGAAGGTGAATAACATGTTGACACACACGACGATGCTCTGAGCAGCCGACCGGATCTCCAGGGGGAATATCTCGCTTGGCACCAGCCACCCCAGCGGCCCCCATGAGAAGGCATAGGCGCTTACAAAGATGCAGATGCAGATCACCACGACAATAGCATACCACCCGGGTAGGTTGCTCGCTTGGCCTGTCGTGCCAAACTTCCAGCCGATTAGGGACGCCACCGCCACCTGTGCAATCACAACCGGTTAAATTTTTCACTGAATGTAGGGATTGGACGTTTGCGACTAGACTAATGGAACACCTGACACCATCCGATGGTTTAAAGAGTTCTACTAACACTTAATTAAAGATCCAAATATGGTTAGATGAGATAATAGGGAGTGGATTGTTAGAGATATCTAGTAAAGAGTGTAAGGAGTTTAAAGATGTTTTCTGTACCTGAAAGATGAGCATCAAACCTCCACCCCATAAGAAGAGATGGCGACGTCCCCACTTATCAGTCCCATACACGGAGATGAATGTTGCAGCCACATTTACACCGCCAGTGATAAGTGCCGACATGAGCGATGCATCGTTCCCGAACCCGATGGTGATGAATAGGACTGGCGCGTAGAACATGACCACGTTGATCCCAGTAAGTTGTTGGAACATTGGGATGAGCACCGACATGATCAAGTGTGGCCGATACTTCCTCTTGCTGAGGTTGCCCCATGGGTTCTTCACGGCCATGGACGCCTGGCTGGCCTCCACGATGTCGTTGAACTCGGCCTCCACCTCATGGTCAGAAACCCCTCGGATGCGGCGGAGCATCTCCCGTGCCTTGGTGGGGTTGCCCTTCTCAAGGATGGAGTTGGGGGTGTTGGGAAGGAAGAAGGCCGAGATGCCAATGATCAGGGCAGGGACCGCCGCACCGCCAAGGCTCACGCGCCACCCTTCTCCATTGGCCATCTTCTGGGTGAAGTAGTTGACCACATTCGCGCACAGGATGCCCACCGTGATGGACAGCTGGAAGAGCACATTGAGTGAGCCGCGGCGCTTGTATGGCGCCATCTCCGAAACGTAGAGTGGCACGGACTGAATTTCGAGTACAAGCACCATGTTGAGTTAGGTCGATTTCATTGCAGTCTCAAGGACTTCCTCAACAAATTAGAGATATAGAATGATAGAAATTGGTAACTGAATTCTACTTTTTGGGTCGTCAAGCATTTGAGTTGTTGAGTTGCTTATGATGCAAGAAAAGTTGAAGAGCATAGTTGTGTGTAATCCAAAGCTATATGTACAGACATTTTTTAGCATGTACTGAAAAAATTAGCTTTAGAACGAGAGAATCACACATAACTCATAATTTCAATTATGCAGTCACGGTTTATTTAAGTCCTGTAAATGCAACTAAAAGTCTATAGGAATTATCATCAAATCTTCGCACCGAGATTTTGAGCAATTTGGCTCAAATCTTAATCTGTTGAGCTTGTTTTGTTTATCTGATGGAAAACATGATTAAACTAAACCTCTTGACTCGGCAGGCACAACGATAATTTAAGCAAATTAGGAAAATATAGGAATGCTAGATGAACTCGATATATCATAGACAGGACTTTGGGATGTTCTTTTGAGAGGTCAATTAGGGAGTCAAGTAATTAGTCGTCTTTTCACAATCAAAATTTATAAAATTCAAGTAGCGACGAATTTAGGTCAGCGAAAACAATGAAGCGTTTAAGGGCCAAAAACATACGCATGTATATATATGACCTCTGATACGATGAATAACGAGAACTTGGTACAAAAATAGCACAGAAATTAAGGAGTTTTACCTGAATGGCGAAGCCGACTCCAATGCCGAGCAATGTCCGGCCAATGATCAGCATAGCGATGTTTTGTGCGGCAGCATTTACGAGAGCGCCACAGAGGAAGATCGTGCCGCCTAGCAACATGGACCACCTCCGCCCCAGGCTCCTTGTCACCTTGGATGCGACCAGCGAGGCCACGAGCGCCGCCAAGTAGAGCGACGACGTGAACATAGTCAACGTGAAGCTGTCGAACTTGCAGTATTGATTGGTTGACTTGTCCAATGCCTCCTTCCGGTACACGGCACGGAAGAACCTTTTTAGGAACGGAGCCATGGACGTCACGCCGCCTAAGCGAATAAATCACGAGGCCATGATAAAACTTTAGAGTTTGAGGCAAACACCAAAATAGGTGAAAAAAGCCTGGTAAGATGAGAGCATTACCCGAAATACCGATGTCATACCCGAATATCAAACCCCCCATGGCAGCGGCGATGCATGTGATGAGAACGTAAGTGGTGACTTTCCCAGGATAATCCTTGGGGACGCCGCCGCTTTGGATGCCGAAGCCACCCGCCATCGCAATGAAACTATAGAAGAGTCAGAACGTAGATTCGACGTCGACGATGGCGATGAAATAATAGAAGACACAGACTGACGATTCTATTCCCAGGACTCGGTCCGTTCACAGAGGAAGAGTGACCATGGAAAGCTACAATGTAGGGATCGTTCAACTGTGAAGGACTCCCATGATCTTATCCATCAGAACTTTCAACAGATTTTTATCTCCAAAAATCCGGAAGATTTGACAACCAATTGGAAAATTATAATTTTTTTTTTTTTATGAAAGACGAAAAGGATAATTCTATCCGGATTGGTGTAATTACCGCATATTGACAATTTTTATCATTATGTTATAAATAATTGGAATTGCATTTTTAATTGGATCTACACAAAGCGAAAAATTAACCTTCATCTGTTCTCACATATTATAATTTTTCATTAAAGGGTTTATTGAACTGCGGAACAATACCCTTAAATGATTAGATATGGAGATAACGGATTTGAACCCAAGACTTCTTATTGATTTTATTAAGATTTTGGAAGATGACAATTTGGCCTAATAGAATTGAATGGTTAGCTTTTGTATTATAAACGTCATGAAGCTCTTTAATCTGGTATAATACATAGATAGATAGGTAGATAGACCGATACATTGATAAGAAATGTTTTATCCTATTCAATTGTCTGAATTAGGTGCACGGCACAACTAAGCATGAGCACTAATGATTGGCATCGTTGAACATTGAAAACTCAGATTGAAGTTTTCTGTAATGTTCACACTTTCTAATTAAGAGAGTGCTTAATATAATGTTTAATTGAATAGCGTCTTTTGGAAGAGATGAGAAATGCTTTTGATGAGTATAATTGTGAGGCTTCTATCGATCACGCACCAAACTTGGTCAATGTTAAAAAGTAACTGTCTATGCCCCAATTAAAATTACAGTGTTAATTTTACTCTTCTTAAGTTTATTATTTTTGTATTTTTAGCTATAGCATGTCCAAACCGAAGTTATAAGCATACTAAAATTGGACAAATGTTTATAAAATTGTGTTTGTGTGTCTATATATATATATTCTAAAACCGTGTAGGTATCTTTCTAACACGAACTCATACACAAGTGTCTATTAATAGCGTAGATTAGACAATATAAAATTAACGTAGGAGGTCCTTTTTATTTTTTATTCTTAGGTAATAGATTTGACATATGCAAAGATCTTAAGCAAAGTTGTATTTTTACATATTTTTTAAAGATTAAAGACATAAATGGAAAAATGAAGTCCTAAATATTTTGTACGGTCACCAATTTAGTCCTTAACTTTCTAATTTGGCCAATGTAGACCTAAACATTTAATGATTTTTCAATGTGGATAGATCATTGATGTCAGAGGAAGAGGAAAATAGGAAAAAGGAGAAAAAAGAAAAAAGGAGAAAAATAAAAATTATAAAAATTGTTCATGTTAGTGCCAATGCCATGTAGAACGACTTATGTTGATTGGATCGTCAAATCAACAATTTTCAAACAAAATTGGCTGAAAGGATTATATATGAAAATCATTAAAATGTTTAGAACTGATTAGCGATCATACAATAAGTTTAGGATTTTTTGGATGATTTACCCCATAGAAAGACATTTCAACTAACTGATAGTAAAACAAAAAGCGCAAAGAAAATATTTATATGATAGAAAAACGTTGCAGAAATGAGCTATGTGTCGTTGCAATATTGTGAGGAATGAAATTAAAAATTCAATGGTTGCTACATATCACTATAATTAATAGTAATCCCTCCCATATTATGTCATAATAATTATTAGCACCTTTGATATTTTGGTTTGTCTATAATGATAATAATAAATAGTCATGCTATTATTCTAAACAGAGACTAGCTTTTGTTTAATGTTATAAAGAATTAATTGTGCTCCTTTTGCTGATTTTAATTAGTTTATGAAAAGGGAGAGGTGGGGGATTCGAATCTCAATATTTTCAAGAGAGGCTAGGGTGGGTACAATTTAGCTTTAAGAGTGGGTTTCGACTCTCACATTTTATAAGGAGGCAAAGTAAAAGTCTGAGAGTGAGAGTTAGAGTAAAAATAAAATTAGATTGGCAAAAAAAAAATGATATATATATATGGGTAAATACCTGGCAATTAGAACATTACAAACATTATTTAGGGGAAATGACTTTAGATAAACATTGATTAACATAAAATAAAGCAAAATAAATAAAATTGATCTTATTGATAGTAGACGGCAATGATTATTGGATAGTGAAAGTGAGGGGAGGGCACCTCTATTTATATATATTATAGGTGGCCCTGATGTGGATATTCCTATTTATACATACATAGCATGGCTAACACTCCTATTTTCACACCAATGCCCTTTTTCTTTTTTCTTTTTTTCTTTCATTTCTTTTGTAATCTTTACTGCTCTATATGGCATGACCAGCCTTATGTGGACAATTTCTATAATTTTTTAAAATTTTTCTTCTTCTTTTATCCTTTTTCTCCTCTTTTTTTCTTGTTTTTCTTTTCTTTTCTTTTTTTCCTTTTTCTTATGTTTAATTTACTTCATTGACATTCCTATTAATTATATAGTTTTGGGGAAAATTTCAAATAAATGTCGTAGTGGAGCTGTTTTCTCAAATAAGGGTTCAGAGTGGATTTTATCTTAAAAAGGGATTTGAAGTTGTCAATTTTGTCTCAAATGAGGGCCCAACTCGTCGGTTAACTAAATTTTCACCGATGGACTTATTCCAGCAATTAGAGCATGGGCGATTTTGTCTAGAAATTGTAGCCATGTAAAAAATAGGTAAGTCAAAGGTCCTAAATCGAATTCTAGGGCTCTTCATGGATTTTCTTTCCTTCCTATATTTCTCTTCATTTCTCAGTGCTTGTTCACTCTGTAAATTTTGCTCCTAACTAAATCTAAGAGAATCCTCTTCGCTCTTGAATTCTCTATATGGATTTTTCTCTCAATTAAATCAGAAAGATTGCAAATTGATTTTGTCCAAAATATGCAATTTTGATCTAAATTAAAGAAGTTAGGGTTGTTCTGACTTGAATCCTCTCCCCTTTATGTCCTGAGTCTCTCCTTGGCCTCTCTTGTCACTCCTCTAGGCTTCTCAACTTGATAGCAATAACGGTTTCTCCATAAAAAATGTGAAAATTGGCTCAACAAGAAATCTTTGAAGGAAAGAGAAGGTGTGTTTAACACTTGGCTTTTGTAATACAATTGCAACCGAGGTCAAATTGATTTTGATGTTTGCTTTGACCAACTGTTTATAACTTGAATTGAAGAATTCATTTGCTTTCCAAAGCAAACCAAAATCAACTATTTTTTTGCAAAGCCTCTTATTGAAGAATTCTTTTGGTAATCGAAGCATCCTGAATACAAGACTTTTTTTTTTTTTTTTTGATGTAGTTAGGATCACTCAAACACACATGGTTTGCCATTTTGAAGAAGCGCTGGAGGAGCATCAATTCCATTAAATTTCAGCATCCTCTAATTTGCTTCATTTCAACCGAGGTTAGCTTATTATATTGGTGCATCTAGTTCTTCATTTATCCAAGAAAAAGCCATTGCAGCTTGTTCAAGCAACATGTTGACAAGGTCTAAGCATATTGTGGAATACCACACTGATGGCAATGATGATAGTGATGGTAGGAGGAATTTCTTTTAGTGTTTGCTTGTTCGAGTAGATTTATGGGTGCATTTTGTCTCCTTTTAATCAATGCACGTGAGTTGCATTTTATAATGGCGAGTAGTATCCACTGTGTGTATTCTAATTGGATTTGTTGCCATCTTGTTTAGCAATTTTACTATTTTCGTTTTGCTTTTTTTGATATATATTTTGTTGTTAACAACCAATCTACTGGTTTGTTGGAGTTGTAAATCTTCTGTTTTTACCCCCACAAATTAAAGACCTAAAGGAGCTATCATAATTAATTATATTCGATCAACCAATTGATTTTTTGGCATTTGGTGTGATTTTATTTACGAGTAGGAAAGAAGGGTTGGATGATTGCACTATTGGCTTTTAAGGATTGCTTGTTCAATTTATTATTTTACCATCGTGTGCTTTAGATATCAATATAATGATTATCCTTGTTCTATTGGTTGATATGTACTAAACTTGTCAACAAATGTAAAGCTTTGTTGCTAAATAGTCCATCTCTGTAGCAAACAATGTTAATTGTTACCTTATTTATAGCCATAATTTACCAGCAAGCATTCCAAAGATAATCCATTTCTTTCCCATAGAATTAGTAGATGAGCTTTTGTTTGCTAAAATGAAGGAAGAGACCGCTTAATACAAATATTGTTGATATGTTATCTTTGTGTTGCTTTCTTCGCAATTAAGGCTATAATAATGGCTATATTAAACATTTTCCTTTGGCAATTATAAAGAGTAAGTCATCAATCTAGTCAACTTAATTGTGTCCATAGAAAAAAAAAAAAACTTAGCTTTATCATCTTAGATTTGCATAACTGAATGTATACTTGTTAAGGGAATATATCGGCTAGGAAGAAGGGAAATTTATTGATATTATTTTTCATTCATTTTGCACCAAGTGGGGGATGTGAAGAAGTGAACTATTCTATGTTTGATATTGGGTGTCTTGAAGGCACTAAAGAAGATCAGTTTACCTTAATTGATCTTGATGAGTTATACAAAAGAAACATTAGCTATGCTAAGGGTGATCGTTAATGGACAAGGATATAGATGTTGGAGACAAAAACTTGTATATTGATGCATTAGTTTTTTTTTTTTTTTTTTTGGGTAATGCATTAGTTGATAATGTAGATTTCTTAAATATAAGTAGCCACAATGAGTATATGTATCCTGAGTTTAATGCTGAGGTCAATATGAAGAATCATGTCTTCAAGTTAGGAATGCGCTTTAGTAATGCTAAGGAGTTTAGAGAGGCCGTTAGGAACTATGCCATTAAAATTGGGAGACAAGTGAGGTTCACTAAGAGTGCACGAAATAAATTGAGGGCGGTGTATTCTAAGGGCTGTGATTGGCTCATATATGTTTCTAAAGTGCAGAGAGAGCATACTTTATAAGTCAAAACCTTCAACCCCATACATACTTGTAATAGAGTGCTACATATTCCTCAAGTAAGCACAAAATGGCTAGCAAACAAGTATTGTGATAGGTTGATGAATAATCCTATATGTCTAGGTGCTTCAATGAAGAAAACAATGGAATTTGAGAATGTTTTAAAGTTGTCAAGGTCAATGGTCTAAAGAGCTAGGGCTTTGAGCAACGACTATGATTACAGGGAATGAGGAGGAGTAATTTGGGATGCTTAGGAGCTATTGTTAAGTACTTCTTGATGCCAACCTAGGATCCACATGTGTTATCAAAACTGAGTAATGTCAAGACCAATTCAAATTTAGAGAAGTTTACATTTGTTTGGATGTATTAAGGAGGGTCTTTCTAGAAGGATGTAGACGTTTTGTGGGGTATGATGGTTGTCATTTGTCATTAGGTTACAAAAGTATACTACTAGCAGTTATGGGCATAAATGCTAACAATCAAATGTATCTATTACATGGGCAGTCGTGGGACAAGAAACTTATAAGACATAGCACTGGTTTATTAGTATGATTGCAAAATACCTAGGAATTATAGACCTTGCAAATTCAAAATACTAAACTTTCTTATGTGATAAGCAGAAAGAATTAGTGCAAGCCCTAGCAAATGTAATGCCTGAAGCTAAACATAGATTTTGCTTGAGGCATCTTTATAAGAACTTTAGGCTGCATCACAAAGGATTGAAATTTAAGCAATTGGTTTGGAAGGCTGCGATGGCAACTAGAGTACGTGATTTTGACTTGGCAATGGAAGATTTAAAGTTAGTTAATGAGAAAGCATATGATTGGTTGTCCTAGAGGCCTCCAATGCAATAAAGCAAGTTTCACTTCAAGCCAAGCTCAAAATGTGACTTTTCTTTAGATAATTAGTGCAAAAGCTTTAACAAAAGCATCATTGATGCCAGGGATAAATCTATCATCACAATGCTTGAAGCAATAAGATTGCAGCTCATGGAAAGGATTCATAAGCAAAGGGATGGGAGGGCTTCTTACATTGGTGTGATATGTCCTAACATCCAAAAGATATTGGATCTTCAAAAAGAAAAAAAAATATTCAACATCATGGGTCCTTGCTTGGAATGGGGAAGATGAGTTTAAATTGAGTGGGCCATATGGAGACAAGAGGGTCGTTAATATTATACACAAAACTTGTAGCTATAGAATATGAGAAATCAATGGAATCCCTTGTTGTCATGCAGTGGTAGTTATTATACACATTAGGAAACAACCTAAAAAATGGGTTTACACATGCTTCGTTAAGGAAACATTTATGCAAATTTATAGTCATGTTGTACATGCTGTAGATTCCAAGGATACATGGCCTGCTAGAGAGCCATTACTCCCCCCCCTCCCCCGCAATGTGCCTAAGCAAGTTGGTAGAAAGAATAAATAAAGAATGAAGTCAGTGAATGAAGCGTCTAATAATAATTTGAAGAGAAGGAAGAAGAAAATTGTGCAAGAGCTCGTTAGAATGAAGTTGAAGAGACAGAATACAACAATTACTTGTGGAAAATGTGGTAGGTTAAGCCATAATATGAATCATTACAAAAATTCACCAATAACATCAATACCAACATTAACAGTAGAAGCGGTATCTACAATAGTATCATGCCCAACAACTTCTATATCCACCCGATGCTTACACGAAGTGGTCAAAGGAACTCCCCAATCCCATTAGCATCACAATCCATGATAATTGAACTACTTGCTTCATTTTTTGGCAACATTTCAAGCTCATGTTCATCCATGGAAAGAGAGAAGGTGCAGGTATCAATTTGCCCTTAATTTTGTCCTAAAACTATTCTTAGTTGCACTTGACTTTCTCTAGACTAAATTGTTGTTTTTATTCAACTATAGGTAAAGAGAAGGATGTAAGGAACCTCAACATGAAAGTGGTGGAACATGAGCAAATTTTGGAGATGCAAGAGCAATAAGGCCAACAAACAAATTCTTTTTTGTTTTTTAACTGTTAGTTTATATAGTTGGGTCTATATAGGTCAATATATGGAGCTTATTAAAGTAAAATTATGTATATGTTTGTTATGTTTGGAAGATTTCTTATATTGAAAAGTTTCTCTTTTTCATTGAATATTGACTAGTTGAAGTTTAATTTATGCCATTTATTTTGTTTAGCCTTCTTTTGAATTATGGTTGTTATGGTATGCTAAGCTAACAAGAGTTGTTTATGTTGCCATTTGGAGTTGAGTTGTGCCTCCTTTTCTGCTACTTCTTTCATGGTACTATGACACATCATAAAAGTCATGCATGGACATGCACAACACAGAAGCTTTGCAAATAAAAAAACACATTTTTTTTTTTTTTTGCATGAATGTTGCGCAACACAATAATAAAACCTCTCATAGGTCACGTCCATTGATCATAGCCCATCACAACAACCAATTTGAAACTCCAAAAGACACCTACAATAACCGATCACATCCTCGAAACATTATAATAGGAAGCACTTACAACCCCATGAATTCTCACATCTTCCTAAAGGTGGCGTGTTATCATTCTTGAATTTGTCAATCTTCTGTCAATCATATCTTTTAATTCAATGTCACGTGTGTGAGCGGCAAAGAAGGTTCATTTCATTACTACTACCATGATTCGAACTTTCCAAACACCTGCATTTATGACCCTACTTTATTCCATCCTAATTTAGTACTCGATCTTAGTGCGATATGCCTGGTAGACCAACTGCTTGAAGAAATTTCCACATGGGGTTTCCGGTTTTATCCACATAATAAACTCCAATCTCAAAGTTGAAGATCATTTGAGCTATCTCATTTTCATCTAGTCAACTTGGCCAGTTTGTTTTCTAATCTGCATAAACCATGTCTTGCATGTTGCCCTCACCATGTGAACTCTCAATCAGATGTTCACTGAAGTTGTATTCTATAAATTGTAGTTTGAAAATTTTTGTGGTGAACCACGGTACTTGATTTCACATAAACATAATACCCAAAATCTTCAGCATGGTCGGCATGACAATCTCCTTCCTACATTTATAACTAATCTGTTCTTGAAGAAGATGAGCACCGATACTGAATGGAACGAACTTGACCTGATGAAGAAAGACTTGATTTAGAGATTGAAGAAGAAGTAGGAGATATTGATGTTGTTTGGGAACAAGATGAGATTCAAGCAACATCATTGCTTTTCAAAGGAAGGATTCCTCATAAACCTAGGAAGTTAAGAGAGAAAGATCTCATCCGCTCCCACTTCCTTATAAACTCAAACCTTTGGGACTCACCACGCTGAAAAAACATGTGAGCGGCAAAGATGAAGAAACTGTGTGCGGGAGCAAGAGCCAGAGCAGAGACGATTGCTCGTCTTCTGGGAGCGAATAAAGAGGACCTTGACGGAAAGTACATCGTCAGTAGGATCATGTTCGAATTCCCGAACACGATGGTGTGCCATGTGGACTCCTCCCTCAACCGCCTAATCGCTACCTTCGCCGTCGACAATGACCTCATACACGGCAAGACATACTTTGTCCTTATGCCTGATGGCTTCCTGAGCCACAGCAAGGCTATGAAAATGAACAAATGAATGGATATGTGTTTGCAAGAGCGAGTGGGAGAGATGTGAATGAAGGAGGAGATGAGAGACTAAGGGTTTTGGATCGTAAATACACAAGCTTCTCTCTGATTTGGTTGGGATAAAAATTTATAGAGAGAACTAGTAGTGAGAATTTAATAGGGACGTGGAAAACAAAGAATACAGCTCAAAAATTTACCCTGTTACAATTTTGGACAAAATTGCCCAAGCTTTGACTATCGGAATAAGTCCACCGGCAAAAATTCAGCTGGCTGGTGAGTTGGGACCCTCATTTGAGATAGAGTTGACCACTTCAAACTCCTTTTTGAGACGATGTCCATTTTAAACCTTTATTTAAGAATATAGCTCCACACTAGGCCCTTATTTGAAACTATCCCTTGTTTTGAGTGAAAAGTTTTTTTTTTTTTGTAAAGGGTAATAATATATTGAGTTTTAACCACCACATATACAAGATCCGGCACCACAAAACTTGCACTCAACAAGACACAAACATCTTCTCGAGTGAAAGGGCGCCAGACACAAAACACCGCAAAGCAATCAAGACAAGCAAGGGCCGAAATAGGAGGCTTAAGAAAACAGCCACGCAGGGCCGAGACAATAAACTAAAAAGACAGACTAACCAAAAGGCCACGCAGGACCAAGAATAAACAGCCCGCAAAGGTAGAGTAAGACACAAACGTCTTCTTGAGTGAAAAGTTTAGGTAGCACTAAAATTGAAAAAACATATAATTAAGTTAGACAGGACAAATGTTGTTTAATGAAAATGACATTAAATAAATATTTATTATCAGGCATAACTAAATATTACCTTTTTTAAGAAATATTTAACCAAATTAAAATTAAAATTACATAATTTTACTATTTATAAACGAAAAGAGATCGCACTAAATAAATCAAATTATGAGACACAAATTTTCCTTAGAAACACAGAGTTGAAATATAGAGACGAACTCGTGCATACCTGCCCGCCACTCTATATTGGAAAGCGAAGCAGCACGCTTGCAAAGGCGGCAAAGCAGCTCGCAACCATCGTCGTCGTCATCAGCTCGAGACCTCGCTCTACCAGCAATTGTGCCGCTTTGGGTTTGGTTGGGGGGGCGAGGGGGAGGGCTGCGCCACCAAATTGAAGAAGGCCGAGGCCGAGGTCATCTCTGCGCCGTACCAAGGAGGCATCTCCTTCCACAAGTCGAAGGGCTAGCCCATCCTGAAGAACCCGCTCTTAGTCGACTCCATCATCCAGAAATCGAGGATCAAGAGCACCAACATCATCCTCGAGATCGGTCCGAGTAACCTCACCAAGAAACTCCTAGACACCGGCAAGTCCATCGTTGCCATTGAGTTGGACCCTCGCATGGTTCTCGAGCTCCATTGCCAGTTTCAGGGCATGGCTTACACCGATTGATGATAATTGAATTGAAATTGAACCAAGTCGGTTTGTCTTCTCTCTTGGTTTCCCTCTTCGCTTGGGAAGGTTTCGGGGGAGAAAGAAGGGATTGTGTGTGAATTCGCTCTGATGGTTGCTTTGTGGGCTTGTATTGTTTGTGAGTTAATTTGCAATAATGCGCAGGCTTTAAGGAACATAGCAACAAACAAGGTTATTTAATTGCTATGTAATTGGTTTTGGAGAAGTCCAGGAGTTATAAAATGTCTAGGATTTCGTAACTTCAATCTATCTTGCTCTGTAAAGAAGTCATAAGGTTCACTCTGCTACATTGCATATACCAGTAAGTCGAGAAGCAGGTGCACAGTAGAGCTTTATACGACAGACTGTTCAAGCTATACCAGTAAGTCTATCTTTTGAGTTTGTAGAAAGGTCAAAACAAATGTCACAACACACTGGGGGGGAGGATGAAGTAGCGTTCTTCCCTCTAAAAAATCATGTAAAGTGTGTACTAATTGAACTGCTTGAGTTGTGAGATTACACAGTCTGTCCTGTTTTTATTGGTTTCCAAGAATGTACATCGCTCTCTCGTTCGCATTCTTGTTCTGCTTCATTGAGTGGTGGAAATCATAAGGCTCTTCTTCGGCTGCTTTATGTTCCTATCATTGTAAAGGCTATTGGAAATGATTAAGTTTCTCGCCGGTTATCCAGGGCGATGTGTTGAAGACTAATCCACCCTACTTTGACATAAGTGTGGCCAACATTCTTATCAAATCTCCTCTCCCCTCACGTTCAGGTTATTCAACCACCAGCCGCCCTTTTAGGCGTGTGGTGATCATGTTTCAGAAGGAATTCGCAATGGGGTTGGTCACTTAACTCGGCAATAATCTCTATTGCCGTCTCCCTGTAAACGCCCAACTGCATGCTCGAGTCTCTCGTCTCCTCAAACTCGGAAAGAGAAACTTCTGGCCACCCCCAAAAGGTGGACTCGTCTGTGGTCAGGATCAAGCCATTAAAATGCTGATACAAATCTCACGAGAGAGTTTGTTGGTTGATGTGCATATGTTTCAATTGAAAGAACAAAACATTGGGTTCCATTTTCGGACAGAAAACAATTCTTTCTGTGATGGAGAAGAACTGTAAGACTCTCCACGCATTACATCAGATGCAGAGTAATTTATCAGGAGATTCAAATGTAGGAACGAACGGTTTGGATTTTGGAGATAATGGGGATGACTTGAGGATGGAGGAAGCACATTGAATCAGGAGCATAATAGAAGAACAGGATGATGATATCTCATTCTTTTGCTTCATGGATATTAATCCTCCAGTGACCGTGTAGTGCATGAAATTGTCTTCATTTTTCCAAATTCATTTCATTAATAAACAACATTCTCCCTACAACAGAAAGGATACAATGGAGACAAAGAGGAGACACGTGCAAAGGATTTCCTCTAAGTCAAGACTTTCATCAGGATATACTAACTTGGCGATTGAGAATATTGAAAAATACAACCATTTATTAAGAAACCATTCCAAAAATATGGAACAATCATTAATGCAAACAAGAAACTCTTGACTGTTTGAATGTAGCTGTTTCAAGAAATGAATAAAAGCATGGAGAAACCTCTCACAGGAACTGATAGATAGATACCCCACTTACATTTCTTTCACTTCAGAATTATTCTTTATTTCTAAAGAAAGATGTGGAAAGAGAGCACTTCTATACAACCTAAATGAATCACGGACACTTGAAGTGTCAAAACTGGGCACGAATAGACACTTAAATACTAAAATTGAAGCAAAATAGATTACTTAAGTGCCAATCCGGCCAAAATGCTGACGTGGTGATTTTCCAGCGAGGTAAGTGCAAAACGACGTCGTTTTGCACGATATGACTTAAAAATGGAAAAACGACATCGTTTTGCCTATGACGTGGTAAAAATTTAATATAAAAATTAATTAAATTAAATTTAAAACTAAATTTATTTAAAACATTTAAAAATACAAATACAAATATTTAATAATAATAATAATAATAATAATAATAATAATAATAATAATAATAATAATATTTTTTAAAAGAAGAAGAAGAAGAAGAAGAAGAAGAAGAAGAGGGGAGGGAGACGGCCGAGCCCTCGCCGCCACCGCCGCCTCCCCGCCAAGAAGGGCCGGCGACGGAGGGGGAGGGTCGGCCGGGGTGAGGGCTTGCGGCCCTTGCCCCGGATCTGGCAAGGGGTCGCGGGCCCTCGCCGCCAATCGGCCGAGAGTCAGCGACTTCGGCCTACCCTCCCCCCTCCGTCGCCGTTCCTTCCCGGCGGCGGTGGGGAGGCGGTGAGGGCCCACGAGCAATCCGACGAGGGCTCATGGGCCCTCGCCGCTGATCGGCCGGGGGCCGACGACCCTGGTCGACCCTCCCCCCTCCATCGTCGATCCTTCCTAGCGGCGGTGGGGAGGCAACGAGGACCCGTGAGCTCTCGCCGGCCCTCGCCACTGGTCGGCTAAGGGCAGTCGACTCCGGCCAACCCTCCCCTCTCCGTCGCCGACCCTTCCCGGTGGTGGCGGCGAGGGCCCGCGAGCCCTCGGCGCCAATCGGCCGAGGGCCGGCGACCCTGGCCGACCCTCCCCCACCATCGTCGACTCTTCCCGGTGATGGTGAGGAGGCGATGGCGGCAAGGGCTTAGCCCTCAACCACCGCCTCCTCTCCCCACCTTTTTTTTTTTAAAATATTATTTTATTAAAATAATAATAATTTATTTTTATAATTTAATTAAATTATTTTTTATATTAACATTTGAATCCACTTAAAAACGACGTTGTTTTTGGCTTTGTTTGTTGAGTCGCATTCCGGCAAGCCACGTAGACGAAACAAATAATAAAAAATTGTCACGTAGGATTTCCGGTAGGGTTCACTAGATATGGCACTTAAGTATTCCACTTTTTTTGAAAAGTGACACTTAAGTGTCACTTTCCTAAATTTTGGCTTTTAAGTATCCTTCCGTGCCAAGTTTTGGCACTTGCGTTGTACTTCTTCCCAACCTAAATAATTGATGGAGGTTCTTCACAAGAACTCAGCAGAAGTGCAAATAATTGACATCTAGACTCTTGGAATGCCAAAATTTGGCACCGAGATATTTAAGTGTCAAAAGTTAGGAAAATGACAATTAAGTGTTAAAATCAAAGTAAAATGGATCAGTCAGTGCCAACAACGAGAAAATCTAGCCAAAATGCCGACGTGACGATTTTTTGATGAGACAAGTACAAAATAACGACATTTTGCACTCTAACTTGGTTAGATAATACAAAAACGATGTCATTTTATTAATGTGACTAGATAATTAATATAAATTTTAATTTAATTAAATTTAAAACTAATTTTTTTTTAAAAAAATGAAGATTGCAAGCTGTGAGGGCACCCACGGTCGCTGGGAAGGGCCGGCGATGATGGGGGAAGGGTCAACCAGGGTCGTTAAGCCTTGGCTCCCAATGGGTAGCAACCTTTAGCCTGGCCGAGCGAAAGCCGACGACCCTCACTGGATCTTGGGGAGGGCCATGACCTTCACCCCATATCTAGGTGAGGGCTCGTAGACCATTGGCCATTGGTCAACTGGGGTCACCGGCCCTTGGGGGTCACCGGCCCTTGGCCAAGGCCCAATGAACCTGGCCAACCCTTTCTCCACTGTCACCAGCTTTTCCTAGCGACAATAGGGAGCCTTTGTTGCCGACAATCTTCATCTCTTATTTTATTTTATTTTATTTCAAGTATTAATTAAACTAAATTAAAAAAAATAAAGATCCTAGAACAATGAGGGCCCTCGTCACCGCATTGCCACTATCATTGAGAAGGGCCGACAATAATGGGGGTAGGGTCAGTTGGGGTCGTTGAGCCTTGATTGATGGCAAGGGCCTGCAAGCCTTTGCCCAAATTTGGGGCGAGGTTTGTGACCCTCCCCCAAATTCGACAAGGGTCGCTGGCCTTTGCCTGATTGGGCCAAGGGCCACTACTTTGGCCTTCACCACCAATCGGCTAGGATTGCCAAGCCTTAGTTCCCGACGATGGTGGGGAAGCAGCAATGAGGGCCGAGCCCTCACCTTCGCCTCCTCCTCATTTTTTTAAAAATAAATATAAGTATTTTCTTTTAATTTAATTAATATTTATATTTAAAAAAAAAAGATGTCATTTTGATACCTTGTTTCTAACTCAATTCTCCAATGTGCCATATAGGCAATTTATATATTTTTTAAAATTTTCATGTAGGATTTCTAGCCATCTTCGTCGACTTGGTATTCAGGTGTTCTATTTTTAAAATAAACTTACACTTAAGTGTCACTTTCATAACTTTTGAAACTTAAATTTCCCATGTGTTAAGATTTGGCATTTCAGGTTTTTTTTTTTTTTGCCGCAAATAATTTAGGGGTATATCAATATACTCGGTCATGACACCGTAAAAGGAAAACGAAAGGGAAAGTAAAATGGGAGGCTTCATTTACTAAGAAGATTGAGCAGCTGGAGTGTATCTTTTTGGTTTTGCTCGTTGACATTACTAAGTGTTTGAGGTCATTTCTTTCGCGTCAAAATTCTTGTGATAAACTGTTTGGCGTGATAATCCCCTCGAATTGAAATTACAATGATTCCCGTACCCGAAGTTGATGAGTTCTTAAAATGCTCATGTCCTTTGAAAGAGGATTTTTGCATAATAATTAGCTTGTCTAAATGATCAATTTCTATTTGGAATTTATCTAGACAAACAATTCAATCAATAGCGTGGAATTCTTGAAGGCTAAATGAGACGTGTTAGGATGATGAAAGACAAGCCTGATTTCACACAGTCTCCTGTTTATACACTATGAGAGGAGTGGAAAAATGCCATGTCCTCAAGGTTAAGGATTTTTTTGCTAAAGGCTTGTGAACTGAAATGATGAGAGGCATTTGACTTCTCTAAGGTAAACACTGTAGATAAACCATTGTTTAACCCAATTGAGCCATTATCCTTATCAAGAACGATTGCACACTAGGGCAAATTGGAAGTAAAGTTGACATTATAAGGTGAGAAAAATGGAAGAAACTTTCTTTCATTCACTTGAATCAATCTCCGAGTGTTTTTATTGTAAATGAATTCAAACAAAAATTGAAGTTGCTGAAATTGATGAAAATCATTCATTTTCCATATCCTACACTCTTTTATCCCTCACTGAGCCTACAAATTTATTTCTAAAACCTAATTTGTGATTATCCCCACGTTGGAGCAAGATTAACAAGAAAAGTAATATTGTAAAAATTGATGGATAGTTATTAAAAAAGTCTTAAACCTATTGCATTTTTTCAATTAAGTTATATACCCCTTTTTTTGGTCAATCAATCATAAACCTCTTATAATTATGTCAGTTTAGTCCATTTGGTCAAATTTCATTGGCCCGCACTAACGTGGATGCCGACGGGACAATTTTATAATAATATTTAGGAATAAGTGCATTGAAGTTCTAAAATTTGTCATGAATATACAATTAAGTCCTAAAACTTTCAAAAAGTTCAATTAAGTCCTAAAACTTGTCACAAATTGTAATTAAGTCATAAAACTTTCAAAAAGTACAATCAAGTCCTAAAACTTATTAAAGTGGTTCAATCTAAGTCCTTTTATTAATTGCACTTTTGAAAGTTTTAGAACTTAGTTGCACTTTCGAGACAAGTTTTAGGACTTTATTGAACATTTTGAAAGTTTTAAGATTCGATTGAACTTTTGTGATAAGTTTTAGGACTTAATTGCACTTTTTGAAAGTTTTAAGATTCAATTGTATTTTCATGATAAGTTTTAGGACTTCTAATACACTTATCTTTAATATTTAAGTTTTCTCTTTTTTATTTCCTTTTTTTCTCTCTCTTTTTTTTTTCCTCCTCCCTCCTTTCTCTTGCTTTGGCGACTAGGGGCCGGTCCTCGGACTAAGCTAGTCTGTAGCTAGCTAGTGGCGAGCTCGTCGCACCGTCCCTGGGTGAAGGTGAGCTCTTGCAACCACTGGCGAGGTCGAGCTCACACAGATTCAACGAGGTAAGCCCTCACCACTCGCCAATGGTGAGGTCAACCTTTTCGAATTTAGGTGAGCTAGCTGGGCTCACTCTCACCCAACGACAGTGAGATCAGCCTCATTGGATCTGGGCAAGCTCAAGCTCACCAGTGGCTAAGCGAGCTCGCCCTCACTTAGTGACAACGAGGCCGAGCTCACCACTAGTTAGTCGCCTCAGTCCAGTGACTAGCCCACCCTTTGGGTCAATCACCAAAGCAAGAGAAAGAAGGACGGAGGAGGAAAAAGAGAAAGAAAAAATAAATTTCAAAAAATAAAATATTATTAAAAAATTGCCCATTAGTATCAGCCAGTTAAATCTGGCTGGATGGACTGAAATAATATAATTGCAAAAGATTTAGGACTAAATTGGCCAAAAAAACAAATAGATTTAGGACTTTTTTGATAATTTTTCCTAAAATTCGCCAACTATTGTTTGGTTTGCCAATAAGTAAAAATTGACCAGGCAATTGTTATCTCTTAATTATGAATATCAATGACCGAATGTTATTATCAATATACGATAACAATTGGTTGACGATTGATACTTAGTAAATTCGACTAAATGTTAAGCCCAAAGACTAAATGCCAAGAGGACATCAATTGAGGAGTTATCGATAGTTCACAGAAGGCTAACATGCAATTGTGGAAAGCAGTCGTGGAAACGTGAAGTTGAGCACATCAATAACTACATTGTTATAACCACTAAATGTACCCAACTCACGCACTTGTTGATATGAGAGCATCCAACGTAGCTCCATCGATCAACTCAAAACCATCGATGCTTATCCAAGCTAATAAAGAAGTTGGGCATTATGTACTTCGATGGATCATTTTGAATAAATAATGTTAATTACTTATCGGTAATTTTTGGTATATCGATAACTATCAATGGGAGGCCATTTTAGATGTCTTATATAACCAATTGATGAAGTTTCAGGAGGATTATTTTCTGGTCAAGGGAGGAGCTCGAATTTTTGGAAGGCTAAAGTTCACGAATACGATTCAAGAATATGGAAAGCCAAAGATTCAAGAACACGGAAAGCTAATGGTTCGAGAATGCGGAAGGCCGAAGATTAAAGGAATTTAGTTCCCGTGTTAATAAAGGATTTTTATTAAGTTCCTAGGTTTTTTATTTTTATGTAGCTCAAGAGTCGAACGTTTAAGTTCCTAGGTCATTAAAGTTTGTTTTTAATATTTCCCAAGGCTAAAATCCTCCTATAAATAGGGGAAACTATCCAATGTAGGGGAGATACAAATTTTATGAATGAAAATGGTGAGATTTCCTCTGCTTGAGTGAACTCCTTTGGAGAGTGGATAACTCCTTTCGGTTTCTTTATCTTGGGAGCGTAGATCACTCCTTAGTGGTGAGCCAAGAAGCCCTTTATCCTTAGCTGGTGGAATCTTTAGGCCTTGATGGTGAGCTTCTCTTATCCCAAAGTCCTTTATCCTTGGCTGATGGAACCTTTAGGCCTTCGTGGTGAGCTTCGTAGATCTTGATCCTCATTCTCGGTTGGTGGCGTGGCCTTTATACCTTGGAAGGAGATCGTTCTATCTTTTCTTATTCCTTTTTGTATCTGTACCGTATACACTACTCCATACACTTAACCACAAAATTCCCCTCTGAAAAATTTCCATTCTAGAATCACTCACCCCATCACGCATCACTTGTTAACTAAGTAACACCGACATGCGACACGTGACATGCGACACGACACAACACGACACGCCGACACGTCGTTTCTCAAAAAACAAATAATTCTGATACATTAGGACATGTTTTGTGTGTGTGTGTGTGTGTGTGTGTGTGTGTGTGTGTGTGTACATACATAATAAATTATCATTTTTATGTTTATTTCAATCAAATTAATCTTATTCAAATTCACAAATAAATAAATAATTAAAAAAATGCTAGAATGAAATTACACTAAAAACATATATCCACCATTTATTAATATCCTTCATTATTTCAATTTGACAAATTCAACTCTATTTCAACAATTCATAAAATTTGGAGAAAAAATAAGCAATCGGCATTCCAAACTCACATGTTAGATATGTCGGAAGAGCAAAAAAATTAATGGGTGAATTGTGTATCACAAAAGTGGGAGTCGAAGAGAAGAAAATACTAGTTTTTCTTTTTTCTCAATTTATTATTTTTATTATTGTGTTTTATTTTTTCACATATATACATTTTGACATCTCATTTATTGAAAATTTTTAAAATTGACTTCGATATCGGAATCACGTATCAGAAACTTGTATGTTGAAATTCCTACTCAAGTGTTAGAGAGTATTGGAAAAGTTGACCAGGTGTTGGATTTTCCAACATGCGTTGACCGAGTGTTCGAGAGTGTTAAACACGTGTTGAAGTATCCAACACCACATGAAAACTCTTAGAGAGTGTCAATACTTTATAACTTATTACGTGGGTGCATCATTTTTTTAACAAAGTTGAGTATTATTAAAATTAGATATGTTTTGAGCTACAATTAGTTAGATAGAACCAAAAAAAAATTATGGTGAAGATGACATGCATATTAAAGATCTGACTACAAAAGCACATTGGCTCTCATGAAATTATTAAGGGAAATTTTATGTTATAGCCGCAAAATAATCTTATCGTTGTAACCCTGTAACATATTAGGGTTGAGCACAGTTCCCGGGTAGAACCGAGAACCGGAAAACCGAACCGAAGGGTCCGGTTCGGTTCCCTGTTCTAAAGAGACCTGTTCCGGTTCCCGGTTCCCTTTTTCTAGGAACCGGCGTTCCCGGTTCCGGTTCCAGTTCCCATAGAAACCGGAACCGGAACCGGTCAAAATTTAAAAAAAAAAAGACCCTAACCCCTCACTTCCCCAACGGATTTCCCTCCCTTTCCGCCGATTCCCCCTTCTCCTTTCTTTTTCTCTCTCTTTCTTTTCTCCCCTTTTTCCTCCTCACGTCACTTCCTGCCCCCCAACTTTTTTCTTTTCTTTCTCTCTCCTCTTTCCCCCTCTCGGCCGAACCCCCCCTTCTTCTCCTCCTCTTCTTCTTCTTCTTCTTCTTCCTTCCTCTTGCTGCTGCTGCTTCACCCACCACCGCACCGCCGCCCCACTCCCTACTCACCACCACCTCTTTGCCACCGAACCACCACCACCCATCGCTTGTCCGACGAGCCGTTTCGCCGTTGAGCTCGACGAGCTGTCGCGCCGTCCGCGCCGCCCCTCAACGCCTCTCGGTCC
This sequence comes from Eucalyptus victrix, assembly GCA_016097545.1. Classification (NCBI taxonomy): domain Eukaryota; kingdom Viridiplantae; phylum Streptophyta; class Magnoliopsida; order Myrtales; family Myrtaceae; genus Eucalyptus; species Eucalyptus victrix. The sequence continues at coordinate 23,687,638 of CM027845.1, read as the reverse complement.
CTCGACGCTGCTCGACCCCCTCGACCCCCTCGACGCCCTTGACGCTCGCTCGGCCCCTCGACGCCCCCTCGACGCCGCTCGGCCCCTCGACGCCGCACAGCCCCCTCAACGCCCGCTCGACCCCCTCAACGCCGCCCGACGTCCCTTGATATCGCTCACCGCCCTCGACACCGAAGAAACTCGCCTCCTACAGCTTCAATCGCAGGTCTAATCTCTTGTTGTTTCTGCTCTTAACTGTTAGATCTAATCTAACATTTTAGCTGCTTTATTTGGTCGATTTCTGAGATGTGAGTGTCATGCTTATGTGCCCTGATCCAAGTACATACATAGTGAGGGAAGGGAATTTATGGGGGTTGTGTCACGTAGGTTCTTTCGTATCCTAAAATAAGACCAAGATGGCTGTTTTGGGATCTTCATCTTGCTGTTCAGTGGCTATTGTTGGGGCTGTTCTTGTTCTGGTTTTGAATGGGGCTGATTTGTGCAATGGAGGGAAGACCAGCACTTCCGTTGTGGTTTTTGATTTGGTTTTGATTTTGGCGCGAGTCTTTAGGTACATATTACCCAAGGAGATCATATGGGAAAAGGAGTGATTGTGTCATGGGTGACTCCGATGAACACAGGGTCCAAGGCAAAGTGCGGTGCGTTCGGAGTGAAAACAGCAAGCACAAGAAAAAGGCAAAGGGCAAAGTTAATCATTATAAGTTCTACAATTATACTTCTAGTTACATCCACCATTGCACCCTGAAAAACTTGATGGTAAATTTCTAAATTCCTCCAGAAATATTAATTTTTTGGTGCCTGGTCTGCAAAATTTGGTAAATGTAACTGATGTTTATTCTGTTTACTTGTAGTACACACTAAATACTATTATGAAGTTGGAATTGGACACACGGTCCAACAGTTCTGGTTCATTACTCCTCCAGAGGTTGGCCTTGATGTTCCATATACTTTCGGTCTCATAAGAAAAGTAAATCATATTGTCATGCATAGATAGTCAATGACTCAAAGTAGCTTCAAAAGCTCATTCCTGTGTATGTACTATGAGTCTTTGCAGAATCATTTAGTTTTGATAATCATTTATTATTGCTGTGTTCATTTTCGTTTTTTAAAACTAAAAATGAAAAAAAAAAAAAAAAAAGAACCTGTTGGAACCTGGAACCGATCCCGGAACCTGTGACGGGTAGGTTCCAGGTTCTTGGTTCTGACGGGTAGGTTCCATATTCCAAAAAATGAGGAACCTGTACCCGAGGGTAGGTTCCAGGTTCCAGGCGGAACCGAACCGGAACCTGGAACCGCTCACCCCTAGTTGGAATTGGACACATGGTCCAACAGTTCTGGTTCATTACTCCTCCAGAGGTTGGCCTTGATGTTCCATATACTTTCGGTCTCATAGGAAAAGTAAATCATATTGTCATGTATAGATAGTCAATGACTCAAAGTAGCTTCAAAAGCTCATTCCTGTGTATGTACTATGAGTCTTTGCAGAATCATTTAGTTTTGATAATCATTTATTATTGCTATGTTCATTTTCGTTTTTTTAAAACTAAAAATGAAAAAAAAAAAAAAAAAGAACCTGTTGGAACCTGGAACCGATCCCGGAACCTGTGACGGGTAGGTTCCAGGTTCCAAAAAATGAGGAACCTGTACCCGATGGTAGGTTCCAAGTTCCAGGCGGAACCGAACCGGAACCTGGAACCGCTCACCCCTATAACATATGGTGTTGGGTTAGCTATATTGGAAATCTGTGACCAGGACACTTTTCCAATGATTGGATCAAATTTTCAAGAAATTTGGGTCGCAAGTTTTCCCTAACATGAGAATCTAGTCGATTGGACATCACGTGAGAGAAAAACGAGTGACCAAAATTGAGTCAATACCCAGAAAAAATACGTTATTTTTTAAATAGTAGTCCATGTTAGCGCCATGTGGTAAGACAAAGGCACTGATGGTGCCACGTGTGAGCGCGCATGTCAATCGAGCATTGCGTCAACGTTCATACCAAACCTAAATCCAGTCGAACGGCCCCCGTTTTTTACGCCCGTTGATCAAGTCCACCGTCACGTCCGTCACTACTCCGCCTGCTGCTGCCTCTAGCAACCGCCACTATCACTTTGGTGCCGATTTAAATTTTGGAAAATTTTATAAAAAAATGTGAAAATCGTTTTCATTGCAATAGCTTGGATCTTCCAGCCACAAGAATCAAGATGCTCGCAATTTTCGGACGCTTTGACCACGACATTATATTTATTTTTTCAGTGAAAAGACTGTCCTAAAGGCCTTTTTTTTGCAGAGTCATAATTCGAGCTAGTGAAATCCTTAATCTGGTAAAAAAAATTGGAAGGCCCACGTAAGTAAATTATACCTACACTGCCGAGATAATGAAAATAGCCAGCCAAGTAATTATTTCTCCTTCACAAGATCCCGCAAAATGTCAATTGATGTGAAGGGACACCCTAACATGATGAGAGATGTTACGTGTGCGTCGGTTTTACTTTGGGTAGGTTGAAAATAAGTTCCACCCAAATCGATTTTTTAACTCATGTTAACCCATTTTCGTCTCATAGAATTCGGACAACTCCAACCAGATTTGTACATAACTTGGATCACTCAGATAACTCATTCCTTGAAGGCATCAATTGAGCCTGTTTTCTTCTTCCTTTTTAGTATCATACTTATTTTTTGGGGATATATATGATATTTCACCCAATTTCCTTGTGAATTCCCACATTATTTTTCTTTCATCACCGGGTAAATAAATCGATACTCCATTTCATCATATTTTTGTTAGTACCAATTCAATCAATTTTTTTTTAATGTTAGTATCAACTATTTAAAGAAGGGCACCACTATTTCCACCCCCTATATAGCTAAATCCACCCAATTTTCACCAAAAATACAAATTTATCCTCTATCATTTAATTGTATTTTAGATTTGTGGTCCCAAATTTACTTACTTTCCTTTTTAAAAATTTTGTTATACATCTACTTACCATAATTAAAAATTTCATATGTTTAATTTTTGTTTATTGTAGAATTTCTATGGATATTAAAGGCACTATGTCTTTTTTTATCGTTAGATATTACTTCCATAAAAAAAAATTGTTGAAAAGAGAGATTTCCAAGAAATCTACTTTTCTTGCTGATTAGATTAGTGGATAAATTATTAAGTAAATGAAATTTAATTAAATCAAAACATTGCATAAAGTAAGAATTCTTTCTTTTTGAAAATGTCCATGAAATTTCATTATTTTGAATTGACAAAAATTAATATTATCCAAAAATTATTTACAAAAAAAATATTAAGATACCTCATTGTGCATGGTGGCTTTAGTGTATTCTCATATATTTTCTTTGACTCCTTCCATGCTCTGTATTAAAGTAGCTCGCCAATATAGTAAGGAAAAACTATACGTTCTTTGATATAATAAATAAAAAGAGTTGATATTTACATTGGACTAAAGAAATTAATAAAAAGTTCATCAAGAAAGTGAACTTTTGATATAAAAAGGAACAAAAAGTAGATAGGTTGTTATAAGATCACTGATACAATGTTTTTTTCCCTTACTATTAGCAAGATAATTTTACATGAAGCATGTCAAATGTCATAGGTAGATCTACGCTAAAACACAAAACATGTGAAATTTTCAATTATGATAACTATCTTAAATTGAAAAGGGGGAAAAAAGGAGTTAGGCCATTATCTAATTCTGCAATTGAAAGATTGAGTGCAATTTTGTATTTTTTTTTGTGTAAATGGGATTATATTTAGTCATTTAGGGGTGAAAACAGCACCACCCTTAAAGAATTATCTTAACGATATATTTCCTTAGAATCAATATTGAAATAAAAAGAGACAGCTCAACAAAGGGTCAATATGCGCACTTGTGAACCACAGTCATCCAACACACAAGTCAGCATTGTGCCTCAGGTCTAAAGATATTACACATCAGACATTGACCCCGCTAAAATCTTCCATGTCGCCAATTGTTCTATATATGTCACGTTCAGTGAACTTGTTCAAGACAAGCACCTGTGTTCTAGCTCGAATATCACAATATCTAATGACTTGTGACTCATCATCTCCTCAAGTATCCACTATTGAATGGTGAAGCTTGAGAACGCATCAATCTCAACAGGATCATCAATATCCTCTCAATGATCCATCGATCAGGAATTGTTTAAAGATTCAACATAACTATAACTTGTCAAACATATTCTTAACACCTTAAGAATAGGTTCAGTCATAATTGATATTATGGACTTCATTCATATAAATTGGACGATGAATGAAAAAAGTTATTTGCCATTGAATAATCCCTAACATGTAACTATTACGTAGTTCCTTTAGGGCATATGGCTAATAAGGAGGACTTCATGTTCGTTGAAGGCCAACCCGTTGGCTGCCGACCACCCCAAAGCCACGCCCAAATCAAGTAGGTTTCCCCTCGTCTAGTGAACTCCGACCCTACCAATTCCTTGTTAAGGTTGCTATGCACTCTGATCTGCTTGTTGTATGTTCTAGCATGCCTGTTAAAAGTCTCGGCTGGGGCTTAAGCTGCACGTGAGCCAAGGTCCCTCATTTCCATAGTGTACGCCAAATGTTCGATGAAATGCTTCACTAGAAAACCAAAGCCAAGCCTTAGATCTCCCTTTTTTCTGTGTGTACAATTATAGTGCTATGGTCCCGACACCCCATGGGCATTTTAATCGTCTTTTGACGGCCTATCTCTCACGGTTCAAAGAAAAGAAAAACAAGAACGAGATTAAATATTGAAATAGCACTAATTAGTTTGTTAGTGTAATTAAATCCCTAATCCTAAATTCTCTGGTTACGTAAGAAGTGAGGTATGCTCATATGCCTTATTTAGTTTTCAGCCAACCCAATAAACTAGTGGTAACTACTCATTAGAAAATTTTTATGAATACTCCAATATCGCGTAAAGTATGACCTTGGAAGAGCTCGCGTCTAATGTTAAGGTCATAGACCCGTCTTTGAGGCAATATCTCTAAACTTATTTTCCTCCCTATTGAAGGATAGGTCACGAGAACATAAATAGCCTAAATTATCATTAAGAAAAGACCCATCGGTTAGTAAAAATTAATGACTATGAGATGATCCATTTATCAATTGTTCTTTTTAAAAAAAAAAAATCAGATTCTCACATATACTTTACCAGTTGTCATCGTTTTGTTGTAATAAATTGAGTATTATCAAAATTAAATATCATGTAGAGTTGTCACAAGTTAAATTTAAATTTGATGGTGAAGATGACATATATATTTAAGATTGGACGAGAAAAGCACAGAGTCTCATGAAAATATGAAGAAAAGGTTATGTTATAGCCGGTCTAAATTTTAAAGTTACCACGTGGCAATAACAAAAATTAGCCGAAATGATTAAATTGACAATTCATTAAAAAGTTCAGAATTAGTTTGGCAAATCGTTTAAAGATTTAGGACTAAATTGGCATAATTTAAAGGTTTATAACTAAATTAGTAAAATTAAAAAGTTTATAACTGAATTTGCTACCACATAATAAATTTAGGGCTTTCTAGACAGTTTTCCTCTATATCTATCCCTCCATTTATCAAAAAGATCTCCCTTCTTACTGCAGTCCTCAAATCGGTTTCTACCCCACAATGAGCAAGTAAGCACCACCTTTAGATGTAAAACTAATAGCGGCTAAAAAATATTTAGAGCTACTTATCCTCCTTTGTAAAAAGCATCCAGTTCGAACTTATACAGGTTGCAAATGGATGGATCGAAATAGGTTTGGTTGATTGGACGTAGGTGTGGCTCGAACCAACTCATCTAATTACCCTTTTTCAATGTAATACGATTTGAACTTATCCATAGCCTACTCAACCGATAGTGGACCTAAATCCAGTCGAATGAACTAAATCTTTCGAGATCCCCCAAAATGTTAGCTGATGCGAAGGGACACCATGGCATGACACATGAATCACCGAGGAAATTTAGGGACATCAGTGTGACTACAACATACTGCATAATTCGGCTCGCAGCAGTCTATGTGACCTACGGTTTGGATTTCATCGACACAATCGCAACAAGTAACTTTGTTTTTTATTGTCTTAGAACTTCGAGACTCGAGACTATGTAAGACAAATGTACTTATGCTTTCAGGCACTATCGAGTCGATCCTACAAAGGTGGGAAACATATGTAAAACCGTTGTGGATAGGTGTCCGTTAATCAAATTTCACGAATTCAAGCGGGGACTGCAAGATTTATCAAGCCACTTCACAGAAGGCCGGAAGCCGCCACATTGCTCAAAAACGTGAAGGCTCGTCTCGGACCACCGCGCTTTCGTCACTCAGCACTTGGTAGCGAGTGGCGTTTCCCTCCTCCACGGCCGAAGCACCATCAGGGTCTTTCTCACTGAAACAGAACAAGAACCTCTATTTAATCTCGGTAAGACCGCTAAACTGAATTTCAGCAAATGATCAATGCTGAGGACACTGCTAATCGGCAAGGTACATCAAAGCGGACGATAGGCAGAGATTCCAAACTGTGTGTGCTAGTGTGCGTGTGTGGGTGAGAATTTGCAAGAAAGCATTATTCAGCATGAGGAAAAAAGATGGACCGATGTGGTAGAACATACGTTACTGAATATATGACGACTCCAATTATGACGACGGAGAAGGCGAGATAGTATAGCCAGTCAACCTGCGAAAACAGGGGCATAAATAGTAAGGTTTTGTTAGGGTAAAGTTCGTGGAAACTGGATGCTGCTAATACACTATAGCAGAATGAAATCAATGTGGACTGTGGACGTTTTCATACCTCCTGGCGGTATACGAAAATGCGTACAACTACTGCCCACATATCCGATGTGAGTGCTGAGAGGTTGAACATGGTCGCTCCACTCATCTACTCAAAGGCAATGAAGCGAGCGTTTTACTTTGTTGTTGTTAGGTTAAGAAAGATCGAACAGAAATCCCAAGATGTTTCCTAGCTCAAGAAAATAGAATTAAGAAGTGAATCAATTTTCAAAGTGCCTCGTATACACAACGATGCGATATCCTCTCAGTACGTAAGATGTTTTTATCAATCAATCTCATGAAACTACAGAATGATACTTGAGATTGGTCTTATGTTTGCTTCAACCAAAAGTCCAGGACTGTTTTTACAGTTGTCGGTTGCTAGAAACTAACCTTCAGAACAAAAGGAACCAGAGAATAGAACATGAAGCATGATGCCGCGAAACCAATGAAAGCCAATATCTAGGGAGCAAAAAGAGAAAACAGATAGCTGATATCAGTTCTGGTGAAACGGATGCACCGAAATGCTAGAGGAATTGTTGGACTGTAACATGAAGCATGGATTAGGACATTTGCAGTGCCAACGACAGATTAGTATACTTCCCTTGTATGAATACAGCGGCGGAGCATTTGGATTGAGTGCTGACTGGCTTTCACTTGCAGATTTCGGTTATAAAACTCCATAAAGACTGCAACAAAATAAGGTCTAATGACACCAGCAGTTCTTAAAACTTTTCGTTCAAATCAATGTTATCCGTCTTTTCTTCTTTCAACATAGTCTCTAGAGTCTTCGAATTCACAGTTAACTTGCTGTTAATTTGTCCACCGTGACCTCTACATTTTTTCCACGTCAGCATTCGCTGCTCGAACTCAAACAGCGAACATATACACCATCATTCGTCCTCCCCATGCCGACTCCAAGCTGCCGCCGCCGCCTGTTGCCAAAGCTGCCCATTACAGCGGCACTCGATCCCCACCACAATGAAATTGAACGCTACCACTGACAAAATCAGCTGCCACCGGAATATTCATTCAGCAACCATTATATGCTCGAACTTCCCCCGAGCACTGCCAGACCCCAGTAGTAGTCCCAAACTTGTCCACCATCATCATAAACATCAAAACTAGCCGCTGCCACTGCAGACGAACTCCGATTTGAGGTTGGACCCTCAAATCTGAGCATGCAACCTTGGATTGGAGCTTGCACGACGTTCAATTTAAGGTCAGTGACGTCAGGCACCACACGACCTCCCCTGGGGGTCGGCCAACGCCGACGAGACAGAGTGGGGGAGGGAGAGTTCGAGGTCGAGCACTCACGGTGACAGTGGCAATTCACAAGCATTGGCACAGTAGTGATTGAAGTAACACATGGCTGGTTAGATATTAAAATTAAGAAAACGGCCCTTTCGCGGCTCAAACTCTGGCTAGCAATAACTCAAACAGGCAGGCGCCCTCCACCTCTAGTTCTAAGTTCTATCTGAAGGTGAATCCACATGAGCAAAAACCATTTGGCCCTTCACTTTAGTTCAATTCTAATGTTTTAAGAATTAGATTGAAAGAAAATAAATAATCAGAGACGACCCTACATATCAACAAACAAACAAAAAAAGTAGGGATCTTGGGAAAGCAATGTTATGGGAGACCTTGAAGTGGTTTACTTACTATGTCTGTCGACCACTGGATGGATTCGTCACTCTCCCTTTCTACGATAGATCTAGTTCACTGTTAAGCAATAACTCAGGAGCATGCGACTGCTATCCATATATTTCTTTCATCAAAGGATACATTTCAATCACGCTGACTAGAGTCCCAAATAGACCGAGCATCGCGAGTACCTCAACAAGGTCCTTTTTCTTTACGCAAAATTCCTGCAGTAGAAGCAATGAGAAGATAGGACACCGGCGAGCGAACGATTCTCGATGTAAAATGCTGGGTAAGAAAAGTTTCTGCCGATTCATGAACTTATTCAAGAAAGCCATCTTCTGTTTTTCCTAAGATTGAGTCAAAAGGGCAAGAGAAGATTCGCTGTTATTCACCTACCTCCGCAACGTTGCTGACGGCAAAGAAAACTGTCCCAGCAATGACGAGAACATCTCCCAGTAGCGGTTTTGAACCACCTGAGCATAGAACATAGAAAATCTCGAACTTGGTTATAAATAAGAACATTTGTCACCCTTTTAATAGACATGAGACAGTGAGAGAAATGAAACCAGAAAGGAGATCGCTACAATGTCGGTTGTTCCTTTTCGGGCAGCGTAACTTTATTGACATTACATGGAGTGGAGAACGTATTTTAGAAAAGTGGATGCCTCACCTCCTCCGCCCACACCGGCATCGGAGAGCATCACGAATCCGAGGCCTAGAACAGATAATGCGGCACCGAGTAACTGCCACAGCGAGTAGCGAGTGCCGAGGAAGATCCAAGTCAATGCTACGACCCACACTATTGTCCAACAATCCAACAGCGTTACGCTGGTGATCGATGAGTACTGGTACGCCCTTATTTACTGCAAACAGATCAACAATAGGCTGGCAATAAGTTCAAAATGACACATTACCTTTAGTAACAATGTGGGAAATCATCTTTCATGACCCTTTTGCATTAAATAGGTTTCCGTGGAGGTAAGTCTGAGAAAGATGATATGCTCACCTAGATAATTTCCTTGAACATCAACACAACCCAGGATGAGATACCAGTACCAAGGAACCTGAATTCAACAAAATATAAGCAAAATTATTCAATAAACCAGAGAAGGTATAGAAACTGTCAGGTTTGTCTTTCTTGTAAGTACCAAAAAGTCAAAGTTCTATATTCTAGTGAAGGCAAGGGGCAACAATTGAAAAGAAGTACCAGTAGTCTTCGACGTCTATACAGCATGACGCCTCCATATACCAAAGCTAAGCCCAAGTAAACAAGCAATATCTGAGTAAGAGGCGCATCAACCCCTGAAACAAAAACCGATCCAAATGAAAGAATGGAAAGGATAAGTACAGTGACTCAGTAAAAGTACTAAATGCTCAAATTTAATCTCAGTCGTCCACCTTATGAAACAATGTGTAATCACAGGCTAAAGTCGCCACCTACGGAACATTCATATGCTGGCTCACCATAAGTAAATGAGCCAGCTCTCATTTTCCAATTTGAAAATCGACCGTAGGCCTTGATTTGGCCGTTCAAGACTTGGTTGACCAGAGCTAAACGTATGCGACTCAATTGCATAATGACCCAAAAGTGTAGGACTTTTCCATAGACATGTCCGAGGACCGAAATGTAGCAATTTAGTATTTACATCTGATGGGGGAATATGAAAGAAAACCAAGACACCAAAGTTACCGAGATCAGCAATGAGAGAGGAAGTGAAGCTCGATAGTGCAAGTGCGAAGGAGGCCACCTGACCCAGGAACAGCAGGTACAAGGTTCGCACTGTTAAATGTCTTGTCCATGAACCGTTCATGACTGCTCAACTCAAAAACGAAAGTTGAAAAACGGGCAATTTTCTATTCTTTCGGTCGTTGTAGGATACTATTCGAGTCTCTGTTTGCCAAGGAACGAGATTGGAGGGCTTCTGTGATGTGTGGGTATGAAGAACCATTTTTATACTTGTATGTAAATAGCCAGTCAAAGAAGACTCAAAGGACGAAGAAAGAAAGAAGAAGAATGTAGCTACCGTTCTTGTTACGTTAGTTGGCGAGGAGAAATCCTCTCTCTCTCTCTCTCTCTCTCTCTCTGCCCTCACATAATCAGCACGGCAGAAGCTCATAATGACAAAGTCACCCCAGAATGATATGGAAACTCAACGTGCATTTTCACAAAAAGAAGTTATCAAAAAATAAATATCAGAATCATCTTTGAAAAAATTCCAAATAAGGGTCTGAAATACTCTTATTTTCTCAATAAGAACCTAAGTAAATTTTATTGCAAATAAAAACACAAAATGGCTAAATCGTCGTGGAACCTGTAGTTTAAAAACATTCCTCCTAGAGTAGCTGTTAATACAAATTCCTGAGGAGACTGGGAGAAACTCGCTAGAAAAGGGTATTTTCCCCGAGATGGTTATATCCTGTAATGGTTACCTGGCCCTCCAAGATGCTTCCTATTCTGTTTTTTTTTTTTTAAATAAAAGAAATTCTAACTCCGATAGTATCATAAATCAGGTCGATACAGAGGAAATGGCTGCATTTCTATACTATGAAAAAGATTCAACAAAAGACAGAAACAAATCCACTATCCGTTTTACGTCAAGCAATACGTGAAGTAACTCCCGATATAGCAGTAAAAGCAAGACGTGTAGGCGGATCAACATGATCCCAAGCGGATACTTGGCATGTCCCCCCTCTTCCAGGTCCATCACAAAGTTATGTCTTGGTCCGAGTGGGGATAGCATTTCTCTTCTGCATGTCCATGGAGTTTAAATAATCCAGCAAAGGGGGGATTATTCAGAGCGGGTTCAATGGACAATAGGGATGGAATTTATTTGTTTTCTTTTCTCTTCTTCCTTCGCCGGCCATGGTGGAGGTTGTCAACCTCAAGCAAGGTTGCCCTCGCCCTCGCCTAGGCAGCGTCGAGCAAGGTTAGCCCTCACCAGGGTGCATCGAGCGAGCGCTGCCCTCACCGACATCAAGTGAAGGTCGCCTCATCTAGGTTAGGCAGGCAAGGGTGACCCTCGCCCGCACTGGCAAAGGCATTCCTTACCTACCCAAGTGAGGGCAACCCTCGCCCAACGCTAGCAAGGGCAGCCCTTGCCACACCAAGAGGGCCAAATTTAGTGAGAAATGCCCTCACCAGAGGGTTGCCCTTGCCTAGGTGAGCGAGGAATGCTGCCGTTCCTCTCTTGAGTCCGGCAACCCCCTCCATGCCTGGTGGAGGGAAGAAGAAAAAAGAAAAAGAAAAAGAAAAAAAAGATTAATAAAAAAATAAAAAATACACTCATCATTTTTTTTATTAAAATACCCCCTCTCCGATAGCTAGAATAGTCACTGGCCAATCAAAAGTTCTTATTTGAGACGATTTAGCCACTTTAGACTCCTATTTGAAATAATGTCAATTTTAAACTCTTATTTGAAAAAATGTGAGCACTCCGGGTGCTTATTTGGAATTTTACCTTATCTTTTTAATACCAAAGTGGTGATCCAAAACCATTTGAGAACCCAATTAATTCCCACTAATGGGGTAGTCCCCTTCTCTCCGAGCTTCTCAACCACATGTAATTACTGGGCATATGCAGATCCATGCTGCTAGGAGCAACACCAAGAAAATGCACCAATGTGGTGGTTTTGAAACCGGGCATTGATCGAGTATGTTTATCACCGGAGAAACCTCTTGGGGATAATAATTTAAAAAAAAAAAAAGAGAGAGAATGATTATACAGAGATACATAGTTAGATAGGAACTTAGTTGTGATTACGCCTGTGTGTCACACAATCATTGGCTCCATTTTCCTCCCTCGGCCCACGTTAAAAAAAAAAAGTGTAATATCTCTCTCTTCCCCACGACTCTCTGCTTTCTACTCACAGGACCTCTATCAATCCCGACTACTTTACTAGCCTTCATCTCGTCCTTTGCCACCACCACCACCGCTACTACCTCACTCCCCGACACCATCCTCGTCGAGGGGGTCGTTGTATTCGTTCATTTTCACTTCCTTGCCCATTTCTCCCCCGGTAGCGTTGGGCAACATCTTAAACTGATGCGGAAGAAGAGAGGAATCTGAGCTGGATATCTATGGAGGTCAATTTTTAGGTTCAGGCTTTCGCGAGAGAGAAGGAAACGATCCTGTCCTGCTTCAGTCGGCAGAAGATGGAAAAGGAAACTTGTGACTTTCTTTTTTGGGAAGAGGAAAAAGTGAAATGAAAGGGCAAAATCAAACTGCTGACGTGGACGGCTTAGCCAAATATTTTCGGTGATATGTTGGGTGTGGCCGTCGGAGGCGTAGGCGGTGGCAAAGGCCAGCGAGGGAGTCTGGAGGGAGGGAGAGAGTTCTTGAAGAGAGGGGACAGACAGAGTCCAATGAGCGACATGTATGTCTTATTAAATGGACTTTTGCAAAATTAACATGGCATCACAATTACATCCAATATTTTCTTGCATCATGTTAGCTCCATGTAAGCTTCTCGACATCTCGTCAATACCATGTCAATAAAATCGGGTGAGCAATCATTGAGGAAAAAAAAATTAAGGAAAAATTTCAAAAAGGACCCAAAGTGCCTTATTTTCTCAAATAATGGCCCAAAATGGACTTTGTTTCAAATAAAGACCTAAAGTGGCTTTGGTTGTTTCAAATAAAGGCATGAAGTGACTTTGGTTGTTTCAAAATAAGGACCCAACCTCACCGGTTGCCGATCAGCTAAATTTTTGACTGGTCAAGGGTATTTTCCCCTTTTTTTCCCTTTTCTTTTTATGGTTCTTCTTCTTCCTCTTTATCAATGGCTGCTGGCCATCAGCGATGCCCACAAAGGGCTGGGTGAGGGTCTTTGCTAATGAGGACCATCCACGCTAGCCATAGGCAAGGGATGGCGTCGCTTGGGCGTGGCAACCCTCACATAAGGGCCATCTATGAGGTCGGCCCTCACTAGCTACTACTAAGGACCGGTGTGGGTGGCCCTCGCCTAGCCCTCTATGGGCATCGCCGGTGGTCGGCCAGCCACTAGTGAAGAAGAAGAAGAAGAAGAACCAAAAAAAAAAAAAAAAAAAGAAAGAAAAAAAGGCGAAAAATGGCAAAAGAAGAAAATACCCTCGATCGCCAAAAAAATCATGTCCTTATTTGAAACAAATATAACCACTTTAGGTCCTAATTTGAAACAACATCCACTTCATGCCATTATTTAAAAAAGTGATGGCACTTCGGGTCCCTATTTGAGATAATATTAACTTCGGACTCTTATTTGAGAAAAAGAGAGCACTTCAAATCCCATTTTGGAATTTTCCCAAAAATTAATGGGGTATAAAAAATTTTAAGACGTGATAGCATTTTGGCCCAAATATTTAGTATTTTGGATTAATCTTCTTTTCTAAATTTTCCCTTATCGTCCTTCTCACAAAGAAAATTTTTTAAGAGTGCATATGCGAATATCCGTTTTCCCCACTTTCCCCCTTTCCAAACATAGCCAATTCAAATCCTCATAATGTCCAACTAATTCCGTTTAAGGTGGGGTTGTGTTACATCAGTAATTCATGGTGGTAAATTTGTCAGTCTCCATCTACTTTTTATTTTTAATTATTCAACAATATCAACTTCAATGCTCAACTACTAAAATTTTCATGGTACATCTTATAAATCCCATGAACATATTAAATTCAGGCATTTGGTTTATGTATATTGGCCCTAATATTTTTTAAGTAGTTAGTGGAATTTGAATGAATTATTTTTCGTTTTTATTCTCCATAAACTCGAATTCCATTTTTTTCTCCCCTTATTTTTGTCCGTAAATTCGAATTACTACATCCAACAAATTCACCTCATATATTTGTTCATATTTAAATAAGCAGTGGATCAAGTCCAATCAATAAAGTGCAGGCCCAAATCCATCACGGGCAAATCCTCACTTGCCACGTGCTACTCGCCCTTCTCATTTCAGTCCGAAAGTACAATGGGGTGTGATGAGAAGGGTCGCGAGGAATGGAGGTTGGACTTGGAGGGACGTGGCCCTGTCCTTCCTCAGAACGTACCATTTCATTCCTCTTTAGAAAGGGTAAAAAGTACTGTTAACTTTATCTTTTGCTCAAAAAAATAAAAAACCTTATCTAACGTGACAAATTTATCTTAAATTTTTTTATAATATAAAAAATCTCAAATTTTATCGATTATAACACATTTATCCCAACTCTATGACAAAAAGAAATTTTCGTCTTTTTATTAATTTATTAATTTTTCTTTTTCTTTTTCTTTTGTTTTCTTCTCTTTTCCCTCCGTGTGGCTGGTGGAGGAAAGCTAGACACAAGTTAGGGCGGCCCTCACCGAATCTAGTAAGGGCTATCCTCATCCAACTTAGGGGAGGGCCACCCTTGCCTGACACCAACAAAGGTGGCCTTTGCCTAAGTCTAGCTTCCCTTCGCAATGGCTAGTTGAGAGAAGACAGAAGAAGAAAAAAAGAAAAAGAAAAAATGAAAAAAAGAAAAGCAAACGAAAAAATAGCAAAAGAAAAATAAAAGACAAAAATGATAAATGTGTTATGAGGGTATAAGTTTTGAATTTTTTGTGTAATGAAAAAAAAATTAAAGTAAATATGTCACTGGTCATTTTTTGGGTGTTTTATGTTACAAAAAAAGTTTATAGGAAATTTGTCACACTGAGTAAAATTTGGGGTTTTTTTGTGACTTTTTCTCTTTAAAAAATCACAAATGTACATCATTCGAGAGTCTCGTGGGTTGGTGGTACCTTCAAAGTTGCCTGGTTTGGTGCAACAGTTGATCCATTTCGATTAGATGACTTAGATAATTTTATCAATCAACAGCAAATGAATCTTGATAATCCAATTTTACCAAAAAAAGAAAAAATCTTGATAATCCAACGGTAAGAATACAAGACTACCTTTACGACGCGAACTGGAAGGGTTAAATTACCACCTCTAACTCCTATAGTTATTTTCATCGTAGGTAAGAACTTTCGCAGTTTGCTAAATAAATGTTTGTTCTCAAAATTTCTTGGGTCTTTTTTTTTTTGGCACCCGTGGGTTTTAGCGTCTTGCAATGAAGTGCTCTAGTGGGGCTCTTTTCGTCCCGGCCCAACATAGGAGAATATTTCATTTAAGCTCATTAGCTCTTCAATAAGGCCCGACTTCAAATGGGTAAAGGCAACTATCTGTTTCCTTGATTTGGGCCGTATCTGTTCAGTCTGCTGGCCTTCTAGCTCAGGATACGCTTGTTAACGTCGAGTCTTTATTAATACAGTAGGGGTTTCTATTCTCTTGAGGGGACAAAGATGACTTTCGCAGACGGCATCAGGAATGAGCATATTCTTGTGTTTATTTATTTATTTATTTGGGCCAGACAGTTGTAGGACATTCACGTGTTGAAGGTAGATGTAAGGTGTTTGATGCATGAAGGGCTAGAATAGATGAGTCCTACTCGAGCCAACCCTTAGGACACAATACCAAAAGGGGTTGGGTTTGTGCATAGGACAGGTTATGGTGTAGCGTGATTGGAGGTCAAGGACCAATAGGCATCACTATTTCTAGGCCGTACACTAAGGCCCCGTGCATGTGAATAAATATCGTTTCATCATTCAAAACTAAATTCCAGACATAACTGCATAAGGATTTCTAAAATTTCACTCATGCATTTTATTCACACACGTCTTATCAAATTACCACGGCATAATGCATCTTACTATATGTCATAGTTCAATTGTTTTACATATTAGTCATGCAAGTCATAATTGATTATCACTTTATATTGCATGTCATTTGCACATATCATATTCAAAGTTCATGTCATACATACATGTTATATTGAATCATTGCATATTAAGTCACCATATCACATCTAATTAGATTCACACACGATTGGGTCAAGGGAGACAAGGCTATGCAATTTTTCCGATTGATTTGCGAACTCATTTAATTTGATTTTTCAAATGTTTTCTTTTCTCAAATGAATTAAGGAAAATTCACAATTAACATGAATTATGGCTTCAAGAGAGTTGTGGGATGCTAATTCGTCCCTTACATAACCGAATCCTAAAATCTCACCTACTGGTTAACACATATGGACCAGTCACCTTGCACATGTCACCTAATAACTTTATTATTCCTATAATTCTTTGGAATTAGTCTTGCAAGTTTACAAATGGGAGATGTTTTGGGGCATTCCAGGCTTATATTCATCGATCACGAAACAAAGTCATTTTTCTCCATAAGATAACATCATTTTACCTAATTTCAAGGGAGGAATAAACAAGACGAACCAATTGAATTAGGAACCACCCAGACCGGACCAAATCAGATTTCCCATATTGATTTTTTTTTTTTCAAATGTCTCACACATGCCTCCTCTCCTCTTTTGGTTTGTCCCTTTTGCCCCATGATAGGTTCCACTAGATCAACCAAGAACCAAACCAGACCGATCAATCTGGTTCCAAGGACCTTTGATTTGATCCCTAGTTTTGGGATGGAAATGAACTGGATCGGGAATCGCTCTTATTTCAAGCCACATCATGACATTTTCAACACGAGTAGGATAGTCAAAATGATGACTAAGCTGTCGCATATGAAAAATCAAGTCATACTTGGTTGAGAGGATTTGATTGCACTTTCTTTCAAAAGTTTGTGACTTTGTGACTATATTGGTTCAATTAAAATGTTTAGGAGTCTATTTCATAAAAAAAAAAAAAAAAAAAAAGGTTTATGACTAGTTTATCCTGTCCTTTTTAACTGGAGGGAACTTCTATGTACACAACGCTTGTAGGTTTTTAATTTCATAACCTCGCTCAGTGACGCCTTGCTTCCTTGCTAAGCATTTGGTTCGATTAGAAAGCAAAAAAGGCGAATGTGATTAGCTGAACTTTATTCATATCATTGCTATAAACTATTAGTCCATACCTGTGTATCATCGAACTACTGTCAGTAGTGCCAACCAAAAAGCACAAACCGTGGACCTGCTAAGTCTTCATAAAAGCATGTGACCCACCAGATGTTTCTCCAAATGTCAAAAGAGGGCTTGCAAAAGCATGAGCTAATCGAACTCCTCTCTAATTGTGACAAAAAGATGGACGCTTTCCCCCCCCCCCCCCTTAGATTTCAGCTTTTCCTATGTTTTGTCCTAGAAAAGCTTGGAGGGACAACTGCGTGCACATCCTCCCAACTTGTTCGTTCCATGATTCTGTAGGACCCGTTCTTGTCCAGTGTTTCGTATCTAAATAGAAACGAAAAGGAATGCCCAGCAAAGCTTCCTTTGTTCCTAAATCAACTGAACTAGACTTATCTAGTGGGAAACCCAAAAGCTTCCATTTCCACGGTTGCACGTTGGACCTTCTATGATTCATGTTTATTCTTTGAGTTATTATTGATGTTTTCTTTTTTGTACTTTAATTAAGATGAAATGTTTTACTTATTATATTTACTACATTTATCTTCACTATTTCTGTGTTGAATTATTTATTTTTTTTTCCAAAAAATGGTATTTCGCTCTTGTTTCTATGGAATGTAGCATGAGGTTGATAAATTATATTTGTTTTGTCAAATATCTTCTAGTTACGCATTTATTTACATTCGCTTGCAATCTAAGAATCATTTATAGTTGCAACTAGGTTAGAATAGAAAATGTCTCCTTAAAATAGGAGAAAACTATATAATATATAAGTGAAATTGTTTTTAAGCATTAAAAATTATACCATGAGTAATTTAACTTTCAAACGACACTCACTTGAGTGTCATAACATTTTATGTCATTCACTTAAATGCCATAAATTTTTTAATCAATTACTCGACTCGAGTGTCATAACTTCTTTTTTTTTTCCAAACATTCATCATAAGTGTCGAAAATGGGACAAAGCATAATGTCATATTTCCAAAGTTACAGTATTCAAGTAGTCAAAAATAAGATTATGATATTTAAATGAACTTCGTATGAAAATAATAAAATATATCATGTTGTTATCTCATTAGAAGATATGATTAATAACTTCTCATTACCATAACTATTCATTTTTCCATCCCCACACAGTTACCCCACGCGTTTTTAAAAGAGTTGCAACGTATGAAGCAAAAGGGAGGGGCTGTTCACACGTGTGGTCCCGTGGGATCGCCAATTTGTCAACCCGAAGCTCACGTGTAAAAGGGGCTCATGCAGTTCACTTCGCAGTCATAATGCGAGAGCCAAACTCATCATTATCCATGCAGGGGGACGGTAATTATGAGGAATGATTAAGTGACCTCAGAAAAACAAAAAAAAAAAGAAAAAGAAAAAGAAGGGGGTTTGAACGGTTGCTGGTACTTGTGAGGTCATGCTTCTGGCTTTTGGCTGGTTGAAAGGTAAATGCCCAAAAAAATTAATTAATTAATTACAATAGATAAAGGAGTAGAAAAAGATGTAAGGTAAAAATCCATTGTCTGTAAAAGTGTGGAGCCCCGCAACTAATGACGCTGCCAATTGGATTACAGATTCATCATCCGTGGTGGAAAAAGTTTAAAAAAGCTATAATTGCAAACACATCATTAGTGGGAAAAAATAAATAAAAACTTACAAACTTTAGCCACACTACCTTTATCCAAACTAACTGAACAAATTCGAGAAAAGAACAAACTAATTAGGCAAAACCCTTTTGTATGTTGTAGAAGAAATAATGTCATCTTACAATTGCACTCTGTGAAAATTGAAATCATTGTCATTGGCGATCTCTAATATCTATAAGAAAAAATCAAATATCCCAATTCAATACGATTAAAGATTTTTAATATTACTATCTAATGGAAAATATCTTTTGCACAAGCAACGTGCACCAAGCAACTCGTGTGAACAGTAACTATAGATGATTGCTAAAATATATTCATGTTATTAAAATAGTATAAATGGATTCTACGAATGAAAGAGATATTTATCTCAACTTAAAACTTATTTTATGTTGTCCCTAATAAAAAATTATTTTACAATGGTGACTTTAAACTTTTTAATAATTTTACCTTTATAAACTAATAAGTGTTCGGTGTTAAATAAAAGCTTAACTCTCTATATAATGAGTGACTTTCATTTATCATTTTTTTCTATTCTTATAGCTTGCCTTTTATTCAACACGAAATATCAAAAGTACCTCTGAAACATAGATAATTTTTCAAAATTTTTAAACTTTTAAAGTCCCTTTATTTTCAAATCTGTGGAAGGAAAGTAAGAAGTAGGAAAAACTACTTCAAGGACGTTCGGACAAACAAACAAAACTCCAAAAACCTAACATCGAAGAGAAGATAAAATGAAATTCGCATCTTTTATTTTCTTTCATGAAAGTCATATCTTGACCCATATGGAAAAGGCTGTCCAATCAGATCTCGTGGGTCAACTAGAAATCTTCTTGCCCTCGGGGTGATGCAATCATCTCTCTTTCTCTCTCCCCTCTCTAGATCTCGTTCTTCCTCTTTGGCATGATTAGATGAAGGGTCATTAGGGCATGCATGACCCCATCACCCTACATAGATTATTGCATTTCTAGGCTATCGATGGTGAGTTATGATGATGATGTGCGGCATCTCCAAATTTGTTTCTTTATATATTTATTTACTATTTATTGAGCTGGATGATAGATTGACCATGCATTTAAGGAGGGAAAGAGGAAAGAAATCATGATGCCCGATTGAGATTTCTTGTGGGAACTAGCATCCGAGATATGGCAGAAATTAAAGCAAATTCAACTTATGTATGCTAGGGCTATTGAAGGATTATTATTATTACTAGGCAGGGACAATTATTCCTCTTCCTTCCCTCTGAGGAAGGACTGTACCGTCGCCTATCATTCAACCCAGACCTCATACTCCTCTTTTTCTCAAACTTATGATCGATGCTTGTAATTTTCTTAAAGGTATTCCATTGTTTCAAATAAAGATTAATATGTGAAAGAGAGAGTTGTGTAATCTCACTTGTTGAACAGAGTGAGTATGGGAGATTTCTGTGAACTGTACATGTGGTTATTCGAGGTACAATGAAAGTTGCTTGCTGTTTGATTTGCCTTTTGAATTACATGCAATGATGTATGATTGATATGCATGAATTTATCTCAAATTAATAGAGTTGGTATAATTATTTTTGGGTGTTTGATATAATCTCATGTTTTTTTTTTTCAAATTGTACCATAGTATATCCGTGAAATGCATTAATGCTATCCTTAAAACTGTACTACATCTCAAGCACATTAATTGTTGGCATTTAGTTTTAAAACACGACAGTCATTCTAATTTATTTTAGGATAGGTATCCCAAAAAACTCAAACTGATAAACTAGTGGCACATTTGCTCTCAGATTAATTTTGGTGTCATGAAAAATACTAAATGAGTACACATGTGCTAAATGTACCCAATTAATTTTCGGATTACAACAAGACCGATATACCAATAACAAATGTGCCAAAATTATAGGGAAATTTGGGCAAATTAGGGATTTTGGCAAATCTTCGAAACGTGAGGGAATTTTTAGAGAAAAAAAATTAATATATTTCTCAATCTCAATTCATTTTCCTTAGATCTGAATTCCTCAAAACGATGTCATTTAGGAGCCATATATGTTGAATTTTTACATTGGATTAACGTCACGTGCCAATCACTCAAGTTGTGTTGTTGTCATGTGTGCTTTCACGTCAGCTTAACTAAATTTGAATAGAAGATGGACAAGTAGATTAATTTGGAATTTTTTATAACATGAAATTTAGTTGAGAGTAAGCGTGTCATGGATGTATCAATATAAAAATTAATTAAGTAAATGTGACACGAGTTTACCAATTTGAGGATTGCTTGTGATATTAACTCTCTTTTGAGTCAACACCTCCTACAATTATCGAGAATGAAGTGATTGCAAAGGGAATTAAATAGGCAGTTTCATTCTTGACGCCATTTGGACGAATGGAATCAGGTAGAACGGAATTAATAATCAATGTATTGAAGTTTGCAATTGACCACTTTTTGTACTGAGGTAATTTGAGATCTAAATATGTTATGCACGCTTATTACTCATTTACTAACCTGACATTTATAGAAGCACAACTCAAAAGAAAAAAAAATCAAACCATAAAAATATACCATCCATTTTTTTAGATAAATTAATATTCTTGTTACAAAATTTATTTCTATTTATTTCTCGCACTTCTACTCCCTCACTCCTATTAATAAAAAGACACTAAATGGTTTAGCAATTGAGAGATATTTGTTGATCAAAATTGAAAACACTATATAAATATGGGTCTTGTCAACAATTTTTCAATGGTCGCAGTCCCATTTGGTTCCGCATTCCTAAGGGGCTTTAAGCCCCCAAAGACCATTGGGAAAAATATTAGGTGTTTGGTTCAATTTTTTAGGTTTCATTTGCCAAATGCTCATTTGGAATGTTGAAAGCCTAGTAACTTGTTTTGGGCTTTCAGTATTTTTGGAATGTTAAGTGAGGGTTTAATGAGTTTTTTCTTTCCACTATTGCCCTCACTAATAATCATATTTTCCTATTTTGCCCTCAAAAAACATTGTTTATCATCTTGCTTTGGCGGTATGTGCTTAGCCATGAGCAACTAGATATGGTCACCAGGAAGCCTAATCTAAGGTTAGGCGATCCAAGCACCGCTGCCTAAGGTTGTGCAACCAAGCGACGTCACCTGAGGTCAAGGCAACACTTGAGGTTGGCGCGACATAGGCGGTTGGGTTGCGCAACCCGGGTGTCGCGCCCCCCGATTTTCCCCTCTTCAACACAGCTGCATCTTCTCCTCCCTTTTTTCTTTTCTTTTTTTTTTCCCTCTTTCTTTTCACCTTCAATTTTTTTTTTTTGATGACTCAGGGAAACTTGTAAGCCAACAGTCGGCGTGAGGGGAAGAAAGCCCGAAGCCAGTAGCGCCACTCAATGCGGTGGTTCTTTTCACCTTAAAGTTGCTTTGTAAAATATACACAAAAAAATGAGTATCCAAATACTCTTGTCTTTACCAATTGCCCATTCATTCAAAGATTATTGGGAAAATGAAAAGCCATTTCCCCAAAGTTGAACCAAACAGGCAAGACCACTCAAGATGGTGAGAGCAAACATTAAAGCATTTTTAAAATCGAAATGGAACGCATTTTAGGAAAATAACATTCTTTAAATAAAAATGTTAGCATTTTCAAAGCAAAGTTGATTATCAACACGTGCACAAGGGACGATGATGCATATATATATATATATATAATGTCTTTGGATGAGAAAAAAAGGGAACTTAAACAATCGGCTCTAAATTAATTGTGTGGATGTTTTCAATCATAAAACCTTTTAATTTTGTCGATTTAATCCTAAATATTTTTGCAAAATTCTAATATATTCATTTCTGGTAATTTTCACAAAAAACCATTGACGTTGAAATCTAGTCGTTACTAGACATTTTATATGAGACGCTGCAATATCAACAATTTTCAGCAACAAATCATAAATGGGATTGATTTGGAATTTTGTGCAAAATTTTATGACTAAATTTATAAAATTAAAAAATTTATGATCGAATTGACATCCATATAATAAATTTAAAATTTCATTTCTCCAAATAAATATGAAGGGAGAAATACTTACGTCCGTGCAAGCACAAGTCCCATACGGGGAAGCACATGAACCAGCTAACCAAAAGAATTCACTTTTTTAAATTGATATATATATATATATATATATATATATATATATATATATATATATATATTTATATATATATTTTGACAATCTCATATGATTAAAAAAAGAGAAGAAAAGAGAGAGACAAAGAAGACAAAGACAAACGACCGTTTGTGTGAGCCATGATGTTTCACGTTAAGAAGCTACTCATGACCCTTGAGGTTGGTCCAACCCTAACTCATCATCCAACCCTCACCCCATTATTTCACTCACCACCCCCTTATACATGTGCCAAAACGTCTGGCCATTGTATGGTTTCTCATGTACAGCCAATCACTATAATTGCAATAACGTAAATTCAAAAGAGCATCAATTGGTGGAAAGGATGGGGCACTCTAAGAGGGTATTTATGGTCATTTTATGCATTAGGTAGCAAAGAGATCCTGTTGGATGGACATTGCACCTTGGTCGTCCCGTTAGCATTCGACGAAAACATTCGTTTTTTCACTATTCACTTTTTCACCTATCAATATGTTTAGTTGCAATAATAACTAATACATTATATGTCCATCAAAGTGTTTACTTGCATTGATATTCATTACAACAAATTCCCATTGTGGTTAAAACTATAATGACTAGTACGCGACCCTCTCCTGTGTAATAGCAATTATTGTCTAGTTACTAAACTATCGCTGGGAGCCCCTCACGAAAGTTTGTTTCCTACTAGTTAGACACGGCACTGTGTAATAGCAATTATTATCTAGTTGTAGTTCATGAAGTACCTTCATCTCTTTTCTCTCGTTCCCTCTACCAATATTAGATGGTATTATGTAATTGAAATATATATTACTTAAAACTAAATTTTTTTCTATTATTTATAGAATGATATTACCAATTATGATTATAGTCACATATTTGATGAACAATGTCATTATCAATTATAATCACAAACAAAATATTAAATATTAAATATATAATCATGACATAGACTATGTTAATTTGATAAAATCTAATTGTTCATTCTATTAAAGATTATTCATAAAATATTAAGTATGCTTATCAATATTTGTAATATAATATTAATTATTTTAATTAATGCAGAAATCGTTTTAAAACTATTATTAATTTATCACATATTATATGGTTAACTTTCACCCTAATAATTAGTTAATTTTAACTAATAAACAATTTTTTTTTTACTAAATTGCAATACCTTCATCTATATCTGTGTGTGTGCGTGTGTTTTTTTTTTTTTTTGGGGGGGGGGGGGGGAGGAGGGTACTGCACTTACGATTGGTTATGAAAGTGATAACTACAAAAGGTTTTTTTTTTTTTTTTTAATTAGTTGCGTATGATACGACTAACTTTTGATTTTAGTTGTAAACAAGTTATCAAAAATAAATAAATGTTTGATAATACATACAAAATTAAACTCACGATTGATTCTTAAAGTGATAATTATTATATTCTATATAATTATGATTTCGAGGGTATTGTGGCAATTCTTATGCTTTCTTCTCATATTACATATGCTATTCATGAAACTAAACAGCGTATAACATTTACTTAAACCAAAAAGCATAGGATCATTACAACTCTATAACGCTGCAGCGCAATAACTATTGTTATTACGGCCTTCTTCCATTAGTTCGATCAAATGGACTGTTAGTTTTGGGTGAATTTCTCCGAAGACCGAAGTCCAAATCCTAGCTACAGAGATAAGATGACGATAAGGCAATGAGGGTGGGCCAGCTTGTTGTGCGTGGAAGCGGAGATAACATCTATATATAGGGAGAAGATGATATAAGAAGGTTAATTCTAGCACACAATGGTTTTAAAACGTATTTAACACGAGGCGTTATTGACTTTTGATTTAAGGTATTTAAACCATCGAATCTCTCGCCAACTTTCAAATGAAGGGTGGATGAGATCGCTGGTGTAAAATCTTCTTTACATTTTCTATCGATAAGGTCCATTGGGAGGTTATTTGAGAATTTGAACACCGTCACCCATTGTTTTTGAGAAATTCAAATAATTTTCCATAAAAGGAAGGGTCAAAAGAGGGGGAAAAAGGGAAAAGCACATCTCAGCCACAAAAAAATCACCTAGAGCTAATCACTTGGCTTTGGAAGTTTACCCCAAAATTGAAAGGATGTCAGTATGTGTGTGGTTGGTTAATATTGAATAATTATTGTAAATTAAAATTAGGAAATATTAATAAATATACTATACGAAAATAAATTCATTTTATTTCAATTTAATTATTCTAAATAATAGTTGATAGATCATAAATTATATGATTGATTTCAAATAATTATATTATAAGTAAGAATAACTTATAATTAATAATGAATAATTTCAAATTATTGTAATTACATTATAAATAATGAGAATTATGATTATTGCTGAATTATTAGCAATTCCAAATTATGTTTTAAATATTGATTAAGATACTATCTACGAGGAGGGGTGAGTAGTTTTAGATTTTATACAGATTCCATTTGGAACCTAAAACCTATCCATTAAAATAAGTTTATTATTTTTTGGAACCCGCAATCTACTCCGCATACTTTAGTCAAAAGTTTCAAGGTTGGTTCCAAGCTGTACCCAAGTTCCACTTATGTTATTAATTGAATAATTGCAATAAATTATCATATTTGATGATTACCACTTACCACTAATCCATTGACCGCAACTTATATTTAGACATATAAAATATGAAACATTCTCAAATTAAAAGTCTCAGTTATAAAATGAAAGTTCAAACTGGTGATTTCAAATTATACACTTATCATCAAAAGTCATGGAATGCCGCAAAATCGTTGAAGACATAGATTAAGAAAATATAAAAACTAGGTTCCACCTATTTAGAACCTGAAACCCAACCTATCGAAATAGGTTCTCCATTTTTTGAAACTCGAAACCTACCTTGTCTATTTTAGAATCAGGAACCGGATAAATTCCAACTAGTCCGTTCTTTAGTTTCATATTTTATCTTGAAACCATACTTACCGTTACTATCCACACAAACAAAATTATTTGACTTTACATATTTTAATGTAATAAAGTTATCATCTACAGAAGTATGCTGGAAATTAAAATTTGTTAGCAAATTTTCATGAAATTCTATTTCCACAACTCTTTTGTCCTACAACAAAATACGAGGACTTCCATTTCATTCAATCGCTACAATTCATTACACAAGGATATTGGATGTGGAATCACCATTTAATTCAATTTCTGATTAGATTCTACATTGTCATACCACACGTGACATAAATTGGTGAATGAATAAGAAGGGCCGGTCAAGCGATGGTCCCTTAAAATCGTGCTCATACGAAATTTCAAACTAAAGCCCTCGATTACATCTTCTTTCAAACTACATTGATAGTTTGACATATTATAAACCGCTTCAATACTGTCTCTCTAATTTTTCACCATGTAAACCCTCATGCTAGAGCTACAATGTATTTATCATTCCGCAGAACTAAATCTTGATGTTAATCGTTTGATTAACCCTCTTAATAAGCTAATTACTAAACCAAATTGCCTATATTCAAACTAATTCCGTGGGGATCATGATAGTAAGACAATAATTGCTATATCTTCAGTGAGATATTCATTAGCGTCGTTTCGACCAAACATAGCTAATAGCACGCAACTCCACGGCAGTCTCAAGATTCAATTTAGCCTCTCTCTCTCTCTCTCTCTTTATTTATTTATTTTTTAAATCAAAATAACCCCCGAAAAATCTTTCGTGTATCTCTCCTAACAACAGATGGTACACAGGCAAAAATATTTTCTCGGAAAAATGGGACTCTCCGTCCATCAAACTTCAAATCCATCGGTTTTATTTTTCAACAAGAATCATGGCAAGGGGAAGACCATTATTATTATCAACAGTTCCCAACACGAAGACATAATAACGTGAAAGATCTGGCTAAAATAAAAATTAAATAAGGAAGAAATCGATGGGAAAGTCTCCCAAAATTATCTGCTTTGTCATACACATAAATAGCAAATAAAAACAAAAGAGTGTAATTGATGTGAAGAAGGAGGAACGGGGGGTGTGATGATGGTTCGAACCAATCCAAACCATCATTGCGAATCTTATGACGGCCCTAGCCCACCATCATTTTCTCTTTCTTTTTTTTTTTTTTCCCTTTTCTCATTATCAAAACCCAACAAGAATTCCCATAATTTTCACTTTATTCTCCCAAAAATACCCTTCCTAGAAGTATTATTATCATTACATGGACGAGGTGGATACATACAATCTTTATTTATATTATAATTATATGGATCGGATGCAATTACAAAAATATTTGTGACTTGTTGAAACTAATAGATCCTTAGTTATCTAATCAAAATAAGATCACACGGACTAACCAATTTTGATGATTATCATATGCATACATTTCACCCCTACATAATCTTTTTCTTTTGATGGGTTAGGCATTAATTAGTCCATAAATCATCTACTTAAGAGGCAACTATCGACACTAAGCAATCGTGTTAGGCTTTTGCGTGCACAAGATAACACTATATCGAAGCATAATCATTCATAGAGCTTATTATGAGATAATTTCCCAAGTATTGGATTTGTCTAATGTTACGCTTTTTGATCACAATTTTAATTTTTTCTATGAGGGCCCAATAATCGTGCTACAAGGAAAAGATACATACGAAATTTAGATATATACAGGTGTGTGGATAGACTCTAATACTCTAATTCTGTTGTGACAAATATGCTCAATATGACTGAAAAAAAAAAAAAAAAAAAAAAAAACGTATTTGTCAGAAATTTGACTGTTTATTTTTAATATAATCACGTTCGGTAGTGTTTCGGGGGTGGGTTTGAAAGTTCCACCACCATCATAGCTCACATGACACCATATCTTATTCCTCATCATCGTTCCAAACCCGCCATTAAATCCTCTCCTCTAACCGGCCGCCTTCCATGCTTACACATCCATGATTGTTTTGTCAGAGAACAGAACACCAGAGAGAGAGAGAGAGAGAGAGAGAGAGAGAGAGAGAGAGGCAGAAGAAGAAGACATAAAGAGAGAGAGAGAGAGAGAGAGAGAGAGAGAGAGGGAGGGAGGGGCATGTTCATGGTTCATGAGTTCATCCTTCTTTTCCCTCTGCATAATGGCCTGCAGCTTTTCAAACTCTATATATACGTTTGCAGCGTCCTCCCTCCATTTTGTCTCTCATCAACCAAAACTCCAAGTCCTTGCTATTCCCACTGGAACTGCCGATTCTAACAAATCTTCCTCTGTCTCCCTCTAACCACCTCAAGAAAAGGTGACGATCTTTCTCGGAAACATAAAGAGACGACACCCCACCCGTTTCTCTCTCTCTCTCTGATCGAACTTCAGTTTTTCCTCTGTTTCTTGTTTTTTCCTTTTCCGCAAAGAGATGTTTGATGTCGCCATTCATGGGTGATATGCCCTGATGAAAGCAGGAACGTTTGGGCTTTTCAGTGAAGCGTGTCTCGTTAGTCATTCTTCCTTTCCTCTGTACTAGGGAGGAAAGGAACTTTCTGATGAAACAGCTCTTCGGTTCCATATCACAAACATGACATGTAGATAGCATCTTGAAAATGAGTTTTCTCCATCTGGGTATCCTTGCTGTTTGTTTATTTTCTGTGATAATGAAATTGGAGTGCATAGTTTTCATCTGGTCTGATGCAAACTCGAGTCCCCTGCTTTACAGAGTCAGTTTAAATCGTCACCGACGTATTCACAGTCAAAGTGAAATTGTGAATTTTGAACTTTTGGCATTTATCATGTAACATGTAAGATAAAGAAGGGACTTTTCTTTCGCAGAGCTAAATCCTGTGCGGTATACGTTGCAGCTAACTTGAAGATTGCTCTGTTTTGATTGCAGAGCCAAGAATGGAGAGGCTGAACTCAAAGCTCTACCTGCAAAACTGCTACATAATGAAGGAGAACGAGAGGCTGAGGAGGAAAGCCCAGCTTCTGAACCAGGAGAATCAAGTCCTCCTCTCTGAGCTGAAGCAGAAACTCTCCAAATCCTCCAAATCAAACAATGACCCAAATGGTGCCGCTGCTACAACCATTCCAGACCTCAACCTCTGCTCATCTTCCTCAACAAATCCTACTAAGGCCAGCAAACCCTGATTCTATCCATCACCAGCATGATCAAGAAGAGTCGCTGAGCAAAAAAGAGGAGTTTGATGATAACCCTAGTTAGAGAGACTAAATTGTTACCCTCCTTTTTTTTGGTGTAATATTTTGCCCAGCAACAGTGTTAGTTCTAGTTTCAGTTATGTAGGGACTGTAGCAGCAGGACCAGGAGAAGCAGTATCTTCTTATGTAGCTGTAGAATTTTCTAGTATTCAATCCTTTTCTTCTATGTTTGTGTTAGCATCTCTCTCTCTTTCTCTTTCTTTTTGGTTCTTTGGGTTGGGGGGTTGATAGATGAGGATATTTTGTCAGACCGTGGTCTATAGGGAAATATGTGGAAATATTAGTTATCAATACTCTCTCTCTCTCTCTCTCTCTCTCTCTCTCTCTCTCTCTCTCAATTTGGCGACACATGGACAAGTTGCCCAAGCAATTCTTATAGTCAATTGTTATTTGATTGAATGTCGTGCAACTCAATGATGATTCATGGAAAAGAGATTTAAGCATCGCATGGACGAGCTCAGACAAATATATGGGATCAGGCTTCTGAAAGTACTGTCTTCTATTGCCCAAACAAAGCAATGCACACTGGTTTCCATATGATATTCCCAGAAGGATTATTCAGTGATCTCAAGTAATCTCAGAAGATCCTAACCCATTTGAAGATATATCTTCTCCTTAGATTACCAAATGCACATCAAGTTCTTCCAGAAAATCAGAGCTAAATAGATAGATAGGCGAAAACTTCTGGTGGGGGCAGATTGGCGTTAAGTCGAAAACAATAATTTCTTATATTTCTCGACATAAATGCCTCTTTTTGAATTTTTCTTTATAGGATAAGAAGGATGGCTTTTCATTGAGATTCTGTGGGTGTCTGTGGAAGAGGATCTAATGGGGGAGGTCGGATAACGTCATCAGAAGATTTGGAAGGCGAAAGTCAAACGAGGGATCAATAAATTAGGGATACAAAAAGAGAACGATAGAGAATATTAAAAAAATAAGAGGAGATCTTACATAAGAAAAATATGCTATTATTAGTCCTAGAAAAAAAAAAAAACACAACGTTAACACGACATCAATCCCTCAATCGGACACGACAACTTCTCCCGTCACAACACAAGTCATATACCCCTTTGACCGTCCACGCATCCCCCAAAACAGCTAATCACTGTCAGACAAATTGGCCTTTCAGGTTCTTGTTTTTGTACCGTCGACAAGGTAGGTTCCATTTTTTTTTTCTCTTTATTAATCCGGATAGGGTCTTCTCTTTTCGCCCTTTTCTAATCAAATCTTTTTGTTTATGTGAGTCCTTCAATATGTAAAAGGTTACTCAATGTTAGCTTCCCTTATTACATAGGCGAAAATTGCTTATGTGACACAAACGCGGTTAGATATGCTGATGTGGCGCTTACCTGAAAAGTTAGTATCTATGTTGGCATTTATGTTGAAATTCTCTCTCTCTCTCTCTCTCTCTCTGCCCCTAACAACAAACATGACCACCTCTGCCCATTATAGCCACCGCCATAGCCAACCGCCAATTCCCCATGATCAACCACCACATCACCACAACCATAGAGAACTTTTACCAACATATGTGACCGCCAACGCCAACCTCTTGGGCAACTATCACTATAAAATTCGATGGAACCATTGATTGTTTGGAAAACTGAAATTGTTAAATGAATGCATGATTTAGTATTTGTATATTCTAACACTTCCCCTTCAACGTACTTTAGATTTGGAGCCTAAGACTAACTATAGAAATGTATAATGATGGTGGCAAATAAAGGGCTTGTAAAAATCTGAAATCATGATTTTCAGTTCTTATACCATTTAAAATTTTATGAAATCATTGTTAATTATTTTAAAAGTTTAAACTGTTAGATGATACATGATTTGATATTATAACCATTACCAACGTCCACTCTTGCTCTCTGCTCTCTATAGCTGGATGAGGTAGAGATCTCAAATCTTAGGCTTGTGACCTCCAATTCAAGGTCAAGAGACCTCGCACTTGGGAAATCACAAATTTGAGGTCTCATGACCTCAGATTGACGGTCATGACCTTCATTAAGGTCATAGTTCTGGATTGGTGGTCACAATACCTTGGACTCGAGTTAGCAACCTCTATCGAAGGTCAAGGTAGGGAGAGATAGTCGGAAGCTCAGGCATGGTTGACAACAACATAACCTTGTGGATGTTAATAGCGATACATAGCGTGACGCGGGGATCTTGGCCTTTTCGTGTTGAGAACTGATGGCAACGGCAACATATTTATGCGGATAAAGATGATGCCACTGTATCGGTGGGGATAGCGACTTAGCAAAGAAATAAAAAGAAAGTATGGAGAATATTGAAAACAGTGAAAAATAAAATAAATAATAAAAATGTCTTAAGATTAAATTTTTTGATTCATTCTATGTTGAGTTGGTACTTCTAACATGCAATGTGGATATTTTTTTTGCTGAGTAAGCAAGCCATGTCAGCTGAAATACATGACATGGCACTCCATTTAACCGAAGTATCACATAGAGCTATATTTACAAAGCTGGAATACCAAGTTGAACAAAAAGAAAATTTTAAGTACTTGTCTGGAAAAAAAAGGGGTAAAATTTCAGGTACTTGCAATGTCATTACCCGAAGGATGGATGTAACTAACAAATTACTAACCTAAATGGTAAGTGAGATTGCTTCTCTCTCAAGTTTTGTTGGGAATATTTTGGAAATAAAATCCTGAACATAGCATGCCAATATAATGCGCCCTTAAAATTTTGCATAGTGAGATAAGTTGAGTTACGTGAAAGTTGACTCAGATATCACCTGATCCACTATATCAAAGAATGAAAGCAAAGGATGGATGTAGAATCAAAAGCTCGAGGTGCCAAAAACGTAGTGTGACCAAATAAAGTTGGCCTTTGGATCTAGTTGTTTAAAATTCATTGGAGAAATTGAAACAAAAGGTTATACCGTCAATAACTTCCCTTTCAGAAGCGAACTTTGTCATTGGTACTCTTCGCTTTAATTTCATTTCATCAATTATATGAGCTAAATCGTATTGCAAAACAAAACCTGAGTGCAGTTTGTAATTAAAGGAAAGTTACATGTTTTCTCTCTTTTATTTATCACTACCAAAAGCATACCTAAGAAAAAATTTATAAATATATTGGCAAATGTTGAGAGACTGAGAGAGCCATGCAGATTATTAATGAAAGACATTTTATTGGCTTAAAAATGGTATTTTTCAACTTGAAGTTGAAGGAGCCGTGGGTCCGTAACATTGGGAAGCTTAACACTTGGATGCGGGCCCATTATTTATTCGAACACAGCACCTCACAGAGGCTTGAACTGGCCCATAACTAAACGAGAAATGATCCAATTCTCTTATAAAGCATCATCTTTAGATTGGGACCTAATTTTGGTCCGAAAGTTTTTGCCTTATGAAATGGTACAAATTTTAGGTCAATTCCCAATTCCCGGAAAATTTCTTTGGTCTTCTAAAGGAGCACAATTTGTCAGCCGGTATCCAAATTTGGCGTTATTCAAATTTCTGTCCAATGATACCGTTAAGGAACTAACATATCATTTCCTGTGTACATCTCTCTCTCCCTAGACATGTCATTTCATGTTATCTTTCTTTTCTTCCCTTTTTTTCCTCTCATTTTCTCCGCTGTAGTGGCTCATGGAGGGTGGGAGAGAAGATGCACACATGAAATAACATGATGGGTTTATGACGGCATTATTAGACGGAAACTTGATGGAGGCCATATCTAGGTAGCAATTAAAAGTAGTGCTTTTTTTTTTTTTTTTTTCAAGGCCAAAAAAATTTAGGCAGATCTGAGATTGGACCTAAATTTGGTGCTTTTTAAGGGAATTAGGCCACAGCAAGCTGTGAACTCCACACATAACGCCTCAACTACTGTTAATCTAACAATTCATATAGTACAATGATGAAAAGATGATCAGCATAAATAAACAGAGATTACAATCGCATAACCACAAATAATGCAAATTCAAGACCAAAGATGCATTACAAAACACCCGACATGTTGCGAACCAATGACTTGACCTTCCTATTTTCCGCTAGCACATCTGTAGATGTGCATGTTCCCCATTTTATATGATGATATGAATCCAACTGATTTGAGGAGCATCCTCCAGTACATATAATAGGCATTATTTCTGTAGAGCTGTGGAAAACATTACTGAGTATTTTAAGTGTCTACTTTAGCATCTATTATGATGTCTAGCAATGAGCGGTTAAGTTGGATGGGTAATTTTAGTCCTAGTCTGAGTACACAGATCTCAACCTCAAGGCTGGACTTAGCAATGGAATTCTTTTCTTTTTGTCTATTATTCTTGTTGAGAAACCCCCAATCCGACAAGGTTGGGTATCATCTCTTGTGGCAACTCCTCCTCCGACAGAGGCATAATTCTTGTTAAAAGCACTACCGTGACTAGACCAAGCTGGCCCCCAAGGGTTTAACTCCCAAGGGTTTAACAGATTGTTAGACAAGCGTAAATAACCCTTTCATGAGAAGGCGTTTGCGCTCCGGAAGGGTTCATTCATGTCTTACCAAACACCATTTGGTTACTCATTTCTTATCGCTCAACTATAAACCTAGAGCTGCGACTAAAATATTCTAAGTCAGTTAAAAGTTGGGTAAGACGCAAGAGGTCACCTTACTTTTGCGAGCCCGAAAATTTGAGACAGGAGATTTGATTATGCTCATCTCACTTAATGCATGTTATCAGTACCTTTTCTTTTTCTCTTTGTTGGATAAAAGTGTCGGGAAGAAACAACTAACCTCTTCCATGCACAACGAACAAATTACCTAGGGATAAATGTTGAATTACCAATGAAAGATGGACGATACGACTTTACATTGGTGCAAATATGATCACAGAGAAGCATTCATGTTCCATAGTGTTAATGCCGATTGTCTTCTCAAAATAGTTAACAAAAACCTTTTATTTGTTCGTCTTTGATGGAGTGAGAGAGAGAAAGGAAGGGTGTTATTTTCTTAAATGTTTTATTGTCATCAGTTGGTTATTTTCTGAAGTTATTGTTTTTATTCTTTCTTTAACAAATAACTACTCACGTCCCTTCAAAGGGTGCCTTTTCAATCACATCACATCAAGACGAACCGATGCCTCTTAAACACACCCCATCATGGTCGAACCAACGTAATATAATATCTTCCACTCTGACATGATGGCCTTGATAATACTCTATAAAAAATGTAAGACATTCAACATTCATCTACTTAGAAACAATTCATATTGACTAGAAAGTTGTACGACAAGTGAATACATCTATACTTGGGAGCTCTAATTATGCAGCTATTAAGAATAACATAATGGTTATTATTGGAGAAAATATCTTCAAATGATTTTGATGATACCCAAATTATCCTTAGTATATTACTTACTATGGTGCTTGCAGATTTTCATACTAAAGGACTACGCAACATTTATAGTGTGATCTATTAGGAAAAAAAGTTTGCAAATCTTATGTTATAACAAACAGCACTAGCTAACCAAAAGATTAGGTACTGATGATATATATGTTGAAATCGTAAAGATCAAGTTAATGGTGATGTAACAACCAATTACATCAAATGATGTTCACTGAGTTAGCTAAAACCCGTTGAAAGATCTGGACTCACATAGCAGTAGAATCAAAATAAAGCATGTAACAGAGTATCTAGAGTAATTGACAGGTCAGTCATAGACTGTAGTGGGAAGACAGCAACAATCGCTATTTTTAGTGAGTTTGCAGAAGTTCTAGGAAAGAAGCTATATGGGCAATACCTTTCTAGATAGTAGCTCAACATAAAACTCTCCAATGGTCACCTACTTCTTTAAACCATGCTCAATGGATAGATTGAGGAAGGGCATAAAAGAGAAGGCATTTAAGAACCAAAAGAGAGTGCACCACATAAAAGATCAAGCAGCTTACATACTGTTATTTTTAGCTAAAAACATTACGTTTTGATTGTTGTGCTGTTTAACAATTGTGTTATGGATTAAGTGTACAAGTGTAAGAGCAGCAATTGAGTCCAAATAGTGTGATCTATCACGTGAAGGACTAGTGCTAGCCAGTTGTAGCTTTTCAAATAGATTGTTAGTGAAATCCAGCTCGTCTTGAGGTTGTTAATCTGAAAAGTGGACGTAGGCTTAAGGATAAAGTCGAACTATTATAATTCTCTATGTCTAATTGTTTATCTTCTTATATACATTGCCATACAACTAGTGGGCGTTTACTTAAAAATCAGGTTGAGGTGATTTTTACTTAGCAATTAGCTAATTTTTGCGAAAAATCATCAAAGTTTGAAAACAACCTATTCATCCTTTCTAGAAGTAAAGAATGAAGTCATACATTGAAATTGCAAACTTGGATTTATGGGATGTAGTTACAAATGATCCAGAAATACTAGCTTTTGTTCGACAAGAAGGCCGGGAAGCAATAATTGTCAACGATATAGAAGAATCTTGAAAAGGAGCTGATCTTAATGCTAAAACAAAACATCTCTAGTATTGTGCATTGTCACCTTTTGAGTTTAGCAGAATCTCCTATTGTGATACAGTGAAGGAAATCTAGGAGCGCATCATGCTGACATTTAAAGGAACAAAAAGAATCAAAGAAACAAAGCTAAACATCCTACTTGGGAACTACAAGTTGTTTAAGATGAAGTCTAATGAAACAATAACTCAAATGTTCATACGATTTATCGAAATGGTGAATGGATTTACCCTTCAAGGAAAGTATACACAAACACTAAGAAAGTAAACAAACTACTATGAGCTCTTCCCAAGGAATGGAGTACCGTTAAAACCTGACTGTAGGAAACCATGAGGATCCAACCAATCAAGATGGAGAAGCTTATAAGGACATTAATGTCTTATGAAGTTGAACTTCAAAATGAAGAAAGTAACTCAAAAGATAAGAAAATCGTTGTATCCTGGTGCTACTAACAAAGAAGTTTAAAAGCTTCATGAGGAAAATAGGAAATTACAAAGGAAAAAGATCATCTAAACATCATGATGAGAAAAAGCCTTACAAGAACAAAGAAGAATCCAAAAGTAAAGACATCGTGTGCTATGAATGCATAAATTCTAGATACATAAAACTAGAATGTCCATCCATCAAGAAGAAGAAACAGAAATTCAAGAAAAAGAAAAAGGCATTAAAAGTTGAAACATTGAGTGACATTGAATGTGAGTTAAGTGATGAAGAAGAAGCAAATCTTTTGTCTCATGGCTGACTTTGAACTAGAAGAAGATGAGATAAAATATTATGAACTGTCGTATAATGAATTATACGATTTTTTTAAAGGAAATGTTTGAAGAACACCAAAAAGCTTCAAAAATAATTTTTTCTCTAAAAAAGGAGTTTCATGATCTTACCACTGAAAACCTCACAAACAAAACTCTTATTGATAACCTGAAGAAATAACTTGATTCTCAAATAAATCAAGTAAAACTCCCACAGGTTGAGAATGAGAATGTCAAGGATGAAATTTAAAAAATCAACATCAAATTTTCTTTCGGTTCAAAAACTTTATAGCACATTCTCTCTATCCAGATTCCTCACTACAACAAGAATGGTCTTGGATGTGAAGGAAATTAAGACGAGACAAATCATTTTCCAAAAACAAAAGACAAATTAAAGCACAAACCTCTTGCACACTTTTACAAATCTCATTTTGCCATATACTTTACTAAAGCTACTAACAAGAAATTTCCTAAGTGTTCAAACTGTGAAGGATACGGCCATTTCAAAATGGACCTTCCAAAATAGCAGAAGAAATTCATGAAAATTAGCTAGTCTCTTGATCTTGAATTTAAACCTAATCACAAAGGACCCAAGCTTATGTGAATACTAAAAAAAAAAAAAGATGAGACTTACTTTGATTTTAGATCATCTTGAAGAAAAACAAGTGGTATATGAATAGTGGGTGCTTCGGACATATGATTGGAGATAATAGCAAGTTAGTAATGCTTACAATTATAGATGGAGGCACAATCACATTAGGAGGAAAAGATAAAGGAAGAATCATCAGGAAAGGAAACATTAGGTTGAGAAATCTAGTTGTTGAAGATATTTCACTTGTACACAATCTAAAGTATAATCTCCCTAGTATAAGTCAATTTTGTAACAAAGGATACAAAATAAAGTTCAAGAAAGTAAGTGTATAGGCACCAACAAGGACAAATTAGAAACATTCACTGGAAATAGATATGACCACATTTACTCACATGATATCAACTTTGAGGAATTGTATTGTTTAAGGTGCATTTGGTAATATTTTTGTTCAAAAATTGTTCATCGGAACAAAAATAGTTTTTTTTTTCTATTTTTGTTTCCTAGAACAATTTTTGAATAGAAGAACGTGTTTGGTAACTGCACAAAATTTCTGTTCCCGGAATAGAAAAAGAACATAAATACGTTTGGTAAATTTGTTTAATTTTTTTTTGTTTCTTTTAATTTTGTACTATTTTTATTTTTATTTTTTTTTTTTTTTAAAATTTTTTTCTTCCTTTTGGCCGTTCGCCGACCTTGGCCATGGCGGTGACTGGCCGATGAGGGTTGGCGGCCTCACCTAGCCACTGGTGAGGCTCTGCCTCGCCCAACCACTACTAGGTCGATGTCACCTAGGAAAGCAGGGCCACAAATCACAACCAAAACAAGCATTTTTATAAATGAACATATTTATATACAATGCCAGGCTGTTTACAAAAATATTGGCTTAACAAAAGGGAACTATCTTATGACTCTCTAGTTAGACATGTTCACCGATTCTTCGATCTCCACCTTCCTAAACTTCGAGGCTTCTAGTCCTCCACTAACTTCTTCTAAGGACCTGAAAATGATTATACAATAACTAGTAAGATAATGTCTCAGCAAGATCAACCCCCTAAGATCCAATTAGGAATAAAATACGTCTTAAGGGCTGCCTAAGCACAATCATGAGTCAGAGGTCTTACCTTAACCTCAGTCCCTTCCTGCAAGTAACTATAATTAATATATACCGACAATCATATCATCTAATCAAATCAAGAATTCATATTGAATTATTGATCAATCAATGCAATCGATTACATGTCATTGAGACCATTACACGGTTATTTTGATTATTCATTTTCAACTCTCAGTCACGGCCCAATGGGCACAACCTAGATTAAGTGGTAATCACAGTCCCGCCAACATAATTTAGATTTAGTGGTAATCATAGCCCCACTTAGTAATTTTTTAGATGTAGTGGTAATCATGGCCCCAACAAGCAATTTTCTAAACAATTACCAAAGTTGTCCATTTTTTGAATAATGACCCACAATCACTACTCACACTCAAATTGCACAATCCGGTACTCGATTAAATAAATAGAAAGCACCACTGCAATCAGAACGAAATTCCGGTCACCGGCTATCCCAGTTTAATTTTCGAAAATAATTAATTAATTAAATAGTTATGGATATTAATTAAATAAATGCAATAAATAGACTTAGGCCTAGAAAAGCCTAATTTGAAGCCGAAATGGGCTCGGAAAATTACCGAACCACTCTAGTTAGATACTATAACTTGTTTAGGCTCTAATTGCACTAACTATCCACCTAACATCCATCAGTAATTAATTAAATTCACTAAACCGTTCTAACTATCCATCTAATCCTAGCTTAGTCTAAACTAATCAACCCCTAAGTATAATTAACTTATTAAGCGAGAACTAGTGAGTTAACTCACTTGATTCGTGATTTAGTCGGTTCAAATCGACGGGGACGTAACATGGCTCAACTTTCTCCAAAGCGGGCCTCGCTTTTGAGGTCGAGAATGTCCTCAAAATGGGCCTCAAAGGCTACTGGAAACCCACACACTTACCTTCTATTCTTGGCAGCAAAAGAAAAGAAACAGGGTTGGTTTGGTGAGGCGAGACCGGCAAAGGCAGCAGGGACACTCAGTGGCCATTGGCGATGCTTCACGGTGGCCGAGGCGGCTTTGGCTGGGCTCTACAAGACACGGGACCGAAGTTGGGACGGCATGAAGGTGGAGGTGCGGCTAAATGGCGCGGGGGACGCACGACCAGTGGCGGTGTGTGAGGACGATGACGACGATGGGTGATGTGCGGCAAGCGATCTGGGACGGTTGGCTAGCTTCGGCGGCTCTTCTTCAACTACTGGGGTTCGAAAGTGGCAAGTGAGGAGGGGAAAGAGTGATGGCTGGCCAATTGAGGAAGAATGAGGAGAGATAAAGGGGACAAGGGGGCCACCAAGGCTTCAATTCTTATCCAATTGGTCCCATTGACAATTTCCCTCCACTAGTTGCCTTTCTAGGCTGGAAATTAGCCACTAATGCTCTTTTACGACATTTGAAATGGTCCAAAAAGGCTTAGGTGGTGGGGGTTACGAATTTCATGGATTTCTCCCTCAATTTGACTTAATTTCCTTCTTAATTCAACATAAACCAGCCTCTATAAAATCAATCAACACCTTATTGATCCAATTGGTATTTTTCCTCACCAATTGATCCTACTTGCATTCCAA
Organism: Eucalyptus victrix; assembly: GCA_016097545.1. NCBI lineage: Eukaryota > Viridiplantae > Streptophyta > Magnoliopsida > Myrtales > Myrtaceae > Eucalyptus > Eucalyptus victrix. Next base: position 23,647,916 of record CM027845.1, on the reverse strand, counting down.
TTGCGCAATAAAAAATGGTCCCTAACTTTTTTTGGATAAAAATTATAACATCTCGGGCTCTCCACTGTACACATATTATCCACTTTGGACACTAAGTCCTCATGGTTTAGTTCTTCCTACCCCAAGAAAACGTGTATGCACAGTGAGAGGGACCCAAGCTTTATAAGCTTGTCACGCCCCGATCCTTAGGCATGCACACATCCCTTACCTTGGTCGATTAATAGCGATATCTCAGAATGCATCACCGACCCATTCTTTTCATATGCACATGCGGAAGCATATAAATTATCCCAAGACAATAACATATTGGGATAACACAGTAAGATTAAATTTCAAACCTTTAAAATGTTCACTCATATATACATTGCAAACCAGTGCACCTATATATACAAGGTGAACTATTAAGTCAAATTCAACTTAAGCTAGTGTAAAAATAAGGTCTACAAACAAAAGTGGGGTTCTACAAACTATGGGTCCCGTACTCCTCTCCATCATCCTTTACACTTGAACTGGAGTCTTCAGCAAATTGCATTGGACTTTCAAGATCTTCAAAATCCAAGTTTGCTGCATCCAAGGACTTGAAATGGTTATTCAATAACCAATGAGACAACATCTTAGCAAGTTCTACCTCCTAAGACTCGATTAATAAATCAATACACCATCCAAGTTGCCTATACACTCATGGGTCAGAGGATTTACCTTAGCCTTAGATTCCACCTGCATATTAGTACGGTTAAATAGGCACATAAACAATCACATTACATATTGATATCTTGATCAAATCGACTTAGTTGATTACATGCCAACAATACCACCCATGGTCATATCAATTCAATCAATTTATCCACAACGTCAAATCAAAACAATGACCAATTGACCTAGTTGATTTCATGCCAACCGGACCAACTCTAGGTCATTCCCAAACATCAATCACATGTACTCTCTCGAGCGTCTTTTTCGCCAACGCTATACCATCACTGATCACGTGCATTCTTTAAGGTGCCATTTTCACCAGCGATATCTCAATCACCGAATCATGTATCATTTCTGTGGTGTCGTTTTCACCAATGACATATCGATCACCGACACCGTGCATTCTTTAAGGCGTCGTTTTCACTAGTGATATCCTTGATCACCGAATCACGTGTCTTTTTAGGGTGCCGTTTTCACCAAGGTGACATCGGCAATAGACAACATCGTGGGTCTTTAAGGCATCGTTTTCACTAGTGACATTTCCTTAATCAACGAACCACGTTTGTTTATAAGTCATTCACATGCATTCTTCAAGATGCCGTTTTTGCCGGTGATACTTCAAATCACTGAGCCACGTATGTCAAAAAACATCATACCTAATTGGTCTCAACCAATAATATTCTCAGTTAGCTCTCACCATTCCCTATACTATATAGCCCATCAACGTAACTGGCGCTATATACCCATACTCGGTCATCTACCAATCAAATATTTGATAACAAACAATTTAGGACAAATCCTCAAATTTCACAATTAATTCAATTCCACACAACGTAGAACTCAAATGAATAAACGGGCTGCACCACGATAATCAGCACAAAATTCCGATCATCGACCATCTCGGTTGAATATCCGGAAAATAATTAATTTCAAAAATCAAATAAATAAATATTAAAAATCTAATTTAGGCTCGTAATGCCTAATTGGAATCCAAAACGGGTCGAGAAAAATCCCGAGATATATTCAATAAATAGTATAGACAATTCTCCATCTAAATACACTAACAACCTATCTAATATGCAATGCAATTAACTAATAATCACTAATCCATTCTAATTTAACCACATAATTGCACTTAATTAACACTAATCAATCCTTAAGTGTCATTAGCGAACTAAGAAAGCATTAGTGAGTAAAACTCACTTGATTAATGAGCCGATTGGACCAAATTGACAAGCATGCGACAAGGGTCCAATCCTCTCCGAAGCGGGTCCGCCAACCCGGGTCAAACCAGGGTTGAAATCTACCTACAAGCTTGCTGCTCGAGCTAGGTTGAGTCCACTGATTCGGTGGACCTGAATTTGCGGGTTTGGGCCTCAAAATCACGGGCTTTTGATTCTACTGGGCTTCTAAAAGGCGTGGGCTTGCTGTTGGGCCAAGACTTGGGTTGCTGAACTTAATTAATGGGCTGAGTAAATTGCTTCACTGGGTTGGACTACTGCAAATTTCGTGGGCTTCAAATGGCCTAACTACTAGGCTCACTCAAGTTGAGATGGACCGAAATTTGTGTTGAAATTGTGTGGGTTGAAGATGCACAAATGTGCTAGGCCGAATTCGCTAGAGATGCTGCTTCGGTTGATCAATGCTGGATGAAGGAGCATTGAATGAAGGAGATGCTGGGGACGCGTGGGTTGTAGATGTCGATTAGGGGTGTTTCGGTCTTCGTGGATAGCTGCTTCATTGGAGTCTTCAAGCAACGACGTTGAAGAAGAACGAAGCAGTGAAGATGAAGCTACTTGCGATCATTAGGCGAACAACCAGGAGACATGCGGCAGAGGGGATAAGCCGAAGTGGAGAGAGGGTGAGTTGCTTTGGCTTCGCTGGATTGATTCCATAGTGGAGTAGAGATGAAGAGGAATACGTGGAGATGGGCTTCAATTCGATGAAGTGAGTTAGCATGGGGAGCTTCGGTTGACTCAGGGGAAATAAACAGTGGTGGAGAGGGTAGGCGTGAAGGTCTAAGCTGCTGGTGTCGCGAAGGTGGGGACGGCAGCTTCAACTATTGCTTGGATGTGTGGAGCAGGGAACGCTTGGCAACTTGCAGGGAATTAAGGCAACAATTTCGGTAGTTTTGCGAAGGAAGAAAATTGAAAGGAGAAGGGGTGGAATAGTTCGGTCCACTGAGAAGAATGAAAGCAAGGCAGAAGCTAAAAGCGTCACACGAAGGGAAGAGAGGAAGAGAGAGAGAGAGAGAGAGAGAGAGAGAGAGAGCAAGGAGATAGGGATGAGGGGAAGACCGGTTCTCTTTTGGGGGACCAATTCCCTTCAATCTTATCCATTTTTATCCTCACATGGCCCACCAAACTAGCTAGGCCTCCATTGCCTTTTTCAACTTCAAAATTTCTTCTAGTATTCATTTGAATTTGTCCATAAGTCTTGCCCATCGAGGCATATGAAATTACATAGGTTTTCCCTCATTTGGTCACCTATTGGTCTTCAATTCCACTCAATTTGGCATCAACAAATATCAATTGGCACCTCAATGCTCAATTGTTATTTTTTTCCTCATCCATGGATCCATCATGCATCTCAATTTTGCTATCAAAACCCATCTTTGGCATTTTCTACACAAAAACGACCCGGTGACAACTTTTTCCCAAAAAGTCTCGGTTTGCGAAAAAATCTTCGGAAAGCGAATCGACGTTCCTAAAATGACTCATGACATGACAAGACTTTCAATTTCTGAAATCGAATTCAAACTCGCGGTTATTTTCACTCCGACGCGTTTTTAACGTGATCTAGATTACCAGGTAGTTTTTAGAACTTTTTAATGCAAATGACCCGTGGTTGATTTTCTTCGAGCCACAATGAACCCATTTGACACAATGGCGACTCTTGATTATCGTGAAAATCTCGAGCATCCAAATATTGACACAAGGTACAAAATGACAACAAAAATCAAATTAATGCCGGTCAACGAGAATTTTCCAATTTAGTGGAGTCACCCACGATCGGCCACATATCTCAGTCGAACCGACCTATCTCTGATCTCAAATTGGTTTTATATTGTGCCGTAATGGCCTTTAAAGATAAGCACGGTTGAGAAGTCAATTCTTGATCGAATTCTCAAATCTATTTGCCTTAAAATCTCTTAATGGCTTCCCTAGATGGTCTAGTTATCTCGTGAGTGGCCAACTTTGAGAAAAACACTATAATCGTGTCAATGAAAAGCCCAACTTATCCGATCGAAATCAGGACCTGAAAATGAGGATATCACAAAGCTAGCTTAGGACTCCCTCCCTAGGCGATATGGGACAAGAGATGTGTCCCCTTCCTATGCACGTCCGAGGACTGAGGCGCGGATGCATCGCCATCCCTCCTCCCCGCGCATCATTGCCTGGGTCGTCACAGTTAATTAGTCCATTTAGTGTCATCTTGAGCATCATCTTGTCCAAGGTTTTCTTCCTAATGTCTACATTTGGCATGACAACTAATGAAACTTCAGAGTAGTTGATTTTGAGATACTTAAAAATATGTGTCACCAAAGCATCATAGGATGGCTTCTCTATCTTTCTCATAGCCATGCGATACATGTGGATAAAGATCATGTGGGGAAAGAAAATTCTTCAAACTTGTTTAGGATGACTTAGATTACTCTTACTTCATATCAAGAGATATCATTCATAGATGATGTTTTCAAATGAAGGCAGAGTGAGGATCTTCTTAATGAAGTTCATTTTGAGAGGGAGAAGATTCAATAGGACAATTTTCCTAAAATTGTGAGCAAAGTTAGGCATTTCAAAAATAAAGTTGTAGGCCTCATCAAGCTATACTAGGATGCATTTGAAACCATTGTACTTGGTTTGGATGATTTCAGCTAGTTCATCCAGAGTAACAATATGGTTTTGTCCACAAAAAGTGAAGAAAAAAGAGTCTCGGTTTAGAAAATTCAAATTTGAGTAAAACATTGCTACAAGACTAGAGTGAACCTCCTTTTTCATGGAGCAGAAGTATTTGAATTGAAGTGCTTCAAAAAGCTCAGAGAGAAAAATCCCATGATTTCCTGAAAACTCAAAATCAACATAATGATGAGGAATAATGCTGCAATCATAGAAGTGATTTTTTTGCAAGTTCATGTTCCAATGAAAGAAAGAAATCGGATTTGAAATGTGGGTCTTTTTCAAAGCCAAGAGTAGGTTCAAAATTTTAAAATACCTTTTGTCATCATCTTCACAATGTTTGTCTCCTAGGGCTTCTCTTATTTCTTTTGTGGCTTCACTTCCTTATGATTATAGGTAACTAGCTCAGGGATGAGTTCTACCTCTTTAATAATTTATTTGCCTCTATCCTTGGGAGTAGACCTCCCTCCTTGGTTGAGGATTTTTGAAGTGAGGGTTGAGAAGGTTGAGTAGTTGAATGCGATAGTTTAGCAGGTGGTTTTTATTGAGTAGTTAGTGTCTGTTCAAGTTATAGGGTTTGTGATCCTATGACTTTGAACTTGAGGATTTTATTTAGCTCCAATCCATGAGTTTCCATTAAATCGGCTAGGCCTTTCAAAAGATCTCCTAGAATTGTTTGGATAGGAGCTAATGGAGATTGAGCGGCTGTAACCAACGTCGCCATATATGACATCCTAGATTTTCGATTCTGTTTTCAATTGAATAAATCGGGCATTTTATCGACATGCCTATAGTATTGTTCTCAAAATTAATAACTTGTGAGATAACTAGATTATCTGGGGAAGTCATTAAAGGATTTTAAGGAAAATAAACTTGAGAATTAGATTAGGAATCGGCTGCTCGACCGCACTCATCTGCCAAGAGATCATTACAGCACTGATATAAATTGATTAGAGATAAGAGATAGGTCAGCTTGACTAAGATGCACGATTAAAAGTGGGTGATCCCACTAAATTGCAAAATTCTTATTGATCGGCACTAGTTTGATTTTTCTATCGTTTTGATATCTTGTGTTCGTATTTAAATTTTCGAGATTTTCACGACCACCGAGAGTCTTCAATGTGTTGAAGAGATTCATAGTGGCTCAAAGAAAATTGACCGCAGATCATTTGCACTAAAACATTTTGAAAAGCTACCCGGTAGCTTGGGTTAAGCTAAAACGTGCCGGATTGAAATTAACCGCAAATTTGAATATGATTTTAGAAATTGAAAGTTTTGTCATATCACAGGTCATTTTAGAAACGTTGACTTAGTTTCAAAAGATCTTTTTCTACAAACTAAGACTTTTAGGGAAAAATTCGTCATAGGACCGTTTTTGTGATAGCTCGAGCGACGGTCTTCGGACGTGCGCAAGAAAGGGGTCCTTATCTTGTCCCACATTGCCTAGGGAGGGAGTCCTGGACTAACTTATAAGACTTAGGTCCCTCTTACTGTACATACGCGTTTTCTTGGGGTAGTACGGACTGCCCCAAAAGGAACAAAACCGTGAGTACTTAGTGTCCAAAGTGGACAATATGTGTACAGTGGAGAACCCAAGATGTTACAAGTGGTATCAGAGCCAACTCCCGACCGCATGTGGGGCCATAGCAAGAATGTTGTTTTGACTCCCGACCTCGTGTGGGGCCAAAGCGAGGACGCTGTTTTGTTAAAAGGTGGAGAGTGTGATCGCCCGAGCGACGGTCCTCGGATGTGCGCAAGGAAAGGGTCCCTCTCTTGTCCCACATCACCTAGGAAGGGAATCCTAGGCTAACTTATAAGGCTTGGGTCCTTTTAACTGTACATACGCATTTTCTTGGGATAATATGGGCTGCCTTGAGAGGAACAACATCGTGAGGATTTAGTGTCCCAAGTTGACAATATATGTACAGTGGAGACCCGAGATGTTACACACACTCTCTCTAGCAATCAAAAGAAAAGTTATGGTGGGAGCGACGGGTAGGAAGATCTTGGTAGCTGCGGCGAGAGCTCACACTTGGAACCTTCCACACTCGGAACCTTCAAGTGTCGCGTCTCCCTGCTTTCTTTGTTGATAAAATTTTAGTTCATTTTGATCCCACTCTACAGCATTCCCAGATTTAGTGTTTCAGCAATAGTTCCTACTGGCATGTAGAAAAACTTGGGACTTTGTACATGTAAATTTTGCTGGGAAGAACACCTTAAGTATTTGCTAACATATATACTTCTTGTTGATTTTAAGTAAATAATGGTTGATTTGATTTTTTGACTATTTGAGACCATCAATGTTTGCTGTGGAACATCTAGAGTATTTCTCAATTTTCTTGGGTTTCACTCTGCCAATATGTATCATATTCTGTGTGGGAATATGACTTGACTGATTATCTTCCTGATTCGAAGTTACAATGACACTTCCAAGATTGGGTCCATGTATATGAAGGATGAAAATTCACAAGTTCTTCACCAAACAACAATTACATTTGGAAAGTGAAAACTCCACTTAGTATTGGCTAAAGGATATTTATATTCTTACTTTTCATGTAATTTTCTCTTTTTAAAGGTTACTTTGTAATGTCTGACAAAAATTTGATGCTATTGATATTAGACATGGTAGTGTATATTTGCTTCATGGAATTCATGTGTCTTCCCAGATTGTTTAACTTGTGTTCCATCTGCTCTCTATAGTTGCTAATACTGAGTAGTGGTTATATGCACACACCACTTTAGGGATCTTCCAAAAACTACTTCTGGTTTCATTCATTAGAATCGTTGCCTGGGCTTATCAAGCTATCCAACCTCCTCAACCCAAGATACCTCTCGCTCTCCTGGTGGGCCTCCTGTTACGGCACCAAGAATAAAGCTTAGAGATGGCATGCACTTGGCATATAAGGAGCATGGTGCTCCAGAAGATGTTACGAAGTTTAAAATTGTTTATGCGCGTGGTTATTACTCTTGTAGGCATGATGCTGTTGTCGCAAATACTTTTTCTCAGGTGCTCAAAACTTTGTTTGATGTGGAATTTGTCTACATTCTCAAATGCAATATCTTCAATTCTACTATTCATTTATTCATGGCGATCAGTGTTCTTAACCAGTAAATCATCGATGATCTAGGGGTCTACGTTGTGTCTTTTGATTGATCTGGCCATGGACAGAGTGATCCTGATCCACAACAAACTATGAAAAGCATCGCTTTGGACATAGAAGAACTGGGATTTGGCCCAAAATTCTACATTGTTGGCTATTCCATAGGCGGCCAGATTTTGCGGAGCTGCATCAAGTACATTCCTCACAGGTACAATCGTTGCAATGAGTTTATGTGGGTGGATGCACATCGAAATAGTAATTGCAAGGAATACATAATCAAGTATGTGAGAAGTAATCAAAATACCCTGGGTGAGAATATTCACTAGCCCAATCTTCTTGTCATGGAATATGGAGATCGAGTGTAATCTGCAGCAACCATAAAGAGTTCCTCACGAATTTCCTTGTGTTGGTCAATGTATGAAAATATGCAAGCATATATTTGTGTAAACAGAACCAAGATTTTCGGTCTGCATGTTAGTGCATTCTGTATTTGTTTGTCTTTTGTTTTACCAATACGAGGGAAATCTTTGATGCTGCAGGCTAGCAGAAGAAGCGCTGCTAGCTTCAGCTATCAACTACTGGTGGCCTGGTTTTCCCTCAAATATGTCTACTGAAGCATATAACCAAATGCTCCAGAGGGATCAATGGGCACTTCATGTTGCTCACTACACTTCCTGGTTTACCTATTGGTGGAACACCCAGAAATTGTTCCCTCCTTTCAGTGTCGTAACTCGTTGTACTGATGTTTACTCTCCCTCAGGCAAAAAAATCCTTGCCCAATATATAAGTGAAAATTCCATATGTATAGCCTACTTATTATTACTATTGATTTCCTATTACTAGATAATTGGAAAAAAGGGCAAACAATGACCTGTAACTCAAGTGGAAGCAGGAGTGTCAACAATGAGCATCTACATGTTTGGAAATCTTGGTCGGTTTCCCTTAGAAAGAATCTCCTCCGCTCTTAGTGTGGGTGTATTAAAATGTGCCCTATCTTAAGAAGAGGAAATCATTTTATCTCTTCATGTTCCCTTTTCTTTTGGTTGTGTTGATATCCTTGCTCAAGGGCCTCACTCAAGGACCAAGACTACCTCTATTTTAGCAGCATTTTCGATTATTGCAGCGGATTCAATTTCCTTTATCTACTGATTAAGGTAGCTGCGGGAAAGGGATGTACCTTCGAGCTTTCGTGGTGTGGTACTGGCTTAACCTAAAGGAGATTTGCTCCTTTAGCTGCTGTTGCTGTGGCTCAATCAGTTAATGTTGAATCTTCCGCCCCTGAATGGTGAACAAACCAATCTACTTCTTCTGGATCTTAGGACACTTGAAGCAGGACTGACTTCAACAGATGGGGATTCATTAGCTGCCTATCCATTTCTGCCTTTGTACCTGTAATTTGGATTATAAAACTAAAAGTTCACTTTATAAAGCTGGTATTGTTGACAATTTCTCTAATTCACGTTATTGTTTTAGCTGTTTGAGTTTAGGGACGGACACCTTTCAAATTTCTTTGTTCATTGTTGTTGATATTCTGCATTTTTTTTTTTTCATTTTCTGTTCTTAGCTTGGTTGAAGGAGTAAGGTCTTACCAAAAAGTCTGTTAAGAAGCAGTTTAGTTTAGGGAGTCATGCGCAGTGTCTCAGGCTGAAGAATGATCTTTGTCCTTGGAATCGGCCACGCTCCTTTGTCTTTATCACGAATAAAAAGTTGTCCTAGTTTACTAGAAACTACCTGGCTCGATGGGGCTTGAAAGTAGCATGTTGTATGCCAGATTTGTGGTCAGATGAATTTGCTGGAAATGTAAAATTGTTTGCAAGCAACGTATTTCTGCATTTTACCAGGAATTTAGTGGACATAGTTTATCATCTTCACTTATGACTTGTATCTGTGCAACATATCTCTCCTTCTCTCCTTAATTTCAATCGGTCCCCTCATTGCCTAGTCTAATTATATCTTTATTTGGTTTCTTTTTAGGCTGAGGTAAGACAACAAGTGCAGTTTGAGGTAGGTCAACAGGGGGAGTTTGAGTCCCTCCACCTTGGCTTGATGATTGCATTTGGTACCTGGGAAATTTATACCTTGGATCTAGAAAGCCCATTCCCTAACAATGAAGGTACTATCCATGCGTGGCAAGGGAATGATGATACGTTGGTGCCTGTCACAGTGCAGCGCTTCATCTCCCAGCAACTCCCATGGATTCAATATTATGAACTACCCAAATATGGACACAGAATTCCTTATGCTAATGGGATGTCCGATGTTGTTACAAAGGTACTCTTACTTAGAGAAACTGCCAAATAGCTTGCTCGACTTGTAGACTTCAGTTTTGTTCATTGTTCTTGAATGAAAGATTTGAGCCAGAGCTGTAAGCGGTATCTTGTTTGCAATCTTCTTACTTTCCCTTCCTATGTTTGGAGTTGCAAGGTCAAATCAACCTAATTGGACTAATTATCTTGAGATTTCTCGTCACATTTGGGGCATTATTTGGAGTGCATGTTCCGAAAGCAAACAAAAATAGCGCTTTTGCATTGGAAAGGAGAGAGTGCAAGATTTAATTTCCCAATTTTTACAGTTGATTTGATTCATCTACTCGCATAGAATGGTTATATAGTCCCCTGTTAAAATTGTTTTTGATCTTGGCCAATTGGTGAATGGAGGTTATCGAGACAAATCCATGGATGTATTCAGTAAATTCTGATAATTTGTGCTGGTTGGTGATCCTGCATATCATTTCAAATATACATTAATCGAATGCCAAGGGACAACTGCTAAAATGTATGGGGAAATACTCACCATAAGTTACCAGGAGAGTTGGAGTAGAAACGAGCGATAAATTTGAAAGTCCTGAGGGACGAAGCTCGTAGCCTATGGGAACATTATTATTATCACCCTCGTCCTGATCATCGATAGAAGCAGTTGGATTCTCTTGATGCTTGGGGGTATCCCGGGTCTTGATGATGCTAGAGATCGGACTGAGTAGGAATCTGATTAGGCATCCTGGGTCTTGATGAAGCTTTTAGGCCTTTTCTCTGACGCAATGAGGGGGTCCTGCTTCCTCTTCTCGAGCAAAGGTACTTCGACATCTGCTATTTCCTTTTCTTTTGAACCCTGTGCTCGGTTTGTTGAGAAACACCTGGCGGAAATAGAGACTTATTAGAAACAGAGCACAAGAAGTAGGAGTAAGGGCATAAAAGTAGAAGGATACATTTTACAGCCTTTCCTCCAATTATGGCTGTTGCACTCTTCCTTTTAATCTCGGTCTTCTTCGATATCCTTCATTTGGAACATTGAGTTTGCGCTGCTCCGATCCTTTGAGGGCTGTGCCTTCCCAACTTCTTGAACTTGGGTTCCTTTGGCGTCATCACTTACTAGTGAATTTGAATCCTTCTCGGAAGAATCTTCTGAATCCACAAATTCATGCGATTCTAGCAAAGTGGGAAGTCCTGATTGACCACCAAAATCTTGACTTTTTTCCCCTTCTTGCTCGAATCCTTAGATTTGGGAGTACATCGCTTAGTTCCGCTCACGGTAGTCTTTATGGCATCCTCATAAGGACTCTCAAAGCCACAAGAAAGCCACAAAGAAGTTCATTCAGAGATACACCCAGTTTTGGGATCGAATTGATCAAATATCAGAAGAGTAAAAGGGAACTTCAAGAAGGAATCAACATGGAACTTGTCATAGACCAAATTGTCTAGCACAATACTGTAGAGAGTAAATCTCAAAACCATGGTAGAATCTCTCTTTCTTAAGCAATCATATGGGAAGGTTTACTGGAGCGAGTACACATGCCAAGAAATCATCATGTCATCCCGAGCAAGAGAATCGAAGAGGTAATTAAATTCACTGCATCATAGGTAAAGAATTCAATATTCTCTAGGTCAAGCTCAACAAGTACTTGAAGATTAAATACAAAAGAGGAAATGCCTTCAGGCACATTCAAAGAGGATCGACTCAACAATCGATGCGCAGGAGGAAAAGGAGCGGGTGGTCGAGATGTTGGTAGAGCATGATAATGAAGGGCACGAGGTTCCTGGCTGGACACGGAAGGAAAATATAGAACCGTCCAAGATTGTAGAAGCCAAAACAGACCAAACAAGGTGTGGGAAGTTTGTTTATAAAACAAACTAAGTATATGTTTCCTTGTCTCATATAGGAAAAGTGAGAAGAAATTGGCCAATTAATTAGTGTGGAGTTTCTTTAACATAGCTAAAAAAAAAAAAAAAAAAAAAAAATGATCAGGTGTGGACTAGACCCCATCATACGCGCATGTAGGTGTGCGAACAATTGTGTTATTTTGGTGCGATTTAATTGGCACTAACCCCTTTGTTATTTTATTTTTTATTTTGTATGGTTATCTTATTAACTTTAATCAATTCAAAGGTTGTTTTTGTTTATTGAGAATTTTCAAAAAAAATTTAAAAAAATTGAAATTTTATTTATTAAAAACTAATTATAATAATATATATTTTTTTTTTAATTATTCCAAATTTTTGTGTGTGTCTTTTCAAGACAACATTTGGAAAAAATACTTGTTCAATTTGAAATTTTCCCAAAGGGTTGCATTCGTTCATTTTTTTAACTTCTTCCGAATGGACGCCTTTGTTCATCTTGTCAATTTTCGAAATGATATGTTTTTTCATTTTTTGCAACTTTTTTTACAAAGAATTGCTTATGTTTTAAAATTGTTTTATGGATACATGTCAATTTTCAAAAGAACATTGTGTGTAATCATTTTATCTTTTTGAGCTTTCTTTCTGAAAAGCTATAGCCAATTTTTCAATTGTTTCTTAGAGAGATCCTAGAGAAATACTATAATTGCTATCTAGTATTCTCATTTAGAGACTTTGTTGTATCTTGGAGGAAATTTGCCAATGACCATTAACGTTGTGGGGTAAATAAATCCTTAAAGAAAGTGATATCATGCCTCAAAGTTCGACTTGATTACTCTAGATATCTGACTTTATTGTTCTACTCAATTCGAAGTTGTATTATAGAAGGTGCATTGGTGAAGCCTCTATACAAAGTGGCAAGGACGAGCAGGCTTGAAGCAAGTGATTTACCCTCTGCGAGACTAGAGGCACTGTAAACTATGTACCAGATTTAAGAAGATATACTTGGATAGCCAATAGAGCAAGAAAGATAAGTGTTTAACAAGATCGATGGGGCCAGAGGTGGGATAGAATCGATGTGGAAAATATCATAATTTTTTTAAATTTAATTAAAATGAAAAAGTGTGGTGAACCAATTCTACAAAATTGAAATAATGAATTGAATTTATTATAGGACTTATTCTATTTGTTTTAGAAGATGCCATGCTACCACTTGGACTTGAACCAAAATGCTCTAGCATTGCTTTTCCTAAGAGCAACGTGCCTACTAATTTCACTATAGCAGCATACTCAAAATAATAATAATCTATTATTATTTAATCATCCATATTGAAGGTTTCAATTCAATATATATATTTTCATTTTCATTCAAAGTGATGAGAAAAAACTCGTTTCACTTCAATATGGATTGAAGCATTCCCCATTTGGAATTTGCCATAAGGAAGGGCATTCTCAGGAACATAAGGAGTCTCTGACGAATCCATGTCCTTTATAGGTACGTCGTTTGGAGAGAAACCAACTATGGCGTAAATATCTAGAAGAGTGATAACTATGGGATCTCAAGGAAAAAAGAAACAATTTATCGACGGGGACCAGAAACAGACAGCATAACTCAATAGCCCTAGGTCTAAGTCATGGGATATACTCTGGAACCATATTTTTCCCAGCCCTTTGCTAGGCAAGTTGTGCCCATACATCATCTTTCATTCATGAATGTCACCTGTGGAATTTTGCTTCAAACAAAGGGAAGCCCTCAAATCAATAGTGTGTTGTGGTCCAAAGGTCCATAATAGAGGGCCTTTGAGTGGGAAGCAACTCTCCTTGACAAATTGTCATGAAAGACTCCAACTATGGCAGCAACTTAGAATGACTCACGGGAGAAACAACTTACCTTGGATATACATTGGAGATTTTAATGAGACTTTATATCACCGGGAGAAGTATGGTAAAAGGGAGACAGACTATTATAAAGTGGCAGCCTTTCGGGACCTATTGAATGATTGTGTGCTTATGGATATGAAAAGCAAAGGATGTGCTTTCACCTGGACAAACAACCGAGATGGGGAGGAGTAGGTGAAAAAGAGGTTAGATCAGGTGCTTTGCAATATAGAATGGAGAATCATGTTCTTACAGGTGAAAGCTTATGCCCTACCTGCCTTTGGCTCGGATCATAGCCCTATTATACTATCATTATATCCCCCATCAAAGAAAAGAAGAAGAGTGTTCAGATTTAAAGCGTACTGGATAGAAGATGCTGAATGTCGAGAAATTGTGCAATCCGTGTGGAATGATCAACTAAATTCCCAGCTGAATTTGCCTGAAAAACTAAATGCGATAGCTGATGCTCTAACCAATTTGAGCAAGGATAAATATTCCAATGCCTATAGAAGGATTGAGGAACTTAAAAAAGAGCTTACAAAGATAACTAACAAAAAGAATATAGGATCGAGAAAGGAGGAAGCAAAGAGGCTTCAGTTACAAAATGAACAATTATGGAGGTAGGAAGAAATGTGTTGGGGAATGAGATCAAGGATAGAGTGGTTGAAATGGGGAGATAGAAACACGAAATTTTTCCATGCTACAACTATGCAAAAAAGGCAGAGTAATAGAATTGATATGCTGAAACTTGATAACCAGAACTGGTGTAGGGATCTTGAGGCTATTAAAGAACACATTGTAACCTTCTATCAACGCCTTTATGGCACAGTCGGCCTTAGAAATTTTCAGCTAGTGTTGGACCAATGCCCTTGCCTAGTAGCAGACGCCATGAATCAAGCTCTAACAGCAAAAGTCACAATGGATGAAGTAAAATTAACAATATTCCAGCTAGGAGCCATTAAGGCTTTAGGGTCAAACGGCTTAAATGGACAATTCTTCTAGCATAATTGGGAGCTAATCTAGGAAGATGTGCATAAAATGGTGGATAACTTATTTGTTTCAGGTACTTTAGACCCTTCCTTAATATAACTTACATTACCCTTGTCCCAAAAGTGACTCTCCTAGAATCTATAGAGCAATATAGGCCCATTAGGACGCGTTTGGTAATGATTATATTCCCGGGAGTAGATTTTAATCAAAACTGATTCTTTTTTATTCTGTTCCCGGAAACTGATTCTAAGCATTTTAAGCCGTTTGGTAACTGTCCAAAATTTTTAATTCTTGAATAGAATTGTGTTTGGTACCGTGCTCATTAATTCTATTCCAAATCGATTTATTTTAATTTTTAAATAATTTTTTTATTTTTTTCCTTTACTTTTTCCTTTTTCTCATCATCTTCTTCTTCTTGTGGCTAGTCACCGGATCGGCGATCGACCAGATGAGGGCCGGCCCTCACCGGAGCATCGCCGCCGAGGCCGGCCACCGGCCGAGCCTCATCGGGAGCGAGGCTCGGCCTTGCTAGGGTCTAAGGAGGCCGAGACCCCGTTAGTGGCCGTGCCACCGGGGGCCGGGCGTCACGATCGGCTTGCCGGGCGAGCCCGCCCGGCCCGGCGAGGCTCGGCCTCGCCCGATCTAATGAAGCCGAGCTTCGCCGGTGGCTGGGCAAGCCTCCAGGCGAGCTCGCCGGTGGCTAGGCTTGCCTCTAACGAGCTCGCCGGACCTCGCCCTGGTTTGGCGAGCCTCCGGCGAGCTCGCCGAACTAGTGGCCAAAGGTGGCAACGGCGGCGGACAACGGCGGCGGACGGCGGATGGTGGCGGGCGATGGTGGACGGCGGTCGCAAGATGGCCTAACGGAAATAGGAGAGTTCTTGATTTTGATTCTCAAATTCCTTTCCGGAACAAGAATCAACTTTTTTTTTTTCTTGATTCTATTCCCAATATGTTCCCGGGAATAAAAATTTTACTAAACGCGATTCTAGACCCAAACTGATTCTGGGAACAAATAATCAGAATTTGGCCCTGTTTGGATGGTTACCAAACATGGCCTTAGCTTTTATAAATTCAGTTACAAGATAATTTCTAAAGTGATGGCAAATAGGTTGAAGCCCTAGCTTCCTGAACTGATAGAAGTGGAGCAAAGTGCTTTCATAGGTGGAAGACAAATACAAGACAATATTTTAATTGTCCAAGAAGTGCTGCATCAATTGAGAATCAGGAAAAGGAAAAGGAAGTTTTAGGCTGTGCTTAAACTTGACATGCTAAAAGCATATGACCAAGTGGAATGGGACTTCTTGTGTGAGTGCATGAGAAAAATGGGCTTCAGTGATCACTGGGTTTCGTTGGTGAAAACATGTATATCAATCGTTAACTTCAGCATCAAAGTGAATGGGGAACCTCTTCACACATTCAAGCCGACTAGGGGTTTAAAGCAAGGGGACCCTCTCTCTCCTTACTTATTTATTGTTATGACTAATGTGCTATTTTTGTTTATACAAAAAGCACTTAGATATGGCAATGTAAAAGGGATTAAAGTGAATAGAAGTTGTCCAACAGTTACACACTTACTTTTTGCGGATGATGCAATCTTCTTCCTCGATGGCACAGTGAAGGAATGTCAAAATATGGCAAACCTATTGAATCAATACTGTTATGCATCCGGTCAAGCCATAAACCTAAACAAGTCGGGTATTTACTTTAGTAGCTGCTGCCCACATAATTAAGAAGGAATATGGCAGAAAAACTAAGAGTCCCGATTATCGAAAAAACAGGGAAATATCTCGGCATTCCTTTGGATCAAGGGCAATCGAAGAAAGAGATGTTCTCATGGATTCTAGCAAGAGTGAATATGAAACTTGAGGGGTGGAAAGAGAACATAATGTCAAAAGTGGGGAAGGAAATACTTATTAAAACAATTGTACATGCATTGCCGTAATATGCTATGTCAATTTTTAAGATGCTAGTTTCGATATGTAGATCAATCGAAAAAAAGATAGCCACATTCTAGTGAAAAAAGAGTAGTGTAAATAAAGGCGTCCATTGGAAAAAGTGGGAGGAGCTAAAAAAAAAAAAAGACAGTGGGGGTTTGGGATTTAAGGACCTTGTTGCCTTTAACAAGGCTATGCTCGGAAAACGGGCGTGGAGACTTCCCTACAGGAGATTTCATGAAGGCAAACACGGGATCAAGACCGTCTTGGGGATGGCAAAGTCTATTACAAGGAAGAGAAGTGATGGAACGTCAAACAAGATGGGCAGTAGGAGACAGATTGCAAATCAAAGTGAGAGAAGACAAATGGTTAGCGAGAGGTTGCATAAGAGGACCTAAAAACCAAGGATGACCCGAATATGTGGCTGAGTTAATCGACTAGGAGTCCAAACAATGGGATGAGCATAAGCTAGCAACCTGGTTCAATGATGACTTAGTCAAAGAGACACTCGCGACGCCGCTTAGTCACACAAGAAACAAAGACAAAATCATATGGACCAACAATAGATTTGGCATCTACTCAGTCAAAAGTGGATACAATAAAATCCAAACAGCAGACAACTAGACATCGGCACATGCATCCTCATCATACCAGCAACCCAAAAAGCTATGGAACCTGATCTGGGACCTCCACACCTAACCAAAGGTCAAGTTCTTTATATGGAAACTTTGTGCTAATACACTACCCATGAAGAAGAACCTATATAGGAGAAAGATGATACTTGATCCAAGCTGCCCCATGTGCCACCATATGCCAAAGACACCTAAACATCTATTCCTCCTATGTGAATGGTCGCACCAAATCTGGGGAAACCAGAAGCTAAAGCTGAACCCTCCCCCCAGCAATATCTCCAGAATAGACAAATGGTTGTTTGAAGTCCTTACCTCGGATAGAAACCCTTAGCGGAAGGAGCTGATAGCGAGCACTCTCTGGCAGATTTGGAAGATCAGAAACGCAATGGTCTTCAAAGGCGAGCCTTAGCAATTGCAAGAAGCTGTGCAGGAAGTAGAAGCAAATTTGAAAGCTTTAATTGGTGGAACCCGAAAAAAGCAAAAGGTAGCAAAAAGCTTGCAAATGTACCTAGAAAGTGGGTGCCGTCAATAAAGGGCCACCTGAAGATCAACGTTGACGCTTTATGGATTGAAAACTAGAGAGAGGGATCATTGCCGGGCTATGCAGAGACGAGAACAGGGTCCTCAAGGGTGGCTTTGCAGCAAAAATTGAAGCTAACTCACCTCTGAAAGCATAAATTCTGGCTGTTTGTGTAACTATGTGGAAAATGGCGAAGGATAGAGAAGAAAGGAGCCCCACGCTTGAACTAAACTCAAATATGGAAGTACAGTTTGACTACAAATCTGTGGTGGAGAGCTTGATGGGCTTTGCACTGAGCCCATGGACAGTGGAACCAATTTTAAAGGATTGCAAAGTTCTATTGGCCAACTTAAAGGTGTCTCCGTATCTTACATAGAGAAGCAAACAAGCCTGTTGATTGGATAGCAAGAGCCCATCGAGACAACCGTCTTCCTCGCAATTAGATTTTATATCCCCCTCATCCACTTTGGGTCTTATTATGTAATGATTCCGAACCTAGTTGCGGTTCCGCAACTTATTAGTAATGATCACTATCTTTCTACCGAAAAAAAAAAAGAAGAAAAAAAGAAGAAGGGGAAGTAGCTCTTCACTCTTTTTGGGAAGCAAGGTCTAAGAGAAGTTGAAATTTGCTGATGATTAAGAAAACATGGACCAAGGACCAGGCTTTCAGGGTACTCATCGACCAGACTCGAGGCCAAAACAACAATTACTAGAGAACTAGTGAGAGAATATTTGGGAGTTTTGGGCGCCATGAGAAACGGTGAAGCAAGGAACAGAGATATAACTCATAGGGTTTTTAGGGTTTAAGAAAGAATACAAAACAGATATGAAGATCAGGCCTTTGGCACATGCCCCCTAATCTAGATAAATAGCAAAATCAAAAATAGCAATTTGAAATCACAACAGTTTACTATTTATGAGTAATTGAAGCGACATGAGAGGCCATGATCTAATCGGTTGCGTACGGAGCACGAGGCATCATAAGAAAAAGGGAAAATGTCACATATAGTCCCTATATTTTCACTCAATGTCTAATTTCATTCCTAAACTTTCGATCGGCTCAATTTGGTCCCTGAACTATTGATAAAATGTCCGATCTAGTCCTTGAACTTTCGAATAGCTCAATTTGGTCCCTAAACTATTAATAAAATGTTCGATCTAGTCCGTGAACTTTCGATCGGCTCAAGTTAGTCCTTGAACTATGATGAAATGTCAAATCTAATCATTCGTTACTGTTTTTCTTTTTTCCTTTTTTTTCCTTTTTTTTTCCTTTTTTTTTTTTTCGCTTTCCCTCTGTCGGAGCCGGCAAAGGGCCGGCGTCCGGCGAGGGCCCCTCGCCGACGTCCCTCGCAAGCGTCGGCTAGCGGCTCTCCCTCATGGACGCCGGCGAGGGGCTGTCCTCACCGGCGTCTGCATGGGTCTCTCCCTCGCCGACTGCGAGGGAGAGCCCTCGCCCTCGCCGGCGGCGGGCGAGGGGCGCGACGGCTCTCCCTCGCCGGTGCCCGCACGGGGGCTCTCCTCGAGGGCGAGGGGCTCTCCTCGTAGATGCCGGTGAGGGGCCGTCCCGCCGGCGTCGTGAGGGAGAGCACTCCCCGCCGGGCTCCGCCCGGACGCCCGCGAGGGGCTCTCCCTCGCAGACGTCGGCGAGGATGGCATCTTGCCAAATCTACGAGGGAGAGCCCCTCGCCCGCTTGCAAGGGGCCGTCGGTGAGGGGCCCCGTCGCCCGACGCCGGGGAAAGCGAGGACGGAAAAATAGTAACAAAGGACTAGATCGGACATTTCATCATAGTTCGGGAAATTTGCCCTGATCGCCGTTCGTCGGGTGATTGGACATTTTCTTAATAGGGCCATGGACCAAATTGAGCCATTCGAAAGTTTAGGAACTAGATCAGACATTTTATCAATAGTTCAGGGACTAAATTGAGCCGATCGAAAGTTTAGGGACGAAATTGGACATTGAATGAATATATAGGGACTATTTGTGACATTTTCCCTAAGAAAAAAGGGATGTCTAAGCTATTCATAAGAAAGAGTGCGTAAAATAAGGTATTTTTTTTAAAAAGAAATAAATTTCAAATTTACCTCTTTTAAAAGGGGTATATGTTGATACCCATAATTTATCTAGTTATCAAAACACAAATGCTTGGCATGAGGGCAAGGAATATGTAACATTTGAGGAGAGTAAGCTTCAGTCACATGCATAATGCATAGATGTCATCTTATGTATATTGGTTGTCTAGAACATATGCACGACAATTAACAACAATAAAGAAGCGCCATGCGTCCAGTAGTTGAAATGTAATGATGGATAGTTGGTAGCCGCCTATATAAACACTAGCAACAATTTTTCAGATTTTTTTTAAATATTATTCAAATCACAAAGACAATTACATCAAAGATTGCATGTTGTAGAGTGGACAGTTGATATTCAAAGACCTAGTCACGGAATGATCATAGATAATTGCACAACTCACAACACACGATGAAGACGGTTATGTGAGGCATTTAGATGGGCCTGTGAGAATAAACGAATTTGGGCAAAGCCAGTGGAAGTTACTTGAGAAAATGCAACCGTTGGGCATGGTTGAAGAGCAATCATCATACATTCACCATAAATACCACTAGCTATCTAATGAGAGCTCCACACAAATCAATAAAATATTATTTTTTATTTTTCCTTTTACCGTATTACATTTAAAATTTCCTTAATTGTAACTTTTATCAATTTGATTTTACTGTGTTTCTTTTCTAATAACTCGTTGTTAATTAAATTCCGACGTTATATTTCATTATCCTCAACTTATGTCTTTGACTAAATTCTGGCCTAATCTAATATTATATGGTGTTGTTTGACTTAAAGAATTTTAAATCCTTATTGTGCGAGATATCATTTGTTTGGAATTGGCATAGAACCCCTATCCCTTCTCATAAAATCGAAGAATGACTTTTGGTGGAAATTATATTGCTGCGGGGGCAAGTCCGGCGAAATACAAAGGTTTGTTTATTTCATATAAAATCAGGAAAAAGTCACTAAAAACCCCTAACTTTGCTTGGAGTGATACATTTACCCCGAACTTTATTTTGTGACGTGAAAAACCTCAAAGTTTGCTAACTGTGACATATTTATCCCAAGCTTTTATTCGTGACACAAAAAACCCCGAACTTTCATTTGTGTGACACATTAACCCTAAATTATAAGCGCATTTTGGTCTTTTTACTTTTAAAACTTTTTTCATTTTTTTTCTTCTCTTCTTTCTTCCCTCCGCCATGGCTGGCGGAGGGAAGCTGGCATCTAGTGAGGGCCTCCCTCGCCAGATTAGGTGAGGGCACCCTTCGCCCGGCGCAGGTGGGGGCGGCCCTCGTCGGCGTTGGGCGAGGGCTTCCCTTGCCAGATCTGGTGAGGGCACCCTTGCCCGACACCAGCGAGGGCACCCCTCGCCCGAGTCCGGCGAGGGCACCCCTCGCCCGACGCAAGGAGGCCCTCGCTGACGCTAGCCGGGCCTAACCCCGGGCCAGGGCCTCCTCGCCCGACACCAGCGAGTAAACTTCGGGATTTTTCACGTTACAAAACAAAATTCGGGGTAAATGTGTCACTTCAGGCAAAGTTGGATTTTTTGTGGCTTTTTTCCTATAAAATCAAAAATTTGAAAATTAGTTATTTAGAATAGGCAAAAAGGGTCGGTAAAGCATTCCCAATTTGTTTATGGCATTATCCTAGTGGAACATCTACTTCGTCAATGTTATTTCTTTATTTATTCCAAAATCCGACCTGATTAACCTGTTTAACTCCGGTTTGACTCGACGGGATCTGTGTGGGATGTGTTTAAGCCATGTTCTCTCTCGGAAATGGAATCCTTTGACTCACTTGATCTTAGAAAAAGCTCTTGGCTCGTTCGCCAGCGCCTCGTGTTCTTGCCTGTTCGCGTCCCTTCTCAGATCTCAAGCTCGAATCTTTAACTTTTGAGACAGTCGCAGAGCTTCTGAAAGTCTCTCTCTCTCTCTCTCTCTCTCTCTCTCTCTCTCTCTCTTCGAGCCATCGAAAGAAAAGTTATGGCGGGAGCGACGGGCAGGAAGATCTCGGCAGCTGCGGCGAGAGCGCACACTCGGAAATCGAAGCCCAGCTCCTTCCGTCTCCCTTCAGGTGTCGCGTCTCTCTCCTTTCTTTGTCGATGAAATTTAGGCTCATTTCGATCCCCCTTTCGCTTCGCGATCTTCACTTCGATGCCTTGTCGCTTTATTTCTATCGTTTCGAGAAGTTTGACTCGAAGTACCTTCCGTTGAATTTCTTGGGTTGTGTCTGATGTGGGGAGATTTTCTTTTTCGGGCCGTAATTTGGGAGTTCGAACTTGAACACCTGGAATGCCCGATTGAGCAAAGGTCACGAGGTCTACGGCATACCCAGATGTAGTGTTTTGGCGTTCAGTTTACTGCTGACTTGTCGAAAATCTTGGGGCTTTGTAGATGTAAATTTTGCTGGGGCGATATCTTAAGTATATTGCTAACATATGTACTTCTTGTTGATTTGAAGTAAATAATGGTTGATCTGAGCTATTGACTATTTGAGACTACCAACGTCTGTGCTGTGTAACACCAAGTTTACTCTTGATTTTGTCGGGTTTAACTCCGCCAATTTGTATCTATTTCGTGTGAGAAATTCACATGTTCTTGACCAAACTACAATTACATTTGGAAAGTGAAAACTCCACTTAATGCTAGCTTAAGGGCATTGACGTTCTTACTTTTCATGTAATCCTCTCTTTTAAAAGGTTACTGAGAATGATTACGATGCCTGACAAAAATTTGATAGAACTTACATTAGACATGTTAGTATATATTTGCTTAATGGAATTCTCGCCTTTCCAGATTGTTTAACTCGCGTTCCATCTGCTCTCTATAGTTGCTAATACTGTGTTGTGGTTATATGCACGCACCATTTCAGGGATCTTCCAGAAACTACTTCTGGTTTCATCCATTGGAATCCTTGCGTGGGCTTATCAAGCTATCCAACCTCCTCAAACTAAAATACCTGGCTCTCCTGGTGGGCCTTCTGTTACAGCACCAAGAATAAAGCTTAGAGATGGCAGGCATTTGGCATATAAGGAACATGGTGCTCCAAAAGATGCTGCAAAATTTAAAATTGTTTATGTGCATCGTTTTGACTCTTGTAGGCATGATGCTGTTGTCGAAAATATTTTTTCTCAGGTGCTCATAAACTTTGTTTGATGTGGAACATGTCTACATCCTCAAATGCAGTATCTTTGATTCTACTATTCATTAATACATGGCGATATGTGTTCTTGTCCAGAAAATTATCGATGATCTAGGGGTCTACGTTGTGTCTTTCGATCGACCTGGCTATGGACAGAGTGATCCTGATCCAAAACGAACTACGAAAAGCATTGCTTTGGACATAGAAGAACTTGCTGATCAGCTGGGACTTGGCTCAAAATTCTATGTTGTTGGCTATTCCATTGGTGGCCAGATTGTGTGGAGCTGCATCAAGTACATTCCTCACAGGTACAATCATTCCAATGAGTTTATATGAGTGGGTGCATATCATAATAGCTATTGTGAGGAATGTGGGATCAAATATATGAGACTTATTCAACATACCCTGTGTGAGAATGTTCACTGGCCCGTTCTTCTTGTCTTCGAATCTGGAAATCAAGTGTAATTTGCAGTAGCCATGAAGAATTTCTCACTAACTTCCTTGTACTGGTTGTGTATGAAAATATGCAAGCATATATCTGTGTAAACAGAACTAAGATCTTTGGTCTGCATGCTAGTGCATTCTGTATTTGTTTGTCTTTTGTCTACCATTACGAGGGAGATCTTTGATGCCGCAGGCTAGCAGGAGCAGCACTACTAGCTCCAGTTATCAACTACTGGTGGCCTGGTTTTCCAGCAAATATGTCTACTGAAGCATATAACCAAATGCCCCAGAGGAATCAGTGGGCACTTCGTGTTGCTCATTACGCTTCCTGGCTTACCTATTGGTGGAACACCCAGAAATTGTTCCCTCCTACCAGCGTTGTAACTGATAGCACTGACGTTTACTCTCCCTCAGACAAAAAAATTATTGCCCAATATATAAGAGAAAACCCGGTATGTATAGCCTACTTATTATTACTTTGGTTTCTTATTACAAGATAAAATATTCTCATTTTTCTTCACAATTAATTGATAAAATAAGCAAATGATGACCTGTAACACGAGTGAAAACAGGAGTGTCGACAATAGGCATCTACATGTTTGGAAATCTTGGTCGGAACATCCATTTTGGCCTTTGTAACCATAATTTTGATTATTTTACTAAAAGTTCAGTTTATGAAACTGTTATCGTTGACAATTTCTCTGATTCACATTAATTATTTTTGCTTTTTGATTTGAGGGACAGACACCTTTTAAGATTCTTTTGTTTAATGTTGTTTAATGTTCTTGGCTTGGTAAGAGGAGTAAGACGGTCATAGCTAAAGGTTATAGCTAAAGGTCTGTTAAGAAGTGGTGCAGTTTAGGGGCACATGCCCATTGTCTCGGGCTGAAGAATGACCTTCGTCCCTTGAATTGGCCAAAATCTACCAGCTCCTTTGTCTTTATCATGAAAAAACAGAAGTTGTCCTAGTTTACTAGAAAGCACCTGGCTCGATGGAGCTTGAAAATAACAATGTTGTATGCCAGATTTGTTCTCAGATGAATTCCTGGAAAATGTAAAATTTGCTTAGCAAGCAACGTATCTCTGAATTTTACCTGGAATTGGGCAGACATAGTTTATCTTCTATTATCACTTCTATCTGTGTAACTTATCTATCCTTCTCTCCTATATTTCTTTTTAGGCTGAAGTAAGACAACAGGTACAGTTTGAGGTAAGACAACAAGGAGAGTTTGAGTCCCTCCACCGTGATTTGATGATCTCATTTGGTACCTGGGAATTTACTCCCATGGATCTAGAAAGCCCGTTCCCCAACAATGAAGGTACCATCCATGTGTGGCAAGGGGATGATGATATGCTGGTGCCTGTCACGATGCAGCGCTTCATCTCCCAGCAACTCCCATGGATTCAATATCACGAGCTACCCGGATATGGACATGCATTCCCTCATGCTACTGGGATGTCCGATGTTATTACAAAGGTATTTTTACTTGGAGAAACTGCTAAATAGCTTCCTTGACTTGTAGACCTTCAGGGTACTTTTACTCTGAGAAACTGCCGAATAGCTTGCCTGACTTGTAGACCTTAAGTTTTGTTCATTGTTTGTGAATGAAAGATTTGAACCACAGTTGTAAGCGGTATACTGTTTGCAATCTTCTTTGTTTCCCTTCTTATCTTTGGAGTTGCCAGGTCAAATAAAGCTAGTTGGTCTAATTTTCTTGAGATTGCTTGTCACGTTTGGGGCATTATTTTGAATGGGTGTTCCGAAAGCAAACAAGAATAGCTCTTTTTTGGATCTACCCATATAAATTCATCTACCCATATAAAAGGTTTATTTAGTCCTATTATAATTATTTTCCCCCTTGGCCAGTTGACTCTTCCTGCGTTGAACTTCCTTGTCGATTGATCCTTTTACAATTCGTAACCCTGGAGTTAGTCTGATCGGGAAATTTGAGTATGGGGTCGCTTTTCCTGAGGAGGCCCCTCTATCAATTGACCCTGAGCTTTCAGGTAATAAGTAGTAGCGATTATGATGCCCGGTAGAAGTTCAGAAATCTCAATGCCAAAGATTGAAGTTGGCCATGAACTGAAGTATGGATAACCTGTTGCTTGGTCAGCTGCTCAGGTGAATTTTGCTATTTTGTATTTCGAAGTTAGAAAAGATTTCAAGGTAACTGAAGTTATTACTTTAAAAACCCGAATTACGAAAAACCTTAAAGACCAGCAAGCAGAGAGAAGCTGTTTCAAAATTAGTGGCCTGGAATTAGATGCAGAATTGGCCTCGAAAGCTAGCAGGAACGAACAATTGGTTTCTTTCTTTCTTGAAGGTCAATGCTATCGGGATCGGCCATTCATTTTTGAGCTGCCATATTAGGGTTACTGACAGCGACAGCACGTTTGATTGCTGTAATTCGTTAGAGTAATGTAATATCTATTATAATATTTGATTTCATGAGTGACATATATAATAGGGGGCCATAATATGAGAATTCGCAAAATATCCCTATAATCAAAGGAAATACTCTCATTATCACTTTAATAGTCAATTGTGATTTATGAGTGTATAGATATATGAATTTGTTTTATCAAATATTTATTTATGCTTTAATAACACGTTTCTGATTGTAATTAAAAATTTAGCACATAAGATGTGTTTATAGTCAAGTAAGTATTTTATTATAGTAATTATTACTTTTATAGCAATCATGAGTGTCATACCCCATATATATCATTACGATATTACAATTTAATCTATGAATCATTATCTATCATTTAATGACCAACTCATGATTATGATTTAAATTTTATCGTTGTTATAACTACTGTAACTAATTTTGCTTATAATTAAAGGTAATTTGATTATCACCAACACCGATATGGCGAGTGGGAAGAAAAAAAGTTATTTTGGGAATAGCTATTATAGCCAAGTTGTAACAACTGTTATACGAGAGGTCTATGTAGCAGCTGTTACTGTAACCAAACACTGCAATGGCCAACGGGTAATAGACCTGTAAAGTTGTAGCCTTTACCGCAACGAAATGGCAACCAAACTTGTCGCATTATGTAATTACAACATCCTAGCTGGTGGCATGAGCTGATATCTTCTGGTACCTACTTTTTTCCTACTTCCGCAGTACGCATGCTCAGAGAGACTATGATGGCATTCTATCCATGGGCCATCACAGGTTATTTATGGTCACATAATACCTTTTTCTTTTGGCTAAGGAAAAATCGTGCATGTCCACTTATTTTGGCCGATGGTATTATCATAATGTGATCCCACATTTGGTGAATTATTGCCTACATTAATATCATTGACATTTTGTTTCCCATCAATCACATTGAGTTGAATGATGATAGTCCAAAATCAGGATAATTGTCTTGATGGAAGAAGTTATTAAAAAGAGCAGGTTTGAATGAAAATATAAATCAGTCTAAGCCAAACCCCTAAAACGGTGAAAGAACACATCATCAACATTGAGGGTAATTAATTAAAAGTATCCATTCACCGATCATTCAAGGCTCTGCAAATTTGGTTTTCAATCGAACTTCATGAATGGCCAGAGGTTTGTGCACAAAGTACACAAAGTTTCCGCATTTTTACATTTGATTATGATTATGTATTAGTTTTGTGATCCATTAATAATCAGGATCTTTAGTCTTTTGATTTCTAACAGATAGAGCACAATGCTCTTCCTTGTGCACAATGTCTCTCTTCTTGAAAGAGTAGAGCAAGGCAATTGGTATTAGGCTATTAGCCAACCCTCAAGCAATAGTAAAGAAGTTCTAGCACATAAAATAAAATGTTAGACTTGAGTCATCACCATTGTTGCACCACGTTGTTAGTTGGATTAGAACCAGAGTTAACATATAAGTTGGGACCTACTAGCCTAATGGTAATCAACAATAGAAGTTCCATCAAAATTTAAAATATCATTCAGATTTTAAAATTTAAGATAAAATCATGTTTAAATCTACATATCAACATTTGTATATTTTGTGAGAGATTCATTTGGTTCAAGAAAAAATAAATAAATAAAGTGCGTGAGCCACAAAAATTAGTTTGGCCCTTATATTTTTGTGGTTTTTATTATCTCTTGGGATTGAAGTTTCCATTCAATGCTAAGGGTTTGTAGTTTGTCACATAGTCAATTGACCTTTTACATAGGTAGTTGTCTGGCATGGTTAACAGTCTCTGAAATGGAATTTCCTTCTAACTAGTTCATTGAAGTAAGGAAAACGATGTAGTGTCCAATTGAGCAAGCCGAACTTGCCACAGTGACAGTTAAAACTCTCGGTTCGTTGTCTGAAGGGCCAATCGTAGCGACAGGAGATCTGGAACCAAGGCATCGAAGAAAGTCTTGACAGAGCGCACGATATCAACTGCAAATGTGGTCGGATCTCTGACACTACCTACACGTCGAATTGTTACTTTATTCAAAATAATTAGCTGGACTGAGCATGTGGTTGGATCAAAGGGTTCTCTTTCGTCTGGCTACTTCTGTGATCAACTGTGTTCGCAGGATTACATCTAATCTGCCCAGCTAGACTAATTAACATGAGAATGGCATAAATAGTTCGTCGTAATTGTGGGGAAATTGTCTAATCAGTACTATATCTATTGTATGAATGTTAATTCAGTCCTAAACTTTCCTATTTTACCAACATATACCTAAACCTTTAACATAAAATACCAATGTAATACTTCTAGCCAATTTTGACTAAAAGTCTCTGACTTGGCGGTGTACCACTTAAGATGGACGACGATAACTAGATCGCCACAGTAGTTATTTCTAACGAAAATTAATGTGAATGATTATATCAGAATTTCGCGCAAAAATTTAGGATTAAATTGATAAAATTGAAAAGTTTAGAATTGAGTTAATATTCATACGATAGATTTAGGATTGATTGAGTAATTTTCCCTAATAGCTGCAATTATATACCTCAAGTAAGATTTCTAAAGTGAAACATTGATCGTATAAAGTATTATAAATGTCTATATAAAAATAACCGACTATAAATAGAAGTGGAATTCTCA
This sequence comes from Eucalyptus victrix, assembly GCA_016097545.1. Lineage (NCBI taxonomy): Eukaryota > Viridiplantae > Streptophyta > Magnoliopsida > Myrtales > Myrtaceae > Eucalyptus > Eucalyptus victrix. Next base: position 23,619,465 of record CM027845.1, on the reverse strand, counting down.
TGTGGACATATTTGTCTTAAACAACGATGATAAACCATCCAATATATCATATGCATATTAGAAGTAAACAATAGCCCGATACAGATCATACAACTATGCCGTCCTTCACTGGCAACGTCAATTACCTTGTGGTTTTGGGGTCCAACTTTCTTCTCATATGCCCTATCTGTTTGGGGCTCAACCCGAATGCCTTCTCAAGAAGCTCACTGTTTATCCCGGATCCAAAGATGGTTGCCGGAAGTTTCTGTACTCCGGCATTCTGGCTATTGAAGCTCCCAAAAATGGTCGCCGGCTTGTCACCAACATTCATTTGGAAGTGCACTAGACCCCTTGGATACACCATCACCTCGCCTGCCTCGATAACCCTAGCAAAAACCCGGTTTGCCGAGTCAACGAACCCCGAGTGCACTCTCCCTCGCACCAAATACGCGATCTCGGTGGCCCTAGGGTGGAAATGCGGCGGGTTGATGCCACCAACTCTCAGTTCGGCTTTCATGAATGACATGCCTAGCGTGTTAAGCCCCGGAAACAGCGTGGGGTTCACAGAAAGGGCGGCAAGTCCGGTTTCAGAGAAGTTGGCTGTGAAATTCTTCATGCCCGAGAAGACGAAGTCATCGGTGGTGACTTCGGAGGAGTTCTTGCACGGGAGCGCTGAGAATCTGGTGGTCCGACCGTTACCGACTTTAGGGTTTGGTATGCAGTAGTCTTGAACGGGGTCAGGGTCTGCGGCAAAAGTAGGAAGGCCAACGAGAAGAAAAACAAGTAAGCATATGGCCATTTTTGGAGGCATTTTGTAGCTGGATGCACTCTAACAAGACTATGAGAGCACTAGCCTTTTCATACATAGAAGCAATCGACCAAGGGGTTTTATAGCTATATTTGCCGTGCTTCTTGTCAAAAAACCTTAATTATTCATGTCATGGATACTGTGATAATTATTAAATAGAGTTGACAACAATAAAGCTGAATCATTTAATGGATCATGCCGATTGTTACGCGGAATTTGGTGTAGGTCCCTCTATTCGTTTTTGATTCTGCGGTTGTTTTGACTTTACGAGACGGCTTCTAAGTTTTTTTTTGGTCGGAGGTGGCTTCTAAGTTCCACTTGCAAAAAGGGCAGATTTTATTACTTGCCCTAAATTTTACAAATGGGATGCAACGGAATTCTAAATCTATCCAATTTATTCACTTAAGCCATACGCCTTTACTGAAAAATTCATTCATTTCATAAAATTATATTGAAAAGTGCAATTTGAGATTTCATGTAAAAAGCTCTTGAGTTCCATGAAGGCAATTTCTTTTTTGGTTTATTAAAAAAAGTGGGTCGATATTGGAAAATGTTTAGTACTAAATTGAAGTAGATGAAATATTTACAACTTAATTGGATTTTGTGTATGGGGTTTAAGAGTGTACCTAAATGGTCAAAAAAATGATTTTCAAGACCTATGGTAACTTTTGCTATATTTTCCTATTCATACATATTCAACTTGAAAAAGAAAAATACAATGAGTAACATTATGTAAAGCTAAATTAGATTCACTGTGTGTATATGCAAATGTAATAGGTTGTTAGATATTTTGGATCAATCCCGTATCACATATATGACTATTAGGCATCGTTAGTTTTGCTATACACATGAAAAAAATATAGTATTATAGTGTTTTATTATTTCATCACGCACGTAGAGAAAACATTTCGTCCACTTGTTTTTTTCGAGTTACAAGACCTTACTCACAAAGTGATAAATGCAACCCCCTAAGTTAATCAAAATGAAAGACTTTGCGATATAAACACAGTATCTGCTAAATCCAAATTAAGTGCTCAACTATTCATGTAATCTCTTGGGATTTCACTAGAATCAATCACAATATAGGACATACGCAAGGTTTTATCCTAGTGTGTGTCCTTTTAAGCGGGTTTAATGTGGGATTGACCATTCTAGAAATGTGATTGACTTAAAATTAACAGAAATTTAATATGTAGGAATTTGTAGTGGAGGGACTTGATTATAAACCTTATGTAAATTAAAATATTTGATTAAATAAAGTAAAGTTTAAAAATTTGATTGGAAAGGTGGGTGAATTTAGAGACAAATAGTAAAACTTTTATCTGGCCAAATACAAAGATAAAAATTTAAATTTAAATTTTTAAAAAAGAAGAAGAAGAAGAAGAAGAAGAGTGAGCTACCATAGGAGCTCAACTATAATTTAAGGGAAAGCAACATCAAAAGCTTGAGAATCATTACAAATAATGCCAGTCATACCCCGATTTTTGCGTTTGCTAAGTGGCTTCGGCGTCACGAGAGTGCTAGCCACCATCATCTTCTGGAATGATGACCGGTTCTTTAAAACCATAAAGACAAAAAGCAATGATGATTCGTTCTGTAACCCTAGAAAAAGAACGATGATTGGTTCCACTAGCCCACGAGACAGTCCATGTTGTTTCCCATGGTCATGCTTGAAAAGGAAGGCGAATTGGCACCATGAAATGCTGTGTTGAGTGAGAACGATGCATTTCTTACGCTTCACTTTCAAATTGAGGTGAAAATGAGAACATCTACTATTAAGAATCCTAATACAACTGCTCAAGGATAAAAGCTAGCACGCTAGTCCCCTACCAACAAAAAGGAAAAAGAAAATAAAGTTAGAGCATCTCCCTGGTGGGTATCATAAAGGATCTGCTTGCTCCGAAATGAATGGAATAAACAACCCTAGAATTGTGGAACAATAATTTCTCCAAAACTATGATTGCATTTTTCATGATCCGATTTTCCTTTAAGGTGAAAATTGATCAGAATGATCACATTGGAATTTCTTGCAAATGTTGAGACTATATTGGATCAACTGAAAAATGTAGGGTTTCGTTGGAATCCGTGCATTAGGTTTATGGCCAAAATAATATTTTTCACAAATTTGTTGCTCTAATTTTTTAAGAGAGTTGTGCTTACAAAGAAGAGCATGTGTTAACACTTTTGTTCATAAATACTTCTTGGTGCTACATTAAGTTAAGGTAGCACATGATAACGTTTCTATTTCTCCGAATTTCTGTTTTTTTGTTTCTCAGAATAAAAAAAGAACAGAAATTCATTTAGTAATACCAAATTGTTTTTCTATTCCCCGAAATAGAAAATTAGCCCGGAATAGATTTGGAGCAGAAATGAGAAGTAAAAAAAATGTTGCTTCTTGTTCCCAAAATAATATCTAGAAATAAGCCAATTTTCTTTTTTATTTTTCTTTTATTCCTCTCTCTTTCTGCGGCCACCTCCAACTGCCCAAAGCCACTGCTGATCGCCAACCACCACCGATCACCACCACCGCTGCTACCCGTCGCTTGCCGCCGCTGCTACACAACTGCCGGCCGACAACCGTCACTGCTGACTGCTACTACCCACCGCCACCGCTGCACGACCACCGGCTGCCAACCGTCACTACCGACCACCACCGCACAACCCATCAGCCACCACCTCCCTCGGCCGCCCAGCTGCCAGCGGTCGGTAGTTGACTATCAACGATCTGTGAGTAAGAATAAAAAATGAATAAATACAAAAATGAAACTATTGTGTTACCAAAAATGTTTATATTATTTTTCTATTCCAAGAGTAGAAATTTTGTGCAGTTACTAAACGAATTCTTTTATTCAGAAATTGTTTCTTGGAATAGAAATAGAAAAGAACTATTTCTGAAAAAGAAAAAAAAAACTCTTCCACAACCAACAAGCGTTGTCAAGCATTTTTTCTTTTGCTTTGATCTTTGAAGAGGAAGTTGAGTTTGCAAGAAAGAGCATGAGTTAGAAATGCACGTCTTACTACTTTGATACGTGTAAAAAAAGAAAGAAATACTATTTTTACAATTGAAGAGCATGCAACTGTGATACATATCTTTTTCTCTGATGATTGTAGAAGAAATATTGTCTGTAAAGCTTCTTGCAATTCTCTTAACAGATGAAGATTTTCAAAGAAACTTGTGCTCAGAAAAGTTTATCCATACTCTGAAAATTTTTTCTTTGATACTTGCTGAAATTCTTGAACAGAAAAATCTATAGAAAAAACTAATTTGCTTTGATACTTTAAAGGAAGAAAGTGACACTGCAAATGATATATAATCTATTTCTCCTATACGTCCAAAAATGATCTTATTGCACGTGCTTAACTTTGGAAAACTTATGAGTATGACTTGTATTTCCTACATTTTTTTATATGAAAAAATTTAGAAGAGGGAAGGATATCCCATGCCAAGGCCATAACAGGCCATAAGCCTAGAAAGTCTTATAATAGATTTATAGATCGCTTATCAAAGGGGACTGCTGGGGCGGGATTTGAAGCTGGGTCAACCCACTTTGATGGCTTTTCCTACATTAATTCAATGCATATCATATGTAACTCATATCTTATACTGCCTGGTGCCTTAATCTAAATCTTATAAATCACCCTGGCCCAAAGGCAAAAACTTTTACCTTACACGCCCAAAAATATTTCATTTCCAAAATGAATATCTACATATTGAAAGTTTACATAAGGTTTTATCATCATCAAAAAGGGAAAATTTTCAGGAAACTCCTCATATATTTGGAAGATGCCAAACATTTTCTTATGAATAAATATGTGTATTTGAGTGGCCAAATGCAATATCCTCTATATACATAGTTTCATATGCAGATGATCCTAACAATACATCTATGATAGTGGAGAACTTTTTTACTATGCAAATAGCAAGCTAGATACCAAGTCAAAAATGTTAAAGTTGGAAGGACCTTTAGATTATGGTGAACAAGTAAAGGACTTAGGATCATCGGGGTGCTCAAATAGAAGGGTGGATAACATGAGTATATCAATATGCTTGGAAGGAGTTAGTGCAAAAGGTGAAGAGACTGAAATTGGATGAACTCGCCAAATCTAAATAAACTACGTTGTATAGGAAGTTCACGCTATAAATTGAGTGGACGATACTCCACGTATCTAGAAAAGAACACCCATCTCTAAATTGATTTGATTCAAATTCAAATTTGTGCTGTGGAGCTAATTTCAGGATTTGGAATCCATAGAGAGATGTTCTAGAAAAATGAAAATAAAGTTTTCATTTTGGTTAAGTAGAGGAAATATTGGGCAATAAGGAGAAACGGTTTAATCTATTTTAGGTAAAGTCCATTCATTACCTCGAGAAAGTTTTTAAAGCTACAACTCATACATTGCAATAGCTACTTTGGCCTATTTGAACTCTTTTATTGAGGAAGCTTGGAGGGCTATATGAATAGATGTCAAATTGACAGTTGAAGGTGGATGAGCAAATTGGAATATACTAAACTTGCTTTTTCTTAATGTGTTTATTCATTGAAAAATCTTGTGAAATGTGAACGTACACCAGAGAGAGCGTCTCAGTAATCATTCGTATATGAATGCTTTGACTGTGACTACAATGTGTGTACTTATAGAGTGGACCACACTTGGTCAGGCTATAAACCACAATTAAAGGCTTTAAAGGTTATACTACTTTATTCCGACTTTGTGATGGAGCTATTCGAACTGGGAGATTGGAGCAAGTCAAGTAGAAAGACTGAACCACGATTAATAGCTTTGCAAACTCTTCTATTCCTTATTCTCTTCGTTTTTACTAACATAATATATTTGCTCTGCAAAGCATATTTTGTCTACAATCAAAATTTCATCCTCTATACATCGTTTTATACAAACAAGTTTAAAAAATCCTGCAATGAATAATTTCTCTCTGATTGTCAAATTCAGTCAATTTCACCTTTGTCTATAAATTTTCAAAGATCAAAGGGCAATTGACACGTGCTAGATAGATGTTATCTCTCAACGACACGACTTATATAGTAAGACAAATAATAACTACATTTTACCAAATAATTGAAAATTTGTAATTTAGAGGATTAACTTTACTCTTTTTTATCCCACGGATATGTCACAAATTTTTATTTAAATTAAATTTTTTATTCAAGAAATTATTTTATAGATTCACTCAGTATCAGATTTTCCCTTGTTTTGTTTTCATTTCTGCTCACTTATGTTTGCTTCGTTTGCTAATTCAAATAGTGATGTACATTATCCTTTAATTTGAGAAATAAAATTAAGAACAAAAATTAACTGCAATTATCTTTGAGTGAGTATCCATCAAATACTGCAATTTCTTTGTAATTCTTTCCCAAAAGATTGCATGTTCAAACTTTATGTTTGCTCTAAAAAAAAAAAAAAACCTTATATACCTAATGAGAGAAAATTTCGTACCATGTAAACATTTGTGTGCCTTTTCTTAGTTTTTCCCTTTTGACATATCTAACATTTGCTTCTCCCAATTTCTATTCCTTTGTTCCCAAAAACAGAAAAAAAGAACAGAAATCTATTTGATAAAACTTTGGTTCCCGGAATAATTTTGGAATAGAAACAAGAAACAAAAAAAAAATTAGCTTCTTATTCTCGTAAACAATTTCTAGAAATAAGCCAATTTTCTTTCTTCTTTTCCTTTTGTTCCTCTCTTGACGCAGCCATCTCCAACCGCCCGAAGCCACCATGTTGGCCGCCTTCATCCACCGGTGGCGCCGCCGTCAATGGGTCAACGATCCATGAGTAAAAATAAAAAATGAATAAATACAAAAGAAACCATTTCATACCATGCGCATTTATGTTCTTTTTCTATTTCTTGAGTAGAAATTTTGTGTAGTTATAAAATACCTTACTTTACTTAGAAATTATTCCCCAAAATAAAAATAGAAAAGAACTATTTTTGGAAAAAAAAAAACTCTTCCCTAGCCAAGAAACATTACCATGCGCAGCCTTAGTTTCAAGTGTAGGTTTTAATTCCCACACTTTATAATAAGGCATAACAAAAGTCTGAGAGTGATTATAGTAGGAGTATAGTAGGATCGACAAAAACCTTAAAACTTGCCTTTTGATAGCACAAAAAAAAGTTTCTTTTAGGAAAAATTGATATTGTTTATTGTTATATAAAGTTTCCTAGTTAATACAAACCTTAGTCATTTAATGTAAATGTGTGTAATGTATAAACAATGTAAATACCAAAAAACTGAAGTTAGTACCAATTATTTAATTAAGTGATATATCTCTTATATAAAATTCCCACAAAATCACTATTTGAAAAGAGGCAACACAAGTAAAGTAACGTGGTACGGCAGACGGAAAAAAAAAACGTTGTATAATAACATTTTAATACTCGTATATATTAAGCAACGGACCAAAAAAAAAAAAAATGTAACGTGGCATAATATTATTTTAATACTTGTATACATTAGATCCACAAATAGATTAATATAACTACACAGTGTCGAAAGGAAAGTAGATTCCTATTTTCAAATTATCAAAATATCCTTAACCGATAATACATATACATAAACTCATAAAGAAGCACAATCCAAGTGTTAAAACTTTGTATGGGTGAACACATACTATCAAAACTTCCAAAAGGTACATTTAAGTGCCATTTAAAAAAAATGAACACTTAAATGCCAATTCCAACGAGATTTGCTAGAAATTCGACGAGATGTTACCAATCTAGGTGGCTTGCCAAAATGTCCACTCGCATCATTGTCCCAAAAAGACATCATTTTGCCACCAAAATTTAATTTTTAATATAAATATTAATTAATTTAAATTAAAAAAAACTAAATTTAAAATAAATAAATAAAAAGAATTAGATCTGGGGCCACAAAGCCTTGCTACCACCACCACCCCAAGCCCTCACTAATTGTTAGCTAGGGTCATTGGCCACTGGCCGAGGCTTGGCGACCCCAACCAACCCTTGTCTCACCGTTGTTGGCCCTTTCCAACAATGGTGAGGCAGCGATAGTAAGAACCTCCAAAGCCCTAGATCTAATTCTTTTTTTAATTAATTTTAAAATTTTTTTAATATCATAAATCAAATTTGGATCGAAATGATGTCATTTTGGGCTTATCTAGCCACGTCAACACCACATGGATAATTTTTTAAAAAAAGAATTGCCACATTAGTCAAAAATCTCATTAAAAAAAGTCATGTTAGTTGTTTGACCAAAAATTCTCGTTATTGACACATAAGTGCTCATTTTTTCTCCAATTTTGATACTTAAGCGTACATTTTGAAGTTTTGGCACTTATGTTTGCCTGTGCCAAATTTGGTACTTTGGGTGTCCACACCTCCATAAACTCGATAGATTTAATATATGGTTCATTTGAATTCATAACAAAATATATAAATATACTTATTGTAGATTAGAATATCACCTTTTGTAAATATCTCATATCATTAATATTGATATCCCTAAGAAATTTGAAATCCAAAATCATCAAATTGTAGTATTTTAGTAGGGTAATCGACAATTATGCTAATTATATTATTGTTAACATATTATTAGATCTTATATCTAAACCCATATGTTAGCAATAATTTATATTTTGTAATCAATGCGACATAAGAAACATAATTATTATTATAACAGCAACAACATCATGTTATATAATGTATTTAGTCCCACGACTGTGGAACCAAGTTGGTCCAAAATTGTGATTACATTTTTCATTACGCACCACTTTCTCCTTTTTTCGATTAATTCCGTAAGACTTAAATCCTTTTAATCATCCTTATATACAACCAACTATTCTTCGGAATTGCATCTCTTTGGACAAAAAAAAAAAATAACATGAGGACGGAATACCGCAAAGAGAAAGTGTATCACTAATGGAGTAAGGGGGTCCGGGCAAGGGATCATCCAAAATAGAAAATTTTTAAAAATTATTAAGTTCACTATCGATTTAAAAACAAATTTACACATTCATTAGTAAATGGATGACACATGGGATAAATTTGGTTATAAAAATTACGCATGTCACCCATTCGACGACGCAAATATATAAAAAGTTGTTTGCACTAGCAATGAATCTAAATAAAAATCAAATAGTTCAAAATTCATAGTTTTTGTTGAAGTTTTAAAGACATAAACCTGCATTTGGTCAGCAATGACTTTTTTTTTTAAATTAGAAAGCATTTCAATAAAAAAATAAATTTTTGTTTCTTTTGCCTTTTCTTTTTCTGCTCATTTACATTAGTCCAAACTCTAATTTTTCTCCCAAAAAAAAAAAAAGAAAACCCCTGGCTTTTCATGTTATAAATGAGGATATTTGCTTTGTGTTAGCTTCATGAGCGAAGTTATTTAAATAGATGATGAAATAATTTTTGAAATATGTAATGTAATCCTTAAAATTTTAATTTTTTTAATATGATCTCTAACATTTTGTAGATGTTCAATTTAGTCATTGGCCATATGAAATATTCGATGCTATTCTTCTATTGATAAATGTTGAATATTCTCTCATAATTTAGAAATTAAATTGAACATGTATTAAAATTCCAAAGATTATATTAAATAATTTAAAAGTTCATGAAATTACATATTAAGTTAAAATTTATGGGCTATATTGAATAAATTAAAATTTTAGGATCATATTATACAACGAACCAAATTTCAAGACAGTATTTAAACCATGCCGAAACCTATGCAATTTCCATGTCTCCGACCATGCAGAGTCTGAGATATTGATGAGCTGAGCATGAACAACCCAGCAAATCTTTGCCCTTCGCCGTCGATATTGAAGTATTGCAGGACACTCAAGTCCGTCAAGATCGTGCATGCCCGCCTCTGCAAAACCGGCGTCGACACCGATCCTCTGTTCGCCGGAAAACTCCTCCTTCACTGCGCCATCACCATCTCTGACGCCCTCGACTATGCTCGCCGTCTCTTCCTTCACTTCCCGAACCCCGATACGTTCATGTACAACACCCTCATCCGGGGTTTTACTGAGTCCGATACCCCCCATAATTCTTTTTGGCTGTTCCATGAAATGCGTCGGAAATCGGTCGCTCCTCCTGACAGTTTTTCTTTCGCATTCATGCTTAAAGCAGCCGCGAATCTGCGGTCTTTGAGGGCTGGAGTTCAGCTTCATTGTCAAGCTCTGGTTCAAGGGCTGAACACCCATGTTTTTGTTGGGACGACCATAATAAGCATGTACGGGGAATGTGGGCATGCTCATTTCGCGAGGCAAGTGTTCGACGAAATGCGTGACCCCAACGCTGTTTCTTGGAATGCGATCATTACTTCTAGTTTTCGTTGTGGAGACTTGAAGCTTGCTAAGGCTATGTTTGATGCGATGCCTTTTAGGAATTCAACTTCGTATAATGCCATGCTTGCAGGGTACACAAAGCAGGACTGCTTGACCTGGCTATGGAGGTGTTCTCTGCAATGCCCTTGAACGATGATGTATCATGGAGTACTATGATTGTTGGATTTGCGCATAATGGCTGCTTTGACGAGTCTTTTAGATTTTTCAGGGATTTGCAGCGAATAGGAATGAGACCAAATGAGGTGAGCTTGACTGGAGTTTTATCTGCGTGTGCTGATGCAGGGGCATTTGAGTTTGGGAAAATTTTACATGGATTTATAGAGAAATGTGGGTTTTCAAATATCATCTCTGTGGCTAATGCATTGTTGGATACTTACTCTAAGTGTGGTAATATACACATGGCTCAGTTGGTCTTCAAGATGATGCTACACAAAAGAAACATCGTTTCATGGACTACCATGATTGCAGGCTTGGCAATGCAAGGTTATGGGGAAGAAGCAATAGAACTTTTCCATAAAATGAAAGGGTGTGGAATTGTGCCTGATGGAATAACCTTCATTTCCATCCTATATGCTTGTAGTCATTCTGGGTTGATTGAAGAAGGTTGGAAGTACTTTTCTATGATGAAAGATATGTATGGAATAGAACCAGCCATTGAGCATTATGGTTGTATTGTTGACTTATATGGCAGGGCTGGTCAACTTCAGAAGGCCTATGACTTTGTCTGTCAAATGCCTGTTGCCCCTACATCTATCATTTGGCGAACTCTTCTAGGGGCTTGCAGCATTCACAACAATGTCAAGATAGGGGAGCAAGTTAGGAAAAGGCTTTCTGAGATTGATCCCACAAATTCTGGTGACCATGTGCTGCTGTCAAACATATATGCTGTTGCAGGGAAATGGAGGGATGTTGCTACAATTCGAAGATCAATGAGAGACCAGAGAATGAAGAAAAATCCTGGTTGGAGCATGATTGAAGTAGACAAGACCATGTATGGTTTTGTTGCTGGTGAAAAGCAGGGTGAGATTGCAGAAGAGGCTAATGAGAAGTTGACGGAGATCATGTTGAGGTTAAGGGTTGAAGGAGGTTATGTTCCAGAGCTCAAGATGGTCTTGCATGATCTAGAAGAGGAGGAAAAAGAAGATTCAGTGTCTAGGCACAGTGAAAAGCTTGCTGTAGCATTTGGAATGTCAAGATCGTGCAAGGGCAGCACTATCAAAATAGTGAAGAATTTGAGGATTTGCCAGGATTGTCATGCATTTATGAAGCTCGTCTCCAAACTCTATAAACTAGAGATTCTGGTGAGAGACAGAAGTCGCTTTCATTTCTTCAGAGATGGTTCTTGCTCATGTCGAGAGTACTGGTGATTGTTACGTAAGAATAGTTAATGCAGACTCCATGCTAGAAATTGTGACATGATGCAGTTAAACTAATATGAAACCTGAAAGATTACAAAAGGGTTTCTTTTTGTGTTTTGCTAGGTCAGAGATTTCACTTAGAGGTAAATGGCATAACTCTGTTTATAGTATGAAACTCTTCTAGTGGCATAAAAAACAGAAACAAGGAAGTGGAAACCACTGGAGGCTTCACATTTCTTTAAGCATCAGCTAAAGCAAGAATTTGAGGAGCTTCATATGCAGTCTGGCATTTGTTGATCGTTTGGATTCTGATTTATCAAAAGCACGACATAATGATGGGGATGCCCTTTGTACGAGTTTGCATTACATCCATCCTGGAAAGCCACAAGCTTGCAAATAAAAGGAAAGCTACCTTAGGAAGTACCCCTTCCAGGAACATCCAGTACTCATGATACAAAAAAGACTTAGCTTATTTAGCTTCAAAGTGGATGTTCAGTGTGAAGAGCACATTATTACTTGTGTCTGCCTCCCTGGTGGGGGGACATTATTGTGGTTAAACAGGACACCTGACTTTACAAATCTGAAGACCTTGGTGGCTCAGAATGCCCCCTCACGCATTTGGGAGACACAGTCCATAAAACCTGATTTTGAGGTTTGAGGGATTCCATATTTCCAACCCCCTGTTCCTTGGGAACTGAGATAGCTGTGACCTGGTTATTGAGAGCCAGCAATTGGTGCTGGGTTTTATACAGGACTACAATAAGATCACTATTGGGTCTTTTGGTGACACTCGATGTAGATTGGCACCTGATCTTTTTGTGCTGATTGCTCTTAATTATAAAAACTGTTCAAAGAAGAATGTACTTGCACAAGAGCAGCAAGTTGCGTTGAGATTGTTCTTCCATCCATGGAGCTATGCCTTTATACCCCCTGCTTAATATATACCATCCAAATTCAGACCTGATGAATATTGAGCTGCTTTCTTCATATATGGCAAGGCTGCAAGTAAGCTCCATTAGATCCACATTTCCAAAGGTATATTGTAGTTCTCCCAAATTTTCAAGGCGTGTGGCATCCAAACTCTTGTTATGCCATGTGGTTGTAATGGTTGTATTGTATGTACTCAGCTTTTTTACTTGTAGTTTCTATGCATTTTGGTAGTTGTAATTGGCTTCCATGAGTTCCTTGTTGACAACAACATTCAGCTTGGAGGATAAAAAGTTAAGTCAAAGCTTTTTGGCAGGATCATTTGTTGTTTCAGTTTAATTGAAAATAAAAACACCTTTCTTTTTTTCCCACAAATTAAAATATTATTCAAATTTCTAAAAATTACGATAATATGTGAATCTGCATATTGAACATTTGCATTTTGTGAAAGTTTCAAGTGTTTTTAGTTTGTAAAGAATCAAAATACATGAATTGTAAGGTTTTATTAAGCAAGAAGTAAAAAGTAAAAGTCAATTCAGACAATAGCCATGTCCAATTTTAGTTGTAGCACAAAGCCATAAAAAGAAAAAAGAAAAAAAAAAAAAAAAAAAAAGAAAAGAAGAAGGTGTTCATATCTTCATTGAGAATGTCTGTGAATTATTCATTTCTAGTGTCAACTCATGCGTCTGGTTGGTTTCCTTGGCTAGACTTATTGTCGATTTATTTTATTTTATTTTATTTTTATTTTTATGGTGGCTGTAATCTGTTAATAGATAAACAGAGTGCACTTCCATTGTTGAGTCTTTTTTTTTTTTTTTGGTCTTTTTCACAATATTTACTGGCATGCGCATGATGTTAATTTCTTGGAACCACTTTCATCTGCATCTGTCCTCATTTGTTTTCGGGTGATGCTATTTCTGCACCTTAAGTGACTAATTGACCCAGCTGTTGAGTGAACAGATTGAAATACCCCTTTTTGAGTCGATCTACTCTGGCATATCTAGTTCTTGTGATTTGCTTCTTTTTTTTTTTTTTTTAATCTCCTTTTGGTCTAAAAATCTTGTTCCTGTGATTTACAATCCCTCAATTACAAAGTTCTCCTTGGATAGCCCTTCTTTGTTTGACAGTACTCTCCCATGGAAAGCACTTATTGTTGGCTAATCTTCTTTTTTGGAACAGTCAAGCCAACTGCTGTGAGGATGCTGGCCAAAAGGAAAAAAAAAAACTGCTATGAGGAGGACCAAAAAAAATGAGTCAATTTTAGTCTTTGACTTCTGATGATAAGAGACATGCCGTTCCACTTTCACGGAAGAGGATTTCTTGCAAGAAAGGTCAGCTTTTCATGCAGTTAGCTGCTTAGTGAATACTTCAGGGTAGAAATGCATTGAAAGTTCATTGGTTATCTAACTATCACTTAGTTATGAGAAAAGTAGAATTGGCTTCTCCATTTGAAAACCATGTTACTGAAATTGAGAATAAAAAAATGGTTTAAGAAGGGAAAATTGATGGAGTGCTTTAAAGCTTATTTAAGAAGGAAAATTGAGTTTTGGCTCAAATAAGAAAAGTTGATTAATAATAGCAATAGTTAATTAATATCTAATCATAAATTATATGCAGAAAAAAAAAAAAAGTTGTGTGGAAATAGGAAACTAGTTCAGTGGATAATTTGGTTCATTTTAGACGGACACCATACCTTAATATGGAATAATCAAAATTTAAGGACCTGATTTTCTGAGATGGAATGCTTCGTGAGTAATTGATTTTGGGATATTCCAATTCAACCAATCTGACATTTTTCCAACAATTGGGATCCTATCTGTTTTTCCATTCTTTTCGGAAGAACAATTCTTCCACTGTGTTTTAGAATGATAGAGCTTGTATGGTTATACATAAAGCTATATCTTATGCATATATAGGTTTAATTTTCATGCAGTGTGTACTTCTCTAAGTACTAGTTCATATCATACTTCCAAAAGGGAGAAAAACACTAAATTAATAACCAACATGCAACACCATGCATACAATGGATATATGAATTTATGCCTAGTCAATATATTTTATAAATTTGGAACATAAAAATGATAATAGTTGGAAATGACCTGAAAGATAAGAATACAAATGAAGGAAACAGGGTACTTATCACAGGCAATTACTAGAAGTTCAAAATACTGAAATAGAAAGCAATTTTGAGCTGCAAAATTGTCAACTTCTTGTAACTCCCTTGCTAGAACCAATCCACCACATATAATATTGCGAACATGAGCAATCTTATGCCAATCTTCTCCACTCTCTCCTTGGCATCTTTCCATCCCTATGGGACAACTAAATAGCTCCAACTCTAGTAAACCAGTGAGAGAACTCACTGTCGTCGGCAAAGATTTTAATTCCAGCATTCGTAGATGTTGTAGAGACTGGAGGTTGCCTATTGACTCAGGTAGGCTAACCAAGCGACTGCAGCTTTCAATCTCAAGCTTTGTTATATTTGGGAGCTGTTTGAGCATTTCTGGTGGCCAATCTGGTTTTGCTGCTTCTTTAATTATCAAAGAACGTAGATTCAGAAGGCCTTTCTATTGCATAGTACTGCCACTATCAACCTCTTGAAAATCAATGTCTTTGCAGTTGCTAATACCCAGTACATCAAGAGAAGAGAGATGTGGGAGTCCTTGGGACAGAGACATTAATTTTGGGGAATCTGATATGCATATGAACTCAAGAGAAGTGAGATTCTGCAGCCATTTCTCTGATAGAGATGCCAGTTTATGGACTTAGCCAATACGAAGTTTTTCAATCTGCAAAGTGAGGAAGGTGATTCTGCTGTTGACGACTGTGGGGATAATAGTTTTTCATTGATGCCATAAACATCTAATTTTCCAGACTCAGCAGTAGTGGTATAGACAACAAATTGGGGAATCCAAGATTACCAAGTAAGAAAGATGAGGAATTGACGGAAGCAACTCCCTGCTGGCCCCTTCCTTTCCAACCTTTCTTCAAGTTGGGCATGTTGACAATCCAGAGCTCTGCAAGCACCGGGAAGAAACCACACCTTGATGGTCTCACTTCAACCCCTTCAAATTCTATTATGCACTCTCTAAACAACTAATTTGTTTGTCATTATTTTTAATCAAGAAAATATGTATCTAGCTTCCAATCCCACTTTGCATTTTGCAGTGCTGTTTATATCCTGGACTGATGTTCCTTTGGGGAAGCTACGCTGCTGATTTTGTTAATTTTGGTGATTCTCCTTGGAGAGAGTGTCTAATGAATGGGCCAGGGGAGTTCTGAGCGATGCTGAGAACCTCACGGACGGAAAAATGGACGGGGTTGTGAAGGCTTTTCTTGAAGACTTCAAGAACGGTTCGTTGGAAGCTAAAGGCTGGCCTGCGGTCTTTCTTGCTCACATTATCTTAAAAGCAGCCGTGAATGCTTACAAGGATCCTCGCCAAGAAGTACCCAAACTTCATTGTGAATTCCATGCGGCCTGGATTTGTCAAAACGGGCATTAACTTCAACACTAGCATGTTGTTAGTCCAAGAAGGCGTTGATACCAAAAAAGTCCTAAACTTATTGCATTGGTACTAGTTCAATCATAAACTTTTTAATTGGATCAATTTAGTCTTAAATTTTTTAATATTTGTACCAATTCAGTCAATCCGACCAATTTTGGCCGATTGGTGCTAATGTGTATGTTGGTTGGACGCTGACGTGGCAATTTTTATGATATTTTGGAATTTTTTATCCTTTTTTTTTCTTCTTCCTTTTCTTTTCCGGTGAGGCTCGCCGGCCACTAGGCGAGGGCCGTGAAGCCCTCGCTTGCCGTCGATGAGGGTCAGGCGAGGGTCATGGCCCTCACCTAGCCTCTCCCAGGTCGCCTGGATCTGGCCTCGCCCGCTATTGGCGAGGCCATGGCGGCCATCGCCAGGGCGAAGGCAAGGGCCACGAAACCCTTGCTAGCCGCCGGCGAGGTTCGCGGCCCTCGCTCAACCTCACCTAAGGCCGCAAGTGAGGCGGCTTAGACCAGATCTGGGCGAGGCCAGCCTCACCCTGGCCTTGCCGCGAGCGAAGGTGGCGGGCGCTGAGATCCAAACGGAGGTCGGCTGAAGCGGGAGAAGTCGAGGCCGAAGAGGGTTGGAAATTCGGAGAAGGAGAAGAGGTCTCGAAGGTCAGATCTGGGTGCTGGAGGGTCGAATATGCAAAAGAAGGGCAAGATTTGGGCGAATCGCGGAAAAATCCGCACCTTTACTGGACCTCTGCCATGTCACTATCGCCCGACGCCATCCTCGAGCTGAACCGCTGCCGCTTGTTGCTGCCGTAGCACTATCGATCGCAGCCTCGTCGACTAGCTGCGACTACTGCCAAGCTGAGTTCGTCGCCCTGATGACCAGCTGTGGTGTTGCCTACTGCCTCGTCGATCAACCACAAGCTTGTTCACCCTGAAGTCCCCTGGCCCGACGCCGATCGCCATTGCCATTCTGTCCCGTGCCACTGCCATCACCATTGCCAAGCCTCGTGCTGTCGAACGCCATCTTCCCTCGCCGCTCGTCTCCAACACTGCCACGCTAGGTGGGAGCACCTCCAATTGCTACCCTCACCCAACCCTCGCCGGCGGCAGGCGAGGGCTTCGCGGCCCTCGCCTAGTGGCCGGCAAAAAAGAAAAGAGAAGGAAAGGAAAAAGAAAAAATTAATAAAAAAACCAATAAAAAATTCAAAAAAATCATTAAAAAATCATAAAAATTGCCACATCACCGTTCAGCCACCGGCCGGCGTCCACGTTAGCGCCGACCGGCTAAAATTTGCGAGATAGATTAAAAGGTTTAGGATTAAATTGGTTCAATTGAAAAGTTTTGACAAAATTGATATCAATGCAATATGTTTAGGACTTTTTTTTGTACTTTTCCCCTTAAACTCCGGTGAAGTTAGCACTTCTTCCAGATGGTGGTCCTTTCTGGTTGCTTCTTTGTAGGAAAGAAGTGTCAAACTTCTCATGGAAGATAACGATCTTCTTTATGAATGGAAAGTCCATCTCCACAAACTACATTATGGACCCCATCAGATTAAATCTAGCTTGTAAATTATGGGTCCCTAACCACTTAATATATCTTGTGTGACGTCTTAAATATGGTCTTGATCCTTTCCATTGACCTTCTGATCTTTGATTAGTTAACTGCGTGACTAAGATCGAGTCCTTAAACCTCTTTCTCAAGCTCATTTACGAAGGAGGAAACCGAAAACTCGACGAACGGGTTATTCGGTTCAGGTTCTTCTTGGGTTAGGTCGGGTTGCAAGGAGACACATTTTTCCTAGTTTTGATTCGTCGATACCCCAAGGGAACCAAACCGTTGACAACTCTTCTGGCGAGTGAGGATTTGCTTGTGGTGGTTTTGGGCCTGCACGTTGTTAATTGAACTTTAGCCCTGCTTATACAGGCTAAGGAACATATATCGACCCCCCAAAAAAAATAAAATTAGAAGTAACAAACAAACAATATGAAGTGAATTTATTGGATGAAGTAGTCGAATTAGTAGAATTCGAATTTATGGACAAGAATAAGGGGAAAAAGGTGGAATTCTAGTTTATGGAAAATAACATAAAAAAGGAAGTAACTCCTTACGTTGGCGTTGTAGGTTGGGACCCCACGATATTAAATTATTAAAAATAAAAATAAAAAAAAATGTAGAATTTGAGACCCGAATTTACCATGAATTACTGATGGAACACAACTCCACCTTAGATGGAATCAGTTGGACATGATCAGTTGGACATGATGGGGATTTGAGTCGGCTAAGTTTGGAAAAGGGGGAAAGAAAGTGGGGAAAACGGAAATTTACATGGAAACTTGATTTTTCTTTGTGAGAAGGAAGATAAGGGAAAATTTAAAAAAGAAGATTAAATCAAAATACTAAATATTTTGACCAAAATGTTATCAAGTCCTTAATGTTCAATATCTGGTTTAATCTTTTCCTTCCAATAAATTGCTCATCCAATTTTGTTGACATAATGTTAATGTGATGCCAGAAAGCTTACGTGGGGCTATTGTGATGATAGATGGGCACGCCATCTGAAGAAGGGTAAAACTAAAATAATAATAAAAAATTAAAAATATAACCCAAATAAAAAAATTTAAAAAAAACAATTCTTTTGAAAGACGGAACAGCAAAGAAAGAGAGATGGTGGCCCTGGCTGGCGATGTGGGGGCGGTGATGCAGCTCCTGCCCTTGCAATTAGGGGTGTGCAACCGGACCGGGTCAACTCGGTTCTTGAATCGGCCCACCCGAAAAACAGGATCGGGAACCAATTCTAATTGAAACCGGTCTGGGAACCGGTGCCCAAAGTTTAAACCCTATTTGAACCGGTCTAGGAACCGGTTCTGAGGGAATACCCACCCGGGAACCGAATCGACCAGACCGATTCGGGAATCGGTTTGAGAACCGGTTTTTGAGTCCCAAAAGTCAAAAGACCAAAACCCTATTTGTTTCTATCTTTACTCTCACGCTCGTCGCTCTCAGCCTCTCACCTTCGCCGATCCATCCGAGCATTGCGCTGCTTTCGTTCGCCCACCATCGCCTTCCTCCCGTGACACCCGCAGCCGGAAACGCCTCGGCATCACCGACTTCATCAATATCACCGACCTCCAGGGCGACAATGCGGGCTTCAGCGCCATCGCCTTTGGGTCCAAGATGTTCGAGGGACCTCCACATCTTGAGCGGCATCATCAAGACACACCAGTCAGCGTTAGGCAAGGGCTTGATGGTGTTCATGCCCGATGTGAGCTCGTGTTGCTCTTGATGTACCACGTGGTGGCGGACTACACCCTGATCGGGTCCCTGAAGATGAGCAACACCCTGATCAACACCCTCACCATGAATGGCACCGGGAAGTATGATTTCACCATGAAGACCGCTAGCGACTCCGTCACGCTCGACACCGGGTCGACTCCTCACGGGTGGCCAGCATGGTGCTCGACTCCACCCCCATCGCGATCTTCACTGTTGATAGCGTCTTCCTCCCCACCGAGCTGTTCGGCAAGTCCCCATTCCCTGCACTGGCGCCATCCCTAGTAAGCATGATTTTTACTCTTCGTCATGAGGTGCCGGCTAATTAGTTCTACTTACCCCCATGGAATGATCTGTATTGCTGAATTTGATCCCTTTTCTAGTTGATTTTTCTGTTGAATTTAGTGATTGGCTAATCTTCCAAGGTTTCATATGTTATTCCTTGCTTTGGACTGGTAGAAGTCTAGCATCTTAATTTGCATAATCGCCCAAATGAAGTAGGTCCGTGAGGATCTTGATTTTTGCGAGTGACTAATTAAAGTGAATGGTTGCTCGGATTTGTGAGCATTGTGAATTCCTCTTTTAATTTATGAAAGTCTGGTTTTGAATCTCTCCGGCTTTTTGCTCTTTTAATTCATTTTGGTGTTTTAAGAAGATATTGATCCGTCGGACCGTTCTAATATTGCAAGTTTGGTGTTTTTTTTTTCTCGGTGGGACTAATCTTGAGAATTGGTCGTGTCATAAGTGGTGGTGTCGCATGAAGCCGGAAGCCGAAGGAGACAACAATGCATCCGATCAAGTGGTATAGAAGAGAAAGAGAGTTGGTTGGCAATTGAAGTTAATTTTTTTTTCCTGCATCCTGCTTTGTTAATCTCTTTTCTATTTTAGAAAGCCAATGTATGTTTGATGATATCGGACTATGTCTACTAGTACCACATACGATGACTTGCTTTCTTGAACAATGTTGTTTGCATCCGCCATCGTACGAGATGGATTCTTGTTCTTCAATCTTTTTCACATGAATACATGTTATTCTTTTTCTTTACTAGTTACACAATGAAGATTTAGCCATTGTTTTCAGCGTTGAGTTATCAATGAAAGGTAGGCTTTTTGTTATTCCACAGGGAGTATTATGTGAAGCTTGTAATTCTTGTTCGTGACAGAGATAATAGGAAACTTGTATTTCCACAACACTGAAGTTGAGTAAAAATGGAGTGATTTCTTATGGTCGAATTATATACTTTGTTGTTTTTTCAAGGGGGGTTCCAAATTTTATACATGTTTCCAATGAGTTTGGTCGAATGATGTGCTTGGCCTGACCTTTTTGTTTCAACACTCATCCAGACTTGCTTCTCTAAGGTTAATATAAAGATACAACAATTTTTATGCAAAACAAGTTCTAATATAAACATGGTCAACCCTGTTCTTGAACCGGAAATACAGGGTGGGTCCGAAACATGGTCCAATGCAAATAGAGTTGGGAACATGGTCAAAAAAAAGAATCGATTATAATAGGGTCGGGTACAGGGTCCAGGTCTAGACCTTATCCAGCCTAGACCCGATCACCCCTACCTACAATCCGCATAAATCTTCTTTTTTTTCTGGGGCTTTTTTGTTATACTTTCTATTTTTTTTTTTTAATTTTCTTTGCCATTTTTACATGATACCAGCTCAGCGCTTGTATGCTTAAAAATATATGAAGTGCCATGTTGGAAATCTGGCTAGTGAGTCATTGTCTTGGCTTCCCGGCTTGCTATGTCAGAAAAAGTGGTTGAGCAGCCGCCCGAAAAAAAAAATTTATTCAAGTAGATTCAGAATATTTAGAATTTGATTTATATACTATTTTAGACTGTTAGCACTGAATTGTATTTTGAACAACACGTTTGGGACTTTTGTTGTAATTTTCCTCAATGGAAATCACAAGTTTGGTCTATCCTTTTCCTTCAACTTAGGTCTGCTAAACACAGCACTCGAGTCTGAAATAATTAGTGATAATTGTCCTTACCCCACTGGTCAATTAATTAATTAGATGCACCTAATATTAGATACATCGTGCCTATATTTATAAATATGTAGTTAATTGATGCTGATCATGTTTATTCCATATGATCTCATCAATTTACTTTTGAAATAGATACAAGATGGTTATATTTAGATTTTATTAAGCCATGTATATGATATTTAGATGTTTCATGACTTACAAAATGTCGAGCCAACTAGTTAAACCATGTGAATTATAGATAAAAATCTTTATCCTGTAGAGATCAGGTGATATATTTTTCCATTTACTTTACGATAAGTCATGCATCTTATTTTGTAGATTGCACATTTGCCATGTTAGATTAGTTATGTCATAGGTATAAATTTGTAAAAAAATTAGTTTATGTCAGGATTATTAAAGAGTATTTCAAGTTAATTCATTCTCTTATAATACATTATTTTTTGAAGTGGAAAAATCTGAAGAACATACCCAAGTTTTCAACAGTTTAGCACTTTGCGTCCTCCATTGTGCAAACCTAAGCATGTATTTTACGGCATGGTCATCTCTCCCTGTTCCCCTTCCGGACGACGATGGCCATGGATGTTGTGCATGGACAAGCTTAGATAAGTCGTTGCTGGCTGTGGAAACCTCGGATTGAAATTGTCCACAGCGTGGTGACCTCAATCGGAAGCTGCAATGCCTGTGGCCATTTCGAGGTCGCGACAGCCACAACAATTCATATAGAGAGAGAGACAGACAGACAGACAAGACAGACCAGAGACAGAGGGAGGGAGGGAGGGGCTGGCGTGGCGGCGGGTGGTGTTATTGATGGCAGATGACTGGGCAAACCTTAGATAGTGAGGTTTGTGGTAGACTTGAATTGAGGAGGCTAGGGCTTGTTGGATGCTTTTTTTTTTTTTTTTTAATGATTTATTTATTTATTCTATGGAGAGTATTTCTCAGTCATGTCAATTTTGCAAAATAGAGTCAATGGATTTTGGATGCTTTTTTTTATGATTTATTTATTTATTCTATGGAGATTATTTCTCAGTCATGTCAATTTTGCAAAATTGAATCAATGGATGCATGCAAACTTACAATTCCAAAAGATATGGTAAAAAAATGGCAAAATAATGAAAAACTCATACATATCAATAGTAGTAGAATTCTTGTGCTCTGTATGGGACTTGAGTTCTCAATGTTGATCTTTGTCATCTCAAATAAAATTTACAATTTATGGAACAATTCATTTCATTTATTTTTTTTTCTATATTTTGCATATTTGTGATTTTTCAGAAATTGATTCTATTGAACTTGTCTCGGATACTAGCTTAGAAGATGTCTAGTTTAACATTGAGCTCTTCACATGTTTGGTTTATAAATTAATAAAAGAAGCGTACATCATATTTTCTGTTTAATAGTAGGCTTATTCGTATAATATGTTATATATATATATATATATATATATATATATATATATGTATGTATATGTATGTATTTATGTATGTATGTATATTGTCGAGATTTACTACCTTGTTGGGTGTACAATGCATTTGGTATACACTGATTATTTTAAGCTAATGAGACACATGATATCTGAACATTTGCTCAAAAGTACATTCTACTATGTGATACGGAAAAATATTGAGAACATTCTCTTTTTTGGATGATATTTCAAGTTATGTCTTACCTTAACCAAGCCATATAAGGTAATGTCTATGTAAAAACCATCATTTAATTAAGGGCAAATTCCAAAATAGGACCCGAAGTGCCATCTTTTTCTCAAATAAGGGTCCGAAGTGAACATTATTTCAAATAGAGACCCGAAGTGCCATCACTTTCTCAAATAAGAACCTGAAGTGGATGTTATTTCAAATGAGGATCTAAAGTGGTATGTTTGTTTCAAATAAGAACTTGACTTTTCAGTGATCAAGTGTATTTTTGTCTTTTGTGATTTTTCGCCTTTTTTCTTTCCTCTTTATTTTTTTGGGAAAATTTCAAAAAATGACCCAAAGTGCCCTTATTTTCTTAAATAAGAGTCCAAAGTGAACTTTGTTTCAAATAATAACCTAAAGTGACTTTGGTTGTTTCAAAATATGGACCCCACCTCGCCGGTTGCCGACTAGCTAATTTTTCGACCGGTTAATGGTATTTTCATCATTTGGCATTTTCCCCTTATTTCCTTTTTTTTTTTTCTGGTTCTTCTTCTTCCTCATTGTCGATCGTTGCCAGCCATCAATGATGCCCACAAAGGGCTGGGTGAGGGTCGCCTTCGCCAGTGAGGGCCATCCACGCTAGCCACAAGTGAGGGATGGCGTCGCTTGGGCGTGGCAACCCTCACCTAGGGGCCATCGACGAGGTTGGCCCTCGCTAGCTACTAGTAAGGACCGGCGTGGGCGGTCTCGCCTAGCCCTCTGTGGGCATCACCGGTGGTCACCTGGCCACTAGCGAAGAGGAAGAAGAAGAACCGAAAAAAAAAAAAGGAAAGAGAAAAAAAAAAAGGCGGAAAATGGAAAGACAAAAATATCTTTGATCGCCGAAAAGTCGTCCTTATTTGAAACAAACATAACTACTTTAGGTCATCATTTGAAATAATATCCACTTCAGGTCCTTATTTGAGAAAGTGATGGCACTTCGGTCCCTATTTGAAATAATGTTCACTTCGACCCTTATTTGAGAAAAAGATGGCACTTGTCCTATTTTGGAATTTTCCCTTTAATTAATGAAGTTTTTCTTGGCTTCAATTGATTTTTAATTGGTTAATATTTTAATGGCCAAAAAAATTAGTAAATGACAAAGTTCGTATTAGCTACATAAATGAATTTTGTAAGCTCGTAGTCCAAGAGAGCAGTACTGCTATCTAATTAATTAACACACTTTCATGTTTCCTTTAATGAAATAGATTCGGAGTAAGGGAATCCAGCCAATGATTGGGTGACACATAGCCGTAACCATGACACGGTAACAACTTTCTATCTATTAATAAGTTCTTATCCC
Organism: Eucalyptus victrix; assembly: GCA_016097545.1. Taxonomy (NCBI): domain Eukaryota; kingdom Viridiplantae; phylum Streptophyta; class Magnoliopsida; order Myrtales; family Myrtaceae; genus Eucalyptus; species Eucalyptus victrix. The sequence continues at coordinate 23,595,309 of CM027845.1, read as the reverse complement.
CAAAAGGTTCCTCAAGCGGCAAACATGATTGTCTTCCTCGATCAAAGTGCGAGTTCAAACCACCACATTGGTGCATCTTCTTGATGCCAGCTCTTTGTTCCAGCTGTCTTCTTTGCTCTTCAGTAAGTTGCTGTATGTTATAATATTTAAATAATAAATCATATATTAATCTAAAAATTTAAATTTTTATAATAGTTTGGAATGATCCCACAAATCTTATATGGTATCAAAACTGGAGATCTTGAACTCAAATCTAATAAGGCTGCATTTGTCTCTCCAATTGAATTTCCATGCTTAGTACTAGTCAAAAGACTAGACTTAGGGCGAGAGGGAGTGTTATAGTGTTATAATATTTAAATAATAAATCACGTATTTATTTAAAAGCTTGAACTTCTAGAATAGTTAGTAATAATCCTATAAATCTCACACCATGCAACATCAACATCTCCACCTTGTGCTTGGTCTATCACTAGAGGTGCCATTGACTCAACACATCCTACCCCCTCAATGATAGGCGGTGACGGCAAGTTATTTCCACTGGTATCAGCAATATCAAGTTGACTGATTGTGCGGTGAGCCATTGTCCTTCCTCAAATCAGCAACACTAGTCCCATTAGGCATGGCAAAAAGATAAATATCTTTTATCAAAAGTCATTCTTTGGTTTTTTTTTTTTAAGGAAACTAGAGTTCTATGCCAATCTGGATAAGAAGTATCGAAGGCAAAAAGGAATCAACTTCTTTAATTCAAACATCATTGTACAATCCCAAACCGAGTCGAAATTTGATTAACAACAAGGCCTAAAAATAACAGACTTGATAACGTAATAGAGTGTAAACAAATGATACCAGAAATTACTTGAAGTCACATCTTGAGAACATAAATATACTATGATGGATTTTTAATCGACGACACAGCACTCGGGATAAAGATACACACCATAATTTAATCGACAACATGGATCTGAAAGCTACAATTAGGAAAAATAAAGTGCAAGAAAATAAAGATAAAGAGCAAATTTGCTTGACTAGGGGAGTTCTGATAGATGATACGGTATCTATAAAGGTTATGGTAATTTTCTTCTAACGATTATTAGAGATTATAATTCCTTAAGTAACTTTTATTGGTTACCTCCATATTTCTACACTTCCACAAGTCTAACCTTCATATTCTCAAATGGCTACCTTTGCTGTGTATAAACAATTATATGATGTGGTTTCTTGTAATAATGAGAGTCCCACGATCTTGCTTTTAAGCGGTAACCGTTTCCTCAAAAAATGTGTTGGTGTCAACTGTTTCATTGATTTTAAACTTCAAAACAGCTTTTTAAGATCTCTTTAATAAATATTCATTGCTAAAGCTCATATTAGCAGCTACCTACTATTCGTCATTGTATTTTGACAACTAAGCGCGTGACATTGATGAATTAACATATGTTGATCCCTATACTTGTCGATGAGTTAACACAACTTATAGTGATACCCACGTGTGTGATTGTCAACATTCATGTGCTATTCACATATTTGTCCTCACTCACGTGTCAAGTAGATTATTTTTTGTGTCAATAGAATCTTACCTAAATCCACCCCAAGGCATGAGAGAGTAGCCAAGGGACATATGTTCAATGTTGAAATGTTGTCGATAAGAACCCATGCCACAATCATATTTCAGCACTTCATAGAGATGTGTAGGCCTTTGACATGCCCTTTGCCATCCAGTGGAAATTCTCATCCGAGAATTAAAAATGGTCTTTTAAAAGAAGCGACCCACCAAATTCCTCCTCTTTTCCTTTTTCAATGGTTTGTGGGACTATACCTCGTTGAGAATCATTAATAGGGCGCCCTAGTGCTTATTAGCTTATCAAAGCAAATTGAAAAGCGATATCTATGATGGCATCTTCTGAGTTATTCCACTATGTCATGCTCGCTTACAACTTTCTGAACCTCAATTTCGATGGGGGCATAGTAACATCCCATATTGTGTCATAGCATCTACACTCCTCATGTCATAGCACCAGGTGACAGCTTCATCGTCTATTATGGGTAAGATTGAAACATCAATAATCAAAATTGGGCATATTCTTCCCTCTACGGCGGCAATTCTATGATTATTGGTCCATTATCACTTTCTCCAATTCCTATAGTGCTCTAGAAGGCTAATGATCATCAGAGTAGAGGTTGAAATGACTCCCTTCTAGTCTACACATAGCATCCAACCAGATTCCTATCATCGCTGAACATTATGTTGTGCATTCTGGTATAAAAATGCATTTATATCTAGAAAATTCTGGATCCTATCCTTCAAGATGTAACATTTGTCTTTAAAGTGTCCTCTCTCACTCATGTGGTATGAAAGAGCTAGTATAAACACCTAGAGGGGGTGAATAGATGTGAACAAATTTTGCAAAATGCAGCAAAATTACTTTACTTTTGAAATGAGTTTGATGAACAACAGACTTTGAAAAAGAATTCAAACTTTAACAAGTATTTCGAAACACGGAAAGATATCACAACAAATGAAGTAAAGGAGTTCAAAGAAGAGAAAATGAACACAAGATTTATAGTGGTTCGGTTTAAATTAAACCTATGTCCACTCTCCCACGTTGATAGCCTTCTGGCTAATTTTCACTATGAATCAAAAGAGAATTACATCCTTATAATCTTGACTTCTCAATGAAAAGTTTCATAATCTTGACTTCTCAATGAAAAGTTTCTACTGCTCTCACAAAGTCACTCTTTAGTGTTTCTCTCTCTTTCGAATACAAGTTTAAGCACTATATGATGAAGAACAAGTGATTCAGAAGCTTCAGACTTTGGAATTCTTCTTTCACGTTCTCTATCGAATGACTTGAAAAACCTCATCAAATACTCCTCTATGCCTTTTCAACCTTCGGCACTTTCCAGAGAAATTCTTCCAATCAACCCGTTGAATAGAATCAATTAAGGAGATCTCAAGCTATTTGAAGATTGAGATGAAAGCTCGATGATCCTAGTCGCCTATACAATCAGAATCTTGGTTTCTATAAGTAGATTCTTTCTAAATAAACTTGCCTTCCAAAAAAAAAAAAATGTTCCGTGATTTATTCCAATAAGAATAACTGAAAAGGTAAATGATATTTCCAACCAGAAAGCCATATATGTATCATGTTCGTACTGAAGCCTTGAATGATGAAAAATAATCCTGAGTCTGATTATATCTTCGTTCTTCACTTGCATTCAGTCTAGGTCTTTGTCAGAATGGGGCAAACTTTTGATGTAAAAAGACTTTGAAAGAATTTCACAGAAGTCTCGTGTTCCTCATAATGAAAATGAGAATAGAATTTAGAAAAGTTTTGTCAGCTTCAAAACCTAATGGGAGTTCTCTCCAACATGGTAGTCACATGTTTTCTTCGGATCGAAATTTCCAAAGCACTTGGGGTTTGGACAACAATTGAGAGAGTGGCGTTTAGAGAGGTCTAAACTGTCGAGGTTTTGTCCTCCTCAACTGTCTATACTTTTGCTAGTCCTTGTTTTGTTAGAGAAGAGCCTTCTAGATTGGACTAGGAGGGATTTAAGAGGGTTGTATGAATGCCGCATTCACTTTTGTAGCCAATTCTTTATATCATTCCTTAGGGTGAACCTTTTGCTTCATCTACTATGCTCCGTCAACTTTTTCCATAGATTGTGTTCTATATGCGTACTCACACTATCACTAAGTTAGGGAAAATGTCAGAGCTGGATCCAATTATCTTGGAGAAATATTTGAACAGAAAAGTTTCATGAAGAGTTCCATCATTTCGTTATGATCATTAGTAGATGGACTTGTGCAGCTAGGATGCACCACCTCTGGGCATAGGTTTTGAATTATTCTCCCCTTTTCTTTCAAGTACAAGAAAGGTTATCACGAGTAGGAGTGATGTCCATGTTAAACTTGTACTATTGGATAAAAGCATCCCACAATTATTTCTATATCCATTTTGTCTGCTCTAACCATCATGAACTACTATAGAGTTGGTCATGTCAAACTTTTTTAGAAGGATTGAATCATGAGTGGAACGTTGTCAACACAATGTGCCATCATTATTAGATGGTACCTAAGGTGGATCTTAGGGCTCTAAGAGCCATCATACTCCTTGAGTCTGACAACCTATATATGGCGGGAATTTTGAGTTTGGAGAAACGATAAAGATTTTCTATCAGTTGTGCCTTCAAGCCTTGTAGTAAGCTAAGTTTCTCCCCTATTTTGGCAATGTATCTTTTATCTTCTCATTCTTTTCACTAGATGGGTACCTACAATAGTGGAGGAGTCATTATTCATGATAATCTCATCATTGAGGGGTTGTTCTAGGGTTTCCTCTTCAACCTGAGGTTGAGGAGGCGAAGGCTGGTTGTTCTGAGTAAAGCACTAGAGGAGTTGTGCCATCATGTCATGGAAGTAGTTCATTTGACTTGGAGAGCTATTATAAAGTTATTTAGCTCATCGGAGACCATTTGTGCTATCATGACCTGACTCTCAAGTTCGTGACATCCCTCATTCACTTAAGCCATTTGATTGTGACATCCTAGGAGGTATCGCCAACCCATCACAATATTATCGATCTAATACACAAGCGGAAGCATAAACAAATCACCCAACCAACAAACATGGATAGTTTAGATCACACTTATATATACATATGCATATATAATGTCATCAAACCATACAACCATTTACATATAACTTAAACACACAAGCTTAAACATCACTTGCTATGCCACATTAGATTAACCCAAAAGCACAGCTACCACCAACTCCAAGAGGTTCCTGAGGTGAGCCTAGTATCTCTAGTACTATGAGATTGACTTCAAAAAGTGTTATACCTCCACTACCACCTAGCTCCCTATGGGCTTCATAATATAAGGCTCCGGCTTGACAATCATGTTGGGGTCAATCTCAGAATTAGACACTGCCCTGTTGGGAATGTCTAGATCCATGTTGTCCCAGCTAGTTTTTTCCAAGTCCTACACCCAAGGGTCCATCAAAATCGCAAAGCTATAAAGATCATCCCCAACCCAAAAATACCAAGTCAAGAAACGATGGGTCATTAAATTCTAGAGCCCCTTATCTATCCAAACCGTGGTTACATAACGCTCATAGCATGCATTGGTCTCCCCAATTAAATATTCAATAAACTCCTAAATTTGCTCAATAAGGACCCCGAACTTGATGTGGCGGTAAGGTTCAGAATTCATAGGGCCTAAAAACATTTCAACAAATAATAATAAAATAAATCTCAATGAATAAACTTCATAATCCTCGCATAGGGAGGTATTTCACTTCGGAATTGGCCTAAATGGGCAAGTTAACTATCGATGGTAGATCAATAGCAAAGCTCTTACTTTGCCTTAACTATTAACATGAATGGTTATCTAACTTCGTTATAGTCATCACAACATGAGCACATAAGCAAATCTCACGACTAATCACATATTTATGAGGCAAGTATAAGAACATGCAATATCTTATAATCATGCACAAATGCCAACTAAGAATCCAGATATAAGCAAATATCATTTTCATGCATGGTCCACACATATATTTTGAGATTATTACGACCACTTACGGCCATAGCCAACCCAAAGGTTGGTGATCTTCTAGCATAACTAGGTATCATCCCGTTATTGGGCATGGCATCATCTTGCGTATGCATAAGCCTTGAGACGGCATTCCAAATGAGGAGTTTCATTCCGAAATCCATCCACAAATGGCATCCCATTGACGTTGGGGTATCCAAACTTAATTGAGCATCGTCCCTCATAATTATACACATCAGGACGGTTCCATCACATTGCATAATCATACACATCAAGTTATTTAAGTAATCACACAGGCATACTATCACTTAAACTCATTTCATATTTTTCTTATCAATCAATGCAGGAGTGTGTAATGCCCATGTAATATGCAATAACAATTGCCACATGCTATCAAGTCATACTTGCATCTCATACCATATCACACCAATGCATCACTTAAACACTTTAATATATTATCTTTTCACATAACCATACATGCACAATAATTAGCTACCATCCTTGAATGCCACAAACACTTATCATTTTCCATTCCAAGTGTCACATAAGCATGCGCTATCTTTAAATTTAGCAACCAACAATGCACTAATTCATTTGAACTCATATTATAGAAAGCACTTATTGCCACGGAATAAGATACATAACATATCATTATAACACATTATATATATTGTATCACACTACTATAACACATTACCTATTAACACATCATGTATTACTACAAGATATCACACATTACATAACATAATAATATATCACATATTAACACATTATGTAATGATAGCTTATCGAGTAATTAGCAATGTATCATGATAGCAAATATTATAATAACTTACGGCAATAGCCTATTAGATATTTAAATAACCTATCGCAATAACCTATCAAATATTTATGATAACTTATTGCTTATAACTACTTATCATATAGCCAAAACATCATTTAACTTTAGTTTAACACTAACCTAAGTCCTAAGTGACAACAACCTTAAACATAGGCTAAAAAGCCACTCAATCCCAGTTCTAGACTTGACAAGTGACGGCCAAAGTGGCAAAGGCTGGATGGCGGTTGTGGTGCTCGACAGTGGCTAGTCACATCTCAACAGCCCATGGTAAGGGGCGATGGCAGTGTTCTGGAGGAGGTATGGTAGTGGCAAGGAGGCAGACGGCCTCCCTTGGGCTTGTGGTGTCCAAACCGTGAGTAAGGAGCAAGAAAGGAGGCTGTGGTGAGGGGTTGGACAGCTTCCTCCATGGCTCCAAGATCCAGCATGGCGATGAGAATGGTGGTGTAGTTGGACAATGGGCGATGGACAATGGCCAGTGAGATCTAAAAAGGAAATGAGGGAAAATGGCTTGCAAGAGAGATGGAAATAAGGGGGTGGTGGTTCAGCCAACACAAGAAGAGAGTGAGAAGGAGAGAATGGGAGCTAAGTGGAAAAATGAGAGAAAAAGAGAGGGGGGGCCGAACTTGGGTAAAGAGAGAGAGAGAGAGAGAGAGAGAGAGAGAGAGGGGCAGCCCATGCTTAGGTTATTGGACGGCAAAATTGCATCTTGTCATGTCCCATTTAAGATCAAAGGCTTGGATTGCTTCTTGCTTTACTTCTTTTCCAAGTTCCATTAAATGTCATTTAGTGAACCCACCATGCATAAGCTAGAAAAAAATATAGGTAGGCTCAATCATATTGGGTAGGCTAGGCATGACATCATCTTCCCTCTCCTCTCTTCATTGGGTGCCCATCTCTTCACTTTATGCACATGGTTTTTGTTTTATTAGGCATAAGGGCAAAGTGGTAATTACACTAATTTTGGGTACTGTTTGTGCACATAGGGGTCATTAATGAAAGACTTGAAAAGACCAAAAAGTGCTTGGGTGGCCCATGGACCATTAGGCCAACCCTCCTTGGGTGTGAGGCCCATTGGGCTACCCACCTTGGGCGTGAGCCCATTGGGCCTTCTTGTGGGCTTGGGCCCATGTGAGTCATCATCTGTAGCCCATTTTCACCTTTCCAAATTTTTATGTCCCACCGAAGAAAAATCGAGTTTTTACCTCAAAGTGGTCTTTTCAACATCTTTGTGGTCTATCGATCCTTATGGTAATCTCGCTTTGAAGATTTGCCACCATTGGAATCCCGCTCTAAAAATTAGGATTAGATCAAGGTGTCACACGTGTAATCCTAGATCATGTACAGAATGAAGATATACGAGGAGCTGCCATTGTGAAAAGTCCCTAAAAATGTAAACAATAAAGTGGTTAGCACGTGAATAAATTTGATGTTTCAGTGAGGCTATCTATCATGACTAAAGCGAGGCAACCATGCTTTCCTTGAATCCCTATTTATGAGGATATAACCCCTTGCAAAGATTTCGTCGTAAGAGAAAGTACCATCAACCGGTCAATCGACAACAATAGATTTTATGTGAGTGGGGTTTCGCATTGAATCACAAAAAATATATTCCTTTATGTCCTGCAAGGATATAAGTGGGAACCCCAACTTAATAGGCCCATCAAACATCCTTAGGCTAATTATAGCAATGTGATATGGCACACTAGCCATTTGATTTTATAAATATCTAACTAGATGAATAAGATTTTTATGTAACATGTTAAAGATTATTTATTCATTCTCCAAAGAGTGGCTGAATTGTTAAACTCTTGATTTTGATATCACAAATCCCACATTTAAATCATAATCACCTACTTCAATTGGCATGCATTCGTGGTAATTAATTTGACTAGTATTTACATATCATGTGCTATACGTTCCTCCAAGGTAGATATTAACAAAATACCTATTGTTTAGCTTTTCAAGAAATTCATATGGTTGACTTTGTAGAAGAAAATGTATGCTTATCTTGCATTGAAAGGGGAGTTATTTTGCATTTTATAATAAGATGTCTTGGCTAAGTGAATGAAATAATCAAACTAAATTGATCGTTCAATATGGTTAATGTAACATTCTCCAATTTCATCATGTTTGAAGGCAGCAGTAATTTTCTCTCGTCATGTAGAGCTTTTTCCCTACCTTCATGGTAGCCTTTGCTTGACAACCCTAAGTGGTTATTCCCCCCAATTTCATCCTGTTTGAAGCAATTCTGTATTCCCCAAATCGTTTTTCCCACCCCTTATCTCTAAACCCTATCAATGGATTTCTGTTGAACACTTTCCTTCTACATATCTCATCGTCCAGCTTCCATGGATGTTTTACCCTTCTGATTTCTTCCCAATTGAAGGCTTCCTCAAAGTCTTGACACGATGCGAGTCTCTCAGAGACACCCACTTCCGTTATCAAATTTCTTTGCATGTCCTTTCAAACTAGCTATCTAGGTATATTCGAATTGCCAACCACCTGAATTAGCCTCCATCGTCATCTTGATTACACCATGTACCTACACACCAGGAAGAAAACCCTTGTCTCACTGCTCTATGCCAACGATTAGGTCGCCTATGGTCCCCTGAAGAAATCGATGACTGGGATGAGCTGCCGCCTATGGAAAAAGTGGAAGAGTGTCAACTGATGCTAGTGGGTAAAATTCCTTCAAATCCCTTCATAAATTTTTAGGCTTTTCAGAATACTTTAAAGCGGGTATGGAGAACCGAACAAGTCAATATAACTCAGCATGAAGCTGGAATCTATGTCGCTAAATTTAAGTCAGCAGAAGAAAAACAGAGAGTGCAACAAGGTGGACCATGGCTATTTTCAGGTCACTTAGTAATTTTTAAACCATGGATTCCTAATACACCTTTACACTGTTATGATTTTTCAACATGCGCATTCTGGGTACAAGTCTATGGTCTGTCGTTAGAGTGGTGCTCGGACCTTATGATTTGTAAAGCTATTAAAAACATCGGGAAAGTGAGGTGAAGCTAGATACAAAAGATGGAACTACCATTAGAACCGGTAGAGCTCGTATTGAAATCCGATTAGAAGAGCCTTTGAAAATAGGTCAACTCATACGTATAGCCAAGAAAACAATATGGCTTGATTTTAGATATGAACGACTACCACATTTTTGTTATTCCTGTGGAAAAATAGGCCACTATGCTACATATTGCAAGGATATTCCTTTCACAGAGGCCAAAATGGAAGGAAAAGAAAAGATGGCTTACGGTCAATGGTTGAAGGCAGAGGTTAAAGAGCATAGTCCTTATTGGCGAACTTTCTACGAGGAGCAGCAACAAACTGAAGAAGAAATTACGCCTGAGACTCCGCCTTCTATTCAACTGCTTCCAGCTATACCTCCTTGCCATGCAAAGGTTACTACTAACCCCAAGGAGAAAATGATGCAACTCACAAAGACAGAGAAACAACCAAAGCATATTTCCACCCTCCAAAAACCTACACAAGGGGAGGATGTTCAGAATGCCGAACAATCTAGCTCACGGGTGGACACTGCAAAACTGAAACAACCTGCAATAGATAACCCTCCTGTTCTTATTAATCCTGCTAAATCTACGCTTCCTAGATGGTCTACTCCTACATTTAGTTCCAAGACAGAGCTGATTCCTATTACTATCGAGAAGCACTACAACCTGGAGGCATTTATGGAAACAACCAACCAAAGGAAAATGAAAAACTCAAGATTGTCAACAAGGGCAGAAGCTGCGAAAAAAATCAAAAGGTACACTCCGTATGATTCTCGCACTACTACAACAGCAGATTTAGTTGAATCTCGACTAATGGAAACATCCATCTCAATGGAAGAAGAAGCAGCACAATGGGCGAAGGCGGCTGGCCCTCAATAGCCGCCAAGGGAGTCATGAAACTGATTATCTAGAACTGTCAGGGATTAGGCTCTCCCCTAATAGTTCCAGCCCTTAAGGCCCTTGTGGCCAAAGAAAAGCCCGATATTATTTTCTTCATGGAAACCAAGAATAAGGAGGCAGTGCTTACTCGTCTTGAATAGAGTCTTAAATTCCAGTGCTCTTTTGTTCTCAACCCAAATGGGTTTGCAAGGGGATGGCACTGTTTTGGCAAGCTTCTATTAAGGTGAACCTCATCAAATCATCTCTAGTGTTCTTTGATATGATATGCTCGGAAGTAAGCTGTGGTATCTCCATGCGAGTCACCTGCGTGCATGCACCTGTGACTTATCAGCTACGCCAACAATTTTGGATAGAACTCAAACATATTACTCTTTCTAATGATGTACCATGGATATGTGGGGGAGATTTTAATGAAGTCTTATATCATTGGGAAAAATGGGTAAACAATTACCGGAGCCTTACAGAATGCAATCATTTAGACAAGTTATACAGGATTGCTCCCTAATGGACATGGACAGCAAGGGTTGTGCTTATACATGGACAAATAACCGAGATGGTGATGAACTTGTTAAGGAATGGTTAGACCAAATGCTATGTAATATAGATTGGTGCCTAGCTTTTCTTGAAGCGGAGGTCTTAGCCTTACCTATAGTAGGCTCGATCATAGCCCACTTCTATTATCTACGGAAGCTTTACAGGGAAGACGAAACAAGGCATTTACTTTCAAAGCATTTTGGCTCCAAGACAAGGAGTGCAGCGAGATTATAGCTACTTCTTGGCATTCGATTCAGCCAACACCTATCGATCTGCCACGCTAAATAGTGATGGTTTCTAAGGCCCTCGCTAAATGGAGTCAACGGAGGTTTTCTAAAGCTCACAATCAGATTGCTAGTTTGCAACAACAACTCTAGTCCTATACAAATCAGCATTACAGTCGGTTTGACAAGTAGACAATTAACAATATCAAGGCTGAAATTCACAAACTTTGGCAACAAGAGGAACAATTATGGGCTATGCGCTCAAGAATTAATTGGCTGAAGTAGGGGGACAGAAATACCAAATTCTTCCATGCTACAACGCTACAACGGAGGCAACGGAATATAATTAGAGTGTTAAAGGATGATGATGACATGTGGGTTAGGGATGAACACCAGTTAAAGGAATTGACACAACAGTTTTTCTCTAACCTATACAAATCAAACGGCCAAAGAGACTATGGGGCAATCCTTGACCAATGCCTAAAAATAGTTACTTCGGAAATGAATGACACTTTAATAGCTGAGATCACTCTAGAAGAAATTCATAAGGCAACTTTCCAATTGGGGAAAACCAAAGCCTTCGGGCTTGATGGTATGAATGGTTTGTTTTATCAAACTCATTGGGACATCTTAAGGGATGAAATTTTATGCTCAGTAAAGGATTTCTTTATAATAGGGATCATGCCAGCTTCTCTTAATAAGACTATCATCTCGCTGATTCCGAAGGTACCAAACCCAAAAGCCTTGATCAATATCAACCTATAAGTCTATGTAACTATGCATACAAGATTATTTCAAAGGTGCTTGCCAATAGGCTTAAACCTTGGCTCCCTAACTTAATATCACCGGAACAGAGCGCCTTTGTGAGTGGCCACCAGATCCAAGACAATATTCTCATTGTCCAGGAGGTACTCCATCAACTACGAACCAGGAAAAGAAAGAAAAAATTTCAAGCAATGCTTAAAGTGGACATGAAAAAGGCTTATGACAAAGTCGAATGAGATTTTTTGGAAGACTATCTACTACAATCAGGATTCCATACAACTTGGGTAGGTGGATTATGCAATGCATAAAACTTGTCTCTCTTAATGTTAGATTCAACGGGGAGCAATTACTATATTTCCATCCAACCAAAGGACTCAGACAAGGAGACCCTCTTTCCCCATATCTATTCATCTTGCAGACCAACGTTTTATCGATCCTACTAAAAAGAGCTATTGTTATGGGCAATATCAGAGGAATCCAAATCAACAAGTGGTGTCATGTTCTTTCACATTTATTCTTTGCTGATGATGCTATATTTTTCCTGGATGGTAAGCTTAAGGAATGCCAAAATGTGGCCAATATTATGAATCAATATTGTTTAGCTATAGGACAGGCCATACATAGAAATAAATTCGGAATATTTTTTAGCAAGACGTACCCTATTAGCTTATAGGAAAATCTGGCTAATACACTGAGAGTTCCAGTACTAGCAAAGACTGGGAAACACTTAGGGATTCCTTCAGATTGGGGGCAATCATGTAAAGAAATGTTCGCTTGGATTATGGGGAGAGTGAACATGAAACTGGATGGGTGGAAAGAGAATATAATATCCAAAGGCAAAAAAGAAATCCTGATTAAATATGTTGTTCAAGCGATCCCTCAATATGCCATGTCCACCTTTCGCCTTCCAACGTCTATCTGTATATCCATCGAAAAGAAGATTGCCCGCTTCTGGTGGCAGAATGATGGTACAAAACCTGGAATTCATTGGAAAAGTTGGGATGTCTTAAAGACAAGTAAGAATATGGGCGGTCTAGGCTTTTGAGATCTCATGGCTTTTATTAGGGCCAAGCTAGGCAAACAAGCCTGGCGCCTTATCCAGCATCCTACAACACTTTGGAGCCAGCTTTTCAAGGGTGTTTACTTTTATTCCACGGATTTCCTGCATGCTGATAAAGGTTATAGATTATCTTGGGGTTGGCAAGGTCTTATTTTAGGGAGGGGCTTAATTACACCACATCTACAATGGTCGGTAGGAGATGGGCGGAATATCAAAATCAAGGAAGACCGATGGCTGCCTAAAGGAATTTTGGGAGGACTCGCAAACCGCAACGAACTAGCAAAGGTTGCCAAACTGCTTGACATGTAGACACTTGAATGGAACATCCCACTGCTTCATAACTTATACGATGAATTTATTGTCCAAGAAATTCTCACAATTAAGGTGAGACCTACTTATGTCAAAGATAAACTCATTTGGATAGCAACTACTGATGGTGATTACACCGTTAAAAGCGGTTACCATGCAAAAAAAAAATGATGCGATTGTTGCGACCCGATCTCACCGCTCTCGAAAAGTCCAAGGTGGGAAAGGTCGGGTTTAGGGGTACTTGATCTCAAGATCGCGAGCTCCCCTAAGCTCGTACCCCACGTGACAGTAGGTTTATTTATGTGATCTAGTTGTTTATAACAACTTAAAAATATATAGGAGTCGCCACTAGCCTCATTTTTGGGGTTGGCTAGAAACCCAATCGAGGGTCGGGAGTGTTCCCTCGATTCCTACGCAACTAAATATCTAGGTTCGGGGATTGGGTTATGCTAATATTGCTATTAGTGCCCTTTCGATATCTAAACAATAAGTTGTGTTTTTCCTAACATGTCCACGCGTTTCTTTTTGTATTTTCGGGATCATCAATTCCTATACTAAGTGATCATGCGTGGTTGATCATTTTCATGCTATTCTATTTCTTAAAAAATAGAAAGGAAAACAACCAATGAAATTGAAATTGCAAGACATTAAGTAAGCAATCAAGGAAAAACAGTAAATCTATCAGGCAGTCCTAAAAAAATAAAAGAGAAAACGATTAAAAAGAAAAGAAAGAAAACCCGCAACTCGTCGGGTTTTATACAACGAATGGAACCCGAGACATATATCGAGAAAATGAGCATTACATGATAACGGTCGGAGTGGACATCGACCTCCACCATTTTCACGCCTTACGCCTTCTCCATCTTCGGGGTCCTAATCTAAACCTAATCTAAGAAACAATTATCCATTGCCTCATCTTATATGACTAAGACAACGTATAGAAATCATTATTATAACGAATAAACATAGGCATCAGACATGAACATGAATCCAGCAAATTCAAGTCACAAACAGGACAAAATACAAGGCATGTTTAAAGGTTCGTAAGATCACCTAGACAATATACAAAAATGTGAAACTTGCACATGACCTAAGGTTGAATGTGAAAAAGGTTTGGGTAAACATCTAACCCTAAATCATAATGCAAAGAAGTCACACAAGTCACACAAGTCATGGAACTAAGAATGTCATGCTTAACAAATTTCAATTGCAATTAGCCAAATGGATGCATGATATCCACATCAAACAAGATTCAAATATGATATGCCATGCATTAATGTTAAACATGTAACACGTGTTTCAAATGTCAAGAAGACAATGAGGCACAAGTTTCATGTAGACAACTTTGTCAAAAAATCATCATAGAAATCATAGCACGAATGAAAATCAGTTTAATCTATCCTCTGAATTTCCAGAATCAAACATTGATATGGTAATATTCACTAGGCAGGGCAAACGATAGTCAAATCGCACATATCTCTAGAAGACATTAAGTCCTAATAACATCATCTACCATCATCTACCAGCTCATATAAGTCAAAACAGGCATACGAATTTCCACATCAAAGCAGAACACAACAATTTTCTAGAATTACTTCCTAACTTTTAAAGAAGATTTCATGTGGCTAATGATATTGGATCAGGGTGTATTATAGCTCGTTGGAAAGCTAGTCGAACCATCTTCAGCTCTCATGAAGGCATCAAACAAAGAAAACCACAGCAACCAGCTTGTATCTGGTCATTTGCACAAAAGGTCATCCTAAACAGAGAACCAATCAGAACAGCAAAATTTCAAACAAGGTCAAGGATATTCTAAACATACTCGACCTGGGTAAATGATCTTCAATTATCACGAAATTTTTATTTGATATAGATTGGAACCTAATGAACAACTTTCATTTAGGCATCAACTTTAGAATCTAATCACAAAAAATCATGTGAAAATGGCAAACGGAAAAGGTCTTGCCAGAAACTTATCATCAAAGAATTGAAGTCAGAATTTCTAGAGAATGCAAATGATCACAATCAACATATTGATCATCTATTATCCATTGCGACATCTGTAATCCATGATTTTAGCATGCAATTAGAATTGTGATAGAGCACACGAGACTGCAAATTGTGATTGTTTGATGACAAATTGCCATGAAATTGAAGCCATATATTCTCACAAACACGTATGAGTTTACTTGATCAAAATGATATCAATCCATAATCAAACTAACCTCAAGTTGGAATCAAATGCACACCCAATCATGGGATATCAAGACATGGTCAGCATTTGGTATAAGTAAGCTCGCAACTACTACAATTGTAAAAATGCCAAGAACAGCCGAGGGCAATCCCAACATCATCATTTGCTTAAAAAACATTCAAACACAATATGAATGCCAGACTAAATCAAAAGTTATGACCATTAAAATCTGCTACCAAAGTATCTACATCAGGAAAGGTCAGATGCGAAGGGCCAGCAACCTTTTTCTATTTACCTAGGTATGTCATGTAGAGAACTATGTATTGCTAACTAAATATATATATATATATACTCGTGGAGTTCACCATCATGATCGGCATGTTATTACTCGATATTTGTGATGTGCCATACCATGGGCAAAGCAAACGGTTCAAGAGAGCGTATATGAGGCAGCACAGAGAATTGTTCTGTCGACTGATTTCTGATGATTCTTCTAAATGTTGATATAGGTGATACAAATAGGCCAATAGCAAAGATGTTACCCAATCGAACCAAAGACGGGGCCAAGAGAAAAAATGCGACAGATCATGACAAGATAAAGCGATCGAGCCACAGAGAACAATCCAAGAGAGAGAAATAGAGAGAAAAAGAAATTAAACTACAATAGAGCAAAAATATACTCAAAATAGAACTTCCACTCACGGACTTTTTTTGTCACTTATCAGCAGAGCACTTCTCAACAGATCGTTTCACAAGTTGCATATATCTTGACATATGTAACTAGATACACCACGGAAAACAACTAACGACAAAAATGAAAAGGGACAGATCAAGCACGTCGAGAATGTTGATTCACATAGAGCTAGAGAGGGTGATCAGTTCACTCACTAGTCCGTACCGCCGGGAAGGGGAGATCACTAAACCGCGGTGAGTAATCAGGCAAACAGAACAAAGAAACGATCGGAAGCTGTTGTCGACGCCGCTGTCGCTGTCACCGTCGCTTTCGCTACTGTCACAGAGGAGTTATCTAATCTGCAAACTGAGCGAATTACGTGAATCTGAGCCTTCTGTCGCCGCCGGTGCTGTCGACATGAATCTGACCCTTGCACCCCGAGGTCATTTGACTAGCCGTTCTAGAGAATCAGATCCAGTGCGTGATAATGCGATTGAGAGGGAGAGACCGGTTCTCTGGTTTTCATCAGAGATCTGAGAGAACCTTAAAAGAACAAGTCCGTTCGAGGACCAGAACCTCCGATTGGCGAAACTCCCGATGGAAGAAAGGAAAGCCGATTGTAAACGGAGATTAGCTCCAAATCTCAATGTTGAAGACGACAGGCCGAAGCAATGGTGGAGACGGAGGATGCTACGGTCGGCGACTGGATTACGGTAGCGGCGACTCGCGAATCAAATCTCTGCCACAATGGGAAGAGCTTGAAGATTTGGGATTGAAGTCGAATACAGAGAAAGAGAGAAAACTTCACGATAGAGGACGTTCGATCTAGGGTTTTTTTGTGTGCCGAGGAGAAGTGAGAGAGATCGGAGGAGTCCAATGGAGGAAGAGGTGAGAGAGAGGAGGTAGTTACCGTTGAGGAGAGGGAGAGAATCCCCCAGAGAGAAAGAGCCCCCCCCTGAGAGCCCCCGAGAGATCGTGATCGATAAAGAGCGGGAGCCAGAATCCTCATGCCAAAAAAAGAGCGAGCCTTTTTATTTTTTATTTTTTTCAGTGTTTTTTCCCCTTTTTCTTTTTGTTTTGTTTTCTCTTCTTCTTTTTTTTCTTGTTTCATTTTCATTCATTTTTTTTTCTTTATTTTTTTATATTTTTGCAAAATGGATGATTAAAATGTCAGCAAAAAATTTCAGGTGTCAACAGCGGTCACGAAGAATCAACATACACCAACATGCTCTTACCAGACCCCGACGATTCTATGGAAACAATTATGGAAGCTAAAGATAGAGCCAAAAGTTCGTGTATTTCTATGTTCACTATGTCACAACGCCCTTCCCACTAAAGCTAACTAATGTCATCGACGTATATGCGCAGAATCGATATGTACCCTTTGCCAAAACCAAATACCAGAAACAATAGAGCATATTTTCCTACTATGTCCATGGACGAAGTCTATATGGTTGCACTCAACATTCAAATAGATCCGCAGGGAATTCAGCGACTTGATGCATGGATTGCAGATTGTTTCAAGAGCAATCACTCCTCACCTAATCCAGAAACGGTAGCCTCTGTCCTCTGGCAAATCTGGAAAGCACGTAATGGTTTCATATTTCGTTGCCAGCGCCTGGATGCGATGCAAGTTGTCGATGTGGCTCTCACCACCGCCCAAGCTGCTCGTTTCTCCCATTGCAGATCACCAGGTTTCTCCCATTGCAGATCACCGGGAACAGGAATAAGAGCCGCAAATCAATCTTGGCGAATTGTGGAGACCTCCAAATCTAGGCTGCCTTAAGGTGAATATAGATGGGGCTTTTCAGTCTCACAACAAAACAGGGACTATGGCGTGTATTTGCAGGAATCAAAATGTGGCACCCCCGAAACAACTCCTAATCCGTTAAAGTTGCCACAGTTCACTTACCCTTTTACTTGACCTCGCAAAGCATTACTCCGATACCATAGAATTGTGGTGGGTCCATATGTCCAAGGGGTTTATGTTATCATATATATATAAGTTAGAGCCGAACCACTTTTATTTACATATCTTGATGGACATCATGAGTCAATATATCAAAAGGCCAAGGCTTTGCTAAGCTCAGCTATAACCAAAAGTACCCGACTCCACAGTAGTCATGTACATCGGTCCATCATTTAGTGTCGGCCATCCAAAAAGAAGCTTCATCCTCCCTCCATCGCGCTCAGTCACACCCAACCTGGTCCGTCAGCTGGCGGCGGTGGCAGCATCCCCAGCATAACCCCATCGCGGCGGACATGCACGAACAAGAACTCCTGAATGATAGGGCTGGCGGGTGATCCCATGTCATACAAAACCAGAACCTAAACATGAACAAAAGCTAACCCCCATATCTTGGGGTGATGATGCTCTGAACACTCATCCTCAACGTCGGTTGGTATGCCATAAAAAGTACCAGGGGTGACTGGTGATAGAGACATAATTCCTAGTCTGAAATGTTAGTCCCCAAAAGGGGTGGGTACAACTATTCAGCAGTAAAAGATCCATCAAACTACACAATGCACCAAGCAAGACAACCAAGATTTCATGTGAAATGCACATATCATCCATGCAATCATGCATATATTTCCATGAGATCCATTCAATGTCTTAATGACCATATTTTCAATGCCAAATAGTACCAACTTAAGTTCATAGACAACTTATGTCCCATGCCATATGCATACACATGCGCATGATTCATTTCCCAATTTGATTTTCAAAAAGATCTCATTTTTCCTAGGGACCAATATTTGCATCCCTCCTGGCTTCTCGCACCCGACCTGGCATCGCGAGACCTCCGGCACACACCTCCGCGCATCCCGACACTCCCAGGGCATCGTCGACTTAGCCATCCGATGGTATCATCAACATCACAATGTATACATATATGTCTCACTTTCAATTAGCATTTGGTGCAACAATGTCAAAGGTTTCAATCAACTTTTGATGTCATATGATATGTTAAATGTCACCACATATGCTGTATAAATAACAACCCAAGATACCACATCTCATAGAGTAATTCATTTGTTCTTGAAAATAAAGCAATTTTCGGATAAAACATAATGCACTCCTTTAATTAAAATTTTGGAAACATTAGTAAACGATCTTAATAAATTCTGAAAATTTAACATTTATAAACGAGATCTAGAGAAAAAGGTTTTATGAAAAATATCTTGTCAAGAAAACATTGTACGAGTTGCTATGATCCATGCATCACAGCCATAAAACTTCAAACATCACTTATTGCATAGTTTTAATAAAAAAAATTAGGGTGTAACCCCTAAATCAACTCAAAAAATTTTGAAATTTTGATATGTTATAGAAAAAACCTAGAGGTAAAATTTTCATGAAGAACTCAAAGTCAGGTTCATTATATATCATGAGCTATAATCACTATAACTCTCCCTAACCCTCGGTAACAATTTCCAGATTTAACACTTTCAAAGAAAAATCGTTTCACCAACTAATATTTGTCCGTTTCTTCTCAAATGTTAGTATGTTACTCCTCAAGATGTCATCTACAACTTTCATCAAGGACATGAAGTCAGATTCCAACTGGATAATCGCATAAAATTCACGGAGTCGCCAAAGGTCAAGCTGTTTTTCCATGAAACAGTTTACTAGCTTAAAGAACTACTCCTATACTTTTGAAATTCCAACATCCAGTGTCAAGATTCAAACATCTCCAAGATCTACCACATTCCACTAGACTACCACAGCACAGCAAAATATAGATCAATGGACTTCACTTGCCTTAAGTCCAACGCAACCATAGCAAGCAAACAACAACTTGAGGACTTCGGGCGTGGCTCGATCGACGGCAAAGCTAGGCGGCGTCGACGGCGGCAGCTGGTGCATGCACGGCAAGGCTGGTCTCCTTCTTCCCCTCGCCAAAGCACCCTCACCCCTCTCTCTTTCTCTCAGTCACTCTCCCTTTTTCTCTCTCTCTCTCTCTCTCTCTCTCTCGATCACTCTCTCGGCTACTCCACCCCCTTCCCCTTTTCTTTTATTCTCTTAATCGCTTGCAATCATTAGGTTTGCATGGAGGTTTCCGGAGAAGTAATAGGGGCAGTGACACTTATAGAATCCCTCTCGCCACTTGTCAAACTTCATGCATGGAGGTGGCCTTATTTGGGCCGGGCCTTGGTTGACCGAATAGGGGGAAATGGTGGGCTGCTTTGGGCTATTTCGGGCTTGAAGTGTCCAGCCCACACTTGCTCCTATTTTTTCCACTTTAATCCCCACTTATAATTACATAATCACAAATATTCACATGGCCATTAGTCAAGGGAAATTCGATTCATAGGATATACGGCCAAGTATAGAAAATTTCTTATTAATTTATCCTTTAGTACAATCCTTGATCATACATGGACATAGGATACATTTCCAACAAAACAATTGTCCATTAAATGCTCGGCCTTGTTTAATTGTAATCCATTAGTCTAATGGCTATAATATAGTCCGATGGCACTTCCATCACCTATTCATGGGTCGTAGTGCATCTAGAGATCGCCTTGAAATTTTAGGATGCCACACAAAATGGGAGGTTGGTTGACAGACTCACCAGAGATTTCAAAGCATTGATAGCTTTGCAAGCGGAGTTCATGGCTCTTACCACCACACTTTACCATTTGTTGGACATCGGAAGAGAACGAGATCGGTTGATCATTGAGTCAGACAGCCTCGTTTTGGTAGAATATGTTAACGCCTCTACACCATTGCCATGGGAAGCTCGTGCGATCGCTGCAGAGGCTGTCAACCTCCTCTCCCGATTCTCTAGTACTAGGGTTATGCATTGCAAACGGCAAGTGAACACTGTTGCGAATTAGACCGCAAAGGCCCATCAAAATGGGCTCCTCTCTCAAGATTGGGCCATCTCATTGCCCTCTTTTTTGATTACCTTACTTTGTTCTGATCCTTTAGCGGCTGGTTGTGCCACTTGTAATTACTCTTTTTTATGATAATCTAAGTCCTCCTTTTGACCCAAAAAAAATATGGTTAATCTAATAAGATTGTAATGGATATGCCTCAAAATGTGCAAAATGCATTCATGGAAGTCAAAATACTCAAAATCTGGCATTTAATGCTATAGTGCAATGAGGATTTAATTTTTGGATTGGATTTACATAATGGATGAGGATCAATTCATCTCCTATAACCTCCTTACATTTGAACACATACATCTATCAAATTGTTAGCCTCTTCATTATTATCCTCCTTATATTATTTCTAATCACACGTCATCCCATTTGGCATATATGTAATTTTCACCTAAATGCTATTGGTGCTAGCTTACATTCCATAAATATCATTGAATATATTATTTTCCTTTTTTTTGCTATAAAAGGACAATTCTCTACTACTCAGATAATTGTATATTGTGTAAATTAATTAAAAGTGTCGTTGCATCATTGCTGCATCACAAGTTCATCATCCAATATTGAGATGATATTTAGCAAATGTCAACTTTTTATATTATAGCTTTGTTACAATGGATTACAAAAAAACTAAGGCATAGTAAGCATACAACTTCCATTTACATTAATTTTCTTTATTTTCTTAGCTAAATAGATTGCGGATACACATTGCTTTCAACCACAGCCGAATTGAATTTGGCTGACTTCCTTATCAATAGTTAAAGGAAAAAAAAAAGGCACAAGTGCATTTATTTGTATTTCCAAATTTCACTTGCCCCAACTCATTTCAACATTGCTTTGCAATAATCAATATACCTAAAATTCATGTGCTCAAAGATTTTTTTGGGTTTTTTACATTTATGGAAAAGAATCTATTTTGGTAGTGTTAGATTTTTGTTAGCTTTTACGAAAATATAGAAGGATAATTAGCTCTTTTGGTTACCAACTTAGGTTATTAAAATTGACAAGACCTTCAATGATGTAAACGAATGGTGCAAGGTAATAAATGGGCAAAATTGTTTGGCATTATTTCACCGCGTTTTTTAAAAGATCCATCAGTTTCTTCTCTTTATATATCATCATCTCTCTTTTAATTGGCGAACCACACATCTTTTGGTTTGTTAGCGTTAGCTCTTAAAGTGATCTTTGAAATGACAAACCTTAAGATGCAGACTCCTCCTCCCTCTCCGAAAGAGAAATTGCAGGACATATCTTCTCAACCGATGTTGTCATCTCCGTCAACAAGTGCTTGTCCGAGCAAGGTAAGTCCTTCCTGCCAGGTTATTGGCTATAAATTTTGTGCTTCAACCACAAAAAATGGATTTCTATAGCATTTCATTTACAATAAGAAAATCTAAAGCAATGTATGGTGGAAGATAAGAATTATAATTCTTTGGGATAAGTGCTATAGAAGTCCTAAAACTTATCACGAAAATGCAATTGAGTCCTAAAACTTGCAAAATGTGCATTCGAGTTCTAAAATTTGTCAAATTGTTTCAATTGAGTCCTAAAGTTAACACCGTTAACTTTTTTAAAGGAAAATGCTGACATGGCGTGGGTGTAGAATTTTAAATAATTTTTCATTTTCCACACGGCTTTTTTAATTATTTTTTATTCATTTTTTTTAAATTAGATTTAAAAACTAAAAAAGAAAGCTAAATTTTAATTTTTAAAATTGTTAAAAAAAAAAAAAAGGCAACTCTTCCCTTGTCACCGACCCTAAGTGGGGGTGGCCGGCCCTCGCCTAGCCAGGGCGAGACCTCGTCAGCCCTAGGCGAGGGTTGGTGACCCTCGCCAAGCTTGGGCGAGGGTGCCCAAATCTAGGCACGCCAACCCCCCGCGAGGGCCGGCAATGACTCGCCGAGGGCAAGCGACAGTCACTGGCCCCCCGGGAGGGTCGGCATGCCCAGATCTAAGCACCCTTACCCAAGCCAACGAGGTCTCACCCTGGCTAGACGAGGGCTGGTCACCACTACCTAAGCCCCTCCGGCAATGGGTGTTTTTTTCTTCTTTTTTGTTAAATTGTTTTGTTTTTAAATAAATTTTAACTTTTCTTTTCTAATTTTTAAATCTAATTTAAAATTTAAAAAAAATTAAAAAACCCATATGTAAAATAAAAATTAATTTTAAATGCAACATCAGCATTTTCCATTAAAAAAGTCGACGATGTTAACTTTAGGACTCGATTGAAACAATTTGATAAGTTTTAGGACTCGATTGCACTTTTTGCAAATTTTGAAACTTAATTGCATTTTCGTGACAAGTTTTAGGAATTTTATAACACTTATCCCTAATTATTTCTAGGGTTCTTGTTTGGTTTACATTGAGGTTAAGCATTGGGTTGCCACAAATGATCCATCATCTAAATCTGCAAATTGATTCGACACGGCTTATATAGATTGGAAATCTATCATGTTTAAATCTTTTTTTCTTGTCTCATTGTGTACAAATCTAATTGTTTATACACTTAAAGAAACCAACAAATAATTGTTGGTTGAATTTGACCATGGATGAAATGTCTCAAATATTCTTAATTTTTTGTTGGACAAGGAATGAATTACATAATCATTTGTATGAATATATATGTTTATAACTTTTCTTCGCCTAGATCTACTTTATGGATATACAGATTACATATGGGTGGGTACAAGAATATGATTTTTGAGGATGGCAAAATTGAAATTGCCAACAGATTTATCTAATATACAATGGAAGAATAGATAATACATTTCTAGGATTGAGAATTTGGATGTATTGCTTTTTTCATAGATCGATGTAGGAATCGTTATCCGCTAGACAATAAAACTAATGGCAATTGTTTGAAATGGCAAAATCATTATTAACTGTTGTAAGTAATCAGACCGTTAATGCTATTATGCTCATTTCTTTCAATTGGTATTCTTACTATGCAGACTTCACTCTTATACCATAAGTTGATCGTCCATAGATGTTCATAATAGGGACCGATGAATTGAATGAGAATTTGCACGTTCTTTAAGTTCAATGATAAAGAAAGTCGACCATCATTCGACATCGGAGAATAATGAGTAGCTAAAGTATAACTATTCAGAGAATGAACAAATTTTCCAAATCGAACAAAAGTAGAAGGCGAAAGTCCTTTACATGTAAAGCGAAATGAGTTTCCACCTTTCTTTTGAATATTACATAAGCTGCCAAATTCGTTTGTTAAAATTAGATGTTTAGAAACTATGGCTCTTTTCAAATATTTTCCCTTGTTTTGTCTGTTATTCTGGAGATGCTGTGGTTGGATTAATTGTTCTAATTTTACTATTGATCTTCTCAAGCACGACTTGCTTAACATCTTGATAGTAGTTTCCCAAATGTTTCATTTCTTTAATATAATGAATATAGTTGAAGATCCTGTTTCACGGCATATATGTTTTCCCATTTTGAACTAGTTCATAGCATTTGATGATGAGTATAATCGTATATGCTCATTTATTTTCTTTACTCATGCCTTGTCCATCTCTATCTCTCTCATCTTTGTAGGTCAATAGGTCATTCTCTAGTCCAAACAACTCTTATGTTTCAACGGGATTGAATGGACCCTATGGTTCAAATAAGCGAGACATTCGTAATCAAGGACAGCGTGATCTATTGTATACATCACTTAGGGCACTTGTCAATGTAAGTTAACTTTCTATTATAGTCAATTTGAGTTTTATATTTTCCTTTGAAACTTTGTGAGGCAATTCATGACATAAACTCAATTTTACCATTACATAGTATGGTTTGCATCACTAATAATGATACAATGTAATGCAAATTAACCTTTTATTATGTATAATTGGATACAAGTAGTTGATGTAATTGTAGTGTAAATTTCATGAGAGAGACCATGTTGTAAATGCAAATTTACAATATAGAGTATGGTTTTTTCCAATTCACTTTTATGAGGCTCAACACTTTGTTTCCAAATACCAATATTTCATGAAATGATTGATAGAACACATGAGATGACTGATCCACAAAATAGATTGGGAGGCACTCAAAATTTCTTCATCTTGATTCTTGAAGCATATTTGGCAATCTCGATGTAGTTATGAAGTACACACCTAAATTATATTTGTAAAAAGTACAGCTACAATTATTATATATAAACAGAACACATGTATTCCCAATTCTTTGACTTTGACATAATCCATTCTTTAACGATAAGATACACAAGCATTGATAATTTATAATTGCAGGAAGTTGTCTCTCAATTGAGAAAAAGTAGTTCAGATCAAGTGCTTGACTCGAATTCAATATCATATGGATTACCTCCAAGTAATGATGGGTCAAATGTCTCGGCCATTACGGTAACACTATTTCAATGATTCGTTTGTATACTTTTCACAAATGCATTCTAAAATATTTGAATAAGTATTTATTGAGTTAAAGTGTATGGCGATCGATAGTTAACATTTCATCTTTTATTCATATCAATATGCACACTTTT
This sequence comes from Eucalyptus victrix, assembly GCA_016097545.1. Classification (NCBI taxonomy): domain Eukaryota; kingdom Viridiplantae; phylum Streptophyta; class Magnoliopsida; order Myrtales; family Myrtaceae; genus Eucalyptus; species Eucalyptus victrix. The sequence continues at coordinate 23,569,848 of CM027845.1, read as the reverse complement.
TATTAGTAAGAATTTCTAACCAATGCTCACCATAAATAACAAATGATCAAGCACAGACAAATCCATCTACACCAGTGGAAGTCAAAACCAGGGCCAAAACCACACTTGTAGGGGAAGAGATAGTGTCTTTCTTACTCCCCCCAGATTGTCTAATTGGCACAGATTTAGACAAGGTAGCTTCTTGAATTTCTTCTTTATGTTTTTGCATTAGATGCATATAAGTATCTCAATTTGAATATCTAGTTGTCAAATTATTTCCATTTTTATGATGTGATTATTATTTTTCAATTGCAGAATGTCCAACAACAATCTTCATTTGAAAAGAGGCTTCAAGGGTGGCACATTGCATGCAGACGACGAGCAAATGGAAAATTAGACATGGTAATTGTGAAATTAAAAAAACTTCATCGTCAGTGCTTTCCTTAATGAATCGACAATTGAAAAGAAGTAATGTAGATTCCATTGATTCCATTCTTGTAAACATTGCAAGCAGATAAAATGGATTTATCAAGTCGTGTACATTAGCAAAGGTATAATAAAAAAGTTAAATTTACATTATTGCTTGTTTTATTATTCTGTGTACTGACATTTTTCACAACCTATGATGAGTAATACCTTTGCACGTGACTATTTGGAAATATTCATATGGTAATTAAGATAACCGAAATCTATTATCTTTGCAGACTTATCGTCATGGACAATCAACAAGGATGTTTCGCTCAATTGTCGAGGTTGTCAACTTTATAATGGAGGACTTGATTATAAAAGAGACACTTGGGGCTAGTTCTCCACAGGTGAGTTATAAAAACCTTAATAAGTTATTTTCACTTAACGCTTGGGGTGTGACTTCATTTGGATGACAATTTAGGAGCAAGATTTTGCTACTACAATGAAAGGTTCATCGAAGAAAAAGATAACTTCCCGTAAGAAAGGAAAAAAGATTCCTCCATCCAAGTCATTGAAAATCTCTAGTGCACAGAAAATCATTGTTGAACGTTTTTTGGAGGAATCATACAACAACCTCAATAACATCCATGAGTGCAGATGGGTGGCACCAGGTTTTTTCCTTTTAAAGCCAATCTTAAAGCTTAATTACGAACATGAGCTCCTCATATCAACTTATTCATTTAATTGTCTTTATAGAAAGCCAAGAATGGGAGAAATACATGAAGCTAAGCAGCGAGAATGAGGTTGATGCATCTAGTGAAGAGACTCAGTGAAAGAATCGGAGAACCAGCTCAAGTATCCATGGTCGAAGTGAAAAGCTTAAAATGACATCCGCGAGTTCAGATGTTTCTTCTTGAAGATCTTATTTGATTTCATCTTGAAATATGTGAAAGCAAACTGAATTTATTTACATTCATTTCATCAAACTTTTCCGGCGATATCTGTTGTTTGAACTATGAAACATCAAGCCTTGTTTGTCAGCCGAAATGGAGAATGTGGAATGGTACTCAAGCCTTAATTTTCTTTCTTTTGTTGCTGGCGACTTTGAGTAAATATTGAGAATAATTATCAAGCATGGTCATAAATGCAGGAGGAGGTGAGTCTAATTAGAAATGAATTTATATGGTTTAATTGTAGTTTTATAGAGGGATGATTGTGATATGACAAGACAAGAAGAGGATCAAGAATGTGATGGGCCATTTATCTCCTTCTGCTTTTGCTCCTTTGCTGGCAAGTTTTCGTGTAAAAATTGCGATTTTCCTCCCAGTTATGGTGAACTTCTACCGTGTGCATAATTATAAAAACATTTATTTTGAAGTTTTTTCAGGTGTATTATCCTTGATCGGGAATGGAAGAAAACATATCCCGTCAGAATTGGGGTCTCTCTGGAGTGAAACCAGCTTAAAAATAGATTCCTAAGGAAACATTTCTAGGATGTGAGCTGAATCAAACAAATGCGCGATACATATTTCTTAGTGAGTACAATTCTGTTGAGAATTATATGTGCTAGGTCAAACTCTTCGTACACGATCAAAAGCATACTCTATAGTGAGTATAATTCTGTTGAGTATCTCGAAATGGTAGAGCTAAGCAAGCAAACAGCAATCACCAAAGTAGCAAATTAGTAATATCTAAGCTCATCTTTTTAATATTGGAGGAGATATCTTTGATACCCCGTAGTATAGTCGAAGTTGTGCGGGAGAAGAAGATAGTGTTACACAATATATTCCTCTATGAGTTTCCAAGGAAGCGTTGGAAGATGGCCTTCCGGCTTGCGGAGCCAAGCTGTCGATGAATCCTGGTGAAACATGACCCATTGCACTCTTTTCACTCTGATCACTCCTTTGAGTTAGAGGTGTTAAAATGGGTACACAACCCATTTATGGACCAATGTTTGCTTAAATGGGTCGTTAATGGGTCAGGCCTTATTTCCCAAGACACCCATGATGGGTTTTAAAAATAAAATGATTAAAATATATGGGTTTTAAATGGGTCTACTCTGCACCTATTGAAGACCCATTTACCAACCCATTAAAGATGAACCCACAATCTAGTCTACCTTACCCATTTTCCCTTCCACAAATCTGATTCGCCGCCACCTCCATCGCCCATCGCTACTTGCTTGTCACTGCTTGCTGCCGCCTATCGTCACCTCGTCGCCGCTTGCCACCACCCATCGTCGCCCTGCCCATCATCGCGTGAGAGGTCGGCATGTTGTTTGTCACGCTCAACCCCACCTGCCACACCTAGTTCAACTTCGTCGAGTCGCCAGTGGGCACCTTGATCTTCACGTAGATCCTCATCGTGCCATCGGCCGAGTTGTACTCAACAGCCTAATCCCATGTCTTGAACGAGATCGGCAACTCCTTGACTGTAATGAACGTGTTGTTGTAGGTCCTTACAGTCATGATGCTGGCATCACGGAAGACAATGAGGGCCCGGGCGCTAAACATGCCGGTGGTGGTGGGGTTGAGGGCCCAAGAGACCCAACCGTCCTCGCCCTTGGGCGGGGCGGCGATGAAGGCGACGGTGGTGGAGGAGTTGGCGGGGTCGTAGGAGAAGTGGAGGGAGACGGAGAGGGTGGTGAGGTCAAGGCAAGTGGAGTATAGGGCGTTGTTGGTAAGCTTCGGGAGGAGTAGCCAATGGCGTTGGCGGCAAGGACCAGGAGGAGGAGGAGGAGGGCCGTCGTGGGGAGGTAGCAGAGGAGGGGTTGCAGAGAAGAGGAGGAAGCCATTGATGAGAGAGAGAGAGAAAAGAGGGTATGGGTCGGGTCGGGTCGGGTATGAATATGGGTATGGGTTGAAAAATTTATATTAGACATAAATGGGTCATAAATAGGTTAATGGGTCAATTTGGGTCGGACCATTAATGACCCGATCCAAACTTGGCCCGATCCACCCGTTTAACAGCTCTACTTTGAGTAAATGCATGTCCAAAGAAAGCAGAGGAGGGTACACTAGAATAACGACCATGTCCCTAACCAAAGCCTAGACATCTTATTTTTTGTCGGCGTTTGACTAAATTTTGATCGAAAATAAATTTCTTTGATGTTATGACCGAGGGGTACGAAGGGGTTGTGCTTTCCAAGAGCTGTCCAAGCAATACTCAATTTTCCCAATTGAATGACTCCATTACTGGATATTGTGACTTAGCCGTCCAACCTCAAGGGTGTCAAGAAAATTGTGAATTTTCTAAGATCAGGTGATCAATTACCTAGATATAGTCACAAGCTTTTTTGATGCCTTGAGAATCGTATTGATAGAGTTTTAACCAGGAAGATTTCGCAACTTTTCACAACAACCAAATGTTGGTCCCAATTTGAGCATATCGGCAATCCCAACACTATTTCAAAAATCAAACCATATTTTCAGAAAGTTTGAGTCGTGCACCTTCACATTAGCTTTATCAATGTTACCTACCAAGCAAAAGGGGCTCATTCAAAAAGTCTATTTGAGTTTTCGGAAACGATCAATTTAAATCCTCTAATTGTTTATGCTAGATCAACTTACGGGACTAGGTAGATAAAAAATATGTGAAAAGAAATGCTCGTTGTTCGTGCTCCAGCCTCCTCCTACGTTAAGCAATACTCTTGGGATGATTCGAGCAAAAATCAGGTCAATCAAACGTTAGAAGAAAACTTCATATTGGATCAAAGTTGGTCTATGTTAACTTTCAGAATTAAGAGCACACTGCAAAGGCACCACGTGGCAGCGCTCATGGAAAAGGGTTAATGGAAAGTTTTTTTACTAGGAGAGCCACAATAAAAGTAACATAATAATTCCTGAAGTTACCGCCTTTCTTGGCTCACGAACAGAAGTGTTAGAAAGGGCAGAGTTCTCTTCGCGTGGCACGGCAGAGTGCTCGATCGAATGACCCAAAGTCAATGAAGAATTGACAATATTCTCTATTATTGGAGATGATGTTGGATGTTCTGGAGATGCAATAAGAATATGATATTAATTAGAAGATAAATCCTCTTCAGATAAGAATTGATGATAATCAAATGTTTAGCCAAAAATATACCTTATCGTGAAAAGGAAATATGTCTTCATAGAAAACAACATCTTCGCTTACAAAGAATTACTTGTGAATGGTTTGAAAACATGATAACCCTTTTGGAGAGTCGGGCATCCCATGAAAATGCATAGACAAGCACAGGGAACCATTTTGTCCCAAGAGCCCATGGTAGTAACATAGCATATGTGGCCAAAAGTTCTCAGATGATGCATTTTGGATTTATTCCCAAAAAGTAATTCAAAGGGAGTTCATCTACCAAGAAGCCGAGTCGGCATGTGATTAATCAAGTAAGTTGTTGTGACCACACAATCTCCTCAAAAGGTTTCTAGAATGGAATCCCGTAAGAGATGACATGTTTACACTTAACAATCCCATTTTGTTATGGAGCATAAGTGCATAAACTCTCATAAGAGTTCCATGGGAAGAAAAAGGGAATGCGCATATCTCTTCCATTATCAAATCAAATGCACTGAACATATTTCTCGAATTGATTAGCTAATAGAGAGAGAGAGAGAGAGAGAGAGAAAAAGAGAGAGAGAGAGAGAGAGAAATTAGTTGAGAAAGAATTTGACATTTGGATTGCATAAGAAAGATCCATGTGGCACAAAAATAATCATCTACAATGATAAGGAAGAAGCGAGATCCATCACGATGTGAGGTGTGTGTGATAAAGCCCCCAAACATCAACATGAATTAGTGAAAAAACAATGGTGGCACAGGATTTACTAGTGGGAATGCTTTGCTAAAAGATAAATTTGGCATTAAGGATATAAGGAAGCATTGACTCAACCGCAAATGAGAAAGAAAAATTATGTCATTGGTAGTAGCATTACATAATGATTGTTCATGCAAGGGGATACATGATAAATCAAAATTTTTGGGAAAGCTGGTCCAAAAATATAGCCCTTGCAAAATACCACCCAAGTTTATTAGTTTTGTCAATTTGAAAAGGCCTAACAGAAACAATTATCAAAATTGAAAAATATACGACAAAAATCATCTTCTCTAACCTTTAGTCCATGTCTTGCCCGCTAGTCCTCTTTGTTGGAGTTTTGTTTGGGCGATGAGCAAGATGCTCTCTCCCACCTTGATGTCCACCAACAAAGTAAGTTGTTGGCTTTCCTCCTAGATGGTGAGTTGATAGATTTGGCCAAGAGATGGCACTAGGTCCACATCGAAAATTTGAGACTAGAACAATAAGTGTCATTCAAAATTAAAAGAAAATGGGTCACCTTTTCTCTTTCCTTCATGGCCCAATACTATTGTAATGTCGAATCCAGTCCTATAAGTCTTTCTTTGGCCACCTCTAATTCATTCTAGAGTGTCTAGAGCTTATCCAAGTAGGCTGCGATGGACATGTTTCCTTGCTTTAACCTTGTAGTGCCTAGGTAAGCAAGAAATGTTTGGCTAGATCGAGTTTTCCATACATTTCTTTGATATTTTCTGACATAGTTCTTGAGTCCTCTGTCGGGGGAAGTCCAATAGCCACTTATGAGGCTATGCAATATTCGAAAAAGTTGATTGGTGCCAAACGCTTATCGATCGAAATCAGGATGGATCCATCAAGGAAACCCTTCTTATCCTTCATGACTAGGGCTTGTGGAAATTCTTGAGTCCATGCCGAGTAATTTTGGGGATTGGACAGTTGCCAGGTGATGAGCCATAGCTCTAGCCGTCAATTGTAGAATTGTACGATGGATGTCTAGGCTTTAGAGATAACAACGTTTTCATGAACAATAAAAATATTTTTCATTTATTCAATTTTGTAAGTAAAACGATAGATTTTTTTAGAAAAATATTTTTTAAAATCATTCATTTTCAGTAAAACAAACGGAAGTAAAAGAATATAATGCGATGCTTGAGCTTACCCCAAACCGACCCGGACCGGCCCGGGTCATTTCGGTTCGAGCCCACCATTCGAGCCAAAAGTATAGGCCCGGAATGTTCGGGGGGCGGGCTCGTGTGCAAGCTAAATCCCAGCCCGCCCGGCCCGGCCCGGCCCGAATATCTGCACAATGACAAGGATGTCTTCCTTTTTCGAAGGTCGCAGGTGTAGTTCCCTAGAATTGCTCCTTGGTGTGGCGGATATTTCGGTGGCGGGTGTGTCGGAGACTTTCATTGTCTACCAGAAAGCCAAAACCAAGCAAATATTTGGTAAGCAAAGCGTCAAACGCAGCGAACCCACCGAGAGAATCCTCACTCGCTCACTTCACCTCACCTCACTCCACTCCTCGAAAGCCGAATCGCTACACCTCTCATTTCCCGTTTCGGCGACGACCCATCAACTGCTTCGCCGTTTCTCGCCTCCCCTTGTCTCCATGAGTAAGCCTTTTGGCGTTCTCTCGCATTGTTTCCGTGTTGTGCATGTGGGTTCTGCACTTTTATTCTGTTTGCTCGATTCTCTGGCATTGTTCGGGTTGGAGTCCTGCTGGATTTCGTTACCCAATAAACGTTTGTTGTTTTCTTTCATCTGGGGTAGTTCGCGCATCCTTTTAGTTGTTTTTTTTTGTCGCGTTCGAGGTTGGATTCTCGACCCTGAAGTTGTGGCATTGCCTTTAGGGTTTATGTTCTTTTCTTTCTGCACGTTTAGCCTTTGTATTCTTGAGCTGGAATGGTTAATTTTCCGTTTGACATGGTCCTGGTGTGAATTTTTTTATTTATTTTTTTGCAGAGTCACTTGGCGCATTTTCGTTATTCTGGTTCTGGCCTTAATGCTGCTTGCTGTGTCTCTGATTGTCTTGCATTTCTCTCAAACAGGTCTTCCAAAAATATTGGCAGCGGAATTGGAGATTTGGGTTATTTTAGTCTAAAGGCTCTGGTAACGTGTACAATTTATCTTATCGTAAGATCATTGCGTCTGCATTTGGAGATGGCTTCTTGTTCATCCGTGCGTATTGCACCATCTGTCACCCCAGTCCCCTTGGGGATGTCTGGCAATCTTGGAGACAGATTTACCCTTGAGAATCAGTTGGGAAGAGTCAATTTTCTGAGGATGTCCAACCGCAAGAGTGGACTCATGGATGCCTACCAAAATTACTCTTCATCTCAATTTAAATGCTCTGTTAACTCACACAATGTCAGTCCATACCCAAGTAAAGACCCTTTCCTGAATCTGCACCCGGAAGTGTCAATGCTTAGGGGTGAGGGAAATAGCACCATAAGTAATCCGCGGAAGGATAGTTCAAGTGGAAGTGTCACGGAGAGCCTAAGAGATACACCTACTCCAAATACTTATAATGAAGCTAAGATCAAGGTTATTGGGGTGGGAGGAGGTGGTTCAAACGCAGTTAATCGCATGATTGAAAGTGCAATGAAGGGTGTGGAGTTTTGGATTGTCAATACAGATGTTCAAGCAATGAGAATGTCACCTGTCTTTCCAGAGAATCGTCTACAAATCGGTCAAGAGCTAACTAGAGGTCTCGGTGCTGGTGGGAACCCCGAGATTGGCATGAATGCTGCCAAAGAGAGCAAAGAAACAATAGAAGAGGCACTTTATGGTGCAGATATGGTCTTTGTCACGGTAGGATAGGTTTTGTTTTGTCTGCCATCAAATTAAACGATGATGTTCTGCTAGCTATACTTCTGTGTTTTATGGTTTATTGCTTTCACTTTGAACTCCATAATTTGTAGGCATTTCCTTATTGTTAGTGGACATTACCATCAGGAAAAAAAAGGGTTTTACTTGCAATTTTTCTCTATTCTGGAAGTTTGATCTGTTCCCATACTCAAATTAGCATGTAAATGCTAGGGTGTAAGATAAGACAACTGATAATTTGGTAAGAGTGCCTGTGCAGTGTGCTTATTTTCATAAAAGAAACTTTTAACAATGTTCATTCTCTTTATTGCATTCCTTCTCTTGGGAGTAAAGCATGTAGATTGCTATTATAGGGGATAAAATTGTCACTGGAAGCTATTTTAAGTTGAATGCACTTGGTTGTTGATATATTCACATGGTCTATCTGTTTTCTCATCATCTTAGACTTCCACTTGCAGGCTGGAATGGGGGGAGGAACTGGGACTGGTGGTGCACCTATTATTGCAGGAGTTGCAAAATCGATGGGTATACTGACTGTTGGTATAGTCACTACGCCATTTTCTTTTGAGGGAAGAAGGAGGACCGTTCAAGCCCAGGAAGGAGTAGCATCTTTGAGAGACAACGTTGACACACTAATTGTCATCCCAAATGACAAATTGTTAACTGCAGTTTCACCATCTACCCCAGTGACTGAAGCATTTAATTTGGCAGATGATATCCTACGGCAAGGAGTTCGAGGCATCTCTGACATAATCACGGTATAGAGATATCAGTTTGCCTCATTGGGCCTGCATTACTTTTGTTGTTTGTTGTTGAAATAGAACTTCTGAATATAGAATGAAAGAGGAAAAGTGTTTTCCAAATCTTTTTTATGGATGGCAGGATGGTTTCAGTAATCTAATTATTTCTGCCACCAAATGATCTCAAAGTGTGCAGTCCATAAGCAGCAAATATGGATTATGTAGGAAAGATTTTTTTCTGTTCAATGGAACCCTTTTCAGTAAATAATAGAATCTTAATGCATATATGATCATGGAACATTTTTGCTGTTGTTACTGAAGAAAGAAATTGGGAAAATGAGTTTTTTTATTGCTGCTGGAGTTGCTTCTATGGCGGTATGCTGATTGATTGTTGAGTAGAGCCACCTTGCAGTAACTTTTGTCTGACTGTTTGTTCATGGTTTATATGGGTGGTAAGTTAGATAGGTTGAGTATTTGTTGTTAATGAGCAGTTTCTCTATAAAAATAATGTTTGATCAGCTAGATTATGCTAGTTGAAGTTTTATACTACTTCGAGTATCCTACTTCCTTGAATTTATCTGTTGGTGTTAGTTGATATTGTATCATCTTGTTTGCAGATACCGGGGCTGGTCAATGTGGATTTTGCTGATGTTCGAGCTATAATGGCAAATGCCGGCTCTTCATTGATGGGGATAGGAACCGCAACAGGTATTTTTGGGTTAAAGCAGAATAAATTTTGTATGATGTTGTGATACAACTTCCTGCATGCTATTGTAGCATCCATCTCCTTATATCAGAGATGACTTCAAGAGGGTATTCTGCTTATATTGTTTAAAAGTATTGTAGGTATTCACTAATTGCCAAGTAAAATTTTAATGTCAAATGTAGTTATGATATGTAAGGTACTGTATAAATATAGTGTTGATAGCTTTGTATGTGATTGTCGGAATCTCTTTAACGGTTGACTGCAGCTGAAACAAAACTGGTTTAGTTTTCACTAATTGACATTCTGGTTAGTTAATCATTGCAACTTTTGATAACTTCATATGAAAAGTAACTGGTGTTTTCAATACATTCCATAAAGTTCATGCAATAATTGTTGGGGGTAATTGTAGATCATGAAGTTTCCGATCTGCATTCTTGAAGCTTTGCTTAGAAAGTGGTATTTGTGAATTGTAGAATCCTACGAATGTAACAACGAAAATGAGCTTACTCGTCCTCAAGGCTTGATTAACCATATATAGAGAGGAAGAGACTGAGCCCATCTTAATAATTCATGAATGCAATCTGTAATTTGTAGGAAAGGCATAAAAGGTTCCGTTTAATGTTATTCCTAATCCATCTATTAGATCTAACCATCACCTTATTCAAAAAGGGATCTGTTACATTCTTCTGTGCATATTCGCTATTGATAAACTCTGAACTGTAACTTAATCAAGCAGTCCCTCAGGAAGTCTTACTGGTCTAATTCAGAAAATTAGACTCTCCTCATGAGTTTGCATGTGCATCAGTATTTGTGATAAAGTTATCCTGGGGATTGCTAATATCTTAGATTGATTATGGGTTGAGGTGGCAAACTTGTCTGTTTGAAATTGTGTTCATATACCACTTATGATTAATGTCGAAATTTTTCAGTCTGTAAATGATGATATCTTGTCGTTATTAGGTAAGAGCAGGGCCAAAGATGCTGCATTGAATGCGATTCAGTCACCATTACTGGACATCGGCATAGAAAGGGCTACTGGTATTGTTTGGAACATAACTGGAGGCAGCGATCTCACATTATATGAGGTATAAGCATATTAAAATACTTTCTGTCCATTTTTTGTTGGTGGTTGTCCTTAGTTTAACCTTTACATGCTTCCTCTTTGCCTAGCTCATTTTCTATTTAAGCACATCCACGAAAAGACAATGTAAATCACAATTCACAACATAGGATGATCTCAGGTAGGTATCGGCACATCATGGATGTTGCAGCACATATTCATGCTCCCTCAGTCGTGGACTCATTACAGTCTGAAGTGATAGTTAAAACTAGAAGTAAAATTCCCTGTCTTCCCACTAAGTGCTACGTAGTGCATCTTATATCAAGAAGAAATAAAAAACTAATTGTTTTTCCTTTTTCATATGTGCTGTGTAAAGTTGGTCATAGATTGCTGCACTAGGGCTTGTCTGTTGCTTCACACAGCTTCAATATTGTGATGGAACTTGGTCCCACTGAAAGTGAGGCTTAGTGCTGTGAGACTGGTTCATCTTTTTGTATGTCCACGTATTTTGACTTGGGTCTCTGCTTGGATTGTGACAATGTTTGACATGGCAAATCTTCCATGTTCCAAGACTTTCTTGAGGACAAACAAACAAATATGAGGCTTCCCTCTTTCCTACCTGAAGTTTTTAACATCAGGCATTGGAATTCCTGGACAGGCCTCCCAACAACCAGTTGGCTGTATGAGAAAAGCCTGTACTATATCTCTAATGGCTTATGCAAGTCAGGATCTTCACTGCTAGTTTAGGAGAATAATTTAAAGCGTCTATGTATTCATGTCCTTTTTTATGCAGAGTCTAAATCTTGGAAGGGATTTTGTGGTAGGTAAATGCTGCTGCGGAGGTGATATATGACCTTGTGGATCCAAATGCCAATTTAATATTTGGTGCAGTAATTGATCCATCACTCAGTGGACAAGTAAGTTGCAGATAGTAGCTGATCAGTAAGCAAAAACTGTATTGCACTTACACTATTCAATTTTAAGCAAAATCTAGTCTTTAATCCTTCATGCTCTCTGAATGAGTCCCTTTTTCTTTCTTAGTTTCTTATTTTGCTATTTTTGGAACACATGCACAGTCCCAAGTCTTTTTGGTTGAAAACTGTCCTCTAATGTCAGCACAGATGGTGAAAGTATACCCAATAAGACAGGAATAAGATGTTTGATTGGGCCAAAAATAATGGACGGTATTTTTTACAATTGTCCTGTTACAACAATAACTCTTGCACCTTTACCAAAAAAAACAATAACTCTTGCACTGAAGGTGATTGCAATTGGTTTTGCTCTTAATCAGGTTAGCATAACATTGATTGCAACGGGTTTCAAACGCCAAGAAGAAAGTGACAGCAGGCTCCTCCAGGTCTCTCTCTCTCTCTCTCTCTCTGCATACACCGCTGACACAGGAGTATGAACAAATGAATTGTTATCATTGTAAGAGTTGACCATGTTTAACTTGATTTTACTTCTGCTGTTCGGAAATGCAGGCAGGTCATCTTGCCCAAGGTGAGGTCACCATAGGAATCAACCGGCCAATGTCCTCTTTTAGTGAGGGTGGTTCAGTAGAGATTCCAGAATTCCTCAAGAAGAAGGAACGGTCACGTTATCCAAGAGCTTAAATTGTAAAGTGAGGAATTTCTTGTTGAATTTTGGCATGCCTTCTAAGAGAATGAAAAGGATTCTCTGACAATACTGGCCTCCTAAATTTGCCTATGGATCTTAACTAAGGGTTCTACATCTTGAGATATCAGTGTGCATGTTGGCTAGTGTTTCTTGTGATTAGATTTTTAGGTTTGGTTTATTATGTTATTACTTTAGCCTATAAGAAAATAATACTCGCTACAGTTTTGCAGACTCAAGTATCATCCAAGTTCTCCACAAAGGTCAGTTTTTTTGTGATATACGTTGGAAATAATTCCCCTGTACAGATGGTACCTAATTGGAAGTGGCTCTGCTTCCTAATTTAGCTGTAATTTACTAGATGTAGTTTGTTTTTGTTCTCCCTTTTTATATCATCTAATAGACGAAAAAAAGGTTCATAATGTACATTGTGAGACTTCCATCATGTGCAAGCCCCTGAGCTGGTTTGTGGTGATAATATTAGATCTAGAGAGAAATCTTATTCATCTTGTGGCATTGTTCTGAAGGAGTGACCTCATTGCTTGGCAGAGATGATGTCGACCGGCATAAATTAGCATGGCTAAAGCCTAATGGTCCTAAATATGGCTTTATAGTCTTCTAAATAAGATAAAATGTTGAAATGGAAGCTATCGAGATCTTCTATATGCACTTCATGTAATCCTGCTGGCAAGAGCAAGCATTGTTTGTCTGTGCAATGCTCTTCCTGAAGAGCATTGGAATCATATGTTGCAGCTTGTGGATTGCATGGGAGGCAGATGCCTTGGCAGGATGACTCGATTGGGTAAGGCGATACTTGTGTTTTTAGCTTCTTGGAGGGCTCTAATTTGGGTTCTGAATAATCATGAAATGTCTGCTGTTGCTTGTGGGATTTGGTAAATTCGGTTTCCTGATAAGCATAGAATTGAGAGCTGAGAGTTTTGGGCTTTACCTAGAGGGAAACCTTTGCGGTAATTCTACTGGAAGTTGGGACATTAGTAGCTTACCTAGTTGGGTAGATCAAATTCCATGAAGACGGTCCAGTTATGTGGACTATGCCTTTGAATCTTGTGACCCTTATACACCCAACTGTTAAGATTTCGGTCCACATCGATGTGCAAAGGTAAGATTTTGCCCTAATTTACGCCTCCGGTAGGTCTCTTTTTGGGCTATATATGGCTTCACTTTCTGGTAGATACCACTCTGTAATATTTTGAGTCGCAAGGCGAACTCTCTTACATTGAGGCTTCTCTCAGAACAGGTCAATTGGTTCCCTGAGATCTCCAATGGTAACTGTGCTTAAGTAGTAGCACAAATGGGGTAAAGGATCTTCATCCGTGAAAATGGGAATTAAGGCTTCATATTTTTTACGAAAAATCAACTTTGTTAGAAAATATTTTCAAAGAAAAATTCATTTTTCTATATTTAGTAGCATATTGGAAATAATAACAGAACTCATATTCTAGTTATTTTCTGATGTTTGTCATGAGAAATTTATGAAAACGCACGTTGAGAAAAAGCCTGAAGTACAACTCAAGTCTTCGGCTCAAGCGCCACGGTCTAGGACCTGGTGGCCACAGGGATACCTAGACCTGATTGTTAAGGTCCAAAGCTTGAGCATTGGGGTCCCAAGTACGGATGTTGGAATTAATCTATTTTGAAAAGTGATTTTTGATATTTAAAAGAGGGAGTGAATTTACTGAATAAGATTTTCAGACAATTCATATTCTTAAATGATCCAAATGTTAGAAAATGAGGAATATGTTTCGAAGGTAAAATTTCCACAAAAGGTACACTTCCCTTGGGGAGATGGACTTGTTTCGAATATTCATGTGCAAAAAATAATAGATAGAAATTACTTAAAATGGACCAATTCATAGTTGAAGAAAAAGATTATTGTGGACTATGCTCATCATCTTCACCTTCATCATTGGATGTTACTTATCAACCGTTGATGGTTGTTGGTGGTTGTTGGTAGTGGTCACTGGCTTTTACCGGAGAAATATAAGGAAGCTGAAAAAAAACATTTCAATCTAATTAGTGAATTCAACTAGATTAAGCCAGATATTTTAGTCTAATTAGCTTCCATATATAGTTACGCTCTAGCAAACATACTTACAAGAATATAATGAAAGAGAAAGAAAGAAAGAAGAAAAAATTTTGAAAAAAGAAAAAGAAAGGAAAGCTGGTCGGAGCTTCAAGCAAATGAGGACGAAATGAACGCTGGTGGCCGGAGGTGTCCATGAACATCGAAGAAATATCTCTCCTTGAAACTCCTCTCCCACCAAGTCTCCATTTATATATCATAAAATTTATTAAATAATATAAAAAATACTATACATTTTTCTCTTATAAAAGTAATTAAAATGAAAAAAGGGCCCCTCCTCCAGTCCTCCCACCCCCAACCCAACCCCCACCCCCCCCCCCCAAAAAAAAAAAAAAATCCAATGCTACAACCTCATTGGCCTGTCCCCAAGAATCGCATTCATCGAAATCAACATCGACCTCACATATAATCACTCGGAAAAAGCTAAAGTTCGTATCAACCTCACAATTTTCCCAAAACCCCCTCCGACGGAACAGCTCCACCTGACCCCCTCTCGCTCTCTCTCTCTCTCTCTCTCTCTCTGGTGAATCATGGACTTGAAAGAAAGCCACACAAATTGGAAGTCAGTCCGGAAAAGGACACGTACACTTGTCACATACCATTCAAAAAAGGGTACCCTTCGGATGACGTGTCGGCTACCGTCCCACCCATTTCTCGTCCCTCTTATTCCCACATACTACTCGAGCTCCTTCTCGCCCATCTTCTCAAAGCCCCCCAACGAGATAGCAGCGGGGATCGTTCAAGAACTGGAGCGGAGCCAGAGTGCCTCACGAGAATCAAGAAGGTCGAAAGGCTAGCCATTTGTTCAGCTCACACTCACTTTCCACATGAGGAAAGGAGACATTGCAATGAGTGTAGAAGAAGGTTCCGGCTCAGCTCAGTCCGATGCGCTGATGGCCTCTTCTCCTGCAGGAACCCACCAACCTGGTAATGAACTGGACACCCTTCACGGGGGTGGCCCTGAGGGTAACTCTGATGAAAATGAGGGTCGGAGTTCATCACCTGCAGCTCGTGAGGAGGCCAAGGACGATGGAGGAGAAGGCGCACGACTCCGAGCATTGGCCGACCGCTCCTCGGGCCTGGACGATTCGAAAGAGGAAGGGAAAGAAGATAGAGGAATGAACGGGCGGGAGAGGCTGAAGAGACATCGGATCGATGTTGCGGGTCGGGCGTGGATCCCCGATATATGGGGTCAGGAGGAGCTGCTGAAGGATTGGGTGGATAGCTCCGCGTTCGAGGCTTCGTTCCTGCCCGCGAAAATCATGTCGGCTAAGGCTGCTTTGGTTGAGGAGGGAAGACGAGCTAATTCCGGTGGACTGAGATTAGAGAACAGGTGCTAGAGTTTTTCACCCTTTTTCTTCTATTTATTAGAGGCGTGTAACCATAATCACTTTTAGATTGATCTTGGCAATGTGTTGATTTCAATGTGTGTTGTATCGTCCGACCAGGAATATAAATAATGTTCAAGTGATTTTCGGGAATTGCTTTTCTTCTTTTCTTGCTTTGTAGAGGGTACTCCAAGCCTAGTAGGGATGAGTTCGAACTGTATGCAATGGGAGTTTTTTGCCAACATTGCACCTGCGCATTATAATGGCGTTTCCACGATGCGCATTACAATGACGTTTGCACGGTTCGCCGAATGCCATGGTGACTTTTCCAGATGAAGCGACTGGCATAGAAACCATAATTCAGGATCAATAAATTCGTTGCGTCTGTATATATAAATAGAGAGAGAGAGAGAGAGAGGGGGGGGGGGTGTTGGGGAATCGATAGAAGCAAAGGAAAGGATCTAGCTGTTTCTTCTCTTGTTTCTCAAGTTC
The DNA here is from genome assembly GCA_016097545.1 of Eucalyptus victrix. NCBI lineage: Eukaryota > Viridiplantae > Streptophyta > Magnoliopsida > Myrtales > Myrtaceae > Eucalyptus > Eucalyptus victrix. Next base: position 23,553,805 of record CM027845.1, on the reverse strand, counting down.
ACCAGCGCAAGAATACAAGCATATCTACTACAAGCATATCTACTTCTGAATCTTTAGCTCCACCATTGTCAACGCACAATTGACAAAGCGTGAACTTCTGCTTCTATTGTGTCAAGGGGTAGCAAATATCAATCCCTTCGGCCATAAGGTTAACTATCTGGGAAGAGAGAACAAGCACTGGCCTGTCGCATAGATTGCTCCTTTTATGTCCTCAAAGCAAATGCCCTATTTATCTACCAACAAGATTATGGATCATTATAGTCTTAGTCTCCACTTCAAATATGCAATAGCGGAGGATAATAAACAAATAAAAAGGGAATGTCTCCTCCCACAAAATTTGATTTAGTCTATTGACTACAGAATAGTAGGGTTTGCAGGACAAAATATGGTTTACACAACCAACCTATAAAATATTACAGCAAATGAGAGGAGAGAGAGGGGGGGGCAAATTCTCCCTGAAGTTGTGCACCCGAACACATCCACACTTCCAGCCGAGCTAGAAGCACAAATTTTCCTCATCTTCATTCACTTCTCTGTTTTGTTTACCCTGGCCAAACTTAGGAAAATCTGATCAGCAGCATTCTCTTATTTTAAGGCGAGACATTTGAAATGAAACCTCTATTTTTTTTCCAAGGTTTGAACAATTTGGAGAGCTTTTTACATATCTATGACATGATACCTATGAAATTCACTGACAGTGTGATACATAGCTATCAAATTACAGGCACAAGCTCCCATATTTTTACTGTCCCATCATCACTTGCAGATGCAAGAAAGCGGTTTTCCTGGAAAATAACGGTGATAAGTGCATAATATTGTGGCAATATTAATATGAGAATTCAAAAGAAGCAATCAAGCAAGAAACTGATAACAAAAGACAAACTTGCACAGGAAAACCATTAAGTAGTTATAGATAAATCAACGAGAGTTTTCCCCAGTGCAGTGTTTCGTACATTATCTTCTAAAACTGTAGATTTAGACAGTCTACTCTTTTATCGTTCTTATCATTTTAGGCAATCAAGGGGGAAGAAAATACAAAGAACACCAGAAAAGAAGCATCCCAGGGGACTCTCTTCGTCCCAGTATATTTAATTATGAATATTGTGCCTTCTAATGGCCAATTTTCATTTTCATGTGAATTTCATGCCTATTATTCCTTTAATTATTTATGGTATTCTGGTAGAAATAAAGCAAAGAATAATTTCCATACAGCACTTAATGGTCATCATGAATACTTCCACCATAGGCATAAGCAAGATCTCAAAATTACAGCAAGGAAAGACCAAAATTTCCAGCAAGCCTTGTAAGGCACTAAAAATTATAGTCAGCCTAATCTTTGATATGAGTCCGACCAAAAAAATAAAAAAATAAAAATCTTTAATATGGTCAATTAATTAAAATTCAGGTCAACTCCCATTCCTAACACAATAAGATGATTACATTCAACCGCAATCTGACTACACAATCAAGCAAAAATAGACGTCTCTATTGAACCCATATGCCAGTTCGGAACTTAGATAGAGACTTACACCATGGCTCCACCTTACTGAGTTCACATCCATATCATGGGCCTTTTCATTTCTTAGAATCATTTTGTACGAAGGTCCATCAACCTGAGAGAAATGTGAAAAGGTCGGTGAGGTAATCTGTGTTTTTGAGTTCAAAAGGCAAAAGGAGGCATAGTCATTGATCCAAAAGGATTCAGTAGATCAAGTAATGGCACGGCATAATCACAAAGTTTGCTTATTGAATACTTCATGACTAGAATTTAATGCAATATCCGCATTAACTTCATAGTCAGGTAACAAGAAGGACTCTAGATAATTCTAACCACAATGTGAAGAAGATTAGTTCTGCCTTTGATTACCAAAATTACATGATCATGGAAAAATGTCTAAGGATTCATAGGTTTTCCACTTAAAACTAGACAACCCAGCAAAGTATGAAGTGAGAAACCTCATTAACCAGTCTACACCATCCAACCAAAGAAGAACTTGCACCTGACAGAGCTTTCAGATTATTTTAGAGAGGAAAAGCTTTGGTTTGTCAATCCCTCCCAACTGATCACTCAGTGCAAAAGAATTGAGTGTTTAACGCTGTAACTGGATCGTTCAAGCAGAGTTCCAAATTTTGAAAATGAATGTTGAAATGTCCCTCAGCTTTGATTTGTTCAACATTTTCAGCATTTCAGTTTCGATTCCTCTGGTATATAGGGTTATGTCGAAGTCAGTTCTGTAATTGTTTCAGTGCTAGAGCTTTCCTTCCCATTCTCTCCTTTCCAAATCGGCTTGGGCTCCTGGAATGCCGATCTCTTTGCTGCGTGGTGCAATTGGAAGGAAATAACTAAAACATTATCAAAAGAATCCAAATCTTCTCATGATTCCTTTTTTGCTTATTTGTAGTATTTATGGACTTCATGTTCTAATAATTTTAGGAAATAATGTGGTCTTGTCAGTTTTTTGCTTCTTTTATATTCCAATGTACTTAAATAATTCTCTATTAAGAAAATTTTTCATCTAATAAAAAAAGGTTAACATTGACCAAACCTGTTAATCACTAAGAGAAACCATCTAAACATTAACATTTCGGAAGCTCCACAAATAGGGGAACAATATAGGAGGAACTGTTAAAAGAAAAGATTAAATCATGAAGATATGGTGAGGTATAATACTTACTGAACCATCTTTACTCTCAACAAAAAATCGGATAGCATCATCTGCAGCCCCACTAGCAATAATCCCTTCCCTATCACATTCAAGAATCATAAGACTATAAATCAGCAACTCTAACATAAGAGACAATCCATGTCAACACATTTCACATTAACCAAGAAAGCAAAATGCAAATTATTTCAAGAAGTGCCCTTAAAATCTTTTCATATCTCAAGTCCTAACTTGTCAGGTTGAAGCCCCTTGTATTCTTGACTCTGCTCCTAATAATTCTTGCCCTTGCCTATTATACTGGTACTTGTAAAATAAACAAAGTTATCATGCTACATGGCAATTCATTTCAGAAGATATTGTGGGACGGTTCCTAAAAATCAAGAGTCATGGTCCATGATTAAATGATACATTCACTAAAGAACCTCTAGGGAGATGTTGGGAAATAGTATACTTTGGACAGATATCTACAACATCGTCCAGCTTATACCCAAAACAATTCTTCAGAAGTTGGAAAGATGTTAGAGATCACCACTTAATTTGCATCACCAAGATTTTTCTGACTTGACAATTACAAGGCTAAGAAAGAACAGATAATAAGAAAAAATGCAGACATAACCTCAAACTAAGTAAAAATATATTAATCAAAGTATTGATATCACTACCTGGACCAATGAACAGAAAAGATGGTTCGATCATGGTAACCAGAGAGAGTGCAGACATGACTCCTGGAGAAACGAGAGAAAGCAAATTACATGATTGCAGTGAAGATTTCTGAAACCAGACCCTCATCCTAACTTAGCAGTAGCTAAATACCATCTAGTAAACGAAATGGACTAGTATCAAAGCAAATCTTCCATCTGCCAATATGTACATTGGAAAGCTCATTCGGTTAAACAACACATATTGCTTTTCTAGCATACAGGTTTCGTAGGATTGTGGTTCAAAATTCAAACTAAAGCCAGACGGCAACAACCGTAACATAAAATTTCCATGCACTGTCTGCAAAAATTAAGTAGTTATAGTGGATCTCTTCCTCACCAAGGTACATAGCCATCACCAGACATCATCTTTGCACTGTCAGTCTCCCATACCTTTATCGTGAGATCATCACTGCGAAATACTCAGATTGTTAGCAGCAATCTCTTTCCAATTAGTTAGATACGGAGATAACTGAAAAGAGAACTTTCACGTACCTACATGTAACCATTTTGTCTCCAGCAGTATTAAAGGAAAGAGCCCAAACGGTGGACGTATGACCACTAACAAGAGAAGCAATCATGGAAACCAAAAATTATCACAAAGCAGAAAGATGTATTGTTTGAACATGTTAAGCAATACAGGTACTGTCGAAAGTGCCATTGCATGCACATGGAGAGGACTACACTGGTCACATGGAAGGAGTCAATTTTCACAAACGATGAACAAAGAACACAAACAAAACATAAATATAGAAGTGACGTACCCATTAGCTTCGCTTAAGGTTTGAACGCAATGCCAGTCGTCATCACCATCCTCTGCCCAAATCTGCAACAAAAATTGCATGCGCCAAGTATTTAATCTCCAGACCAAACTCAGAACATATCCAGGATAACCAAGGGCAGAGAAGCCAATGGGAAGATTTCGTTCTTGACTACCTCTGGCAGCAGCATTAGCAAAGACAACAGATTTTACAGCAAAGAAGTACCTTAATAGTGTTGTCATAACTACAAGAAAACAGTATATCCATGGTTGGGTGCCACTGCACCATCTTCACATCTTGTGTGTGTCCTTGCAACACTGAAGCACACTCAAACTCATTCCCTGGCAACACTTCCCAAATCCAAACAGATCTATCTCGGCCACATGTCGCTAGCAAGGACCCGGACGCATTCCAACAGACGCTTTTGACTTCATTTTCATGACCCTATAGCATATAGACAAGCAAAAAATCTACTTCATATTTATTAGAACCATGAATTGACCAGCAAATTATACATGGAAGGAATCTATGTTTCTAGAACAAGCAATGCCAAGTGGGAGGGGGAAAGAGAAGGATACATATGGCATACAAGATTGTCATGCAACGAAGGCTTAGCAAGTCCCACGGTGCATATTTTAACAATTGAAGTGCAAAACCATAATAATACCTCTAATGTAGAAACACATTCAAAATCACCCCCAACATTTTCCCAAATCGCAGTGGTGGCATCAAAGCTCCCAGTGGCTAATAACTTCCCTGAAGGCGACCAAGCGCAAGACCTAACGGTCCTAGTGTGCGTCTCATCCAAAACCGCCTGCAAGTTCCAACTCAACATTATTGTACAATGCGCGCTACTCCAATCCGCAAAACTTATAAATCAAACCCTTTCACGTCGTTGAAACTACTTTACTTGGGAACAAGCACTCAATATCTTACAAACCTGCAGCCCAATTACAAAGGAACTCGCAAACGATAATGACAACTCGCCTCCAGCAATCCCACCGTAACAACATTCTCTCATGCTCAGCCGAGCTAGCTCAACCATTCCGCGCTTCATCACTCGACAATCCAATCAACTAGCTTCTACAAATCGTAACCACGACAAGCGCGACACAAAAAACAATGGCGAATCGAAAAACCTTCACTGGCCGACCTTGCAGAACCACGAGGAAGAAGAGGGATTCTGCTCCCAGACGCGGACCGTCTTGTCGCCGCTGCAGGAGGCGAGCATCGCGGGGACGCCGGCCACCCCGGCGGCCGGGTTCCAAGCGACGCTCCACACCCTATCGGCGTGGCCCTCGAGCTTCTGCACCTCCTTGAGCGACCACGCGCCGTCGTGCGACTCCATTTAGCTTGCTGCCGGGAGCGACGGGGGGCCGGAGATTGAGGAGGGGGGCTGTCGACGGCGATCGGGCCGCCGGCGATCGGGCAGGGAGGGGCGTTCGCGGGTGCGGCGGACGCGCACGCGCCGCCACGGCGGGAGGAGGGATGTGGTCCAATGGGGGGGGCGGCGAAGTAGGGGAGTGATTGCGATGACGGAGGGAGCGTGGAGTGAACGTGTCTTTGAATTATTGCGACAATGGAGGGCTTTGATTGCTGAGGGAAAAAGAAAGGAGAACAGGACAGGGGGCAGTGACCCCTTTTCCTGCCTCTCTTTTTTCCACTCTCCCCTTTTTGGCCTTTTCCTCCTTAGCCCACGGAATTTATGGACTTTCCATGAGTTGAAATAATAACATCATCCATGAAATTTTGTCCAATTTACGATGTAGATCCCCGTGATCCGTGAACTCTAATTCAGTCGTTAGATTATTATATCGCTGATTCAATCTAGTCTTTAGATTGGATTAAATTGAACATGTAACAAAATTTCAAATGTCATTTTGAACAAATTTAAAATTTAAGAATCATGTTACAAATTAAGCCAAGGTTTATAGATTATTTGTGTCATTTGCTTAAGCTTTTATGTTAAACATTCATGATATCAAAATTAAGTGCTGCTCTAATTCAATTCACGTGCATTGCCCTTTGTTAGTCAAATCCCACTTACCATTCCTACTCAATATGGCATGTGAAAAAAATTCAAAAAACTGGTCACATTAAATGACTTTTCAAATTTTTTATTTATATATACCCTATTTTCATTTACAAGCTTAATGGGTGTCCAACGTTATAACACTCTAACTTATTACAAAAGATAAATGATCATAGCAAGATCTATATGGGACTTTTTATATCCTGGTGTTAATTCATGTTTTTGCAAGAAAAAAAAGTATGACGAATGAAAAGAAAAAAAAATAAACAACTCGAGCATATATGTAATAAAAAAAATTACGAGAATGCATTTTTTCACTCTTGATCTAAGGTTTTTGACTACTCACTCTCTTACTAGCCCATTGAATCAAGAGAGAATTACAATAGTTTGTGGCAATTTTACGATGCCAACAAATGCTCTGGTTACTCGTAATAAAATTTGTCAAAAGTGAAAAACAAAACCTATATTATGTGAATCAACTCAACTTATGTTAACCCTTCAAAGTATGAGATTTTGTCCATCTACTATAAGGCTCTATTTGTTTCAAAAAAAAAAATGAAATAATTTGAAAAAAATATTATTCTAAAAATGATTGATATATCATTTACAAAAATAAATCAACTAAAACAAATTAATTTTATTGTCTACAAAAAATGTTTAAGTATAAATCTTTATTGATGATGAAATTTCAAACAATACATGTGACTAATTTAAAAAAAAAAATCAAATTGCTGATTTTCTACAAAATAAACACAACCCTAAATTTACCTAACTATAAACAATGCAATTGATGTATGTTCTCTCCATCATTGCCAAAGTTGAGAATTCGAACCCTCTTGTTGCTAAAGTATCTTAAGTAGAAGACTCTAGTGTTGGGATCATGGGCTAGCCCCTCTCCAAGTATTGATACAAGATCCTAGGTTAGCCCTCCTCCAAGTACCGACGTCTAAATAGCGGCTTGTGATGAGACTCGTTGGTGCCATCTAGAGGGTCGTGTCATTTCGGAAGCATGATTTATGGTGATTCCTCGGATATCAAAAAAAAAAAAAAAAACACAACCCTAAATTTGTATTTGTATTTCCCACAATTACGAAAAGGACCCGTGGAAACTTCTACATGCGAAGCGAGGGCCTGCACGGATCCGGCCCATACGGAGGGCCTCCGGTTCAACCGAACGAACCGGTTCGAACCAGTAGGTCCGTTCTTAGCCGGTCCCGGGCTGAACCGACCACCTCATAATATCATTCGTTTTCGCCTGAGCGCTAGCACGAACCCTAAAGCTGACCCCAACCTGCGAGAGCAAGAGCGATCGATTGAGCGAGATTCGAAGCGCCCAGCCATGGAATCGGCAGCTCGCAGAAGCGGAGGCGGCCTTCTCGAAGGCTTCTACCGAGTCATCATGCGCCGGAACTCCGTCTACGTCACCTTCATCGTCGCCGGAGCTTTCCTCGGAGAACGGGTAAGAGGCGACGACCTCAGTGCCGGATTCAAATCCGAAGTGTTCCTTTGCTTTGGATCGATTCCAGTCCTCTTCTTCCAGTTCCATTTTCTGTGCGGTTCATCTAGGTCTTGGAGGATTTAAGCTGGAGAATGAGATCATTGTGTCTTACGCTGCTTAGGTTTTGGATTTGCAGTTTTAATTTCTGGTTTTGAGTTTTGGGTTATCGAAGCAAAGGGAAATTAGTCAATCATATCTCGGTATGGCTCGGAGTATTTTATCTTTTCCTTCGATTGAGATGTTTTATGGACTTTGAGCGATCTGCGGTGATTTTCTTGAGAAGGTGCAATCAGCTTAGTCATTATGTTCAATTTACTTTGTTGGGTGATGGGCATTTTGTGTTTAATGAAGGGAAAAAAAGGGCTGCGTTTGAGAAAGAAATGTGTGTTGGGATTGTTGCATTTACTGTTCCAGGTTATAGCAAACTTTCTATGCTAATTATGCGGCTGACACAATTGATGCAGGCTGTGGACTACGGAGTTCATAAGCTCTGGGAGTACAACAATGTCGGGGTATGCATCTATCTCCATCTATTATTTCCTCTTCATATCTCTTTGCTTGCATCCAGATAATCAGTGATCTGTAAATACATCTCTAGCTTTGGTGGAAATTCTGTGTGTTTCAATCACGACTATCTGATGAAAGTTACATCCAGTTGTGAAAGATCAAATTCTGTCAAGGTTTTTGCTGTTAGAAATGGTTTGTGTCACTTGATTCCATCCAAAGTTTCCTGGCAAATCTTTGAATAGTGAGTCGTGAGTTCTGGGCATATCTTCAAATGTACCAAGCGGTTTTCTATTTCTTGTTGTATGCCACCCATTCCCCTTTAGGAACCGGGGCTTGGGGGCAAAGGGACGTTTTTTACTTACCAAGAAATAAAGAATCAGATATGAATATTATCTGTGGGTTTCCTGTTATTGAGCAGTCATCATTGTCACCTCTTGTTGTCGCTCTAAAGAGTCTAGAAAATTGTTTTTGTGATTAGAAGAATTCTTGCTTAATACTACTAAGTGCCTTCTTTTTTCATCATATTATGATTGGAGTGCTGGTTCTTGTGGTTGTGGGATCTGTTAGAAAGTCCAACAAAAAATTTAGGTTGATAGGTGAAAGAAGACTATATGTATGTAAGAACTATCACAATCCCATAAACTAGTGGCGTGGGATACTCTAACACACCCTCTTACATGCAAATTGGACTGCGAACAGCACATGGAATTTGATGAATGGGGATGAATGGGGGAGCCTCATACTTGGGATTGATTCAGGGCAGAAGCTGGCTCTTATATGAGCTTAGAAAGTCCAACCAAACTAAGTTAGATAGAAGATGACCACATGTATAAAGTGCTGATGGAAATCCAATAGCCAAGCAATGCGGAATACTTTAGCAGGGGACCATATGTGTATGATCAACATTATCTGATGCTGGGCTTGCAATTAATATTATGCATCTTTTCCTTCGCCTTGCTTTTCTTCCTTATTGAGAGAGGATGGGAAATGAAGATTGAAAACCTCTGGGTTCTGCATGTGACATGCTTCATTTAATTGCTGCACCAATCCTAGGCCAGTAACATCTTTCGTTTCAATTAAATGAGCTATAATTAGAAAAGACCGGCGTCTGTGAAATCACAGAATCTTGGCTATTTTGGCTGGTGACAGTATTGACAGCTGTTGATTTTTTTGCTTCTTGGAGTTCTTGTTGTGCGACATTCCTCACTTTAGGACCTTTGTGCTTGTTATCTTTTCATGTATCTGGGTTTAAATCATGTTTGTGTTGTGAACTGCAGAAACGGTATGAGGACATTCCAGTCTTGGGTCAAAGGCAATCAGAAGAGTAATATCGGTCCTCCTGACAACTGCAGCATGTATTTATGCTTCTGAGTTTTGGAGGATGCATTTATATTGCACTTTTCATTCTTGAATAAGTTTCATGCACATGGGTACATCAAAACTTAATTTTGTAACCTTGTGTTGCTAAAATGTTTCTCTTTTGTGGAATCATCAGTGGCAGTATTTACTCATATTCAGCTATCTCTTGCCCAGCAGTCTCTGTTACCTGTGTGTCTGCTCTTTGATGCAATCCTGTAACAACAATTTAAATGTTGGTGCTTGTGCTCCAGATTCTTTCTGCTTGAGCTTTTATTTGAATATTGCAAGAAGAAGAATCACAGCTTGAACTTCAGATTCTTTCTGCACGAGTTTTTTTTAAGTAATGTCTTTTTGGTGCAATATGAGCATGGCAATTCATAGTACTTAACACAATATGATTGGCTTGGATTGGCATGAATGGGATGTCAGGAATATGTCAAAACTTATTCTTTTGCAATATCTGACTTTGATAAATTTGCCAAGGGAGAATCAAAACATCCTCTCCAACTTTGGCCCCTAAACGATTTTGCATCTTCTAATTTGTCATCTAATCAATTTGCTCCTTGAATTTGCAAATGATATCATCACAGTTAACGGTCCTATAAATCTTCACTTTCCATCAATGATAAAACATGGTTCATAAAGTGTTCCTTTCTCTCTCTGCTTAAAACCCGAGCCACCACGCAAGCTTAAGAATGATGCACCAGCCAAAACCTTTGAGATTCTTCTATTTTGGATGTTGGGTTCTGAGATTCTTAAAGATCGGTAGTCCTATTAACTCTTTTTTCTTTCTTGTCGGAGCTCGAGGTGCAACATTTACGGACTTCAGTTTTTCGTCCACACATCTTTTATGTACGTCCCAGAAAATCTTATTTGCAATCCATGCCATTTTAACTGAAAACAATAGCCTGCGAACACTAGTATAGGACAGACAATTTACCGGTTCATGCAACCATGTGTCGTTTTTGTTCTTGTCAGAATTCAATTCAATCTGGTAAATTGGTGCATAACGAGGGTACCATACGGATTACGGAACCCTGCCATCTCTCAACAGCATCCGGTTTTAGCACGGTGATGTACTGACTACTTATAACGACATATGAAGATGAACTTTTCCCATGCCAGCTAGATCTTCTTTGTGAAAATCTTAGAGTTTTTATACGCTGCCAATAGGATCTAAACAAAATAACTCGTAAACGGTCCACTAGATTCATAAACAAGACATGGACAGAATCGTCACCAAAAATTTTGTCGAAAGTCAAAAAGTCAGGCTCATAGAACTTACAAATGAGTAACAAACCCCTGCAAGTGTTATGAGTCTGTTACTCGTGTGTCCAACTTTGCAATAAATGACTCAATGGCACATGATCACATTCCAAAGCATAGTAATCAAGGGACGCTAAAGTTTGTCGAGAACTAACTATAAGTCAGTGGAGAGCGAGGCAATGAACCATCCAGCAAATGTGAGGATTACTATTTTACCATGAAAGAACTTTTGCAGCTACACCCTCCCACCGCACTTGGGTTTGTAGTTACCTGCACATAACGCCAGAAATTTCAAGTTGCCAGTCAAGGTAAGCTCTAACCGTAGACAAACATGAAAATGAGGAAAAGAACAAGAACAATTCCAACAGCTCACTCTATTGTCAAAAATTCATAAATAAGCAAATTAATCTCCCCAATAGTTCCAGTATCAGTGAAATGTAAAATGGGACCATAGTAACTGAAAATGTTATATTCAAGGCCATTGTCAGAATGGAGTGTGTAAGAACGCAAAGCTACCTGGAAAGCTGAACGAATAAGCTCTTCAACAAAGTCAACAGTTGCCCCTTTCACAAAATCATATGAAATATTGTCTACAACAAGTTTGACTCCATCTCTTTCAAATATCCTGAAAGCAAGACAGCTCAAATGAATTTTAACATCTTGGTCAAAATAGGAGAAACCATATGTAAGAAGCAAAACATCTCTCCTGTAATTTCAGTACCTATCATCTGAATTGGCTTTGTCATCCAAATCGAAAACGTACTGGAACCCCGAACATCCACCAGTTTCTACACTCAAGCGGAGCAGTTTCTCAGAACAGGATCCTTCACTCACCTGCAGTTCTTTCATTCTCTGAAAGGTAGTCCTACAGTCAATCAGAACTTGAAAATGACTCAACGAGAGGAAAAGGATCAATATCCCTGCTCCTTCAATGTTCAATGCATTCTGTAATGATGTGAATCCTCTCCTATTCTACTTATAAAGAGTTGTACATGATCTAAGCCATTGAAGAAGCTGCAACTTGCACAAACCGACCATATTTCTGAAAATCATGCATTGGAGGATACACAGAATATTTTTACAGTCAACATCCTGTTATGATAAAGCTCTGCTGCTATAAAATAAGATTTCATGGAGAATGTACCATGGGGTGCTTGCCAACCCCAAGATAGAGATGATATGAGATCTAAAATGGAGTATACAATGAATTATTGTATCTATAACTATTTTTCACAATCTTAGCCATCCATCTAGGTGCCATGCTTTGGAAAAAGAAAAGGAAAACTATAATGCTGTGATACCATTGCTTTTCCTGATATGCAAACTGTGAGGAACTTCTGGTGCTAACTTGATATCATGACTATCCTATTGCTACAACACAGAGTTGAAGAATTTTTTAAAGTGTTGCCTAGAAATCCATTTACCTCCAGCACCCAGTTGGAACTATAAAATTCAGAAAGCATATCTAAGCTTTACATACTCCCTCTTTGGAAACCCTCAAAAAAATTTTAAGATGAAAATACCTGAATGCAACTGTCAGTCAGGTGTACATCATCAGGAGATGGCAGTGGAGAGGAAGAAGCTTCACGAAGTGCTGAAGCAGAAGAGCTCAAAAGCCTATGGTTCTCTCGAATCCGGGCAGTGAAAAAAGGAGTTATGCGCTTAATCAATGACATTTTTATGTCTTATGGATATCTCTTGCTCTGCCTCGTGGATCTGGAAACAGAAAGATCATCATCAGAATCACTCATTAACTCCTATCTCCAGCAACTTTTGCTTTGTTTATTGACCAGAGAAGTCACACTCATACAGTATCAAATGGAGGCTTGTGAAGACAACATAAGGCAAGACTTCAGCCCAAGGAGATACATGTTATAATGATGGGGTGAGGATTGCTTGAATATGAATTTGATCTAATCACAGCAATCAATATTTCCTGCTTTTACAAACTCACATACATGAACCATAACCAGTCCTGACAAAATTCCCAACATCAATAAATTCACTAAGCTTAATATTTTAACTAGACAAATTGATAAGATTCTAGTAGATTATTTCCATCTACTTTCAGCAAGATATTACTTCTCTACAAGTTCATGAGGACACACTAACATTTAATCATATTAAAGTTCAACGAGTAGGATTAATTCTAAATGAATAAGGCTACATCTGTCATACCTTTTGTAGGAACTTCACGGCCAAAAAGTCTTCCAACGATGAAATTAACTACTTAATAAAATGTTGACAATATAAAGCCCAACATCTACGCTTTAAGATTTAAACCAATAGCCCAAAAGTCTTCCAGCGATGAAATTAACTACGTTATCAAAGTATGTACATGACTACAATCTAAATCAAAATCCAAACTCATCTCACATGAAATGCACTACCACTGAAGGATATCTCACAGAACAGCTTCGCAGTCTATAAGATAAAATAAACAGCAAGGCATTTTAGAAACACAAGGTACCGAACTAATCTAATTTCCAAAGATAACAAGATGATGCAACAGAATTCACGAACCCAGGACAACTTAAGGCTGCAGCGGTTGCCAAGAGTAGCTCACGTCATTTCTAAAGACGAAGTCATGCCCCACTCGTCTCAAACACATGAATTGGAAGTTTCTGTGCGCGCCCATGCGTTCAGCATCTCGATGAGTCAAGTTCAATTTTTTTCTAAAGAGAAATCGATCCCCCCAGCGACGGGATTCATATCTGCATATTTCGATCATTATTCACCACAACCCGAACGGCCAGCGACTCGACATCATCCATCCCACCGATTGAAAATTAGAACCACGATGGACCTATCTAACCAGCAGTTGTGCGGACAATTTCGGCGACATATCATCGCAACGACCAAGAACTTCCGCATACCAACAACAACACAGGAACATCGTCGCATACCAACAACAACACAGGAACATCGCACAGGCCATAGACAAAGAGACAACTACCCATTCGATGAGGTGAAGCAGACTACCTTCTCCGATTTCGGCCCGATCTCCGCGCGAATCAAAAGGGAGCGCGCGAACTGCGTCGCTCCGGAGATGTGGGAGGACGACTCGCTTCACGGAGGGGATCGCACCGCCTTCGAATCAACGATGCCATCGCTCAAGCAGCGAAGGTGGACGCATGCAGCATCGCCGAAGATGTTTTTAGAGGCTCCGATGAAAACGCAAATCCTCCTCCTTCTCCTTCTTCCCTCGCTTTACCAGAGACATGACAGGCGGAAAAGGAAGAAGAGCGGATATTCGCTTTTTGTTGCGTTTTTTTATTTTTGGGATAATTACATAAATACTTCCTCAAATTTTGACTCATAATACTTTTAATTTATTCAATCTCATTCGTAAATCTGACAATAAAAAAATCTCATTCGTAAATATTTTCTTAAATTTTTAATTTATTTAATATTATCACAATAATACTTCAAAGAAACGATCCAAAGAGACTCAATATAACCCTTGTTATATTTTGCTAAGTTCTTTGTTCTAAATATAACCCTTTTGTTATAATATCTTTCTAAAATTTGTAATACTCACAGATTTTGAGGGAAAAACATGAGTAAAAACATCCAAGTGAAAACTTATTCATTACCGGTAGATTTTCTACTCTCTTTAAAACTTATTCATTCGGGTTGATTCCACTTAGAAATTGGGAATCCAATCAAGAGGACCGTTTCTTATTTTTTGGGATCAAGACTCGGACGGAACGATCTTAGTATTGGAAATCAAATTGAACAATCTTAAGAATGGGAATTGGATCCATCTGATCCGATCTAGTGGAACTGATTACTTAGTAAAAAAGTTAAAAAAATTAAAAAGATATCAGAGTTATTATAATTTTAAGATTTATTGTTATTTTTAAGAAATTAAAAAATATATTTTCAGGGAAAAAAAGTCGGTTCGATCGGGGGCGGTTTCCGTCCACGCGGTGCGATATGCTCATGCCTACTCCTCCCTCTCTCTCTGCACGAGCAAGACGCAGATACCTCCTCGCCATCTCCGGCTCTCATCTTTCCTTCTGCTTCGTCCGATCTAGGGTTTGCTAAACGACGCAATGGGACGGATCTTTCACAGATTCCGAGGTACCAACCCGCCAACTCTCTCTCTCTCTCTCTCTCTCTCTCTCTCTCTCTATCGCTCTCCCCCCGATTTCGACGAATTTCGTTCCGTTTCGAGCTGATTTCGGGTTTGATTTTTGCTTCCAAGTCCTCGTGTGTGGCGAGTTCAATATTGGTGATTGTGCTGTTCTTCTTGTCTGGTCTTGGGTTTCCTGTAGTGGGTATTCGTCGCGTTTGAGTTCCGACCCTCCGATCATCGCGCGACTGCTGCGAATTCTGGCCAATCCATTCACTGCTTTTTTCCCCCCTCTCGTGATTTATTGTGGAGTTACCGGCGGACGTTCAATGCGGGTTTCGCGTTGGGGACAATCGGATTGGGGGCGTTGGAGGCATTAGTGGCGAGCTTTGGCGGTTTTTCTGAGGGTTGAATTTCATCCGGAAGCGCGAGTGATGTTGGATTTCAGGGGGAGGGAGGGGGGCGTGGAATGGATTAGGGTTAGGGTTTTGGGGTAGCTGGCTTTCAGGGCGGGGTCAGGGTCTGGGGGAGTCGTGTGCGAGATGGATGAGAACAATACCAAGCTTGAGGAGGAAGAAGCTTGCTATGACCACGCTGGGGACGCCGGCAAGGATGGCAACATTGACCCTGATTCGGGTCATTTCAATCTTTTAATCATATTAAATGTGGATACTCATAGTATACATTTTATCTAATGTGTCTTTGTTGCTGATCTTTGCATTAGAGTTTTATGGCACCTTCAACTCATGTTAGAATCTTTTACTATAGAAAGTACTGGATTATCCATCCAACAATGTGTTTGCCTTCAGAAAATTTTTGTGTCCGCCTTTATTGCTTTTACATGTAATGTTTCAGCTCTCTGAATCTCTCTATGGCTTCAGAGGATGTTTGGGAAGCAGTCTGAAGCAGAAGCTATCAAGAACCAAGTCGGAGAAGCAATAGTTCTTTCCATATGAGAAGATAATGACTGATCAGGTACTCAAATGCATTCTCTTTCTTATCTCTTTTCTATGAACTAGGTGTATTGAGTGGTCACTAGTAGGCATTGTTATTTCCAATTTGTGTGAGAAAACCAGATTTGTTGTTCTTTACAATTCATCAAAATTGCCTGATGAAGAAGAGGCAAGTGGGAGTCCCCAAAAATAATAAATAAAATAAAACCCAAAAACCCGACCCAACCTGGGGTTCACTTCAGGTCTTATGTGTTTTGGGTCAGGATGGGTTTGAGAGCACACAACCCTAATGAGTTAGGTCAGGTCGGGTACCATAAAAACCCGACCTGACCCATGACACCCTTTGTTCTCTGTGTATATTTCATAGGTTTATCTATTATGGATAACCTAGACATAAACTAAGGCTTGATTTGTTTCGTCAATAATTTATTAAAATTTTTTTCATTATCAATAACAATTTATGTCTAAACATTTCATAGACAATGAAATGTTTTTTGTTCATTTATTTTTGTAAGTCATCTAAACAATTATTTTTAGAGAAACGTTTTCCAAAGTATTCATTTTCCGCGAAAAAAATGGAGTAAGTCCAGGTCATAGAGGTCATAGAAAACTTGAGTCATTTTACGCTTTGAGAAAGAACAACTCCATTTGTGATTTTTTTGACTAATTAGCACCGCATATGTTGTTTTCCAATGTCTGAATAATGAATGATGTCGAGGATTAACACCAAACATCATTATGAATTGCTATGGTGTACTAAAGAAAGCAACTAATCACTTTTTCCTAATTGGAATTTTATTTGAAGCTTTAATGAGCGATTTTGAAAAATGACAGAGACAAGAAAACTTGTTCACCGTTCTCTCTTTTTGGGCCGTAATTGTTGCCATTCTGCAGATAGGTGCTTCGATTCTGCTTTCTGACTTTAAAATTTGATGTGAGAATATCACTCTGTAAACAAAGGACTCTATAGGACTGCTTCTTTCCGCTCCTTCTATTGAGTACATACATACTAATTTAGCCTCATCAGCAAGTTCTTCTCCTCTTATTATTATCTTTTGTGAACAGACCCAGTAGGAAGTAATTGATGTGACATTTGCATTATTATTAGCTAGACAGAAAGGGGCAGAAAAGTGGAACCATCAAGTGAATTGCATTTATCTTTCGCTTTATGATTTAGAGCTCAGCAGATTTGGCCACTACAAGTCTCCACGAGGTGGCTTGTTTGGATATAAAAATGCCATGCATCTTGTGTGTCGTTTACCTTTACTTTAATAACATAGTGGAGCTTCTAAATGCGTTACATGTTCTTTTCTTTAATAGTATGAAATCTAATTCTTTCCTTGTCAACATGAATGAAGTTGGCGTAAACAGAAGCCTCATCTTGGGAAATGCAGACTGGGGTCCCACTAAACGAAGCACATACAGAAGCCTCATCTCGGGAAATGCAGAGTGGGGTCCCACTAAACAAAGCACATGACTTTCAAGTTCGGAAACTAGAGGTCTCTGACAATAGCAAAGGGTTTGTAGAGCTATTGCAGCAACTGACAGTTTGTGATGCTATCTCTGATGAAAATTTCGAAGCGCGGTTCCAAGAGCTCAGGTCATTAGGCGATGACCATGTGATTTGCGTGATTGAGGATACTACCTGTGGAAAGATCATTGCCACTGGAAGTGTGTTCATTGAGAAGAAGTTCGTGAGGAACTGTGGGAAGGCTGGGCATATTGAAGATGTAGTCGTTGATCGTGATTATAGGGGGATGCAGTTAGGGAAGAAGGTTCTTTCTTTCCTCACTGATCATGCCCGATCTGTGGGTTGCTATAAGGTGATTCTTGACTGCAGCAATGAAAATAAAGCATTCTATGAGAAGTGTGGCTTCAAACAGAAGGAAATTCAGATGGCTAAGTATTTCATCTAAGAAGTTAACCAAATTATTCAGTTATAAGAAGCAATTCATGTCTAACCCCAACCCCATTTTACGTTCTCTTTTCTAAAAAAACCCTCCCTGAGTTTCGATTGAGATGAGTAAGTTCAACAGGCGTATGTATTCTGATAATTCAACAGCCAAACTTGCACTGTGAATTTGGATACTTCTGTGCTTTGTTTAATTTCATCTGTTCGTAGATACCGCCTTACTTTTTGTGATGATTATAAACGAAGAATCCTGTTGTTGGATTGAATTATAACGAATCCTTCGTGAATTTGTAAGAAACTCTTTATTTTTTATTTATTAAATAAAATAAAAATTAGAGATTTATTAGTTTCGTGTAGGGATGAGCATGAGCATGATTCCAGGGTAGAACCTAAAACCTGAGAATTGGATCGGTGGGAACTAGTAGTTTCAAGTTTGAAGTTCCAATGTATGTAGGGTTAGTTTTGGGTTCTAAAAAATGAGGAATCTATTTTAATGGGTAAGTTTCAGACTTTTAGTTGAAGGAACCTGGAACTTGTAACCTACAATCTGGAACAAGTTTTAATATTTTTCTCAATCCATATCTCCGTGTGATCTTCCAATATTCCATGTTGTTTGATGATAAGTGTATAATTTGAAAGTATTTGTCCTTACTTTATTAATGTTCATATTTTTCGTGTATCAAATATAAGTTATGATTAGTAAATTGTAATCGTTCATATAATAATATAAGTGGGATTTTGGTAGATCTTGGAACCTATGACAAGATAGATTTCAAGTTTTAGGGATTGTAAGGTAGGTTTCAAGTTCCAAAAAAATGAGGATGTTCCAAGTGGAACTTGTACGGAACTTAGATTCGCTTATCTCTACTTTTATATAGTTGAATTCCCTGTCAATAATTCATTTTCTTCATAGTTTTGTTCATTTTGTATTTTCTTTGATGAATTACAAGCTTGTTTATTATTATTGTGTTCATTTTTGTTTTGTTTAACTAATAAAAGAAAAAACTGTTGGACCTTGAAACCGACTTTAGAATTTGTGACAAGGTAGGTTCTAGGTTCCAGGTTTCCAAGGAACCTGTAGCCAAGACCAGATTTCAAGTTTTAGGCGGAACTTGTAAAGAACCTGGAACTGTTCACTCATAGTGCCATATCGGCAGAATTTAGCTTAAAGCAGAAACTTACCCATTGTGATCAAAATGTAAGTTGTGATTTGAAGTCAGGATGAAGAATTAGAATGGCAGAAGAATATAGAAGCAGAGATGCATTACAAAGCAGAGATTCATTCAGATGGTCAAGTACGTCATCTGATTGAGCCTAATCTTCGTTTTCTCAGGGACAAGTATTATTTCGATCTTTCAACTTGTTTTCACTTGTGTACATTGTTCAGTCGAATCTTAATTTGGACAATGCAGTCCACTCGTCATTGACATATTTGATTTGGCCAACACGACTACTGACAAAACTTTTCATCTCGGTCCCACCGCCACAGCCCTCTCAATGGCCACCTGAGCCACCTGGTAAACGTCCTTTTCAATTTTATACAACCCTCTGGTCAAGACCTTAAAAGTGGGAGCAATTATGCTCACTCAACTGATCTCCTGTTTGGCCGGAAAAAACACAAAAAACCGATCCGTTGGCTCCCACTAGAACATTGAGTTTCCCCGTCCCCGATGGAATTATTCGCTACAACCGGCGAAAGTAAAGAGGAAGCAAGTTCTCCACAATTGTCCAAAAACTGTATTTGGACCGAAGAAAACTGTTGCAACACATCTGCCATATTTTACCGATCTAGTTAATTTGATTCAAAGATCACAATGCAAAATGGTAAGGGGTCTTCTTTAATTCCTTCAAGTTCGAAGGGCAAAGAATTGGCCGCTGCACGTAAAGATGTCTTTATTTATGCTATTAATATATACTTGTGCACACCACCAGATACCAACAGCATTTTATTTTTGTCCTGTCTCTAACACATGATCAGAGCATATGGTGGGAAGCTCCACTAGACGGGCTATACTTAGCGAACAACAGCTAATTCTTGGACAAGTTAAAATATTTATGAAGCCCTCTTCTATAAACAAAGCCTTGGTCCCCGTGGATAATTCACACTAGAGCAATGGAATGCTCAAATTCACAATTCTTGATTGGAGAGAGAGAGGGGAGGGAGAGAGAGGATTAGTATTAGACTTCCAAAACGACCTTCATTTTCTCTTTTTCGGCTTCTCACCTCATGCTTTACAAAGTCTTAAAAAAAAAAAAAAAGCCGATCAGGTTAAATTTACAATAGGCCTATTCATCAACTTGCCGTTGCTCCATGCAGCATATGGAGTATTCCCTCTCTAAGAACAAAAATTCCTGGAAAAAACCAAAGACGCCATCAGCAAATTCAAGTAACTCGAACAATCCCACAAAAGTCGGCAAAATGAATATTAGTGCTTTTTGTAAGGAAAGTATTGAAAAGACTAGAGAGTAAAACTTAAACTCCATTTTAGACACGATAAAGATGTATGATCAAGATGTCCTATGTTCACAGGGTGCAGAATTATAAGTATCAAAGACAGTTTAAACCAAAGAGAACCCGGAGGACTTGAGTGAATCCTTGTCATGCCAATAAAATTTACGTGCAACAAAGTCAGGACTTGCAGGATGAGAAAAACACTCTCAGCAATGACAGGTTAGGCCCACTATCCCTGGTATCCCATGATACAGGAAGACCCAATATCCCGTATCAAGTACTAGTATCGAAATTACCTGCAATTGTTGCTGACTAAACAGATGAAGGAGCCCTGTTTCGGGTGAAGTGATCAGTTCAATCAGATCATCATGGCTTTCAGGAGGGCCACCAGACTCCACGACCGACACCAAGACCTGCATTGCATGGAGAATGGTCCAATAAATTGAAAGACAAATGAGATACTCCGTGCATCCATTTTGGTATGTGTACTGGAAATGTCAAAAAAAATAAAAATAGAAAGGGGATTTCTTCTCCGGGGAGAAAACACCACCTGCATGCATCGCAGAACGACTTCTGGTAGACAACACCTACGACACAGGCCCCGGACAATGTATGATGCTGGGCCTTTCAAAGAACCACCTTTATTTGAATACCAAGCATCTAATCGGGAGATTTCCATGGTGACTCCAATCTGAAATCGAGCAAGCTCACCTGCAGTAAACAGTCATCGCTCATCAGCACTATGAAAATAAGTCAGTGCATCTGAAAATCTGGACCAAACTGTGTAGACTAAACCGATTTTCAGTTTATCAAAGATTGGACCGATTTTGGGTTAAATTTCAACCTTTCTTCACATAAATTATGCCAAAGACAGTGTTAGAGGACTTATTTCTATACTTTACAGGGGCTTACCAAACAAAAGCTAAGAGAAAAAAGATACTGAGTATTCCTAGCATGACATCTACAATTAGATTAAAGAAAGTGTAAGCCAGTCTTTAGTCATTGGATCAGGAAACCAAATCACACCATATAAGCCATCTGGTGTAATTCTATATAGTTTTCCTGAGGTCTTTCAATCTACAAAGTTTTCCTAAATTTTCTCTTTCTGCAACAGCAAGTTCATCAAATCACTCCACCTGTTATGCAACATAATCAAGTGGCTCCACTTTTCAATATAACTATTAAAGATAACTTTTGCCTTCCTTCACTTTCTGACGTCCGAAAATCTTAAAAAGAAAAACAGCTTCACTGACTCTCTTCAGGCAAATTCCATGACAAATAACCTCTTTCCCAAATGAGGAAACTCTAGACCCAAGCATCTTTAAAACATTGGATGAGTTTGCAACAATGCAACCACTCATTCAAAAACTTCAAGCTGGTCAAATGACTTGTGATCACCTGTGAAGTTACTCATTGTCCACAAAATCATTCTAACCAGAGAGGAGGGAGGGTAAACCAAAATCATTTAACCCCTTAACCAAAATGAACTGATTATTTAGTCAAATCATATGTCTACCCTCTATTTGGTTCTCGGTTTTATGATTTTCTGGAGTATACAATTTCATATGTAACAAGTAGAAATCATCCAATGCAGGTAGGAGTGAGGAAGAAGCTCAGGGTGGATTAAAGTTCCAGTTATCACAGATTGAATTGATTGGTTGGGAGGAAAGTCTGCAAACTGGAATGATTGACTCAGCAGGGTTTTTGGTAGAAAACTGAACCGAACCAGTTCGTTGACACCCCTATGTAGCGTGTTAGGAGTAAGTTTCACTACCAAGTTCCCAATTTCTTTTGGCAAGTGATCTAATCATAAAAATAAACAAACAAAGAGCAAGTACAGAATCAAGGAAGAAAGCACTATGTGACAATTAAAGCTCATTTTATCAATGAAATTAATGTATCTGCCTATCACATACCCAAAAGAATTCAATCAAAGAGGTCGATCCTTAGCGTTTCTCTCTGAGCTGAATTTAAAATGCATAATGCCATCATTGAGTTTCAATAAAAACATACAAATTAATGTTAAAAGATGAAAATAGAAGGCCTTCATATAACGGAACCCTAATTTAAACAACACAATGCTAAACAAGTTGATGGGTTGTCATGCCTCTTAACTCCAATTAAGATTAATTGTCAAAAAGAAGAATGTGAAAGTTTTTACCTTTTACATCCTCCCTGCTCTCTCCTAGTCTTCTACCCCCATGAAATTGTTTGTGTTGTCCATCATAAATATCAACAGTTATCCAATTACTTTTTCTCATATGACAAAAAATGCAGAGCATCAAATTTGTGAGCAACCACACAATGTGG
This sequence comes from Eucalyptus victrix, assembly GCA_016097545.1. NCBI lineage: Eukaryota > Viridiplantae > Streptophyta > Magnoliopsida > Myrtales > Myrtaceae > Eucalyptus > Eucalyptus victrix. The sequence continues at coordinate 23,531,316 of CM027845.1, read as the reverse complement.
ATCAGAGATAGACTAATTTCTTTTTCTGAATCTTAACATAGAATTTCCCATCCAGACCACATCCTAATGAAAAATGGCAAGCCCTCCAGATAAAATTTCCTGGCATATCCATATATTGACATGGCCCCTGAACTAGAACATATGAAAAAAAGATGTAATATGTTCATAACACCACTTACTCTGATTACACCATATGCTAGCGCATTGGATTTATTTTCAACAAACAGAACAACCAATCTGCTTCTTTGGCACTCCAAGAATTCTTATGAGCAAGCAAGAGACACAATCATTATTGTTGTCATCATCACATCGCTTCATCTTTCCGCGCATTATATTGTCTCCAATGGTATTATTAGGGGGCAACTCATACCAATTAAAGAATGAAAAAGAAAAAAAAAAAGGAGCATAAACAATTGCAGTTATGGACTGTTTTCTCACCCTTAAAGCCAGCTGCCACCATACTAGCAAGTATGCCACCATCATTGAGCACATGGAGTCCCAACCCGTCACCTTCAATGGCCAAGCACCTTAGGACGACCTCAATGCAGTACTTATCCTTGGATGAGATAGCAACATTTACCTGTCAATTAAATTTAAAACCTCAGCAAAGGGAAAAGATATCTTCCAATTCAGCTCAGTGTTATGATCACTTTTATCTAACTGTGGATACAGTAATCATGCCAGGCTATTTCTTAGCTTTCTTCTACTAGACTTTGCTGCACTTATATACTTTAACAGAACAAGCCAACAGTACTTTAGTGACTGCCATTTATCAAACTAATTACAGCTGATGACACTCCCTATTCTCCTATTAATTGTCCATACTTGGGAACCAATGACATAATGAACTGTTAGACTGAACCCATATGATGGGTAAAGGTAGTTTCCATGTATAAAATCCAAGCTACATGCTGCCAGATGCCCAGGAAGAGTTATGATATTAGTGGACAAATGAAGAGGAAACTATGCTAGGCAAGGGACATGATTATTTAAAGCAGACATTTGAAGACAGCCAGATAACATCGTTTAGGTAGACCTACAGACATAACTTAAAAGAAAATGGCATCATGATTCGTTGTTTCATTGTCATAAGGAAAAAAACAGAGCAATTATCATTAGTTCTGATTCACTAATGCAGTTAACAGCAATAGATTTGATGTAGAAGGAGAGTTACTCTTGAATTACTCAATCATCCAAAACATCTTGACCCTGCTTTTTCCACACATCTAAGTGTTGATCTTGAAAATACCTCAAGAACTAACTAGTTCTATATTTAAAAAGAAATATTGTGAATTTCCAAGGGGAAATTTTGCGTAAGAATACACGAATCTCTCATCAGTAAGGAGAAGGAAACGGCAGGAAATTTTTTTGTCCACTTTTGAGATTAAATTATCATTCCTAGCTTCACATCAAATTCCGTTAGCACATAACTGACATAAATAAGGCATGTAAGGAACTGAAGAGAAATTTGATGAAAACAGACCATCGTACCATCAATTGTCGATCTAGCACCACTTCCTCACTCACTGAAGAGTAAAGTGCACTCATCAGCGTAGCACAAATTGTGGCATCTGGACACATGCATTCACCAGATGGAAGGCAGAGCATTGCAGATGCGTGCAACTCAAGGAAAATAGGTTCCACTGCCTCATACACGTTTTCTTCACGAGAAGTCAACCAAGGATGTTCTTTCCCTGCAGACAAATTGGGAAGTTCAAAGAATCAAACACAAATCAACTGTCTTAAATTGTGTCTGCTTTTTGCATAAAGCATAATTACAGTAGCTGAACCCACTTACTAAGTAATAACGAACGTGCTGACTGTAGGGCTTCTCTAGCTGCAGCAGAAGCTCTTTCCTTCTCCTCCTGCGAGAGTTCTACTGCAGAAACTTCTGCATTCTCTTGTTCGATTTTAAGCCATTTACGATAAGTTGCATCACATGAGTAGTACTCACTCTGACAAATAAATGATACATAACCATCATAAGGAATATATCAATGGAACAAAAATCTATGAATCATACCTACAAAACTTACCCAGTCTTCGAATTCACTTAAATCCTCTGAGATGTCATAGTTCTCAAGAGCCCCAAGATTCTCCGACAGCTGCTTCAGAGGTTCAGCAAGGAAGCTAAGTAACTTATGAGCACCTATGGGCATTGCAGGCACTCTCCACAGGGAAATCAAAGCGAATTCCCTGAATAATATATTGCTACAAAAGAAAATGAAAAATTAAACAAGAGTACCAAGAAACAGGAGAAACGAGACAATGAATAGGCCAAGCAATTGTGGTGACAATTCAAGTAAGACAGAAGGGTTCAACAGATGAATTTGACAAAAAGAGGAAATGCAAAAGATGAAACAGTGTACAGAAATATCTAAAATATAAAAGGAAAGAAAACAAGAACATTTGATTTAAAGTTACAAATACAACAAAATGTAAGTGATGAAAGTCAAGCTATACTAACTTTTGATCATCGTGTACATAAGAACAAAGAAAAATCAGAAGGCTCAAAAGGATATTACCTATGCATCAGAGCACGAAGCAGCAGCTTGACACTAACAAGCTCAACGTCTGTAATGGTGGAAGGTGGTGTGAAGCAGAGCCACTGAATGACCATAGCCTTTTGAAGGCTTTGAAGGCGATGCTGCTCAGCAACGTCCAATGTATTATCATACTTTCTAACTTTGGTTTCTCTTGAACTTGACAGAACCCTATTCAAGTCAAAGTTCATCAAATTTCCAGTTATCAGCATAGAACCAGAAAGCAGCCGAATGAAATTAGTACCTCTCAATTATTTCTTCGAAACTTCCTTTTGAATCATCGCTAGGAGAAAAAGGCAAGTACTCTATAGCAGAAAGGAAGATCTTATACTTCACATGTACACTGCAGGAAAATAAAAGAAATCAAACTCATAAACACGAAAACCAAAGCAGCTGACAAGCATATGAATATGGTCATCTTCACACTCAGCACTGTACAACTGATGGAAGGACACTGCAATGGCATGAAGGAAGTGATCATTAAAGCATACTCTCTACAATTATTATGCCATTTAGGAGAATAAACTATGGTCTTCTCTAGCATAGATGGTGATCCCTCAAACACCATGGCTCATGAAATTTGTCCCCAGGATTGTCACATTTGGAATTATCAGGGAAATGTAAATCTAAGCATCTTATGCTAGCATGTGATAGGGGACCCACTTCCACTTAAAGTTATTAAGTGTTAACCAGAGTATGCTACATCCTTCCAACCTCATGTGGGACCCATATATGTATGTAAGAAGAGATTTTTTTTCCTTTTTTGTTTGTGTTGTTTTGGGGGGGGGGGGGGGGTAATTCATTGTGAGAGGAGAGAGTATACCCCTAAAGCACCGACTAATTTCTCCAGTTCAACAGTTACTATCCATGCATGATAAGGACCAGATCTTAATTCGATATGTAATTTTGCATGCTCAGGACATCTTCAAAGTTTCTATGTTTCTATGTTTCCTCAAGTGCTGCTTTTATTCAAATGATATGTTTGACCTAATTTAAGTTCTACTTAACTTTTAGAATGCAAATACAAAATGTGGGATATTCTCACATTTGAAGGGGTGAATTGAACAATCAAACCAGCAGAAGTAAATTATACTGACAATATGATGGTCTTTAAAAGATTGCTACACAAAACCACGCAAACAAAAAGAGAGATGAGAGAAGAAAGATTCAAAACAATTCTACATTTACAGACCTGCTGTTCACCCTAAGTTCCATCATGTGGGCAAAGAGGTCAATGCATCGGTGGCGGGCAAGCTGAGAAGCATAGATCCCAACCAATTCCTCATGCTGTTTTGAGAACAGAAACATCGCATACCTGAAATTGAACCCCGAACAGGCAAATGAATCATAGAATTGTTGCCTCCCATAACTTCACAAGACAGTGATCAGTGCAAACTTCAAAATCATTGAAGAATTAGAAGGACGCTACAAAACTGGACAACCATGCTAAAAAAATGGGGGATCATCTAACATTGCATAACTTTTGTAGAGCCTATGCAGCTAGGAATACAGGATGGCCATATAGGTAATAGGTCAGTAGATACCTTCATGTCATGAATAAAGAACAAAATGAAAATGTCTGGCTGGCATTACTTAACTTTGAGAAGGGAGAATATGTTTTCCAACTCTACAAGTGATTAGTCACGACTCACAGCAAAGTGCTAATAAAACGAGTAGCAGATATTGTTTTAGCAAGCACCTACAGGTTATATAATCAATTGCAAATCATCGAATGAGCAACATATGATTACTAACTAACCCATTATGATACATGCAGACTGGTTCATTATGAAGAAGCATATTAGCCCCCAGATTTACCTACATGAAGCATTAGACCAACAGCGAGAAATTACATAAATTCAGGGCTTATTAACAACCTGCGCTTTGGACCAAAAAAAAGAAACACAGCCTACAGAATTTGAAGTCCATATACTTTGTCAATCCATTGAAAAACAGAGTTACTTAATGCAAGAAAAAGACTCACATGTGAAGAATGAAATCACCAACTGTCATAATCTTCTCCTTGAAGCCATCCTTAACTTGATCAGCAAGCAGATATCTTAGCACAAGTACTAAATGAGCTCCAAACCTAATCATCTGAGGATCCCCATGTGGCCTGAAAGAAGGAGATGCCTTAAAGAATCTTTCACAGTAATTTGCTTCTCAGAACCCAGACATGGAGAGAGAAAGAGAGAGGAAATTTCATTACAACTCCTCTATCAAATCACACTCAAACCAAAAGAATAAAGAATAATGTTTCCAAATGTGTTTCTTCCCTCAAATCACCGTACAGCAATGTCTTCAAAACAATGATTTGGCTAGTAAAAGATTTGACAAGCTAAACTTGCGTTCTATAGGACAACATTAAAATTGTCTGCAGTGAAAGCATGTTTTTCACAAGTTTCTCTTTATAGGCAATGAAGGATTTTAATTTATTCAAGTAAATCAGAAATGGATATAAGAAAAAAAAAAGAAACAAAGAAATCATCACGAGACAATGTGAAGTCAGAACAAGATTTTCAAAGCCAAATAAAGAGTACTACACAGAAGTAACTGAAGAGTCTAAACCCTCAAACAATCTTTTATTGCCTCCCTTACAAATGCATCACATGAGACAGAGTGGTGCAGCACTCCAATACTTGTTAGAAACTCAGCCTCCTCCATAAGCCTCCCAACAACTAAAAAGCAGGATGGCATGACTTGGCATAACCCACACTTGTTGAGATGCAATGAACAATCGAACGACTTGCTTTAGAAGTGCAAACTCTATGTCAAGATCATGAAAGAGCCCAAGAAAGGGTGCCAGAAGGCGATCATGATCCCCATGTTATGTTTTCTTTCCACATGTAGTGGCACCATTAAGGGCATTGATACTGTGAGACTGGTACAAATAAGTTTGTTCTTCTTGCTTAATATAGTAATCTGGAGCTTTAGAGACTCCTAAGATTTCCAAGAGTTATTTAGCAAAGTTCATAAAACTTTACGATGATACAGTTTGAACGTACAATCCAATTTCACGAGGCCAGTTAGAAAAACATGTTCAACTATCCCGCTAGAAAAATCGAAAGAAAAACTGGGAAGCCATGGTCATAGGGAGCCTCCAACTCAAAACTACTTTACATTTTAGTGAGTAGATGGGCATGAAAAAAGTTGCTAATCATTTTCATTTTCTAATACCTGAAGATATTTTGATCATCTTCTGAAGGTGCTATCCATGACCAGATAAGATCCAGCAATTGGGGTATATTCCCTTCCATAAGTTTCATCTGTGAAAGCAAGTCATGCCAAGCTCAAATGAAGTAATAAACATTAAAATTATCACTGGAAGATCTAATTGAACTCTTAGTCAAATAATGTATGTTTCATGTTGTGCGGACAAATTGTCCAAAAGGATAAAAGTTGCCCACTTTAACTGTAACAGATTGTGTACCTTTGTACAAGAGAGAAAAATGAATGGAAATGTTATGGTGATATAATTTTCACAGTCGATGCAGTAAAGAAGCAATTATGCGCTTCATTCATGTGTCCATGAGCATATTTAAGCCAAAGTGATTCTCCTGCCAAGATACTCACCTCAATTTGCCTTTGCTGCTCTTTGCATCCTCGCATAACGACCTCATGTACAGCATCACTAAATTAGGCCGAAAGTGAGGTTTATCATATATTGAAAGAAATGATACTAACTTCCAAAGAAATTGAGTCATGTTTAGTACCCCGAGTGAAGTTTCTGAAGAAGAGCAGAAAGATGTCGTGGCTGCTGGTTAAGAACTTGCAGCGGCCAATTTTCAGGCCCCAAAGAAGACTGAGATGTGCCCTCGATTTGTTCAGGACTGCCATCAACCTCATCTCCATAACTCTTTGAATGAGTCATTCCACCAGGCTGCAAACGAGCAAGTTCCATGTCCACCAGAACATCAAGCCAGGACTTGGCCATTGCCCAGCAAGCAGACTGTAATTGTGGTGGGCATACATCAGCCTTTCATGTGATTATTATTTCTGTTTATGATAAATGTACTATAATAAACGAAAGAAGGTAGCCTATTCATGTATATAAGATGCACGTAATAGACAATGCTAAGCAAGGCCTAAAGAATAGAAAAACAGGAAAATTACTCAGAAGCAAAATTCAAATCGTGGTCTGGCAAAGTGTCAAATACTGTCTCTTTCAATTAGTTGTAAGGTGCTTCTGATCCAACCATTTCTTCTCCTGTTTCCCCAAACCAGAGCTTGTGCATCATGTAAATCTTACAATTATATAAAGTAGGGTTTTCAAGATGCATGGTATTCACACTAGTCCACCGCATGAATTAGGTCAGGTATAGAAAAAGGTTGAATTTTCTTATTTTCTTTTCTTTGTTTCTCTCATTCCCTTTTCCTTTTGATTTGTCAATAGAGTTTTTCCTCTCCAAATTGACTTATATTTTCCAGGACAATGCCCTTTTGTGCCATAAACCACTAGACGAACTTTCATTATTTAGAGGAAATGTCATGTTTTGTTTTTTAAATATTTTCAATGCTTAATTTCAAGCATTAAGCCAAGTGTTTACCCAATTCTATCCAGTACTTTCCATCTCATTATATTATTTGGCAAGCCTTTTGGGGAAGCTTCACAGGTTCCTGATTTAGCAAGGAGGGACCAACCGAGAGCAGTTGACAGGATGAAGGACACCAAAAAAAAAATAATAATAATAAATAAATAAAATAAAGTTTCACAGTTCTTGATTAAATCAGAACTAATTCGCTCATATAGATTTGATATCGCAATCTTTTATTGACACAATAACTATTTTACAGCTATGAACGAGTGAAATTATGAAAAAATTGGGCGAAATGATCATTATGGCAAGATTCAATGCATATTAATAAAAACTTATGAAAAAGAACAGTACTCACCGTGAAACTTGGGTTTCACTAACTTTAAAGTTATCAAGGGCCTGCTTGTTTAAGCCTTTTAAAAGCAAAGAGTGCATTTTTTGCTTTCCCGCCAAAATTTAAAATATTCTAATTTCAAAAAACTATGAAAAATTTATATGTGAATGTAAGTCTCAACATTTATATGTCATAAAAGTTTCATACATTTAGGGTTAAACAAAAAGTCAAAGGGTGTCTGCCACAAAATTTAGATTCAGTAAAGCTAATGATAATCCAGACACGCCTTAAAGAACTTTCTTTTAAAACTCATGGCCTTCGCACAGATGCCAACAAACAAGCAACTCATTTCAGTGTTCTCCATAACATGTCACCAATTGAACTTTAGAAATTGACCAAATTTCTGAAGCACCTTCACCACAATTATTTACAGATTTGAAGCTTTTCTACACATATAGCACCAGTTCACAATAAAATCACAAAGTCTCAGGTTTTTACTTGTTAAAGTTCTTCCCAGGCATGGTGTCTGAGGGGTTGCTGCTTTTGCCAAAGTCTTTGGGAGACCTTCATACAGAATTTATAACTTTAGAATCCTTGCTCATTTGGATTTTGTGAAATTGACACTGAAGTCTGTAAAATATCCATGTAGGAATTACAGGGAGCAAACCAATACATGGCCATGATGTCTCCAAGGTTCAATTCCTTTTTTAATCTTTTATATTTACATCAGAAAACTGTTATCCAAGCAAATATGAATCGAGTCTGCAAAAATTATTCCTATAAGCATCGGCCAGTACACCTTTCTGCCACAAACCTCATAATGGCTAGTCCATATTGCATCTGCAAAAATTCTCTCCTTCTCTACCATGAGCCCCGGGAAACAGAAATAATAATCCTACCTGTAACTTGTCCATCATCTATCATTATGCCTCAAAGGCTAAATCTTGTGGCAGCATGCAAAGGATATTGTCACAAGAAATGCTAACATATAATAGGAAAAGGCCAAAAACAGAACTTGAAGAAGTTAAAGAAATCAATACTAATCATATTGATTAGATGGAAAAGACAAACCTCCCAGTCTGTACATATTGGAAGCAAGCACCTCAAATTGCTACACTGGGCTGCATATACAGCAGCTTCGAATTTGCAACCATCTTTCTCAGCAATCCTCTTTAAAGTACCATGCACAAAAGCAGACACATATGTAAGACTACAAAAGCCAAACACCAGAGAGAATCATCAAACATCCAAAAACTTGAAGAACCCTGAGTCTCAGTAATAATCCTAACACTATTGAATGAAGATGTCTGCAGTTATTCATAGCGAATACCACAAAAAGATGAGATTAACATATATATGCAGACTGTTGAACCAATACACCTTAAACAGAGTTGCATTTTCGGCATGATGCTGCATATTAATATTAAAATGTTAACATAATGAGTCAAGTATGTGCAGAATTTATCATTAGAACCCCACCTCTGATGCACAATAGGATGCCCATTTCCAGAGGCGCCACTGGTGTCCAATGCCATTTTCCAACTCAATTGCTTGTAGAGTCCGATTTCTTCCGTTCTTTACCAGGGCTTCACAGGAAGGAAATAGATCCAACCCTCCAAATGGACGAAGAGTTGCTGCTCTCCATGGCTGCCATGCCATAACAAAGTATGCTTCATAAGAACATTATAATACTGGTTGATTTTACAATTCCATCTTTTTGTAACTCAACACACCTGTCCAGCAGACCGACAAATGTCACAAGCCTCATCGACTCTCCCAGCCCTTAACAAAGTCCACACATCTTCCAATAGCAAATTATCTTGTTTCTGTGAGGAAATATTGAAAGTCCTGGTTTAATTCCCACGAGTTTAAGGATCCTAAACAGGTATATGTTCAAGATAACAGTATTCACCCAACAATAGGAAAAATAGGAAAGACATGCAACTATTGGCAGAATGATTGCAAGAAAAGCTTCACACACAACATTACTTTCACTTAATTAGAACTAGGCTTCAGCTTTGAGTTAGGTGTAGATAAGGCAGCTCCAGAAACTATATGAAGTGATGATAACAGTCCAGCAGTACCAAAACAGGTATCATTCTTCTTCATAATAATAAGTCTTTTAAAGTTTTTAAGTAGGAATTTTAAAATCCATCAATTAACATCAACTTCATGGACACAAATATTTTTTGGAAACCCATAGTTATCAAGTGGCATCATGTGCTCTGCAGCATGTAAGCAATAAAATGAATCTGGAGAAAGTAAATAGCATCTGTCTTTGCTGGCAAGACACAATTTCCCCCCCCCCCCCCCCCCCGATGGGGATTGGAAAATCAACAATATATCTGCTTTGTAGTGCCTTCCCTATCTTTGTGTGAAGAAACGAGGTAGAACAGAGATAACTACCAATGCAAACAACATTCTTTACGCAAATCAAGTACAACCTATATGTTTTTGAGGAGGAATAACAACAAGCTCTCAGTCAGACTGAGTATTTTACTCAGATGCTGAAGATGGAAAAACTGTGAATTCCAGTCTTCTTGGCTATTGGAAGAGGTGCATGCCGTAATATCCTTAAAATCCTTGAAAGGAGGGATTATATCTCATCGTATCCTTCAGGATTCAGCTACATTTCTCAACCTTAATACATGTGGATAAAGAACCTCTCTCTATCACAAATGACTTGTCTTCACATGACCCCCAAAAAAATACAATAGAAGGGCACTAGCAAATGCATTTTATCATTTTTATAGCAAGGCATGCAAATCACAAACAAAGACGAGTATGGCGAACATAGATGCACAAGCTTCATTGAGAATGAATCATCTCAAGGCTTCTAAGCAGGCTGGGGCCAACAAGGGGAAATGCTATGAAATATAACTGAATTTGAAGGGGGAACACAGGCTTCAAACAGCAATCTGCTCAATATTTCGTTTATAACCAATGCTAATGTTACAGTGGGTATCTGTTTGCTAGAACTATGAGGCAAGAGAAATACTTTGTCATCAGGCAGTTGATGTGCGTGTTCACGTGTTGGAGCATCAAAATCCAAGTGATGAACAGTGTCCGTATCAGAACGACCCTTCCTCAGAAACCTCTGAGTGTGATGCCAGATTCCAGAGCTGGGTAGGTAGGTTCCAACATGAGATCCTCGCACCTGAAATGACAGATAAATTCAATGGAAGCCCCAGTACAAAACTCATGCCATCTATCAGTAAGTAAAACTATAATATTTGGCCAGCACAGAAGCATAGCAATATCAGAACCTAGGGGGATACAAGCATGACACTCAGCACTATAGATCAACTCATGGATTTTTTGTTCTCAAATTGCATACTGAAAGGAGACTTACATTCAGTTGGATTACCAATTAGAGAAGGACTGTAGACATTTTGCTTCCTCATTTTTAGTATTTTCTTTGCCTTTTTCTGATGATAGATAAAAAGTTCAACTACCAGGCACCAAGGAGTGCAAACCCACATACAAAAAGAGCCCGAAAAACTAAATCCATATACAGAACAGCTCTCAAAACCAAAAGGATTTCTTAGCATCTAAACCAGAATATTAATAGAAAGACAATAAAATACATGTGTATTTTCTGATAAATACAATAGATTCACTAAGTGGTACCAAGAAGGCATCCGCCCCACAAAAAATGGCTTCTAAAGCAAAGCCTTTCTTTCAAGTACAAAAACTAAACACCACATTGTGTCACAATCATTCTAGAAACATGTTTACATAAGTATCTAACCACCATCTTCACCCTTCCACTTCCCTATACCAAAGATGAACAACATAACACTGAAACTCCATGAATTTTACTATGAAGATTCTTCTCCTTCTAAGCTCTCCTTGTTTCTTCCAGTCTAAATATGCAAAAGAACAGCACAATGTCCATTTTTAGGTATTTTTCTTTTGGTGGGCAGTAATTACACCTTGTCATGATATGATCCTGCTCCTGCTTGACCTTATTCTGAAGGCCATTTTCATCCCAATGATTAAAAAAAAAAAAAAAAAAAAGCGAGCAACTGATATTATCAGAACAGAGATCAACCATCCACCAAACCACGGCATAACTAGAAGATATAACTCCTCCATTGTTAAAACCCAAAGTCAACTACAGTTGACCTTATGGGTCCATCGACCTCTGGTGTAATCTTTTATGGGAGAAATGGTTTAGTACACAACCATAAAAAAGTTCATTATTTATAATTTCTCAGGTGGCTGACACAATCCTGTCTACAAAAATACAAAAAACCATGGTCCCACTGGAACTGACAGGCACCAAATTGTAAGAAACAACACTGCCGCACAGAAAAGAGATTCTGGTGAAGCATAGGTGACATTTGTCAAATATTCTGAACAACAAATCACACTTTACAACATGATTTGATGTCCCTCATAAAAGAAATAAGTGAATAGAGTTATGCCTTGCTTTCCAAATCAAGAGCTTTGGAAGCTAGTCCCTCTAACCACTGAACAACCCGGAGGCACAACTGTGCTGTATGGTCATTTGAAACAAACTGACAAGCCTCCAAATGTGATGTAGTTGGATACTGTAGTAAACAACAGAGAGGTGTTATTAGAATAAGGAAAGTATTATACTCGACTCTGAAGTCATTTTGTAAACATCAAAAGATAACTGTTGAGACAACAAGATGTATTACCAAATATACATCTTTTGGGATGTCTTCATTCCCTGTATAGGAAAAGGAAATTGTTAGAAGCACATGCACACAGACAGAGCTTCAGAAGAAGATGGGCAACTTGGCAGAGATATTATACATGAAATATTCACATAATAACAGGCTAGACAAATACTTACAAGTCACTGGGGAAATAGTAAATTCAAAAGATTAGGGTACCTCTCTAATTCTAGAGGAATGTCAGATTTTCATTTTCAGTGAAAATTTTTTAGGAAAATGTTTTCTTGTTTCCAGACTGTCTCTCTTCGTCCTTTCTTTCACAACTCTAGAAGCTGATTTACCTCTCTTGCAAGACTTGGTCTTCTGGGTCCAATTCTTGATCTTGTGCTTTTTGGAACTTTCAAATCATTCGATTACTTGTAACTGTGTTCATTTTGATTATATTAGAACTTCAAAAAGTTTGGAGCACAAATTTGGTACATTGTTTATACTCTCTACAAGTCATCTTTCTTGTACTTTCTGTTCCAACATTGGCAAGAAATGTTCAAACAAGAATTTTTCAAGAATTCCCAAATCTTTCCTCATATATAATTGGAAACTTCATGAACCATTTTCTGTTTCCACAAAGAATTTTAAAGAAAAAAAGAACCAAATAGATCCTTAAGAAACTTCCGTCCCCATCCTTGACCTTAACCTACCATTCAAATATATATTTATCAAACTTGATCCTGATCTCAATCCACAAAATCAATTTCGGATTCACTAACCAACCCATAAAAAAGATTATTCAACAGTGATCCTATAAAGGATCCAAGAACAATTTCTAATTCATCACATGGATAAATGCAAAAATTACAGGACATTTTTTATGTCCAGGTAGTTATATGCAAAATATCAACGGAAGAAAAATATTGTAACATATCAAATGATCTCATTATCGTATGAAGCTTCACAAAACTTGCCACGCACAACGAATAACATGCTAATTTCACAATACCAGATTTAATAGATTAAACTGTGAAGGAAATATTCTAGCATATAATCAACTTCAATAGGTCAGAGATCTATTTCCTTTTCCATATAGATACCACAGGAGAGACCATGAAGCAGCCTCATCAAGCAAGAACTGAGCCTTTTGTCTCATTAGCTTGTCCTCCACAATACGATGCTTCATATTGGAACCATACCTTTTAAAGTAAAAAGAGTAAAATGAGAATCATGCCATGCAAGGGTTAAGAAGAGTACTACACTTCAACAAGGCAATAGTAATCGTGCAGTGAACTTGCTAGTCCATGCACACATTGCCAAAATCCCACAGAAAGAGTTATTAATACTGTATTATTCATCTGATGTAATATACCTGATTGACTCTGAAACATTCCTACAAGATGACTCAAATCGTAGTATTAGATCAGGTATAGACATCAGCCCTGCAAAATGATAAAAAGTAAGACTCCACAAAGCATACTATTGAAAGTTTCACATTTAAGTCTGCCAAATTGCATAACACTGCAAATTTAGATATAGCTGTCAAGAACAGGTGCATGCCCACAGCACCATACTATTTATGCACTCGTGAACTTCAGGTTAAAAAGAAGGGACAAAAACATATATAAACACACGTGCTCACACACACACATAAACTCACTTGCACACCCGCATATGCGACACAAAGAGATCAATTACATGACACCTATGCTAAGCTCACAAAAGAAATTAGAAGCAGCCCGTACACAGATTTTGAGTATATCAATATTGAAGCTTAAGCGTCTTTTGTTGATTTACATTCTCCAAAAGGACCATAATATCCTCATAAAAGCTTCCCTCAACTTTCATTTAACCTTGCAAGAACAAATAGTTTCTGTGGTGGGCATGTCTTCAATGTCCTCTCTTCACTTAAAAACTTACTTATCCTCTCTGTATGTCAACTCATGTCTATTACTCATGAATACACTCTCTCTAATAAAAGTAGGTAATCTGTGCTGAAAAGAAAAACTACAGTCTCTTTGTTGACAACACAACCCATCCATATTTAAAAACAAACAAGTCAAACATCAGGCCCACTAGTCTGATGCACATAATCTAAGTTAGAACAGATTTTAGAGAAGCTTAAATGGAGAGGGAAAGGAAAAAAAAAAAAAAACAGCACCTGCGTCTTTATAGATAAAAACTCCTAGAAAGGATACCAAGGGGGAACCTTTAGCAACCATATAGAAAATCCTCTATCACGGCAATTTAAATTATCACACATGACAATCTTAAGTAACAGAATGCATCACAGTTACTGAACTTAAGATCGAGGCATGTGCTCATATTTCATCTCAGATTCAAATTTCCATGAAGAAGTTTTCCATACTTTCCATGATATCAGCGCAAATAATGCATATGTGAAAGTGACAAAATAAATCAATTATGAGATTAGAGAGATGAAGAACATCTATTCAATTTATCTCTACATGCTAACATTTAATCTACTTGGAACACCTTGAATAGCAGAATCCAGGAGAGAAGCAAATAAAGAGAACGTTGTCTCTCCACTGTCCGATGATGACTCATCCTCCTGCTTACAAGCTTTCAGCGAATAGCTTCCAGCTCTTCGGACCGAATCAAAACCCATCTCGGCCTCTAACTTCCCATGACTCTCGATGGAGTATCTTCTCTTGGAAGAAGATTGGGTCCTCGCAGGCGTTCCCTCTGCATAATCAGCATCGAAGCCCGAGGCTTCTTGCTTGATGATGTCAAGAAGAAGTGCGGCATTTGTTGGGCTGTGGATGCGCGGTCCATCGTACAACAAACTACCCTGCCGCACCATCGATCCCGAACGTTTCTGGGGCGATATGTTGGAAGTCGACGACTGCCCTCTCCTGAGCATGCAACAACACGATTCAATCCTAACCACACATGCGTTGCCAAGACAAAACTAACATTTACCGACACCTAATGAGCACTCAAGACTCGAATCAGGCAATGCATAGCAGAGATGGCGGGCTGTAGAACTACACCGCGACCACAATGGTGCCAAGAGGGCTGCCGATTCGCAAACTCCCATCCACCTTACGATGACCGAACCGTCATTCCCCTCCGATTCCAGCTAATCTCGAAAACCCATGGGGCACAAGATGATCGGAGAAAATGCAAAGTGAAAGGGGATGCATCGATTTACCCGTATCGTCGGAATTGCTCTCTAATTGAGAGATCCCCCGGGTCGTAGTAGCTTGGAGACGCATCCATCTCGTCCTCCATGGCAGCTCCGGGCTTGAAGCTCGCGGTGTCGGTCACGGTGAAGAAGCAGCAGCAGGTCGGAGCTGACCCCTTAAACCCTAATTCTCCATGCGCGGGAACTGAAAGAAGGATGGCAGCCGGACCGGGCTCGGTTGGGTTGCTTCGGGTCTCGACCCGACTCCGGACAAGACCCCTCCATAGCCGGGCGGTCCGGGCGTCTGGCAATTGGCCAGGCCCGGCCCGAACATCTAGAGCCTTTCGCCCCCAAATAGTGCATTTCAGGCCGGGCCGACGAAAGCCCGAAATATCTCTCTTTTTTTTTTTTTTTCCCAATTTTTCTAAGTAAAAAGAGCAGCACAAAAGACAACCAATAAATTCTCTTATATCAATCTCACACCTAATTTCAAATATACAACTCAAGTTCTAGAGGAAAAATCTTTACGATTTCAAAATAAAATGAAATTTTTTTTTTATAGAAAAGCTTTTACAAAAGACTCATGAGCAATTGAGCATTTCTGTACTTTTTGTTGTTTCGAAAATCTTCTATGATATCTTGAAGAATTGACAAAATCATTTATCTTCCATTATTAATTCATAGATGTATATGTTGTTTTATTTCAGGCAATGTTAGTAGGAGGAATATTTTGTCACCATTAACGGCATCTAAAGTTTATAGTGGAAGGATGCCTAAAAAGAGGATGAACCTTAATGGGGGTTAACCAATTTAGGAGAATAAAGTGTATGCAAAGGCTTGAAGAGATCATGGTAAGTTGATTGTCAATATGCTCTAGAAGACTAATGGTTGGCGGTCTGTAAGTCAATTTTCAGCAAGTAGCTAGAATAGACCCATACCATTCAATGAACACAAGTATCTATATAATCTCTATACTATGATCGATTATGTTTATTCCATTATAATAAAAAAAAAAAAAGAGCCTCTTTAATATCTTTCTATTTTAATATATTTTGATCAATTCAAAGGATATCATTAATTCATATCAAATAATGATCTAGCACTCCAAAAACTATAGGATCTTCTTCTTTCTATTTTGGGAAAATTTCAAATAAGGGTCTAAATAGAGCTATTTTTCTCAAAAAGTTACCCAAAGTGGACAATGTCTCAAATAAGACTCAAATGCTACGTTTGGTCATCCGGATTTCTAATCGGGATAGGACTGGATAGGATAAGATATGAAAACCTAGGATTTTTTTATATCTTGTCCATTGCTTTGGTGAATCATAATATTAAAGTCGGATATGTTCACATCATATCATGTACATTTTTTTTTATATAAACGGCATATCATTATAAATGAACTAAATGTTCATAAATAGAGATAGTGAAAATCTCTCGTAACACTATTACTTAATTTATTTTTATTTTATTTTTCCTCTTTTTTATGTTATTTTCATTATTATTTTTTTGTTCCCCTTTCATCATTCTTTAATAAAATTTTATCAAATAGTAAATTGTACTAACATACCAAAAATACAAAAATACCTAAAATATATAATAAATATAAATATTTAATTTATAGATTGAATATTTAATATAAGATAGAATTAAATTTGAATATATAAATTAAAATAAGATTAATTAAAATTAGGTTCCTTTATTCCATCATTCGTTGCAAATTCCAATCTCAAGCCATAATATGAATTTGCTTTTGCCAAGACTCAACTTCTTCTCCAATTCTCAACCAAATGTACGTTCTCTCACCTAGAGAGTGCATCGGTTGCAATTTATTGCTCTGTTTTTTGTCATGCTTGCCAACAGCAGAAGCAACAATATCCAAGCATCGGCATATCATCTTGTTTGACTAACCGAAGCCTCTACTCAATTAACGCTTCGTGATCAGCAATTTCATGCCAAAGAACAATGTCGTTGTAGGTAGCAGGCGACTACCTCATCAATTTCAAATTCGGTTTTGCCTCTTTTGTGTAAATTCGATCTTTTGAAGATCCCCCTTCCCCTTTGCAATGCTAGTGGCTCATTTCAATAATCCCTAGTATGGAGGCACCCGCTCACACTCTTGTGTCATCAACACAGCTCTTTAAAAATAATTTTTATTGATAATTCAGGAACCAATTTGAACAAATTAAAAGTCTAGGGACGAGATTGCACATTAAGTGGTAGTTTATTGACCAAATTGAGCAAATCAAAAACTCATTGATGAAATTGAACATTAAATAAAAGTTCATGGACCATTTGTGACATTTTCCTATAAAAAAATCAATAAAGTAAATTGCTGGAGAAAATTGATAGGTGTGATTGATCGGGGATCCTTTACAATTGATTCTCCTAGACCTTATGTAGCCTTGTACAAAGTGCAACCATCTTGGACGGTTATTATTCAAATTCCAAATTCTAACTACTACCAAGAATCTAGGCCTCAACTTGATTTACTTATAAACACACATTCTTATCCGTAAACGATTGCAATTTGACTTTATCTCTATGTATGCAACCTTTATCGATCTCCAAATTGCCTCCCCCTTTTATCATATGTCGATTTCCAATCTTTGCCAATTCTCTTTCATCATGATGGCCAATTGTATTAGTCACCGATTTGCAATGATAGTCTGCAGCTGTCCTATCGACAACACACTCTCACCAATCGATCAAAACTCGAATTATTTGTAGTGTCAACGTATGCTCTCTTTTAAAAGAATCAAAATTAATTCTCTCTTTTTGCGTTGCTTAATGACCACAAATCCGTTCCCGAACAGGTAATCTTAGGTCCTTGCTTCGTCAAACCTCAAATTCCTTTCTCTTTGGGGTCGTTTCCCTCGATAGAAGGTAGAGAAGCTTCCATCCTGGAAGAAACACGTTATTGAGTTCGTGTGGACGTCACTGTCAGCGTCATAACGACTTGAGCATTTCCTTCTTTTGACCCCATGTTTTACTAATGGTATTTAAGGATGAGGTCTCAAAAGGAATCAAGCTGGCAATATGCCAAAATTAATAAGGCTCTCCAATTTCGCTGCTTTGATTGGAAGCTCAATCTTAGTTTTCTATGCGGTTTAACTTGTTAGAAATGTTGCTGAAAACTAAGATCTCGATAATCATGATCAAATGTGGAAACTTATAAATTCTATACTAACCTCCAGCCATTAATAATATCAAGAATAGATTTGCATAGCCTAAACGATCATGAATAGGCATTTCTAACCAATTGTCCTCTTGACGTTGATGGTGTGTTCTCCAATTATCAGATAATCAGAATATAATGAATAATAAGAGGGTTTGGCTTAGATGACCTATTTATATGCTCTTACAAATCCTAATATAAATAGTCTTCCGTCAAAACAAATCCTAGTAGATATGGGCAATCTCAATAGTTATAAGTAATCAAATTTGGATAATAAAACTTCAATAAAATTTAATGTCAGCAATGTTTAAACTAAATGTGGGATCACATTAAAAATATTTCAACATTCTTCCACTTAATTCCAACATTTAATTCCAACATTTCATTGAAAGAAATCCTAAACTAAATCTACATAACTTCATGTGGAAAATAAAGCACATGAATCATGGCGATAAGTCTTCTTAAAACAAGTATTATCTTCCATGTATCACAATGTGTCTCGCCACCCCATATATGATAACATAACATAATGAATAACCTTATGTTTATTCTAGGTCAAACATAATTGTTTTACTCAGAAAAACTAAATATATACAATTGTATTGAGAAAAACATCACAAATGAATAAAGTCTCACAATTCTTTCATATAAGGAAAATTTACATGGTTGGACTAATGCACATTCTGATTACATTATTCTTATAACTCATTGGTGACATACCATTAATTAAATGATCATCTATTATCAATTTAGTGCTTACGTGTCTTATAATCACTTTTTTCTCTTTAACAAGTTCTTTGATGGTTAAATAATTGATGTCAATTGTCACGCCCTGAACCCCGAGACATGTGAACAACCCGCCATGATCATGTAAATGCGATAATCCCAAGTAGTGTCACCGACCCCAATTTTTAAATTATTATGCACATGCGGAATGTGCTAAGAAACCCCTGACAATAACATATGGGATAGGACAACAGGAAAATCAATTCAAAATCAAACATACTTTCATACATCAACATCAATCCAGGGTTTACATACACCAACAGGATCTAGAGACCATATGTACCAAAAATGGGTCAGATTTTAAGTGCATCAAAAAGGGTCAGTCTACATAACATGGATCGGTTCGCCAAAAAGAGGAAAGTCCTAAGATTACTAGTCAGCCCCATTCGACGAGCCCACATCCTCAAGATTTGTCACCCAAGAGGGCGGGGGTGATGCGTTGATCACTCTACCGTTGGGAAGATCCACCACGCCTTCACCCAAAATGGCGTTCATCACAACCAACGTAATGTCCATGCTATCCAGTGGGCCAACCCTAATGCCATCGGCTCCAAAATGAAACCAAGCTCTAAACCTATAAGGTACTCTAGTATCCACGGACACTTCAACCCAGACAGTGGACCTAACTAGCTGATAGACCCAAGGACTTCCAGGGTCAGGAGCACTCTGCGTCGTCTGGAGAATCTCCGTCGGCATGCCACTCTTCTCCGAGGGTACCGCCATCTACGGTCCTGTAATATTTTTCCCAAACCGGGATGAGACTTTGTTTCAGCAAATTCACCCCTCCTAAACCCCTATTAGAAAGTAAATACACCCCAGAATGGCTTAGCCATGACATCAAGAAGACTTACCTCGCCTTAGCCTTCATCTGCAGGTTAGCATAGTTTATATAATTCAACCATGTGCAATTCTAGTAACCAACAAGTAAGGCACAATCACATTATCAGAACAATTCAATCACATAGATTGTCTTAGCGATCAATCAACTCGGCCGATTACATGTCATTCTAGCAAATCAATTATTGCTTCAAATCACGACCCTATAGAAGGGTTTAATAACCAGGGGCAATCACGGCCCCACTCGGCACGACCTTTAATTAGGTGGTAAATCACGGCCCGGTTGGGCGCTACCTTCATCAAGTGGCAGTTCACGGCTTCACTAGGTGCGACCTTTATTAGGTGGCAATTCATGGCCTCACTCGGTGCGACTTTTATTAGATGGCAATTCATGGCCTCACTGGGCACGACTTCTAATAGGTGGTTAATCACGGCCAAACATCCATCAATTTCCACACTTATGATTTTATAAAAAATCCCTATATATCGCAATCACACTCAATTCGCTATAACCAATCATCAATTTCAAATTCTAAATGCACAGCAAAGCGATCGGCACAAAATTCGAGCAACCAGGGTAAAAAATAATTTTTTTCCGTTTTTTTTTTAATTTTTGAATTATAATATAATATAATATTTTCCAGAATTTCGAAGCAATTAAATAATTGAAAACTAAAATCCTATTATGTCCCATCAAGGCTTAACATTTAAACAACCTCTTTTAACCTTAATTAAACATACTTTAATATAAACCAACCTCTTAATCCACTTCATAATTAAATACACTAATCTATCCACCTAAACTTACTTAATTTAAACTAAACACACTTTAGGGCATCATTAACACTTTAATCAAGGTTTAGTGAGGTAAACTCACTAGATTAACTCGCCGCTTGGACCAAAACGACGAGGGCGACGCCGGGATCGACTTTTCCAAAAGCGGGCCTAGCTTCCGGGGCTAGGAAGACGGTTAAAACGGGCCTCAACCGGGCTATGAGACCCACTTCTTCTTGTTGCATGATGAGGCCCGAGAGGAGGAAGAACGGCGATGGCTAGAGGCGGTAAGGGCGGAGGAGAGGCGCGACTGTCCAGGGGGTGGCTCACGGTGACGGCTAGTGACTTGGCTGACGGAGGGCGACAGCGGCAAGTTGCTGGGGCGGCCGAAGCTGCTAGCGCGGCGACGGAGGGGCTGAGCGGAGGGAGAAGCGGTCGCGAGGCTAATGGGCGAGGGACGATGCGGCGGCAACGGCGGCTCGGCACGACGACAACAAACGGCGAGGGAAGCGGCGCACGGCTGCTGGTCGATGGGCGAGCTCCTCTTCGCCGATCCTCTCCCCCCCTCTTCTCTCTCCTCTTCCAAGTTCAAATGAAGAAGATGATGTTGATGGGTGTGAGGGCAAATCTTGGCCCTCCACTTGTCAAGATCTCCCTCCCTTTTGCCACCCACCATGACGTCATCTTCCACTATCTCCTCTCCCACAACCTTCTTCAATGGGTGCAATATCATTTCCGCCAGGGTCCAAATCCTTATACATCCACTTTCTTTAATTTTTATTTCAATTTTCTTCTAATTGAATCCAATTAAAATCCACAAAAATTATCCCATGATTCTAATAAGATGTGTGACATGATCGGGCTTTCAACTTCTAAATTAAATCCCAATTTTTACGGTTGAATTCAATCTAGTGCGATTTCAGCGCGCCTAATCCACTGAGTAGCTTTTGGGGAAATTTTCTTGCATCCGACCCGTGGGTGATTAGTCCCCAAGTCTGATGCAGTAAAATTCCTTAATTACTTCACTCAATAGACTAGTTCCCTCATGAGTGGCCAACTCTGAGAGACGAACTACATGCACAGATGAATTGTCCATCTCAATTGACTGAAAATAAAATTGGGGAAAATTGGGATGTCACAACTCTTCCCCTTTTATAAAAATTTATTCCTCGAAATTTAAACCATTACATATCTTTAAACAAAAAGGTAGGGGTACAATTTTCTTATCGATTCTTCGGTCTCCCAGGTTGCTCCTTCAGTGCCATGGTGTTGCCATACCACTTTGACCATTGGGATGGTCCTGGTGCGCAGAACTTGCTCTTTGTGATCCACAATCTAAACCGGGCTTTCAACGTACGACACTTTGTCGTCCACGTCTAATTCCTTGAAATTTAGAACATGAGTCGGGTTAGGTTCATACTTCCTCAACATCGACACGTGAAAGATGTTGTGCACTTGTGACAACTTCGGCGGCAGTGCATGACAATACGCTAGTGTCCCTATTCTTTCCAAAATCTCAAAGGGATCTACGTACCTCGAACTCAGTTTCCCCTTTTTGCCAAAGCGGGAAGTACCTCTCACCGGTGACACTTTCAAGAAGACGTGTTCACCAACTTGGAATTCCAATGGCCTCCGATGCTTGTTGGCATAACTTTTTTGTTGACTCTAAGCAGTCTTTAGTCTATCTTTGATAACTGCAACTGCTTCCACTGACTGCTATACTAACTCTGGACCGGTGATCTTTCTCTCTCCGACCTCATCCCAACACACTAGCGTTCTGCATGCTCTACCATACAATACTTCAAAAGGAGCCATATGAATACTCTGCTGATAACTTTTGTTGTAGGCAAACTCGATCAAATAGAGCTGTTCCTCCCAACTCCCTTTGAAGTCCAAGACACAAGCTCGCAGCATGTCCTCAAGAGTTTGAATTGTCCTCTCACACTGGCCATCAGTTTGCAGGTGATAGGCCGTACTGTACTGCAGCTTCGTTCTTAAAGCGGATTGCAAGCTCTTCCAAAAAGTGGTGGTGAACCTCAGGTCTCTGTCTGAAGTAATTGTGACCGGCACTCCATAGATCTTCGAGTCTATCCAAACTCAAGTCTCTTCGAACTGCAATGAAGTGAGCCGATTTTGTCAGTCTGTCAACTATTACCCAAATCGAATCATTTCATCTCTGGCTCCTCGGTAGTCCCGTTATGAAGTCCATCGTGATATGCTCCCATTTCCATTCTGGTATCTCAAGGGGTTGCAGAAGTCCTCTCGGTTTGCAATGCTGAGCTTTCACTTGCTGACACGTCAAACACTTGGCGACATACTTGGCGATATCCGCCTTCATGCCACACCACCAGTAGTGTTGACGCAGATTCTGATAAGTCTTGGTACTACCAGGATGGATGCTGTAACTGCTATGATGCGCTTATGATAAAATCTCCTCCCTAAGCTCCACATTGTCAGGTACAACCAACCATCCTTAGAACCTCAACGTTCCATCTTCAGAAATCTAGAAGTCAGCTTTCCTCTTCTCTGTATCCTCTTGTACGATTTTCTGAATATCCGAATCTGTCTACTGAAGTGTCCTGATCCTAACTTGAACTTTCGGCTCAATTCTGAGGGTGGCCATAAGGTTCGAAAGGCCTACTTCAAACTTGAAACCCGAATCTCGTGCTCCCTCAAGTAGACTCCATTCCTTGAGTACCATCTGTGCAACTGAAGACTTCTTACTCAATGCATCGGCGACCTTGTTCGCCCTTTCAGGGTGATACAAAATCTCATAGTCATAGTTCTTCAGGAGTTCCATCCATTGGCGTTGTCTCATATTCAACTCATTCTAAGAGAATAAGTACTTAAGACTTTGGTGGTCAATGAAGATCTGGAATCTTTCTCCGCATAGGTAGTGCCTCCAAATTTTAAGGGTAAAGATGATCGCTGTAAGTTCTAAGTCATGCGTCGGATAATTCAATTCATGAGGTCTTAAATGACGGGACACATACGCAACAACCTTACAATGCTGCATCAATATGCACCCCAATCCTTTAAACGATGCATCGCTGTAAATTTCAAATCCTCTTAGACCAGATGGAATAGTAAGTACAGGTGCGATAGTTAGCTTTTGCTTGAGTTTTTGGAAACTACGCTCGCACTTATCTGACCATACAAACTTTTCTTCCTTCTTCAGCAGTTTCGTCATTGGCGATGCTAACACTGAAAACCCTTCTACAAACCGTTTGTAATACCCTGCTAAACCCAAAAAACTTCTTATCTCTGTCACTGTAGTCGGTCTCGGCCGGTTGATCACTGCTTCAATCTTGGTTGGGTCCACTGAGATTCCTTCTCCAGAGATAACATGACCTAGGAAAGTCACACGAGTTAGCCAAAACTCGCACTTACTGAACTTAGCGTACAACTCGTGATCTCTCAAAGTTTGAAGCACCATTCTTAAGTGCCTTTTATGATCCTTAGTACTCCTTAAATACACCAGGATGTCGTCGATGAAGACAATTACGAACTGATCTAAATACTCTCTGAACACTTGGTTCATCAGGTCCATGGAATCAGCCGGGGCGTTCGTCAACCCAAACGGCATCACAGTAAACTCGTAATGCTCGTACCGAGTGCGAAACGCCGACTTCGGTATATCTTCCTTCTTGATTTTTAGCTGATGATACCCCGTCCTCAAGTCAATCTTAGAAAATATCGACGCTCCTTGAAGCTAATCAAACAAATCATCAATCCTTGGCAATGAATACTTATTCTTAATTGTCACCTGGTTGAGCTATCGGTAGTCAATGCATAAGCGTAATGAACCATCCTTCTTCTTCACAAACAACACCGGTGCTCCCCAAGGTGATGCACTCGGACGTATAAATCATTTATCCAATAACTCTTGCATTTGCACCTTTAGTTCCTTCAGCTCTGACAAGGCCATCCAGTAAGGAGCTTTGGAGATAGGCTTAGTCCCGGGAGCTAACTCAATTACAAACTCTATCTCTCTTTTCGGCAGCAAACCCGGTAATTCTTTCGGGAACACATCTAGGAACTCTTGCACCGCTGGAATGTCTTCTATCTTCGACTCATTTACTGTCATGTCCATGACAGTCACCAAGTAACCTTGGCAACCCTTGCCCAACAAGCGAGTTGCCTTGAGCGATGAGATTAGGGAAATCGAGGGTCCTCCTCGACTCCCTATGAATTCGAAACTCTCACCCTCTAATGGGTTAAACTGAATCGCCTTATGATAACAATTCATCTTGGCTCTCTGCTTGGTGAGTCAGTCCATGCCAATTATCACATCAAAATCATACATGGCTAGGACTATCAAGTTTATCCTCTCATCTCGCTCACCAATCATTAACTTGCAACCAAGGCAACCTACTGTAGCTAACACTTTATCTTTAAACGGAGTAGATATACTAACCACAGACTCCAACAATTTAGGAATTAATTCTATCAATTTAACAAATCTTTCAGCTATAAATGAATGCGAAGCTCCTGGATCAAATAAAGCATAAATAGGTTGGTTGTTCAGCAAGACCATACCTATGACCACATTAGGCGCATCCTCCGCCTATCCTCTGGTGAGCGCATAAGTCATTCCTGAGCTGGAGGTCAGTTCAATCCACCCAGCGGCATGATTTGTGGTGTGAATCCTCTGTTCTGGCCCAATAGTGGCGGCGGTGGCAATTGAGGCGGTCTTGTAAGTCTCCTAGGACAATCCCTAACACGGTGACCCTGCTGGCCACACTCATAGCAGGCACCTATCCTAAGAGGGCATGGGGCTGAGCCATGTCGCCTCCCACACGAACGGCATGTTTCATTATAGCTCGATGATGACTTCCCCACTCCACCCTGCCTGTTGGGTGGAACATGGTACCTTCCTCCAAGCATCGACCTCTTCCTAAATCAATTATCACCTCCGCAACTCAGATGTGACAGCTCTCTCATTCCGGTCTTTCTTGATCAGCTGTGCTTGCCTATAGAGGTCATTGTACTCCTTCAGATTTAGGGGTACCAACAAGCTCCTCACTTCTAGTCAGAACCCATCTCTAAACCTTCGAGCTTGGTTTAACGGTCGCTAGACCAACTCAGGGGCATATTACGACAGTTCGGCGAACTTCGCTTCATACTGATCAACCAACATGGTACCTTGACGAAGGCGCTGAAACTCCACCATCTTCACCTCTTTGGCACAATCAGAAAAGTACTTCTTATTGAAGGCTTCAAGAAAAGCATTTCACTCTGGAACCACACCTTCAGGGAACACTATCCTTTTGTTAGTCTTCCACCAGGTAGCTGCGATCCCTCTCAACTGATAAGCTGCTAGGACGACTTTTTCTACTTCAGTGCACAATAGCAACTCAAAGGCATTCTCTAACTCCAGGATCCATAATGCTGCAGCTTCGAGGTCTCCTGCCCCCGTGAACGTTAGCAGATTCAACCTCAGAAAATGCTGCACCAACTTCTGTCTAGGCCTCCCAGCGGCCACATCCTCAGGGGGAATTTCATCAAGTTCCTCTTCTGGTTCGGCAATTGGGGTTGTGGCAGCTGCGGCGGCAGTAGCGGTGGCATTGGCAACATTGGCGGTGTTCAATGTGGTGGTGATAGTAGCAGCTTGTTGATCCATCCTGTCTCCCATCGCCTCGAGCATCTGCATGATTCCAATAAATCTCAGATCCTCTGGGGCTGCTGCACCATCTGGCGACAAAGCTGCACCACTTGCAATGGTCTCGGCCTGCACTTCTCTCAGGGCTAAGCATGACGACGACAGATGGCGGGGGAAGCGGCGAACGGCTGCTGGTCGACGGCGAGCTCCTCTTCGCCAATCCTCTCTCTCCCCTATTCTCTCTCCTCTTCCAAGTTCAAATGAAGAAGATGATGTTGATGGGTGTGAGGGCAAATCTTGGCCTCCACTTGTGAAGATCTCCCTCCCTTTTGGCCACCCACCATGACATCATCCCATGACGTCATCTTCCACTATCTCATCTCCCACAACCTTCTTCAATGAATGCAATATCATTTATGCCGGGGTCCAAATCCTTGTACATCCACTTTCTTTAATTTTTTTTTCAATTTTCTTCTAATTGAATCCAATTAAAATCCACAAAACATATCCCATGATCCTAATAAGATGTGTGACATGACCGGGGTTCCAACTTCTAAATTCAATCCCAATTTTTACGGTTGAATTCAATCTGGTGCGATTTCAGCACGTCCAATCCACTAAGTAGCTTTTGGGGAAATTTTCTTGCATCCAACCTGAGGGTGATCAGTCCCCAAGTCTGACGCGGTAAAATTCCTTAATTACTTCACTCAATAGACTAGTTCACTCGTAAGTGGCCAACTCTGAGAGACGAACTACATGCACAGATGAATTATCCGACTCAATTGACTGAAAATAAAATTGGGGAAAATCGGGATGTCACATCAATGTACTTGTTTCGACTACCACTTTTTTTTTTTTTTTTTTTTTTAGCCATAAAAGCTGCAGCTAAATTTTCGCAAAATATTCTTAATAACCTAGCAATAGAATCCACAACTCTAAGTTTCGATGTGAAACTTTTCAATCACCTAGCATGTAAGGTGGCCTTAAAATAGGAAACAAACTTAGTCTCCATAGTTGAAGTGGCAATCAATGTTTGTTTTGCACTATTCTAAGATATAGCTCCACCAACAAATATAAAAATTATCCTCATGTTGATTTGTGTGAGTCAACGCAGCCAACAAAATCTGAATCCAAGTAACCAACTACTTCTAAGCTGTCAGTCCGTCTATACATAAGCATGTGTCTATTTGTACCTTGAAGGTATCTCATTACCTTATTTGTAGCTCTCCAATGATTCATGCCTAAATTACTTTGGTATATTCCCAACATTCCCACTATAAAGGCAATGTCGGGTCAAGTGCAAACCTAAGTATACGTGAAACTTTTGACAATAGAAACATATATGATGTTCTTCATTTGTTCCATTTCAAGATTATTCTTCGAGCACTAGTTCAAATTAAACCTATCATCCTTCACAATGGATGTTATACTTGGTGAGTAATTTTTCATTCGAAATCTCTCTGAAACCTTATTAATATAGGCTTCTTGAGATAGTCCTAATGTACCTTGAGGTCCATCCTTATGGATTTTAATGCCAATGAAATAAGATGCTTTACCCATATCCCATATCCTTCATATCAAAACTCTTAAAGATAAATTGTTTCACCTTATGCAATAACCCCTTATCATTAGTTGCAAATAGAATGTCATCCATATATATGATAATGAAACAAATCTTGCTCCCATTAACTTTCCGGTATATACATTCATCTATGATATTCTCTACAAACCAAATGAAGAAATGACCTCATGGAACCTTAAGTACCGTTGGCGAGATACTTGTTTCAAGTTATATAGAGACTTCTTAAACTTGCACACTAAATTCTCACCAATACCAAAAAAGAATCTTTTTGATTGTTTCATATAAATCATTTCTTCTATTTTTTAATTGAGGAATGTTGTTTTCATATCCATTTGATGCAACTCAATATCAAAATGAGTAACAAATGCCAAAATGATATGAAGAGAATTTTTCTTAGATACAAGAGAAAATACCTCTATGTAATCAATTCCATCATTTTGAGTGAATTCTTTGACAATGAGTCTGGCTTTGTATCTCTCAATACTACCTAATGAATCCTTATTAGTTTTGAAGATCTATTTATGCTTTTGCACCATCAAGTAACTTAATTAAATCTCAAATCTCGTTAGATGTCATAGAACTCATTTCTTCTTTCATGACATTGTACCATAAATTAGATTTATCACAATTCATAACTTGTGAAAGCGTTTGGAGATTATTTTTAGCTCAAAACATTGTAGTCAGATTCTTATAGATATATAATGTAATCACTAGGGATTTTTGATTTCTTCATTATAGTATAATTTTTTAATGTTGCATCAACATTATCTTGATGAGTTTGTTATTTAACTAGATGATCAATAATTTCTAGTAATTGCTAAATAAATGGGTGTACTGGATTAATATCAACAGATGGTGGATATTTAATGATTAGTTGTTCAACGGTTGATTGAACTAAAGGTGTGTTATAAACAACGACCAATTTAGTACCTAAAGTTGAAGGTTGATATCTGAATGATATTCTTTAGGGACAAGGTCTCTGAATTGATCGCTCTCATTGATTAGGTCATTCTTAAGAAACTTAGAATTTATTGATTTTACAAACTTAGTGGTGTAACATAGACAATAAAACTTGTATCCCTTAAAATTTTCAACATATCCAATGAAATGCCCACTTATAGTTCTTGGGTCTAACTTCTTTTTTTTTTTTTTTTTATAAAGATTGTAGATTCTTATTTCAGATGGGCATTCCTAGATGTGTACATGTCATAAACTCAATTTCCAACCTTTAAATAACTCAAAAGGCTTTTTAAAGATGGCCTTGGTGGAACTCGATTTAATATATACATTGCCGTTTTAAGAGCCTCGGTCCACAAGAACTTAGGAATTATGGAGTTGCTAAGCATACTCCATACCACATTCAATAAAGTTTGGTTTCTTCTTTTTGCTATACAATTATGGTCCGGAGGACTAGGCATAGTGTTTTCGGCAGTAATCCCATGCTCTTCAAGAAACTTTGCAAATGGATTAGGTGCTTTTCTATCTTCAGTGTATCCATCATATTATTCTCCACCTCTATCTAATCTTACAAACTTAATTTATTTACCACATTGTTTCTTTACTTTGGTTTTTTAAATACTTAAAAGGATCTAGCGCTTCGTGCTTATTATGAAGCGAGTAGAAATTCATGAATCATAAATAATCGTCTATGAAAGAGATGGAGTATATCTGACCATTTGAGTTTATATCTGGACTACAAATATCTATATGTATGATTTCTAATATTTCCGTACTCCTCTTGGCACTTTTCTTTAACTTATTGGTTTGTTTTCCCTTTATGCAGTCCACGCAAGTGTCATAATAAGTAAAGTCTAGAGTACTAACCATCATTTACTAATTGCTTAATTTTGTCCATAAAGATATGTCATAATCTCCAATGCCACAATATAGAGAAATCATCATTCACAACACATCGCTTTATGCCAACATCATCATGAACACGCATCACATTATAAATGGCATTATCTTGTAAATTAATTCAATCAGATAGAATACCACTCCTAACAATTTTAAATTTATATGATAAACTAAATATTGAACTTGAAAATAAAGAGTATCCCAATGACACAAGTTTTGAAATTGAAATTAAATTCCTAGAGAAACTAGGAATATAAAAGATTATTTCTAATTTTTTTTAAAACAATTATTGAGAACTAATCTATATATCACAATAGCTTCCACACCGAACGCATATTGTTTCTTGAATAGATGCTTTGTTCACTTCTCGCCGGTTTCCATTGGTTTGAAAACTTTGCAAGGAATTCAAAATGTGGATTGTAGAATCAGAATCAATCCATCAAGTGTTGTGATCCACATCAACCATATTAGATTCATAATATACACATGAGAGTGGATTACTTTTCTTCTTGAGATAAACCTTAAATTTAGTGCAATCCTTCTTCATGTGTCCATTCTTTTTACAAAAGAAACACTTGATTTCTTCTTAATACTAGTTTGGGGAGGTAGAGACATTTTACATTTTCTTTTTTGCTTGCCTTGCACTTTATACTTATCTTGTGTTGCCATATGAGCATTTTTTCCTTTTTCCATGAGCAGCCTCTCTTCCTCTTGAACATACATGATCATGAGTTCATTGATTGTCCATTTAGTATTATATGTTGTAAGAAATCTTGAAAATGGCATACTCTTGTGGGAGAGTGTTTAGGATATTATATACAAGAAAATTTTTTAATATCCCAATCTCAAGATTCTTCAGTTGAGCTACAATATCCCTCATATTCATGATATGCTCATGTACACCTCTTACACTGGTAAGCTTTAACAAGGAAAATTTTATAATCAGGATCATAGCATACACTTTCTCCGAAAATTCAAATTATGCATCACTGGCCTCTATTAATTCTTTAACATTGTCATATTGAATGACTGAATCATCAATGCTAATAGAAAATTTTGTCTTTATGTACATTCATTGTACATAAAGAGTAGCTTCAGCCGGAGTGTTAGCCTTAATGGGAGCAGATGGTTTGTCTAACCACATAGTATAAGCAATATCCATGCACTCCAATTGGAGAAGAATTAATTCCCTCAATTCTTTATATTTATCACAATTCAGTTCGGGAACACTTATACTACAACTAATTGTAGGTGATAAAACTGCATTATAATAGAAAAGAAAACTTAAATATCATATATTTGAGGCAAATAAACTTAAATCATGTTTTACCAATGTAAAACGTATTATTCACGTAACATCAAAAACTGCATGTGAGTTAAGTTTCCTATTTAAATAAATTCATAATTACTTTATGATAAAACTATCAAATTATATTCTCTTTTTCAATCCTGGGGGTAAAGTAATGAAGATAAAATGATATTTCATCCTAATTAATCACATTAATATATTGAAAATTCCTACAAGATGAAATTCATAATATTAAGGTGACTAATTACAATTAATTTTTTTGACTATATGTGATTCAAAAACTCTTAATGTATATAATTTAATATAATTGAAGATATTGTGGCTAATCTTCAATTAATTAAATATGCATTGATCATTAGACATTTAATTACATGTGTAAAACATGACATAAGGACACCGGGAATGCCAAAACTTAGCACGAAGAGACGCAATTAATTTTCTAATTTTTTTACTTTATTGACATTTTTTAAAATTAAGGACAAAGAAAAAAATGAAAACCAGGTGTGGCCGGGCGAGGCACGTAGTTAGCAGGGGAATTTCCTATGCCTGGCTCGGCACATTTATATGCCATGGCTATTACCTATCGAAAAATCCGATGTGGCTTTTTTTTCTTAATTTCTTTTCTGTATTTTAGTGTGCATTTTGCAGAGCACTTGCGTTGACGTGGTGCCAAGCAAGTGCTCTGCCATCAATTCCGTTCTCCGTTTTCCCTCCTCCTTTCCCAGACTGCCGCCAACGTAACCGCCGCCACTGGCCACTGCCGCCACCCGCCATAGCACCCATCTTTGGCGCCCCTGTAACCATCTTCCCACCGTCAATATCCCCTGCATTTTCACCGGAACCCGGATTCACAAGTAGACCTGATTTCTCAAGTAGCTTGTGCATGTCCACAGACATCAAGCATTTCAACGAATCCGGTTAAATTTGGCTACCTTCCAGTTGTGGATATGAAAATAGGGGAATCTAGATATTTTGGCTATATTCAAGACTTCACCGACTCTGGATTTCAGGAGAGAGAGAGACAAAGGGAATGGCTGACCGAAGGCCGATGCCGTAACAAAAGGCACGGGAAGGAATTCCTACTACTGAATTTATAAAAAATTACCAAATTAATCCAAGTCCAAAATCTATTATACAGATTACAATTATATCCTAAATTTTTTGATTTTATCATAACATTTGGGCAAAATTACAATGTAACTAATTACCACTGAAAATTACTAACGTGACAATCCACGTAGGATGTCAATTCGAGTAAAGTATTACATCAGTAAGGCCTGTGGGACGGCCCGACAATAGGTTAATTGCACATTCTGAAAATTTTAGAATTTGATTACATTTTCATTAGAAATTCTAAAATTTCTAGTGCATTTATCACTTACATACAAAAGGCCCAAACTAACATTTAATTTTATCGAGATACAGACCACCACACTGGCAATTGGCAGGTCACTGTGTAAGCAGCCATCCAGGAGCCAACATTGGCCCAAGATCACCAAGTGACATATCACAGGTACAAAAAATATATGATGTGGGTGGGCGTTTCCTACGCGGAGAATGCAAGCCATTACTCAAATTCCTCGGCAACCACGACGTGCATTCATCCGCTCTCCTCCTGTATCAATCGAGTATGGACTTACTGTGCATGATGAACGAACTTCAGAATCTGTCTTTACTCCGATTTCTCATTCTCTCGAAACCTCCTTTCCCAGTCACGGGCATCATAGTCTTGCTCGATAAAGTCCTTGTCAGTGCTATAGACTATCCGATCCTGTCCGATGAATGTTCTTTGTGCCATCTCCCGAGCACTTAAAAGCTACAAAAGTACAGACGCTAAATGTTAGCTAAACATGGTTTTTAAGAAAGCAAGTTACTGTGAAAATCAAGTACTGCAGCCCAAAGCCATATATCATATTGCTGCGGTTATGGAATAAATGTCTTAACTTTATAGAAGATAATGATAGTATATGCCTGTGTTGATGATGAGCTGGGACTCTCAAACATTGGCATAGTAAAGGCAACCAACCCAGCTGCTTGGAAACATCAAGAAATTTGAGTTTCCTCTCAATTTTTAAGTAACCTTCGTGCATGTGAGAATTGTTTCCCGTTTTTATCTTTACATTTGAATCTTGAATTTTGTAAAGATTAGTTTTTCTGACTTTTTGAGCTATCGCTCTTGCTTAGGAATCACTTATATAGCAACATCACTTAAGTGTTCATCATGTTAAGCAGACGAAGGGAAAGCAAATGCAAAAGCTACTGTGTATAGAGGATCAGAGAAGGTTAGGTCCGTATAACTTACAAATTCTAACGAAAAATACTATACCCAAAATGAACTCAAAAACAGAAACTATGTTACGACAATGGTAGATTATTGACTAAAGGAATAATAACTGCTGGACAGAGCACAACGACAATGTTATTTACCTTCCGTCTCAATGAAATATCTGGCAATTCAAGTGCTTGAGCAAACTTTAGCCTGGTTTGGTTTCTTCTCTCAATTTCACCATTCCTCTTGCGCAGGAGCAACCAACGGATCACCGGAATTGCAAAAAATGAACCAGCATAGATCTGCAGATATTTCAAGTCACAATGCAATGTATAAATAGATAGAGAGTATAAACCGCAGAGTGCTCTGAAATATCTTTGTGAAAACTGGGAAGTACCGATACATGGTGTACATGCATCAAGAAGTTGATGAGATGCATTTGTGAAATGATTCAAAACCCCAATCAGCAACATGCCTAGAAAGTTCACAGGTTCAACGGTTCAACTAAGACTTGGCATATAGAAAATTATATGGACACCAGTTCTAAAACATTATGTGAAAGTAACATAAAGAGCCACAAACTAGCACAAACCAATATAGTGCAGATAAGTATGGTCACAGTAAGAGAATGAGCTTGTTGCAGCCATTTAAGGCAGTACAAGAAAACATGAAAACAAAATATGAGAGAGAGAGAGAGCATATGAGAAACTGTCTATTAAAATCAATAATTAATTTGGTCCAAAAAGTATAACTACTTCTGGTGGGTACAGAGGGCAACATTGTAGAAAACCCACGGAAGAGCTTTTCTTTGAAAATAAACCACATGCAACAGGAAACACCACCTTCACTGCCATATATTCAAGAGAACCTTGCTATTCAGAATAAGGTGAATAGAACATATCCAGGGAAACAACCACAGTCAAGTCTCCATCAATCTACTATTACCTTGACATGAAAATCTACTAACTTTAGGCAAAAATAAAAGGTAAAACAAAAATAAAAGAAACTAAGCAGGATCAAATGGTCAATAGTACCTGAAGCAAGGGAAATATCTCAGCAACAAACTTAATGAACCCACTTGGTAGAGTAGTGTAATCCCTTTCATAACCAAAAAACAAAAAACTAAGTCAGAGAGAGAGAGAGAGATCGAGAGAGAGAGAGAGCTGATATCTATTATGATAGCAACATACTTTAACATCGTCCCAAGAATGATGACACCAAAAAGATTAAGCCCGCCCAATCCAATAACCATTGCTCTCTCCGATGCACTAGCTTTGCTGCAGAGTGAGCAAACATTAGGACTAGCCGTAAAATTCTTTACAAATTAATGATTATACAGAAAATGCTACCTAAACTGCCATTTCCTTTCTTCGAAGAACTTTTGTACTCCACCAACCCAATCAGTCCATTTTCTACCCACATATTCTTTCCTTCCAGTTCGCTGGGAAGAAGCTGTGCGCTGCAGAGATGGAAATCTATACAGAATGTTTCCCTACATCACAAGAAGCCAGAAGAATCTTTCAATTTCGGTTGGAAAAGAGTCCCATGCATTCAGATATCAATATGTACAATTGGGATTATTACGCAATCAACACTCTTCAACTTTATAAAAATGTGGAACACCAAATACAGGATAATCATGATACCCAAATTAACATGTACTTTTAGGAGGAAATATCCCAGATATCGAGTGTTCAATTGGCATTTAACAATACCTCTTCATCAATTTCTGGCTGTCCATCAAAACGCAAAAGTACAGGTAGGATGTATGATTCATCACTCTGGAAAAAGATAGGAGAGAGCTCAATCAGTGCATAAGTCTTTAATGACAGTTGACATGGACCAT
Source organism: Eucalyptus victrix (assembly GCA_016097545.1). Classification (NCBI taxonomy): domain Eukaryota; kingdom Viridiplantae; phylum Streptophyta; class Magnoliopsida; order Myrtales; family Myrtaceae; genus Eucalyptus; species Eucalyptus victrix. The sequence continues at coordinate 23,496,082 of CM027845.1, read as the reverse complement.
ATAGAGACCCACAAAACTCATAAAGGCCACTCATGATAATATAAAACAAAACTCATTTAGGATCTGCACAACATTTAAAAGGAGAAATAATTCATTATCTCAAAATAGAAAACTCAGAGCTCCATATGAGGATCGATCATTCCATTAATTTCAAAATCAGATAATCTCATGCAAAGAATAGTCAAAGAAACGAACTTAAGGAGATAACATACTCTTAAGTAAATGAACCAACTAATTGATCAGAATATGCATATCACCAACATAAAATGCAGAAGATTGTCCGAAGCATTGTCCATCATTCGAGCTTAATTTTGCGCATGGAACTTCTTTTATCTATCATATCTCTTCTTATAAGACCAAAATGATGAAGTATAGAGAAGGCACCCCTCAAAAACTAATTAAATGATAACAGAGCCATGACAACAACAGGATATAACTTCTATCTGGACATAAGAATCAGACATACACCATGACCCAGCTACTACATACCATATCTGTTGTCTTTTCTACATCAAGATAAGGAGCAAGTTCTTCAGCCGCAACAACACCACCGTTAGATGAAATATATTGACCAATCTGCAGAAACATTCAAAAGTAATACATCATTTAGCATCAAGTTTCAAGGTTTCACTTCTATTGATAGTCTACATTATTTAGCATCAATGCATTACTTAATATTTTCTTTTTTTCGTTTGGATAAACATGCAGGGTACTTTATAGATACATATGGTTACACAATTAAAAGCATAGATAATAGTAACACACAAGGCATAAATAGTCTCTAAAGGTAAACATGGTAAGGATGCTAGGTCGTTTGGATCTTCCAATCATTGAGTTCCTGTATTACATGGTGCACTCCAACAATGTCCTTGGCGATTCAAGAGGCTTACTACTTTAGTTCCAGATATTAGTTCTCACTTATGCAAGTTGAACAAGCCAAGAAGAAGACAATGATATTAATTTAAATTAATGATAACAGCGACGGACCACTGAACTCAGTGCTCAAATATTACCAACTTCCACCTTTCTTCTTCAATTCCTTGATTTGGATCACCATCGCCAAATACAAAAGAGAAAACCTGCAGCAGATGAATTCAAAAAGTGTTATCTCACTTTTCCTCCTGAAGGTAGAAATGGACGAAGAAAATGTAAGATGACTGATCATGACATACAGATTCAATGAAGTTCATTCTGTCATCGTCTACTTGTAACCGTCGTCTCCTATAGTAATATGGATCCCAATACCTTCCAAAAACCAAATAAGAGACACATCATTTGAAGTTCCGTATAGCTGTAATAGTTATGTTGAGGATGTCCTCTTATGCACATTCAAAGGTTATGCTAACTTGATTGGAGTATGAACATGCACAATTTTTCATGCCAACTTTTCAATTAAGAAACATGAGGTGCCTGTATCATCCAAACCGCTAAGCAGGTAATCTTGAAGCATGACATTTTAAGCTGCAGAAAGCGTCTCATCCAAAAAAAATATCAGTTCTTTCTCTAGGAGATGCTAATGCATAGTCAAGAATAATAACTTAATTTATAAAACCAATATAACCATGCATCTCATGCATGAAACAATAACAGCAACTAATTAATAAAATGGTTCTAGTTGTTTACAAAGAAATTGTGCATATACAGACTATGTTCCTTCAGAGTATACAACGGATTGCATCTCATAGAGTAAAGAGAACATAGATCTACACATTGAGTAATGGAACTAGTATATTGGAGAAATGAACATCACCAAATATAACCTTTATGTATACAACCATATAATTTGGGCAGCAGAAAGGAGCACTTGCCCACTCAGTTCCTTATCTATGGATAATGTAGATAAAATGAAGAAGGTCAATCACAAAACCTTTAATATATTGCAAAATCTGACTCGATTATTTCAAATTAAACAAAGCCAGATGGTGTCTAGCCAAAAGAAATTAAAAAAAAAATAGAAAGCAAAATAAATCAGTAAAGAAGAATCACACTCAAAGATCCACGGACGACCTAAAAAAGTGACACTGTCTACCGGTAAGAAAAAGCAACCAACATACCAAAATAAATCAGTTGGACTGATGTAAAATGTAAATCCAGAGTCATATGATCTGCCTCCACGTCTTCCTCGGTTATCTTCCTCACTGTCAGGTAAAAATTCAAGTGCACGATTGTATGAATTTATATGCAATTCCAATTATAGAAACAATTGAAAAACGAATAGCAAGTCAAACATCACCGTGGAAACATACCTTCTGCTTGAGATTAAAGCAATAATGGTAGTATAGACAACAACTATTGAAGCAATTAGGGCTGTCCCAAAAGAAACTCTCACTAGATACTCAGCAGCAGCCTGTTACAAGACAAATTTCAAGTTGAGCACACACCAACAGAGTTTCCTGAGAGAATGCTGGGACATGAAAAAGACAAAAAATCAGTACCTTTGCCTTATCAAGCCAAGGTTCAATTTTTATCCTCAATGACTTAGTCGCAAGTTTTGCACGATAATCCTTTGGAAATACATACAAGACATCACCTTCGTCTGAAACCTGTTGAAGCAACCTTAAAGAAACAATATTACTCAAGAAAGAACTTCAAAAAGCCAAATTGAAACATAATTGTTCAAAGATAATAAGGGTTTCATGTATCTCCTAGAAAATTCATCTGTGCTGTTTATTCAAGTAAGAACCTCTAGAATCACAATAATCTCAATTTCCACTATTTTTCTCGACTCAATGCCTTTGGTAGAAAATGAGTCTTACGTATGCTCAAATAGCACCATCAATTCCCTACAGTACATAAACTGGACTCCACTATGTTCCATTATACTGTAGGTATGTCTGGTCAATTTTAATTATCCCATCTTTACACATGTCTAAATACAAAAGGTGCTTGTTCCTCTGGGAGAACCAATCATATAACTCTTCTGCTCCAAATATAATGGAAGTTTGCATTTTCTAAGCATAGACCATCAGCATCATAATTTGTAATTTCATGTGAAACAATACAAAAGTATGTGCTAGGTTGCTAGGTAACACTTTCCAAACATAAACTTATCACAGTCCTCGAAAACCTAAAGATCTTACATAATGACAAATGAATCTATAGAGATAGGTTTAGTCAGGGATCAACAACCATCTTAGACAGAACTGTACAACACCATAGGTTTAGTCAGGGATCAACAATCATCTTAAGACAGAAATGTACAACACCACCACCTCCTTCTTATGATATCTTCTCTTAGAAAATTAAATTCGCAATGATTGAGCTTTATTTTCTAATGATAATCGGAATCTTTTGTATAAGCTCTTGCCAACAGCCCCTCATAATTCGCAAATTGGTCTTTAAAGAGTAACATAGGCACCTTTGACTTCAGGTGATTACTGTTTTTTTTTATCTCTACCGATGTTTTTCAAGCTAGAATTTAAGGTGCTCAACAAATTATCCTCAGTTTCTAGTCACACGCCGCAACTCATGAGTCTACATTCTATGAAAGACAAAATTCGATGAGCAAAAAAGTACTAGAGACATACATGCTACAAGGGGTAGTGGAGTTAAACAATATCTTCTTCGGTCCATTATACCCCAAGGAAAGTGACCTTACTTGCCACAATTCTAGCAAGTTAGCTCAATTGTCATTTTTCCCATAGAAATTCTCGGTACAAACTTGTTCTTTTTCCTTCCAATCAAATTGACTTCTTTTTTCCACTTCTGATCCTTTTACTCTTATAGCCCAAAGTCTCTATGCACCAGTTTCAACAACAAATGTTTGTCCTCAAGTTTTTTCAAAGCCAAGTCTTTGTGCTTCAATCGAGAAGAGAGCCAAATCATTGGAGCTAATAATTCGATCAATTGGTATAACATTAACCTTCATGTGCTCCCATCCAAAGGGAAGAAAACAGAAGCCATCCTGGATCTATTATGGATTAGCGAGAAAATAGTCAGTTCACATTTTCTCGGTAATTATTTTATTCAACTTTCCCGATGCTCCTTTTCATTATGGCTGGAGAGGTTTTTATAAGTGTCCGACCAGATGATCAATTTGTCAGCTACCTGAAGATTTTTCTCTAACAAGCGCAAAAACTTCTCTACAGGGGCAATTGAAAGTGGACCAGCCATAAAGTATTGCTCAAGTAAATAAATAAGACGATCCTCAAAAGAACTATCAAAATGCTCCAACTGCTGCATCCTTTTTTTCCATGTCCAATAAACCTATGTCTGTGGTTTTGAACAAATTCCCTTCTTCAGAACCAACCATGGAAATAGTCGGTGTTTCCAATGGATCATGCTGTACAAAGATACACTGTATCTTGAAGTACCAAATTTTGCAGTTATCACCTTTTAGCTTTTCATCATTGTATGAGTCATGAATGCCAATCTTGCCAACACAACACACAAGAAAAGAAGATCAAGTTTGCTCATTGTAGGATGACCAAGAACACCAAGGGGAAAAGAGACACGACGAAAATGAATGCTCTATCTTTTCCAAGCTAGGTCACGTTACTCGCAAGTGTAGTGAGCCGAAGAAGGCATCATCAAACTCTACTGATACTGGTGTTGTGCAAGTTTTCAGCACTGGTTTCCTCACTACATGCCCTTGTGAATTTCAAATTCAAAAGCCACAGAACAGGTAGCAAGAGACCAGCGAGTGTTGCAGAGTAGTATCAAGTTCTAGATGGATATAGATGAGTACACGCAGGAAGAAATGATATGGAGCTGAAGCCATAGAAAATGGCATGTGAAAATTTGACGGCATAGTGAATGCTCACATTTCTTGATCACACTCCAACCACGCATTTGTGATATGGATATGCCAGTGATTCAATTTCATAGACCAAATACTTTATATAGAATTGGTAGAAAGTCTGCCACTGAACTGTTCTTCACCCACTATGCACCACCTGAATGGTCTCAAGGCTCTATAGCGAATTTTGGATGATTCAAAATGGCTACTCACTCTAGCACACACAGATTCTGGTGTATTCCATATTAAATACTTCCTGCCAAACGATCTCCAATTTACTGGAGAACATTAATGGAGAATTCGGAAGAGGTCCGTCTGATGCTTTTAACAATTAAGTCTCTCTTTATAGTCCCACAATTATGGGAAAGCTCGCTGCAATTTTGGGAAATTCAAGCAGCCACCATTTCTCGTTTTGATAAATTCTGAAGGTTTGGATCAGGTCGGCCATCATGGATCAGCTCAAAGCCCGTTCTAAATGCAACATCTCGTCATTCGCCTTTTCACTCATATTCATTACCTTAAAAATGTAACCTTTCTACATGAACGCTCACTCAGCCCACCAAATGCCATTCAAGAAAAAGTGCTTGTGCTTGGCATTACAGTATAATTGAACCTACCTCCAAGAAGCCATCCGTGTCGGCAGCAATCGCCTGCAACGCCCGCTGAGCCTCGTTCACCTTGAGCCCGGCCCGGCTCGCGACGTCCCCGATCGTGACCCTCCGGCCGCACGAGTCCACGGCCTCCATCGCCCGCTTCCGCACGTCGGACGGCAGCCTGTCGCTCTCGACGACGCCCCCGGGACGGGCGCCCGGGGCCGTCACGTCGGCGGCCGCTCTCACCGCCGCGGGGGCCGGCGGAGCCCTAGGGTCCCGGGCCCCGCCGAGCGAGACTCCCGGGAAGGACGGGGCCTGCGGCGGCGACCTCCTGGGGAAGAAGCAGGAGGGGGGCGGCCGGAGGGAGAGGGAGCGGGAGGTGGAGTGGAAGCGAGAGGCGGGGGGCAGGGCGAAGCAGGTAGAGATGGTGCCCATCGATTTCATCGCGGGGAGGGTTCGAATTGACGAGAGTCTTCCTTGTTCATCGAGGCTCGAAGGCCTTTGGTGGATGCGATGCGATGCTGGGGGTGGGTTCGAGTGGCTCAGGAATGGAGGCTTTTGAGGATTTTTCTTGCCGGTGGGGGATGCGGAGAACGACGAAGGCGCTGGTTGAATTTACGTTTTTGTCCTTGTGCCATTCACGATGGGCCCCCTAATAACATTCCCAAAAATATCGTGAAAAACGCATTTTAAAAATGATTTATATTGTGAAAAACCGCAAACCATTAAACTAAAATCCCAAATTATGATAAATTTATGATTTTGAAATTTTTTTTAAAATTTTACTGTTAAATTAGTGAGTTAGATGATGTTAAATGACAGTTGAAATGTATCCCAATTTAGGGTTTTACTTCTATTTGTTACGAGATGTAGTACTTTGTGACTTTTCGAGATATTAATACAATTTCATGAAAAACTGAAAAAATGGTAAATTAGTAACAAATGTATCAATTTGGAGTTTTTTGTAGTCAAATAATTAGTTTAAGGTAAAATTATCATAAGTGTATTAATTTGTGGTTTTTCATGGTTAAAAATTAGTTTGAAATAAATTTATTACGAATGTCATAGTTTGGAGTTATTTATGGTAAAAAAATTAATTTGAGATAAATTTATTATATGTGTATCAATTTGAAATTTTTCGTAATAAAAAAATTAGTATAGGGTAAACATATTGCAAATTTGTGAATTTAGGATTTTTCATGATATTAATTTTTTAAAGATATATATATATAAAAAGAAGAGATATAGAGACGATTTTAACATTAATTTTGAACATGAAATAGGCATAGAGCATGCAAAGTGTGTTTCGCTATGTTTTGTTGGACTTTTGGAAAAATCTTTTGAGAAAATACAAGTAAGGTTTTTTCAAAGTGTAAATAATTTTCGGTAGAGTGTAATTAAAAAGTGCCTTGTGAATTGACTTCCTTTTAAAAGCCATTTGGGAAAAAAAAAATAGACTTGTAAACAATTTTAGTTAAATATTTTTAATAAATACTAAAGAAAATCTACTTATGACAGTCGGATGCCGATGAGCTAGATCTAACACCGGTCGTTGCTTGAGGTTGACCTCAAGTAACCTTTTATCGGCTTTGGATTTGGGTTTCCTTGTGATCATATTTAGGCTCACCGACGACATTGCGCAAGGTGGAAATTGTGAGGGTAAAATTATAACTTAGAAAATTTAGCAAGGGCAAAATCGAAATGAAAATGTATTTGCATTTCAAAAATGCTAAAACCCAAAAATGGGTAGGACCTACATTGGGCTAGTTGATTTTGTGGCACTTTGGAAATGTAATGGCATCGTCCCAAAATTCTAAATTTTTTTTTGCCAAACATGACTTATATTAGCTAAGGAACTTCAAAGTACCAAAATCAAGGGAAAATTCCAAATAAAAACTTGAAGTGTCCATATTAATATTAAAGAAGGGCCTTAATTCACTGGCTGTAAAGAGTAATTTTGTCTTTTAAAATTTTTTAATTTTTTCCCTTTTTAAATTTTTTCGTTTTTTTTACATTTAAAAACAAAAAAAAATATTATAAAAAGGGAAAACATAGGTGGGAGGGTGCAATTGTGAAGGCCAAGGGGATCACTAGTGCTCAAGCGAGGGCCTATGACCCTCGCCGACGAGATGTGAGGGCTAGTAGGCCCTTGCTAGAAGAGGAAGAGAGTAGTGACCATCTCCCAAATTTGAATGAGGGTTGCCCACCCCCCTTCCCTCAGACCTAGGCAAGGATCGTCAACCTTCACTCAAGCCTAGCGGGCCTCGCCTAAGGCCTCTAGACCTGGGGTGAGGTATGAAGGTGTTGGTGGGTCGGCAACTCTTACTTAGATCTAGGAGTGGGTCGCCACCCTCGCTTGCGTTTAGTGAGGGCTTATGGGCTCTCGCCTCTAGTTAGTGAGGGTGGCTGGCCTTTGCAATCGCCCCATTGGCAATGGGGTGGCAACCACAGGTAGGAGAGGTCTATGTTTTACCTTTTTTTTTTTTTTAGTTTTTTTTTTTAAATTTGTAATCTAATCTAATTTAAATTTAACATGTGTTTGGATGAAAGTATTCTTAATTGGTTTGAATATTTTATTGGTTGATAGGGCTAAGCCTTTATTTGAAGCAATCATAATCACTTTAGGTTCTTCATTGAGATGGATATGGGTACTTCATGCTTTTATTTGAAATAAGGTCTACTTTAAACTCTTATTTAAGAAAATGAGATTATTTTGGGTTTTATTTGAAATTTTCCCAAAAATCAATTTGCAAAGTGATACCTAGCACTACCCATCACCTTTATCGCCCATAGTACAATCACAATTTGTTTATCCTCTATAATGGTGTTTGTTGAGGAAAACGGATTCCCAAAAATAGTGATCCGACACTCAATCGAACTCTAAAAACGAATGCGGAAAAACAAACCTAGAAAATACATGTATCATCGATAAAAAATCACATTATAGGGTTGAACGTACCTTATCATTCACAAATTAAAACACCAATATTGCAGTTCGAAGAGGAATCACGATCTTGTTCTTCAAAGGAGAGTACTATCCTTCTTTTTGGGAGAAGGTACGTTGAGAGCGTAAAAACCGAGAGAGAGTGTTCTCTGTTCTCCTCAGATTACATAACTTCAAAATCACGTAACCACCCATATATCTTAACCGCTCAAATAACCTCCTCAATGGGCCCTTCACTTACAGGCCAGGCTTTTGGGCCCAACATGGGTAGACGGGCTTACTTAGGTCCATCAATACATAAAAAAACCCATCATAACCCATAATCTCCCACTCGCATATGATGGGCTGAACAAAATCCTCTTTATCATTTTGCAACATTCATACCAATGAATAATCTATGCAACCAGCATACTTGAAGAGTTTATTATCATACATCTGTTAAGAATATATAGCAACTCATAATGGGCATCACAATTTAAGTAGATTTAGTATGCAATATCCTAGATCGATTGATAACATTTATTTCTCTCTTGATCTCTTTTTAAATAATGATATATTGTATTCATAATTATGATTATCTCATAAATAATCATAATTGATCGACTAATGAATACAAAACTAGAATGTGATTATCTAAATTCAATCTTCTTCTTTTCTTGAAACTCTCAATTTCAGTTCAACTTGCTTTTCTAGAAATGTTCCATTAGATCGAATCAATTCATAATCATTAGCAATTTTCTAAGATAGCAAACATTGAATAGAAATTTTGAAAATAAGTAAGAGTTATGAAAGCACTAAATTGAGAAACTCTTTTCCTCAAGAGTCTCATATGATATAAAAGTTAAGATAAAAACTTTTGCTACTCTTATTGATCGTCTCATGCATACATAATATGAAATACGTATTATGATATTTAATTCATTTATCATGGAACGTATATTTATACTTTCAATACCGTACATATGATAATTCAGACATACTTAATGTCTAACTTGAGTTCACATATCTATTCTTTCGCGGAATTCATTAGAACTCACATATGACATTATAGATGGATAAAGTAAAATATGTTGGTTATTTTATTTTCGCACATAATAAATATTATACCCTCATTTTAACACTTAGTTAAGGTAACATACATATTTTAAGTTTGAGCTCTCGATTATCACATAGATAATAAGCTTAAAAACCGTATCATATCTATTTATCACATAGTAAATAGAAGTGATAATGGGCTAATCTTTTATCTGTCCGACATACTTTTTCAATTTTATATAATGCATGATACATAAACGTCAAACAAATATTCATAAGCATTAACAATGAAAACACAAATTCATTAAATGTGAATACTTCAGGGAAATTATAATATTTAGTATGTTGGGAATTACTAATTCTCTAAAATGGATTTGACACTAAATTGAACCTCTAAAACGAATGCGGAAGACGAGCCCAAAAATAAATTGTATCACCGATCAAAAACACATTACAAAATCGAGCGTACTTTATTATTCATAGATTAAACACCAATGTTGAAGTTCGAGGAAGAATCTGATCCTAGTTTATCAAGAAGCGTACTGTTGGTTCAAAGGAGAGAAAACTTACGTTGGTTTTGGGAGAAGGAGAAAAAAAAACATACGTACATCCAAAAGGTGCGTTCTCTTTTTCTTTTCTCCCCTTAAATACTTCTTCTCTAAAAGACACATCCCCTCAATGTAACACCTCTTCATATCTGAACCCTTCATCCATGAGCCCTTATCTTGCGGGCCGGGCTTTTAGGTCCAACATGGGCGAATGGGCCCTCTAAGGCCCGTCAACATAAAAAATAAAACAATCATTTCCCACTCGCACATGGTGGACTAAATATGATTCTCTTTACCTCTCTACAATATTTATACCGGTAAATAATTTATATGACTAGCATACTTTAAGAGCTCGTTACTATACATCTGTTAGGAATATATAGGAGCTCATAATGGGCATCACACTTTGAGTAAATTTAGTATGTAGTACTCTTGATTGATCAATCACATTTATATCTCTCTTGATCTCCTTTTAAACAATGATATATTATATTCACAATTATGATTATCTCAAAGACAATCATAATCAATTAACCAGTGAACACAAAACTAATATGTGATTCTCCAAATTCGATCTTCCTATTTTATTCAAATTTTCAATTTTAGTTCAGCTTGCTTTTCTAGAAATATCCTATTAGATCGAATCAATTCATAATCATTGACAACATTCTAAAATAGCAAACATTAAATAAAAATCTTGAGAATAAGTAAGAGTCATGAGGACATTAAATTGATGAATTCTTTTCCTCAAGAGTCTCACACAACATAAAAATTGAGATAAAACTTTTGCTACTCTTATTAGTCGTCTCATGTATACGTAGTATGAAATACGTATTACAGTATTAACTCCTTTCCCATGTAGCGTATGTCTACACCATCAATACTATACATATGATAATTCAGACATATATAATGTCTAACTTGAGTATATCTACTCGTACACAGAATTCATCAGAACTCATATTTGACATCATAGACAAATAAAGTAAAAAATATGGATTATTTTACTTTCGGACATAGTAAATATTATGTCATTATCTCAACACTCAATTAAGGCGACATATATTTTAAGCTTGAGCTCTCGATTATCATCTAAATAATAAGCTTAAAAACTGTCTCATCTCTATTTATCACATAGTAAATAGAGGCGATTACTTATGTAAGTAGGCTAATCTTTTATTTGTCTAACATATTTTATTAACTTGATATAATACACTGAGCATTAAGATGCATAAACGTCAAATAAAGATTCATAGGCATTAATGATGAAAAACATAAATTCATTAAATGTGAACATTTTAGGGAAATTACAATATTCAGTACATCAGCCTTTACGCAGTCTTAGAGATTTTACATGACCACAAAACACATCTCTAGCTATTGGTTTTGTCATAAGATCTGCTACCATTCTATGCGTAGATATGTACTATAAGTTTATATATTTTCGTGCAACCATATCATTGACAAGATTATACTTGGTATTTATATGTTTGGTCTTGCCATGATATTTGAATCTTTAATGTACACTATAACTGATTGGCTATAATAGTTAACCAATAATGGATTTGCAGCATACCCAATAACATCTAAATGATCCAAAAATCTCTTAAGCCAAAAACCTTTTTATACTGTTGCTGATAATGCTACGAACTTAGCTTCCATTGTGGATAATGCTATACACGTTTGCTTCTTACTGTTCCAAGATATGGCGCCATTATTTAGTAAGAAACCAAAACTAGAGATATATTTTCTTTCATCTAAATCTCCTCCTCAATCAGCATTTGAATAGCCTTCAAGTCACAGATCATTTCATTAGTAATTCAGCTTGTAATTAGCAGTTCCCTTAAGATACCTTAGTATTCTTTTAACGGCCTTCCAATGTGCTTGACCTAGATTAAATTTGTATCTACTCACCATTCCAACTACAAAACATATGTCAGGTTTTGTATACATCATAGCGTACATCAAGCTCCTAACAGCACTAGCATAAGGAACATGTTTCATTTGTTCATTCTTTTGTAGAGTCCTTGGACACAGTCTATGGCTTAATCCTTCACTTTTTACAATAGGAATATCAATGGGTTTACAATCTTGCATACGAAATCGTTCAAGAACCTTATTTATGTATATTTCTTGCGAAAGAGATAATGATATCTTTGAACGATATCTTAACTCTAAGAATATATGCAGCCTCACCCATATCTTTCATCTCAAAGTTGGAAAATAACCAACTTTTAACAGTACTAACAAACTCCATATTGATTCCGGCAATTAGTATATCATCAATATATAATGATATGATCACAAATGATCTTTGGTTCTTTTGATATATATACACAATGATCCTCATCTATCATTGTAAAATCATATGCTATTATGGTATTATGAAAACATATATACCATTGTCTCGACGATTACTTAAGGCCGTATATCGATTTCAAAAGTCGACATACCTTTCCTTCTCGGTCTTTTATAATGAAACCAATAGGTTGTTCCATATATATATTTTTCCTCTAATTCTCCATTGAGGAAAACAGTCTTTACAAATTTAAGATTTTTCATGATATTAATCTTTTTTTGAAGACATAAAAAAAGAAGAGATAAAGAGGTGATTTTAACATTAATTTCAAACATGAAATAGGCATATAGCATGCAAGGTGTGTTTCATTGTGTTTGGTTGGACTTTTGGGAAAATCTTTTGAGAAAATACAAGTAAGGTTTTTTCAAAGTGTAAATAATTTTTCATAGAGTGTAATTAAAAAGTGCCTTGTGAATTCACTTCCTTTTAAAGGCCATTTGGGAAAAAAAAAAAAAATAGACTTGTAAACAATTTTAGTTAAATATTTTTAATAAGTACTAAAGGAAATTTACTTGTGACGGTTGGACGTCGATGAGCTAGACTAATACCGGCCGTTGCTTAAGGTCGACCTCAAGCAGCCTTTTCCTGGCTTTGGATTTGGGTTTGCTTGTGATAATATTTGGGCTCACCGGTGACGTTGCGCAAGGTGGAAAATGTGAGGGTAAAACTATAACTTAGAAAATTTAGCGAGGGCAAAACCAAAATGAAAATGTATTTGCATATAAAAAATGCTAAAACCCAAAAATGGGAAGGACTTGCATTAGGTTAGAGGATTTTGTAGCACCTTAGAAATGTAATGGCATCATCCCAAAATTCTTTTTTTTTTTGCCAAACATGACTTATACTAACTAAGGAACTTTAAAGTACCAAAATCAAGGGAAAATTCCAAATAAAGACTCGAATTACTTTCATTTTCTCAAATAAAGACTTGAAGTGCCCATGTTAATATTAAAGAAGGGCCTCAACTCACTGGCTATGAAGAGTAATTTTTTCTTTTAAAATTTTTATTTTTTCCCTTTTTTATTTTTTATTTTTTTATAAAAACAAAAAAATATTATAAAAAGGGAAAACATAAGTGGGAGAGTGTGGTGGCAAAGGCCAATGAGATTACCAATGCCCGAGCAAGGTCCTATGACCCTCGCCGACCAGATGTGAGTGCTAGCAGGCCCTTGCTAGAAGAGGGAGAGAGTAGTGACCCTCTCCTAAATCTGAATGAAGGTTGCCCGCCCTCCCACTAGCCTAGGCGAGGATCGTCAACCTTCACTCAAGCCTAACGGGCCTTGCCTAATGCCCTCAAAACCTAGGGCGAGGTCCGAAGGTGTTGGGTGAGGGTCGGTAACTCTTACCCAGATCTAAGAGAGGGTCACCACCTTCTCTCGCGTTTGGTGAGGGCTTGTGGGCTCTCACCTCTAGTTTGTGAGGATCACTGGCCTTTGCAGCTGCCCCACCAGCGATGGGGTGGTGGCCATAGGTAGGAGGGGCCTATGTTTTCCTCTTTTTTAGTTTTTTTTTTTTTTAAATTTGAAATCTAATTTAATTTAAATTTAACTTGTGTTTGGATGAAAGTATCCTTAATTGGTTTGAACATTTTATCAGCCGGTGGGGCTAGCCCTTATTTGAAGCAATCATAATCACTTTAGGCCATTCATTGAGATGGATATAAGTACTTCATGCTTTTATTTGAAATAAGATTCACTTTAGGCCCTTATTTAAGAAAATGAGAGTATTTTGGGTTTTATTTGAAATTTTCCCAAAAATCAAATTGCAAAGTGATACCTAGCACTGTCCATCACTTTTATCACCCATAGTACAATCACAATTTGTTTATCCTCTATAATGGTGTTGATCACAATGGAGATGTAATATTTCATGAGTATTAGAATATGTGCCTTGTTTAGTAGGATTTGCAAAGTCTAGATCCTTCATAACATGTGTGCTTTTTCTACATAACATATTTGGCCTTAAATGTACTTATCAGGAATGGATGCTTTTTGTTCTGTCTAATAATCGTTTGTCTTTCCAAATGAAAACCAAGTCAAATTGATAATATCTAAGATAGTATCCCTATTTCTAAGACATGCAATTTTTGACATGACCCATTTTGATTAGCGTACCTTATTCGATTGCTTGATTTTTTCAAACTTATAAATAATTTACTATTCCATTCAACCAATTTTGGATAAAAATCATTGATGTGAATACCAACCTTTCTATGTGGCATGACCGACGTTAATGTAGGCAATTTTTAATTGATTTTTTTTTTTAATAAATTTTTTCTTCTCTTTTCCTCTTTTACATGACATCATTGGTGTTGATATAACCTTCATATTGATAATTTAGTTCGAATTGGTCGCAAAACTCTTCAACTTTCTTATCTACTGAGTTTGGTACTCTTAGATATTCAAACCATGTGTGTAATGATGATCAACTATCAAGTGTATAAGAATTTTTTTTTCATCTTTCTCATGGTTTCTTGTGTTTCTCATCCTCTTCTTGTGTCTTGTGGTTCTCCTCTTGAAAATTTGCCTAAACAACATCTGACTTTTTTTTTTTTTTTTTTTGGGTCTGAAAATAGAGCATTTCATTCAAACTAGCAAAACAGAACAACCCTTGGCCAAGGCTTCAAAGCATACAAGATCCAAGAGGGGTTGGGGAGTTGTAACAGCCCAATTCAGGGGAAGGATGCGGCAACCATGGGCTTTAGCGGCCCAATCAGCATTAGAATTAGCCTCTCTCCTACAATGTTGAAGTCGAAGGTTGGAGAAACAGGGGATTAGTGCCACATGTTCAGCAAACAGAGCATGACTCTCACTTGGTGTCAAGCTGGGGTTGTGCACAATAGCCACGGGTACCAAACAGTCGGATTCCACTAGTAGGTTTTCATGCTCTTTCCCTTTTTGTAGGAGATATTTGAGAGTGAGGATTAGTGCTTGTACCTTTGCTTGCAAGTGCCAAAGAAGCTTAGATGCTGCTGGTGAAGCTGTTGATCAATGTTCCGGAATGATCACGGCATACACACACCATGGCGCCCTAGTTGCTTGTCGTTGGATAAGCCCAATCGATGTTGATTTCACTACGCCAGGCTTCGATGGGTGCCACACCAGATCAAGGTTTGGAAGCTTCTTCCCTGGTTTCAATGCTATCCAAAGACAGCTATGGGCTATCCTTGCATTAGCAAGAGCCACCTCCACCACCTATTCTGGATCTGGGCGCAGTTGCCGAAAGACAAAATGATCGTGCACCTTCTAGATATGCCATAGTATGGATGCAATAGTCTCCAGATTAGGTAAGATGTATCTATTCTCAATCAGATTTGCAAGCCAAGCGTTCACTCTGTTTACTCCACATGATGGTATCATGATTTTGACTTGTGGGTGTGACAAATGCCTTGCGTCCATGGGCATAGGAGAAAAATATGTTATGTTGTTTCTGGGAGCTGATCTTGGCATAAATTACATATTGGATCTAGGATGATTCGTCTGTGGTAGAGGTTTTCCTTTGTAGACAGCGCATTGTGGCATAAGGATCACATGAATATGCGAAGTTTAAGGGATGTCTTCATAGTCCATGGTTTTCTCCACATTTTCTATGGGGCTTGATAGGATGAAGAGACTATTTTCTGTATGACCGATATAATTGTACCTACTCTTTGTTATATACATTTCGGTTTAAGGTCCTTTCCAGATGAGTTGGTTAGTTGTGGAGTGGGTTTGTACCTGGAGGGTAAGAATTTCCTCTGCAGTCTGGTCGTCAAAACTATTGCGAAGTAGGGGAACATTCCATATACTCTATTCCAGAATAATGAAATCCATCACCTTCATAGGTTCTCCTCTAGGTGCAGGCCCTCCTATAATACCTTTTGATAGCCATTTTATCTTCATGGACTTTGATCCTTTGCCCATCACCGACTGACCATTGAAGTTGATTCGATATTGAATTCCTACCTAGCAGTAAACTTTGCCAACCCCAGGATGGTCTAGCTCCTTATTATGCATGCCATAACTCCTTAGAATGGAAATAAAGTCCTTTGAAAATTCTGCTCCACATGGAGGATGGGTGTTGGATAAGTCGCCACGCTTGTTTGCCCAACAAAGCTTTGTTGAAAGTGATTAAGTCTCGAAAGCCAAGCCCTTTAGTGTCCTTTTTGCCTTTGAGTAGGTCCCTGTTCTTCCAATGAATTCCGGACTTGCTACAATTAGTTTGCCACTGGAACCTTGCAATTTTCTGTTTAATGGATTTACAAATAGACACAGGAATTTTAAATATCGATATGGCTTATTGTAGGAGTGCCTATACTACTGTCTTAATCAGGATTTCTTTGCTGCCCTTGGAAATTAGATTCTCTTTCCACCCTTCCAACTTTGCATTTACTCTACCCAAAATCCAAGCAAACATCTCTTTTTTGGATCCCCCAATCAAACGGTATGCCCAAGTATTTACCAATCTTTGCAAGCACAGGTACTCTAATTCTCTCGCCATGTTTTCCTACAACCTAATATGACAAGCTTTACTAAAGAAGATCCTTGATTTATTCTAATTCATAGCTTCTCCCATTGCTAAACAGTATTGATTCAGTACATTTGCTAAGTTCTGACATTCTTGGAGTCTTCCATTTAAGAAAAATATAGCATCATTCGTGAAAAATTGATGAGATAGGGTAGGGCACCACCTGTTTAATTTGATTCCATTGATATTTCCCATGTCGACGGCTTGTTTGATAAGGGTGGACAAGATGTTTGCCAACATAATGAATAGGTACTGAGAGAGAGAGGATCTCTCTATCTGAGCCCCCTTGTTGGATGGAAGTAGCTCAAGGGTTCTCCATTAAATTTGACGTTGGGGGAAACCATTGTAATGCATTGCATCACCCACTCTACGCATTTACCATGGAATCCCATTTTGAGTAGGTAGCCTCTAGGAAGTCCCAATCCACCTAATCATAAGCCTTTTAGATATCCAACTTTAGTACTACCTGAAATGTTCTCTTTCTTTTCTAATCTTGAACTGATGGAGCACCTCTTGGACCACTAGTATGTTGTCTTGGATTTGTTGGCCACTCACAAATGCACTCTATTCCGTGGATATCAACTCAGGTAACCATGGTTTCAAATGGTTCTCTAGCACCTTAGATATGATTTTGTAGACAAAATTACATAGGCTAATTGGACAATATTGATCCAGCATTTCTGGGTGTGGTATCTTGGGAATCAGGGAAATGATTGTCCTATTAAAATTTGAGTGCAGCACTCCTAAGATAAAGAAGTCTTGCACCGAGATGAATATGTCTTCCTGTAGAATATCCCAGTGATTCTGGTAAAATAGTCCATTCAATCCATCTGGCCTTGGAGCTTTAGTAGCCACTAGTTGGAATGTTGGTTGCTGTACTTCCTCTCAAGTGATCACAACTGTTAAGAGTGTATTTATTTCTTTTGTTACAACTTGTGGACATTATGCCAGAATATGCCCATATTCACGATGTCTAACCGATCGATACAAGTTTTCAAAGAAGTCCATCGTCATCTCCTTCAATCGCTTTTGATCTCAAATCCACCATTGATTTTCATCCTGCAGCATACTTATTCGATTTCTTTGCCTCCTTTGGATAGTGGTGGCATTGAAAAATTTGGTGTTCTTGTCCCCCCATCTAAGCTAGTTAATCCTTGATCTCATCACCCAATACTGTTCCTCTTGTTGCCATAAGTGTTGTATTTCCTCTTTTAGTCGATCAACCTTCGCTTTGTCATAGGGGCCACTAGGTTGATTTATATGACTTTGAATTTGCTACTTCAAAGCACTAATTTGATGATGGCCCTGAGAGAATTTCGATCGACTCCAGCTAGGAAGGGCTAAAGAGACAACC
Source organism: Eucalyptus victrix (assembly GCA_016097545.1). Classification (NCBI taxonomy): domain Eukaryota; kingdom Viridiplantae; phylum Streptophyta; class Magnoliopsida; order Myrtales; family Myrtaceae; genus Eucalyptus; species Eucalyptus victrix. Next base: position 23,478,005 of record CM027845.1, on the reverse strand, counting down.
TTTAACTTTCTGGGTAGTGTTAAGACATTCACCCTTGTAAGGATGCCCAGGAGTTTGCAATGACCGTGCGACACTCCTTATCTTGTAGCCAAAAGGCTTCCAATGTAAAAGGCTTCTTTCTTCTAACTGGGATTACTTTCGTGGTTAAGAAGATCAAGCTATGATCAGAACCCAAAGCAAGTAAGGCAAAAACTTCAGCTTTCGGAAATGTCACTCACCATTCCATAATACACAACACCCGATCCAGTCTTTCTTTAACAAAATCAACCCTTTCTCTATTATTTACCCACGTGAAGGCACATCCCTTACTTTCCACATCCGTTAGTGAGCAATCATTTAAAAGTTCACGAAATGAATGCATTTGATGTGGTTATGCTAGCCTCTTGTCCACTTTCTCCCAATGATAGATAATCTCATTGAAATCTCTAGTGAACACCCACGGTAATGTCGGTAAGGTATTAGAGTAGCTTATTTGTCGCAATTTTACCCATAAGTTTTGTCTTTGTTGATACACTGCTGGCACATTGAAATCTCTAGTGAGACGCATTGGTATTCACACTTCACATCCTTGCAGATCATATCAATGGAATTCATAGAGTGACAATCCACACATAGGGAAACCTGATCATTCTAGAACACTGCCAGACCACCAGCCATACCAATAGGGTTTACCACATAACAACTTGGGAATTTCAACGTCTTTTAAAGTCGTTGGATCACTACTTCCTGATTTTTAGTTTCCAGTAAAAAAAAAAAAATACGTCAGGCTTTTCTTGGGCCACGAAGGCCCTTAGTGCTTGAACTATCAAGGGATGCCCAGACCTTGACAATTCCAGTTTGTTAGCTTCATTTATCACTTGATGGCTTATTAGGGCTAGCCACCCCAGCCCAACTTCTAGATCTTTCCACCTCAAAAACTGGTGTATCCATAAGGTGAGTTTCATCAATCTCCTCTTGCATATAAGTGCGCAGCCAGTAAGGGCTATACCTTTTAGCTTTCTTGATTGGGCCGGCTTTGGTGTTCAAACTTGTGCTCTTTAGTTTCTTAGATTTTGATGATTCTTCTACTAAGTCCCTATTAACTTCAAGCTATTATGGTGCAAGGAACTTTGCCTTAGTAGCTTCAACTCCTACTAGTTCGCCTTCTTGATGACACCTCTTGATCATTTCTGTATTAATATCGACTGGTCGCCCTACTGTTATCTCCATAACTCCCTTGTTCTTGCTGTTCCTTGGATGTTCCACATGTATCAATTGGGTGGATGGCTGAAGGGTTTCCGGTATAATCTCTACTGCCTCCTCTTGTTTTTCTTGTGTCTCGTAAAAGGTTAGCCAAAACGGGTTATGTTCTCGGACTTCAGCACATAGCCATTGGCCATAATACATCTTATCTTTTCCTTCCATTTTTTCTTCATCAAAAGGAAAGTCTTTGCAGTACATAGTGTAATGGCCTAGTTTGCCACATGAGTAGTAGTGTGATAATCTTTCATAGTGAAAATCCAACCAGATGTTCTTCCCTTCCAGTTTGATTAGTTTGCCTATTTTAAGTGATTCCTGTAATCTGATTTCAACTCCGGCCCTCCCTGCTTTGAGAGTATTTCCTTCTTCATACTTGATTTTAACATCCAGCACTCTACCGACATTTCTCACAGCTTTTTAGATCATACTCTCAGTACACCGTTCCAGGGGAAGCCCAAATACTTGAACCCAGAAAGCGCAAGTCGTAAAGTCATAACAATGTAAGGGAGTATTCGGTGTCCAAGGCTTTAAAATGACAATGTGATTCAAGAAAAGCCAAGGACCATTATCCAATACCCTTTGTTTTTCCCCTTCAGAGTTGAACTTAAAAACATACTGCCCAACTTCACGTTGAGATATTTCTACTTGGTTGGTGCGCCATGCTCGTTTCATTGTCTTCTGAAATGCTTGGAAATTAATGGATGTGTTAGAGAGAAGCTTAATCACCAATATCAGTTTACATTCCTCTATTTTCTCCGTTGGGGCCGCATCATCCCACACCTCAATTTCTTGTTCTGACCACATGTGGCCTAATCTGTTGCAGAGTGCGGCGAGGCGTGCATCTTCTTCCTGCTCGATGCTTCCCATCAAAGTTCGGGCCCCAAGTTGATTCTGAAGAGAGGCGAGCCGGGTGGACAATCCCACATGCAGAGTAGCCAAGAGCTACAAGAATTAAGAGTGAGACAGTCGAAGGAGGCGACCAGATGGATCAATTGAGGCATGCATTGTTCGAGAGATGGGGGGGGGAGGGGAAGAGAAATGGTGTAGGTGTAATGGTGATGGTCCCTCATTGGGAACGTGAGGTGGGTCTTGGATAACAGGCGGTAATATCTAAGTGAGGAAAGAGATGTAAGGTGAGAAATCGAAATCCATAACCTGTGCTGGAATGGAGCGACGATGAAGTAAATGGTTGAAACTGAGGACAATAGAGGGGAGATGGTGGTAATCAACGATGGGTTTTAGGTTTCTGAAAGAAAGTCTACCATTAAGGTAGAAATAGCTCTACATTTCAAGAGAGAAGATCATAAAGTTTAAAGATAACTATTTTGGTGCAAATAAAAATTATACATTGGATCAAACAAGCAAGTAGATGGTCTTTTCACTTCTCTAATGAAAGGCAATAGATATCATACGAAATCCTTAACTTTAAATGGCTCAAAAAGAGACAATACAATACAACACTATCAAGTGATGTCAAGCTCATAAGGCTTACTCTGAAAAGGTACTACTTCATTTTTCATAGAACGAGGAAGAATGCAATAACCTCATCATCAAATGAAGAGCATCCACACATATGATTCGGATGATAGGAACATCAACATGGACAATAGAAAATGAATGGCAGAAATAAGCATAACTGACATTTTAACTCTGCAAAAGCAAGAGATGAGAATCTAGGAGTTGCTATCAAAAGGAACTAAATTAGGATAAACATCGCGATAAAAACTCAGTTTGCATCATATTGGTGGTTGAATTAGTGGTCTTCCATGGTTAATATTTGGTCCAGAAGTTCGATTCCTGCTATCGAGCAAATTGAGAACTTGAATGCATAATTGGTCAGATACTATAGTCCTAAACAGTTAGGGCCCACAAGCAGGTCTGATGCATATCAATTGCATTTACTAACCTTGTTCACTAGCTGCAGAGTCTCGAGCAACCGGACCAGTTCAAATTTTTACATTTTTTCCTTCCACGAAGCAAAACTTCAGTGAAATAACAATCCTTGAGAGGAGGATGACCAGAACCACGTTATAGAATGGCTATGATATTCCTTATGGACCTGAGCTCACAAGTATGTACCCGAGCAAACGCGAAAGTACATGTGCATGTCAGTGTGCACACATGCTGGCACCCCTTAGAACATAAATTATACATTCACAATAATTCACCTGAAGATTTACGGAAAAGCAATGTGTCTGATATCATAAATAAATTAAATTACAGTAGTTCAAATCCTCCCAGGGAAAGAAAGCTAAGATCGAACAGGGATCTTCCTAATGACTGTTGAAGACATTATTAATCCCTTGGATGATGCTGTTGATGCAGAAAAGTCTCATTTACGTGGTTTCTAATTTCTACACAAATACTACCATACTATTGTCAAATATACAAAAATATTGATGACATGAAGTGTAATAACCTGGACAAGGAGAAAAACAGGACATAGCTTGAGATAATATGCTTTCTAGTAGGTAATAGGCGAGGGAGGATGATGTTGTTGCTGTTAAGACTACAAGAGATGAAACAAAACTAAATTTGTCAAACGAGGCCAAAGGAGAGAGAAATAACATCTACTAAGAACATTACCTAAGAACTGATAATGTCTTCTGCAATGAACCAAAAACTGTAAGATTGCCATAAAGAGGTGAGATACACAGGTCCCACCAGCTTTGACACTGGAAGGGTGAATGATGTCTTCGCTTTCGTGGGGATAAATCAAACTCATTTGTGCATTTACTCGAAAAAAAATGACGTTGGTATTTATGCTGAACAAACCCACTACTCACGCCAATGTCTTCACTTTTGTGAGCACATCCCTAATCCCTAAACTGGAGAGCGTTGGTCAAATAAATAACATTTGACTCGAGCACATATATCAAATGGACATGCGCCCTCCACTTGCAGCTCAATCCGTAAAACCCCAATGTCAAGGATAATATCAAAGAAACGAACATAAGGACATATATTTTGAATAGTTTCGTGCATATGCAACTCAAAAAGCATTTCATTGCCAGTTTGGAACCAGAAAACTTGTCTAATGAGTAATGAGTAAGTACCAAGACAGAAAAGCACCACAGGCACTATTAGCCATATCAAGTATTTTTAGAGCGAATAATGAAAGAATGGCATAGTCTTCCAATTTCTAAGGACAGTAGAGCATGAGGGTCAATACGGACTCAATAGACCATATCGTTTAATTCTATATTAGATCTAGTTTAGTCCTCTATAATTGTACCCTTCTTTTCAATTTGATCACCTTTTTCTCTTGCAATCCATTCCGCTAACTTGCTTGATTTCTGAGATTGCTCCTTTTATGACCTACCACTACCACTACTTGCTCCTTTAGATATTGAGTGACCATGCTAAGTGGATATATATATATATATATAAAATATATATATATTGTTAAAATATATCTCGAGTTTAAACTCGAAGCAAAAAGCTGAATTTGGAAAATAAATTAAATTGAAATAAAGGGAGAGGGGTAAACAAATTAGTCTCCTTCTCGTTCACGTCATATTCTTAAAGCCAAAGCTGGTCAACAACATTTAAAATCTTGGACTTAGTTGACCGAGGCACATCTATTTCTTGATGAAGTCGGGCAGCGCGAAACAGGAAAATAAAAAATTGGACATGGGTTGACTGCACCCTAGTTGGATTCTATTTCCTTTTTAATACAGATGGCGTACGTATATATATAGGATGCAGTGTCCTCAATCACCGTTGTTGATCTTCTTGCTGGAGTCCACGTCTAGAGAAAGACAGAAGACTTGAAGCGCAGAGGAAACTCATGAATTTCATTCATCAAGTTAGTTTGTAGCTGTGAAATATTGTGTTAAAATTTATAATTTCTTCATGAGATTGAGAGATTATTTAGCGAGGAATTCACAGCTAAATACTGTATGAATTATTGGGTATAAGTGAGGCTAAAGAGCTTGTCACATGAAAGCAGGAAAATTAGACTTTGCTTTATCATATATGTTGTGAAATGCGAGCGATCTAATAATAAAATAGAAAAAACAAGAAAATAAATCATATACCAAATTTATATGGTTCAGTAAACACTATCATTTAAATATATGTGCAATCGGAAAAAAACTTGAAATGGGGAGAAAAGGAAAATAAAATACCAACGATGGACAAACGGTACATTAGGCAATCGAAATATGGGTAGAGTGCCATCAATATTGGCTATCCTTTCTTTCTCTCTTGTTTTGCCACATAAGCTCTTTTTCCTTTCTCTTTTTTAAGCCAAGCAAGTTAATTTCAAATATAAAGTCCGTGTCTTATAATCATATATATTAGAAAAATAAATTCAAATCAAAATGGAGAAAAATAGGGCACAAAAATTTTTATTTTATTTTTATTTTCTCAATTTTTTTTTTATGTAGTTACGATTTACGTGATAACATTGTGATGATAAACAACATTTTTTTTTTTGTGGAGAATTTTGGTAGATATAGGAGTGATGAACGAACCAGTCATACACAAAATTGAGCTAAAAATATCCTATGTCTAAGCTGAGGTCCAGACGTGAATCCTCAACATGTTATCGCTCCTCGGGTCATTAATGGCGCGGTGGACCTTCGGTTGTATTGGCCTTTGCTACACGATCATGTTAGCGACAGCCGATCCAGGCGGAAGTTCACCCCACCATCGACGACCTAAGAAGTTATAACACGTTAAGGATCCACATCAGAATCTCACGTGGGATATCTTTAGTTCCTTTATGCGTACTATCAGTCCGCTGATCACTCCTATGTCGACCACACTTGAATGATGCATGGTTTGGATAATGAATTACTAATTCATGAACTTTGCCTGGGCTTCCTCAAACCCCATACCGATTCACGGCATAGGGTTCAAGTTTTTTACATGCAAAATCATTTTGATTAGAAGTTGCCGCTAATTTGTTTTTGGTTGATTGATTAGAAACTCAAGTAAAGTATTTGAATATATATTTTACTCCTATGAACAAGAGATTATGGATTCAAGGACTTGATTACACTAGAAAATCACATTCTCGGCCTAAACATGTTTTCAAATTAACACACAATTCCACTCAAATTTTTTTAAGGATTTTCTCTTATTTTAATGGTTAGTTATATGCAATGCATGCTATCAATCTAACATCACATGCAACATATCACTTACCTAATTATTCTAATTATAATGACAATTAAACATGTTATTCTAGTATAGCACGTAATTTATTAAGTACATGAATCTAGACATGCAAATTCTAATATGACATGGAATCTAATGAAATGAGCCAAACATGCAACTTTTAATGGCTGATAAAATTGACATGCAACTATTGTAATATGACATGCAATTTAATTAAATTACTCTACATGACGTGCAATTTAATCAAATGAACCTAACATGCAATTACTACATGAGATACATTTTAGAACCTAATTCTACATGACATGCCCATGACATTTTTTTTTTGTACTTTTCATCGAAATTCGGAATCAAAAATTAACAAAAAAATTATCTAGAACTAAATATTGTCCAACTCATCTTAAGGATTAATCAAGATCGAATCCCAATTTAAATTGGATATTATCTCTAATTAGATGAACTATATCGTAGCATGCAATCTACATGTAAAAAGACTCTAAATCTAAATCCTAATTGATTTTAAAAGATTATCTAGAATCATTTTAAACATGCAATGCTATCATTTTAAACATGCAATGCTATCTAATATGCAATTTTGTCAATTAATATCTACTCTATCTTATCTGCATCTTTTTGAGATTTTTTGTGCATACGATAAAACCAAACCAAACCAGGCAGAACACAACATCTATCACTCAAGATATCATCCATATCTATTCAAATTCAAAAAGAAATAAATCAACGATCATATCTGACGGCATGTGGAAAGGATTGACCGATTTTCCGTGCGATCGCTGTGTATAAGAAAATTATGCTAATCCACGGATATACGAAAATATTTTTGGATAGGATATATCATCCGAATATTTAATCAATATCACAAATTTTCAAATTAGGCAACCGAATATTCCAATATTCAAATCAGATTAGATTCTTACCTATTTCGAAATATTGGGCGGATTGGATGCCGGATCATGGTGTAGACAGCCGCTTTCAGGTGGTGATCACGGTATGGCCGACGATGGGGTTCGGCCGAGAAGGCTGGGGCTCGCGGTAACTTGCCAGTTTTTGGTGTCTCGCGATGTGCTCGGCGATGAGGAGTCGACTCGGTGAGACTCTGGATGGTGAGGATCTCGGTAAGGAGATCGACGCGACGAGGAATCGGCAAGAGCTGGTCGACGGGGTGAGGGCTTACCAAAAAGCCTTCAATAATAAGAACCCAAACAAAAGCTATGATCGAGTCGCTAGCAGTCTCTTGACCGTCTGCTCCCTTCGGTCTCCTCATCAATTCCTCGAGCTTTATTTTGCTACATCCCATGGTCATATTCTTCACTTGGCTTCGTGCTGTACATTGATGCCCAAAACTTCGCGGCCTCAATTGAAGGAGCAGCGGCACATCTGGTGGTATTTTGGGATGCAACGGCTAGACGCCACCGGAAAACCTGCAAAAACAAACTAAAAACTCGTGATATTTGCTGTTGCAACTGACTGCGAGCGCTGGTTCGCTAGTGCAGGTGCTTGGACCCAAGGTCGCTGGTCACAGGGAAGTCTTCTCGGCATGGTTGTTGTCTCGTTCATCAATAGAAAGTCGATGAGCAGGGACAGCGATGTAGGGCTTGGAGCAGACAGCAGCAACGTGGTCGTCGGGCGCAGCAGCAGCAACGGAGGAGTGGAGGCCATGTCGTCGTCGGAAGGTGCTCGGCCGAATAGGAGTTATGGCCAAGGGTGGCCTTTACCTTTTTTCTATCTCTCACTCTCTGTGTGCACCATTCTCAAATTTCCGACCTTCAGAACCTACAGGAAGAACAAAACTTTTTTCTATCTCTGCCTGACTTTTTGTGGACGTGAATTCTCAGTGTCCAGCCCCCCATTGTCAAGACTGAGAGCTCCTCTTATAGTGCAAAATTAGGTCTGCTCCTTTTATAGTTTAAAATTAGGTCAACCCTTTCTTATGAGGCCAGATTTCGGCCTGATAGGCTCAACTATGCTCAGAGTCCCTCTAATTAAAGTTTAAACTAATCACATAGGCCCAATTATATAAATTCCAGCCTTAATTATATAGATTCAATCGAGCCTAGAAATTCTCCTTTTGATGTGAATTTCGGCCATCATATTCTAGTCAAAATACCAATGTGGCATTTTTGGCGACATGTTTTACTAAGGTGGCAATTATTTTAAGAAAACTTATTCACGTGGTGCTGACGTGACTAACTTGTCCCAAAATGACGTTGTTTTGCCCCAAAATTTGAATTTTAATATACATACATATATATATATATATATATATATATATATATAAATATATTAAAGAAATGGGTTGCAACAAAGCAAGGAGAGCTTCTATGGCCCTTACCATTACTATTGTTGCACTATCATCGGAAAGTGCTAGCGATAGTGGGGTGAGGATTAGGCGGGGTTGCCAGGCCTTGATCAGTGGTTAGTGCCCCTAGCCAACTACTAGCAAGCGTTTGTAGGACTTTGCCCAAATTTGGGGTGAGGGGGCGGCAGTAGTGGCAAGGGCCTCTTGTGACAACCCTTTTTTTAATTTGGTTTTAAATTTAATTAAATTGATATTTATACTAAAATCAATTTTCGGACAAAAAAACGTTGTTTTGCATCTCCATTGTTAAGTAAGCTTTCCGGTGAGCAATGCAGACCACTTATATTATTAAAAGTAAGTCACATTGGATTTTCTGCTACTCTTGTCGGAATTAGCACTTAAGTGTCCACCTGTCCCAAGTTTTGGCACTCCTAGTGTACATTTGCTAGGAAAAATGGCATAGATGATCCATGAATTTTGGCTTAATATACAACATAATCCTTAAATTTTAATTTGTTATGTGTGGTAAATTTTAGCCTAATATGCAATGTGATTCATAATCTTTAAATTTGTTCAATGTGGCCTATAGACTTTTGGTGCATGGTCAATTCAGTCCCCGGACTATTTAAAAATGTTCAAAAGAATGATAATAGTGCATATTTTCATGTAGTTCATGGACTAAATTGAGCATACACTAAACCAGGCTATGAACCATATTGAACAAATTACAAGTTCATGGATCGCATTGTACATTAAGGTAAGTTTAAGATCTATTTTGAATAAATTAAACATTCAAGAATCACAATGCACATTGGGCCATAATTCATTGACCATTAATGTCATTGTATCTCTTTTTTTTACTAAACCAAGCCAGATTCTTGCTCACAAAATTCAATTGGACTCTCATTTTTTTCTTTTGTTTTTATTTATTTATTTATTATTTTTTTCTTACTAAAATATATGGTTAATATGCCGGCTGAAATTCGAGCGTTAATAGGGACTATCGAGGGCTGAAAAGTCCAAAACCGAACCCTTGTCTAAACTCGCCCATTAATCGACTATGCTATAAAGACTGGACATAGTGCATATGTCGAACAATAAAGCCATATCATTTGCTCCTTCCTCTAGAAATTCATATCTTGTATGACCTAAATTCCTTACATTATCAAATGAAAATGATCATGAACTCTGCAGCATATGTGTTCATTTTACGATTATATCCCATTTCATGCTGAGTAAAGTTTTGTTTAGTCTCACTTACGTACACTTGCTTCGATCTCTAACTTTTACCGACATTTTCAATCCCTAACTTTTATCGACATGATGCCATAATCTATTGTGTCATAATGTCAACATAATGTTAAACGGTTTTACAATTAACTATATACATTGACGTTTTATAAAGATTAGGATGAATGCAGTTTTTAGACATTTATAGAGGTACCCTGTGCATCAACTTAAGTGGTTCATTCTAGGTAATTGGATCCACATATGTAAATTTTTCTTTGATCGCTGTTTTGCCCCATACAGAATGGTAAGAATAAACTAAGAACACTTTTATTGATTCGTTGATTTTGGAATACCCCTCCTGTCGTATTTTAAACGGATTTATCAAATGTGAGGATTCGGTTGTGATTTACCGTTTGTTACTTCTCATTCTTTACTCCTAGTCCTTTCTGAATTCTTGTTTTGATTCTCTCATTCTTGTTAACACTAACCAAATGAGAGCTCAATGACTAAAGTGTTATGCTTGATTCTTATGCACTAGCTAGCTAGCCGACGAGAGAGGTTTTCAGGTATTTTTTTGAAGCCCATCATCATATATGTTATTACGAATTATTGAATTCAAAGCATGGAGTATGATCAATTTAAAAGAAAAAGTGCTCGTAGGGCATCCCCCGGATGGGGAAGGCAATGAAACAAATTCAATCCGTGAATTGTGCACATGAGCTTGGGCCAAACCTGACTTTACTAGATCAATGGAGTGCGCACTAATTAGAAATCAACATAAAATAACACTTCCTTCTCTTATTCTCTCAGGTAGTTTACTATTATCATGGTTCTTGCATTGCCTTTTGTAATTTCTCAAGGACGGGAATAATCCTTGAAAACATTGCTTGCATGCCTCAAACGATTATCATTTATCATTTCCCATCGATGGTTCTCAAAAATTTTCTCGGCAAATTATGAAGCAGGGGTTCTATATTCCAAAGGTTTATCAAGGTTAATTTGTATTTTATCCTCGAGCTCAAAGAAGAAAAAGTGTCTAGTCTAAGGGATTTATTTGATTAACTAATCTGTATTCTCTAGAGCACATATTTCATGCATGTAGGAAACTCGAAAACTGAAAATAATTATTTAGATTCAGTCTGGTGAACCAAGTACCTAAGCACCACTAATTTTGAGGGACCAACTTGCGGGTCAATGTTGACCTACGACATCAACGGTGGTGATGCACCTCCACAGCTATCCTCGGTCTCTTCTCTAGTCTTCTCTTTGTTCCCCCATTAAAAAAAAAAAAATGTGCAGATTTCACACCCTTGGTGCTTTTGTAGGGGGTCTACAGTGTATTTGCGTGTTTGGGAGAGGAAGACAAACGGTAACATTTACTAAAGTACTTCATACGTGACTGTTCGTATATGGAGTTAGGATTTAGTTGGTTATTAAGAGAGAGAAAGAGAGAGGACGGTGATGATTAGGCAGTACGCGTGGACTTGTTTTTTTACATAAACTATCAAGACATAATAATTTTTATTATAAAAGTCACGGGATATTTTTTTGTTACAATTTCTATAATTTCTTGCTGGAGACACTTAAGTGGTCATTTTTTTTTTCTGATTTGACATTTAAGTGAACGAAATTTTTTGACACTAAAATAAATGAAGCTTTTGAAATTCCTAGTCTTTATGCTGCATATGATAGAGATTAGGTTACATCATCGCTTGCCATGCATATTGCCACATCATCATATTTTGCCATGTTATCATGTTATGTCATATTGCCATGTCATCATGTTATGCCATGTCATATTACCACATCATCATATCTTGTCATATCATCATGTCATGTCATCATCCACGTCATCTATATCATGTCATCATGTTTCCCATGTCATTGTCATGTCATCAATTTCATGTCATATTTTTTATGTCATGAAAGAAATTGCATGTTAGGGTCATCTTGATAGTATTTTACATGTCATGATAGAACATTAATTATTTTAATTGCATGTCATGAGAGTTAGGTCATAATTTAGCTCTAAGTTTGCATTTCATGCATGCATATAGTATAATTTTATTTTAAGTTAAATAAAAAATGGAAAAATTACTTACTTGATTGCTGGAGTGTTTTAATTCCTGTTTTCTAGCAATTTATTTATTTCGTGCTTTGATTATTGGTTATTAGTTTATTGGTTGCGCATCCACATGATCACTCATTACATGTAAGTGGCTAAGTTAAAGATTAATCCGAGTTGATTGTATAAATATTTTTTTAACTAAAAGAGAAAAGTTACCAAATGAGCATTAAAGTAATCTAGTGTAATCAAGTCCCTAAATCCATTGAATCTTTGATTCGTATAAGTATTCTTCCACACTTTACTTAGGTGTCTAATCAACCTACCAAAAAAAAAGGTTAGTGGTGACCTGATTTTGCATATTAAATAACCTGAAAATTGCAAATTGATATGGGTTTTGGAGAGCTTAAGTTAAGTGTAAACTTAATAATTCAGTAACTATTTCTTGGATAGGTCACCCAAGGGAAGGTTGTGACACATATAACATAACATAGTATGAACCAATCACATAAAATTTGAGCTCTTTGGAGTGTCTTATTGGTGTATATGGTCATAAACCCTATTATTCATACAATTCTCGAGATAAAGACATTATAAGTGTCATAACTTTCATAAAACTCTCACTGTAGAGCTATAATTTTTTTTTTTCTCTCTATCTTTCCATTGAAGATGGAGCTTGTTGGGACTATATAGAACCTATGCAAAGTTCACTACCTTTGGTGGATGGTGATTCGGGAGGAGAATTGGCCATAGGTGTGGTAATGAGCTAGGTTGGAGGATTACCAACCAATCACCCTTGATTAGACTTCAAAACTTTTTTTTTCCTCTCAATGGTGTCGCCGACAATATCTTAACGCTAAATTCACCTAAAGCGAGTGAAAGGAAGTGAAGACGATATGTATTTTGGATGAAAAATGTAATTCTATATTCTTTCTACAAATATGCCTGTATTTATAATACAAAAGAAAATCAAGGAAAGTATAAATATGATTAATCTTTCCTACTCTATCTTCGAATATCCATGATTGAATCAATTAGAGTCAGAATCAAGAACAAAATCAATTCCTTCTCCAACACTCCCCCTCAAGCTAGCGTCTTTTATATGTCAAAGACGCCAAGCCTGCTTAGTAAATAAATATGTTGTCTCTAGCATAAGGGCTTAGTGAAAATATCTACAAGTTGTTCCATTGTTCCAATTCTTCGAGTGTAATGAATCCCTCTTGAATTTTTTCTTGAGTGAAATGATATTCAACCTCTATATACTTTGTCCTTTCATGAAAAACAAGATATACTAATAATTTAAGTGCACCATCATTGTCACAAAATAGCTCAGTTGCTCCATCGAGTTCTACTCTAGGATTCGAAAGTAGACCCCATATCCAAATTATTTTGTAAATTGTTTTTGCCAAAGCCCAATATTCTAATTCGGCTAATGATAAGGAAACGATTGATTGCTTCTTAGTCTTCTATGAAATAAGAGATCTTCCCAATTTAATGCAGAATCTTACAATAGATCCTCTAGTCACTGGGCAAGTCACGTAATCAGTATCACAATAAGTTGTCATCTTCATGTCACAATCATGAGACAATAAAATTCCAAGTCCTGGCCATCCCTTCAAATATTTTACAACCTTTAGTACTGCATTCATATGGGACTGCTTTGGATTATGTATGAATTGACTGGGTATTTGTACTACAAAACATATATTAGGTTTGGTCATAGTGAAATTAATTTTCTAACAAGCCATTGATATAACTTGATGGATCTTGAAGCAACTAGTCCTCATTAGATGATGAGATACCTCTATCATATTCAGATGTCATGAGCTTGACATTTTATTCAATAAGAATGATTGCTGGCTTGCATCCTGATAACCTTTTTTCTTATATAATCTCCAAGACAAATTTCTGCTGATTGAGATCTATCCCTTTATCAGATCTAGCTATCTCAATCCCAATAAAGTACTTGGGAGGCCCTAGGTCTTTGATATGGAAATTTAAATGCAAATACTCTTCAAACTTTCTAATGGTAGAATTGTCATTTCTTATGATAAGTATGTCACCAACATATATCAACAAGTAAATCGATAAGGTACCTTTGGTCCAAGAGAACAACGCATAGTCATGCTTGGAATGCTCAAAAACCTGCACTTGCAAGTGCAATAGTAAATTTCGCATATCACTACTTGGAAGCTTGCTTGAGTCCATACAAGGACATATGTATATGACATACCCAAGACTCCCCTTATTTGCGAAAGCCTTGGGAAAGGTCCATGTAGATTTCTTCATCAAGATCACCATGAATAAAAGTATTATGGACATCCATTTGATATAGCTCCCAATTGTGGAATGCAACAATAGATAGGAAGGAATGGATAGTTACCTTTTTGGCTACAGGACAAAAGGTCTTATAGTAATTGAAACCTTCTTGTTGAGCAAATCCTTTGGCAACTAACCCGGCCTTGCAACGCTCAACAAAACCATATGCCTTATATTTGATTTTATATACTCATATGCAACCAACCGGTTTTCTATGGGAAGGTAGTGGAACCATATCTTGGGTATGATTATTCGCAAGAGCATCTTGTTTGACCTTCATGGCCTACCGCCATTGTGGATCACATACTACTTCATATGATGAAGGCTCATATTTCTTCGATAAACGACTAATACAACACATATTTTGGCGTTAGTCGACTAAAGGAAACACAAGAGGACATAGGATAATGTGCACTTGAAGAATATATAATGTGGAGCATATACAGTCCTTGGTTGTCCTTGGTCCACGTAGGTGGATGAGTGAGACATCTAGACCGTTGTGGTAGATCAATTGGCTATTCAGTTGGCAATGATGGAGGAGATGTATCAATATATTGTTGTAAAGATGAAACAAAGGATTAGCATCTTCTTGATATGAGGTTGGTGACTTGATTGTTGGACTTGAGTCTTTTGGGATGGCTGACATGCTTTTTATTGGGACCAAGAAGTGTTGCAAATTCATAAACAAATCTTCTTTTGATAGAAATTGTCGATTGTTGGGTGCCAATTTAGTTGTCGAAGATGAAGAAATGGATTCCTGGAATGGAAAGATATCCTCATGGAAAACAACATCCCAATTAACAATAAATGATCAATCAATATTTCCATAACTCTGTATCCTTTTTGGAGTGAAAGGTATCCCATAAAAGACATTGGAGAACATGTGGGTCGATCTTGTCCCTAGGTCCCATAGTTATCGCATAGCATAAATAACAAAAAACTTTCAAGTGTCCTAATTTTGGTGGTTTCCCAAAAAGCATCTCATACGGACACAACCCATCAAGAATTCTAGTTGGCGTGCAATTAATCAAATATGCTGCCATGACCACACAATCTCTCCAAAAAATTTCAGGAATTGATGCTTGGTACTTAAGAGCTCGAGCTACTTCTAAAAGATGAAGATGTTTTTGCTCTACATGTGATGCCCCCAGCACATCATTGCTAACATGGTTATAGCATGTATGGTCAAAAATGACTTAGGACATATAAAACTCAAAGGAACAAACGTGGGAGATATGGACCGGTCAATCACATTTCATTTCTTATTTATGTACTTAAGTGACATATGTTGAGTACATTGGGGAACAAAAAGGGTCCTACCACCCCTAATTGCGTTAAAAGCTTCATCAATCCTATCCTCCCAACCCGCAAGTGCATATATACAATGTCACTTATATACCATCCTCCAGTATGTCAAAAATCACTACTTGATTTTCCTAAAAATGCTACTCCACTATCCTCCGATCCTTGCCTCACTCTACTTCGCTGCTGCCATTATTGGCCTTGTCATCATCAGGAAGTGGGAGAGGTCCTACCAAACGCCCATTGATATGGGCCTATATTGTGATGAACCCAAGAAGTACAGGGCCCATTAGGGATTCGATATTGACTATTAAGATAGATATGCACTACACAAAGACAACTTCAAGAAAATCAGGATTTACAAAATCAATAAGATGACTCAAGAAGTTGACGGAGCACCATAACTAATCAAGGTGGAGGCAAGCAGGACCGGCATGTGTAATGATTTGGAAGAGGATAGTCAACAACTAGTGAGTACAAACTCAGCAAACATAATGTCAATCAGTCTATACTACGTAAATCTATCACTACCCATGTGAGGAAACTCCAAATATAAATAAATGAAATCAATTTAAATCACTTGTTTGAGAACCTTCTTTAAAATCAAAATAGTGGGTCGGTAAAAAAATAATTTCTCCGAAACTAGTAAGTCAAATGGAACTTGAAAACACCAATAATCATATTTGTTTTAGAAAAAGCTAGCACCATCTTCTAAGAGACCCTCATTACCTCCTCCGCATCTTGCACCCACATGGAATCTTGAGAACATCTGGGGGAACCATGTTATACCCCCAAGCATCTGGAAGAACCCAATTACCCCTCTAAGCATCTTGCACCCATTTTGACATCACGAGAACATCTAGGGACCATTGTTACCCCCATGTATTTGGAGGAATCCTGTTACCCCTCCAAGTATCTCTACTACAACCCGGGGCATCATTGTCATGGGAACCAACAGCATTCAACACCCTCACACCATGATGCAACAAGTCAATAATTCAATTTAAAAATGTCATTTACTTTCCTAATGCATAGGAAAAAACTCAAGTAGAATCAGCCAACCCTTATTCACTTATACATTATGGAAATGGTATAAAACTAATTCATCGGCAATACCAGTCTTAAAAGACAAGTTACAAAAGGAAATTTATCCAAAATCCCAAAATTGTCCCATAAAGGCAATTTGCATGCTTTTGGAAATCGCTAACATTACCTAAGTAAATTGGGTTAAAAATTACAAAATTTTACTACAACATAGATGAGACCCGAAGGAATATTTCTCGTGAAGAACTCAAAAACCATTCAGCTTGTACGACTCTCAATAGTTGAATAAACTAGGCCAAAATAGAGTGCGGAATTGCATAATTGGAACAAACGCAAAAGGGACATTTCATCGGTTTATTGAGTTCTAAAAACCATGGAAAAACTATACATTATAGTCTAAGATGTAACTTACGACTTTCATGAAGAATACTTGTCCAAATTCCTTATCGAAGAGTCAACATAAATTCGTGATCATCTAGAGGTCAGTAAGGTTTTAGGAAAAGTGACTCTAACCCATGTTTTACCAAGGTAGTGATATAAGTCGTATGAAGTTAAAAAAATCTAGAATTCAAATATATTGTAGAACAAAGTATAAGGTGTAATTTTCATAAGGAGAACCTCAAGAAATTTGTACCACACAATCTCATATAAAATTGGCAAAACCGTGGGTTGATCCGTGATGGAATCTAACATTCGATAAGGTCTTCAAACTTCACTTGGTTTCTGCATCGCTCAATCTCAAGCACACACAATTTCAATAACTGGCACAACAATAACACATTCAAGAACCCAATAAACCATGAACTCAACAATGCTAGCTATATAAATCTTCTGAAATTGCCAGTTAACACGGACGTATATGAAATCAATGAAAACCGTAGAAATCCAAGAAACTCACCCTCGCCAAGCAACATTGACCTACATAGCATAGAATAGAGGACAATTTGCTTGCCTTAAGTTTTCAAAAACCCTTTTTGTAGCTCAACAAAGCGATTGATCTTCTGGTGATTTGAGTTAGGTTGAGAAAGCCCGATGATACGATGCAAGATAGTAGGTGCTCAAGTGTTGGCGGAACGAGGGTGCATTGCCGGCAAGTTGATATGGTGTGAGAGCTACGGTTATGTTGTGCAAGATGAGAGTGTAAATAGAGGGGGATGACTTCGGTTTCTATTTACGATCGATTTAAAGCTTTATAACAATTATAGAATTAATGCCTAGAATAATGTTCTATTTTGGCTACAAAATTAATGCCCAAACTAATGTTCTAAAAGGGTTTTTGAACCAACATCCAAATACAGATTTTGAAGCAAGTTCAAACTCAATGACCGAATTAATACTTTGAAACAATTTCAAAGTTAATGAACTAAATAGAGTTAAGTAAATGTGATTTGAGACTGATTATAAGAAGTGATTAAGAGAAGATCATGAGATGATCGAGAGATAATAGAGATCAATCAAATTAGTCACTCACAAGAGCAATTTCTAACACAATTGAAGTGGTGAACTCCCTAAAATTTCTCTCTACCATTCAACACGAGATTGGTGGTATGTCTGAACTAAAGTCCAACATTTGTAGGGCTAAGACTAAAGAACATTATAACTAGAACAATTCAGCTATGCTATGGGGAGGTCAAACATTTTATGATCTAGATCTGAAGAACGTCCTACTCATATTGCTTTGGGCATGATATAAGGATAATGCAATAACCTTTCTTGTTCATTTCTATGTACTTCTTATTAAAATGCATGAATAATGCTTTGGAGATACATGCAAGGGTGTTTTTGCTTCTACTAAAAATTATTTTTTATTCAATTTTACTTATGCACATGAACCTATTTTTCAAAACAATATCCCAACAATGGGCATCTCCTTAATATCGTTATTCCAAGTAGAATAAGGAAATCATTTTAATGCGCTGTATGCATAAATTTACTTAGTCTAGCTCTATTACTTCCTTATTTTGAAGATGCTATGGAAACAAGCGGACAAATAATATAATAGACAAAATAAGAAAATAAACTAGATATCAATTTACATGGTCCAATTAATGTGACTTACATTCAAGAGGAGAGTAGTAAAAAATTCCTCTATAGATGAAGCGATATGACTAAACATTACAACTAGAATCGAGTCACTCAAACACAAGTGTTTACCATCCCCTAATTACACATGATAACTCACAATGTTTGGCTCTCATAATTTCTCACAAAATAATGTCTCAAGCTCACGAATGAATTCACAAAATCTCAACACAAGATTTTCATGGCTTCAAACACTTGGAATGTAATTTGCAACCAAAATTTATCTTTGGTGCACTTCACAAGAAGTCACCCTTCTTATATGTAGACAAGAATTGGATCCAACGGAGGAAACATTCTCCAACTAGGAAATCATTCAACTAGAAAACCTATTCAAATAGAAAACCTACTTCAAGTAGGAAAGTTTCTTCTCTTCACCTAAACTAGAGACTTATTTTTAACATAGATACTTCCTTGATGATAGAAGCAAACAAGTGTGATATTTCCATTATTGTGGAGATAACTTCGTCATCATCATAAAAGATTAGGAGCGTTAACAAGATGGATGGCTTTTTCAGGTTCCTTTGTCTTACAACTCATTAAATACATTTGAGTATAGATATTTATTTCTTTCATACCAATTTAAATTGTTCATTATATGGTTAAGATCTTTTTAATTTGTCCTAGACCAAAATCATATGAATTCTTCATTGTCCACATTAGATTAACTATTGTTCAATGTCTTCACTTATTGCCACAAAATTTTACATTTCATTGCCAATCTTTATGTTTTATATTGATCAACTTAGTTACTCACGGTTTTCTATTTAAAATGAATAGGGAAAAGTATAGTAGAAGTTCTAAAACTTATCATGAAAGTGTAATTACGTACTAAAACTTTCAAAAAGTGCAATCAAGTCCTAAAACTTGTTAGGAAAGTACAATTGAATTATAAAATATTCAAAAAGTGCAATCAAATATTTAAACTTGTCATGAAAATGTAATCATATGCTATTTTTTTTTTTCAAAATTTGTAATCAAAGGAAAGACTTGATTGGACTAATTTGACAACTTTTAGGACTTAATTGCACTTTTTGAAAGTTTTAAGATTCAATTGCACTTTCGTGACAAGTTTTAAGACTCAATTTCACTTTTTGGAAGTTTTAGGACTTAATTGTATTTTCATGACAAGTTTTAGGACTTCCAATGTATATATCCCAAATGAATATGGTCTTTGAATACTAATCATAGTTTGGCATTGTTCAAGTTATTTAAGAAATTAATTTGAGTTAAACCTCGTTTAGCGTCAAAGTTTGGTTTCTTAGCATTGTGATTGTTGAAAGCTTTTGATTTAATTATTTAGAGGTAGTTTAGTGGCCCCAACCTTCACCATGTCTCACAATGCAAATTACAAGAAGCCTAATGCTGATCATCCCATCTTATATAGTAAAGGATGTTATAATTTTATTTAATATAATCTCACATTTAGTTTAAATTGCCCACATTTGATTTCATTAAGGATTCATTATCCAAATCTAGTTATTGATAACTATGATTGTCCAAATCTACAAAGAATAGTCTTAATGGAAGACTATATCTATTAGCATTTGTACATGCATATAAATAGGTTATCTAAGCCAAATCCTCTTATTATTCTCATTATTATGATTATATGATAATTGGAGAACACACCATGAACATCGAGATGGCAATTGACTAGAAGTGCCTATTCACAATCATTCAAGCTCCACATATCTGTTTGTGATGTCATCAATGGCTAGAGGTTAGTTTAGAATTTACATTTTCCGCATTTGATCCCAATTATTAATATCATGGTTTTTTGCAAAATTTCTAATACAGGAACCATGTTGTTTTGCTAGCACAGAATCTCATACCAGTCACCCAAGAACTACCGGGGTCCTATTCCAGAGGAGAAGGGAATGACAATTTTCGAATTATTCCGTGCAATTGGGCTTTGTCAGGTGAGGTTTGGCTAGTGATGCTTGGATACCTAGGGATCCTGGGATCAACAGGAACTGCAACACCAATTTTGCCATTATTTTAGGCGTTTCATATGTGCATGAATCGAAGCATGAAGATAGGAGTGATAATTTACAATCTAGAGTAATTTTTTTCCATGTCCTGTCACATCGTAGAGCACAGAAACATTAAAACTTTGTGATTAGAGAGGCCTCTTTGATTTAAGCAGCCAAGTGCGACCATGTCCAAATAGTTGAGGAGGCAAATTCTCTTCCTCATAGGGAGAAATTCTTCAGTTGAGACCAAAACAAAACATGATTACTAGCGCAGCGAGATCTCCCTTGCTTATAGGAATTTGCCAATTGAAAAGTGAAGGAAATGATCCTGCACCTGCCCATAATTTGAAGTGAACATTCTGCGTGATTAGACTAGTAACAAGCTTTTTAATCTACTCCTGTTTTCTTCGAGTGAATTAAGGTAATCACCATAGAAATCCTCAATTTCTAGTCCTTTTATTGTGTTTTTTTTCTTTTGTTAATATCATGAAAAATCTCAATTGATATAGTTGTATCAAATTTATTCTTCGTTAGTTTGTCACATTTTAACATTAAATTGTTAAGTTGAATAACATGTGACAATTAAAGAAAGTTTTGCCTTTTGTTGATCATATATGTTGTTTTCGTGGTACTAATCTAATTTAACAGGGGATAAATTTGTTATGAATGTGCTAATTTGAAATTTTTTTATTAAAAAAAATTATTTTTGAGTAAATTCGTGACAAATTTACAAGTTTGAGGTTGAGATTTTTGTATTATTATTATTTATTTTTTTTTTTTTGCCCTCTCAAAATCTCTACCTTTCAGCGTCTTCGGAACTTGTAAACTGCGACATCAGCCAAGCATATATGATGATGTATCCTTCAATCAGCACAGCGAATTTGTGCTGATAAAATGCAGGACAATTCTTGTGTTCCGTGGGTTAAAAATCAGAATCATTTGCATCGTAATAAATTCGTAAATTCCGTGGGTTAAAAATCAGAATCATTTGCATTGACAGTAAATTCGTAAAAGCATTGGTAACTGTCAAATCTTGTCGGTAACATCAAGTTGGCTAGCAATTCGCTTAACCTATTACCCGTTTGTCATGTACCAACACTTTTAAGAAAGCACTAGTATCATTTTAAATTTTCAAATTCACCGACTTTTATTTTCAGAGGTCACTAACGTGTCGAGTTATTAATTCTTATACGAAATTACCGAAGTTCACTTTTTTTCTTTTTTCCTAATTTACCAACTATTCTTAATAATTTGCCAGCATTCATCTAAAGGGTTAGTAGATCCATATCTAGGTACATCATCGAAATAGTTGGTAACTAAGAAGTATTAAATAAATGTTGGTGAATGACTTGAATGAAACAAAGCAAGTAATTTCATAGAAAAGTTGGGAAATTGAACTCAGGCAAATAAATGTTGGTGCAGTAATATTTAGTTCCGAGAACATCGACATAACGTCCCCACGATAAAAAAAAAAAATGTACGGCAAAGACTTGATGAACTAACAATTTCCATATGCTCCACACGATCCTACTTTATAACCGATCAAAATTCCAGTAACTTAGGATAAGAATCCTACGTTGAATGGAGACCCTTCCGAGATATTCCTAATGATCTTTGAGATCTATCTATGAATCTCTATGCCAACGATATAAGAGACTTCATCCAATCCCTTCATCTTGTTTCATGTAGCATACCTGAATATGTATTGGCAAGTGACTTAAAAAAATTATCTTGCCTGCGCTAACCTGAGTCAGAATGAGCTAAGTTGGGCTTTGTATCTCTCGACATTGCCAGACGCATCCTCTTAGTCTTATATATAGACCCATTTACAACCGACGGTCGTAGCCTTTCTGAAAAATCAATGAGATATATTAAGAAATCTTCCATTGTAGCAAGAGTCGTTCCATGCCGACAACGGGCAAGCTTAACTATAATCTTCAAGAAACCTCCCAGATAAGCTTTGATGCATATTTACTGACCCTAAGAGGGAAACGCTATATCACGTATTTGCATCGGCACCAAAAACTGAATATGAAGCCTCAAATTACCAGACTGGTGAAATCTCTGTTTCCTCATTTCCATTTTGATTTACGATCTGTACTCAACGTATTTATCTGTTGACACCTCAATATTCCGGCAGCACCACCAGAGCATAACCATTTCTCACTGCCTTTATTCATGTTCCATCTCACCCTGTGCATTGCCACAATCTTAGGAGGAAAAGTCTCAAATTCTGTCAAAGTAACCGCATTTTCTGCTCCCTCAGGAACTGTCTCTGGCTCTTTGTCCCTTTGCATCTCAACCCGCGGCCTTTTCTTATTAAGCTTCCCAGAGGTTTGGTTCTTTTTGCTCTTGAAAGATGCCAATGTCTCCTCCCATCCCGTTTCCACACTTGGATCATCACCATAGCACAGTGCTGCCACAGAAAAAGAAGAAAAAAGATTGGAACTTGAAAGACTCTTGAATATTATTTAAGTGCAAGTTCTCCAATAAAAAATTCACGAGATATTACTAGGGTCAGCCATTTACCTAGTATTTGGTCATCAGGAGTTGGTCCTTCCTCATTTTCTATGGCTTCTTCCACCTCAGGAGATGCAGATAGCATTTCATGCATTGAACTTGGGGTCCCCTTAAGTTGTTTTCCTAGTGTGACAGGAGTATCTGATGGCGACATGTTAAGTACAATGGCCGATCCCTCCTCTGCAACAGACACACACAGGAAATGTGGGGCTCGATGTCGTGATGGATCCTTGTCCACTGCCTTGGAGGTGAGCTGATCACAGTGAATACAATCAGAGTGCAGTTTTGCTGAACTGTCACATATAGACTTTAATATTACAAAATGTTAAAACACGTGATGTGGGCATCCTGTGTCAGAGTCAAAAGCTTGTAAAACTTGCTCAACCTTGCAGCACTTGCAAATTTAATTTGTGATCACTAATTCTCATATATCATTGAAAAGACAGGAGACAGAATTGGATACAAGTAGATTACTTGGATCATACATATATGCCATGTGAATCGCTTGTTTTTTTGTTTACTTTTGTTGTTTTTGGATCTTGCCATGCTTTCCTTTAATCTTCCTTCGTGTCACACAGCAAACAGTCAGTTGACCCATAAGTCCCGATTGTGACACAGGATGCCCATGAGGTTCAAATGTGCGCTACAAGCCTTGAACATGACACCTCAAATCCCATAATCAGACATGATGAGAGAACAAGGATGGAGGATTTCAGGAACGTCTATCTAAACAGAACATTTTGCTAAGAAAACATTAAATAGGACTTTGCAGAGGAGATTCAAGCTGACCTGGAATTGGCAAACGTTTCCATCAGCACCACTATAGGCAACCATCCCTGATTATTCAAATTAAATTCCAGGAATTGGTTAGTTAATCTAAGTGGGTAAGATCACTAGAAAAAGATAGTAGTAACATAAAATTTAAGCTTGCAGTGAACTGTTCTTGTTTAGGGAGTAATGATAGAGCTGAGACAATAAATTCAATCAATCTTTTTAGGACAAAATATAAAGGCAAACAATATTAAGAGAGGTGCAATTATAGAGGTGCTTCCAACAGAAAAATTTTAAGTGCAATATAGAATTAACTTTAAACATCCGAACAAAAATAAGAAGCATACCAGTATGTCTTGAGACGTGAACACTCCAGATGGCAAAGGATGAACAGTACAATGTATGCAACCTTTGTTTCATGCTACTGAGAGGTTTTCCAGTGACAGGACCATCATATGCAGACCTTGACAAGCTAAGCAATCTCACTGTTCCATCATCAAATGATAAAAGAACACATCTGAAAGAGAAAGAAGGTTGATACTTCAGCACTTGCAACAGAAATGTCAAGGCTACAAGACATGCTTTAGCATGTGCGGTAACAAGGATACCTAGGATCTGGCAGCCAATCAACGCTAAGGATATTCTTGGGTGCAGAATGAATGTGCCACAAGGGATGAAATGGATCACTGCCAACAACCAGGAGTAACTTATCAGGTATACCATGCAACATAATCTACTGTCACTAAAAAATATGAACGAACAGATATACTATAACCAATAACCATAGCAGAACCACAAGAACACCTGCAATAAGACTAATCGTCAAGGTGCTTTTTGGCCCAGATTTCTGCAGCTGGTTTGTCAGCCCTTATGATTTATTTTAATGTCCAAAACCAGTCAAAAGCCCACTGGCAGAAGCTAAGACTAGAAGTATGAAAAAGCAACCTCCATTGTATTGTCATTCAATTTTGGTGCAATTGAAAATAAATGAGCAAGTGATCCCAAAGTTGCCCAATAAAGGGTGAAGAGTAGGCTTACAACAAAATTTTGCATATATGCAGAAAAGCCACAAGTGTGAAAATTTCACATTACTCCTTCCACCTTGTAATTTAAGAATCATAAGTAAGGCAAGTTAAAAGTCGCTTCTTAACTGAAATTCACAAACAAAATCCTAAGGATCTCCAAACAGGCTCCAATCTATCTTTTTCATTGTAAGCCCAGTTTATTCATGTTTACTACAACCAAAATCCGAACCTTGGCCTCAACATTAAAATCTGGTAAAAACAGTATGCTTGAATTAGCATATTAGGTACTGGACAAAAAAGAATTAGCATATTAGGCATCAGAGTGAGAACTTGATTGAATATTTAGGCATTCAATTGGCTGTTGTCATGCCTCCAGTATACCTGCCCTGAACGCTTTTTCCTACTTTGCCAGTTCAGTGACTGACTAGCAAAAATAAGGTGTAAACTTTTTCCTACCACACACAAAGCTTCAGACATGAATGCATGCTAATAGTTCTTGAAAATGAAAAAATAAAACTACAAAAACCTCTCTAAATCCAATAACAATATCACAACAACAACCACCACCACCACCACCTTAATAATACTACAACAATAACAACAAGAACAAGCCTAGTGATAATACTACTACAACAACAAACCTTTTCCCAGTGTGTGAGATCGGCTAATTTAATCCTTAAGTTATTTCATTCGGTTTTCATAGCAAGACTTCTGAAGGATCCAAGTAGTCCATTTATTTCCTTAAACTTCTAATAATGTCTTTTTAGGTCTGATCTATCCCTTAAGTGGCATCCCTCGATTGCACAAAATACTAGATACACTTCTCTACTTCATCCATTTTCCTTGGATTATGTCTATGTTACTTCCATTGCGATTTTCTTTTTCTTAACGATAGTTCCATCAAGACAATTGATCCAAGATAATTACTTATTTCACTCCAAATCTCAACCCCAGTTTCATATGAACCTCTTCCTTCCCTTACAAATAATCAAAATATTGTATTTGGTATTTTCATATGAAGACACACATTGCAAAGATGTGTTGTAACCAACCAATCAAAAATAAGATGCACGCACATGTCACCAAGTAGAGTAAGATTCATAGCATGCAGGCAATAGTTATTGGTCGGTCATACTAAGTCATCACTACCACAAGGTGTATCATCATATAAAATGCTTTTACTTGTATTCATCCTAGATTCTGAAACTTCCCTCCAAAATTCAAGCAACATGTATCCATGCCCCATCTTCATCTACTAGCAGTATACAATTGGAAAAGGATACCCCATGAAATGTCACCCAATTAATTCTCAATGACCTCAACCCTGATCAGAACAACGACACGACTTTTTTTTAACGGTATGTAACCTATCGTCGATGGTTAATTTTCGCAACTGCATATGCACATCACTACTAGCTTTATATACAATAAACATGTGCCACATTCTCCAACTCAAAACCATCTAACACTCTTTCTAAGAGCCAATCATATACTTTCTGCAACTCTATGAAAACCATGAGCAAATGGATTTTGTCCGTCTGTCGTAGTGTGTTTTGCAAGAAGTAGCATTTCTGATCAATCAAATAAAAATGAAGTTTTATTTCTACAGACTAGCAAGCTTAGTTATTAGACAGGTTTGAAAAATAATGGCCAATCTCCAGTGATGAGAGAGTATTAAGAGATGTATTCATTAGCTCCATGTGCTTAATATCAGAAGAGTTTATATAAGTTGGATTAGTTGTTGTTAAGTCTTTAGCCTACTCTACAGACACAAACAGTTCTAGCATAGGCATCAATCCATTTTGACGCATAATCAGAACTCAACATAAATCCTAATGTTCTTGTGCAAGTACATATTTATCAGAAAAGTGGCCATTCTAGAAATTGTATTAAGACACGGAGAATCTCTTAACATGGATCATAAAGAAGTCGACAATAAGTTACCAAACATACCGCATGTCCCAGAACTTAATGCCTCCATGTCCAGCAGTGACTATGACATTTACACTCTCGGGATCACTGCAAAATGTTTAAATTCCAATAAAAGAATTACTTAAAATACACATGTTTATTAAAAATTTAAAATATGACAAAGCAAGGTCAAACTAAGTAGTCTTCACAATCGTAATGAAAATAAATCATAAAATGCAGTAATTTATACCTATTCTAATAGGAGAACTGCCATTTAAATTTATCCACATTCATAAAATGAAGAAATTGTACATTAAAATGGAATTGGGATCCCTTTATTCCCCAAAAATATATGATATTGTAAGGCTAAAAAGCAAAAGTTGTACTCAAACCAGTCCATCGATATACCAGTGTTGGCTCATTTTATCATTAACAATAGACCCGACACTATGATGTGCCTTAGTTAAGATGATCTGAAGCTCTATTTCCCAGATCAGATCACCCTAAATGGACTTTGCAGACAAATGGACACATAAAAATATTGTCATTTGACAAAATGTTTAAAAGTAGAAAAAGGAGAGGTGAAACCAACCTAGACAGAGCCAGGACCTAAGCTCCAGCTAAAATGGCTAATGAAATGGGAAGTGAGCCCAACTAGGATAACATTTTGGAGGACCTATAACTTCCAACTAGAATGGCTCTCTTTTCTCAAATAGTCATCAACACACCCCAAAATAGTGACTTTCCAGTTGTAACAATAGGGATCAGTATAGGAGATGATCTCCAACTAGAATGGCCTTCTCTTTTCTTAATGAATCGTCTATGTTGCACCAAAATTGTACAACAAAGGACTTGGCAGCTGCAAGAATAGGGATAACTGTGGCTTTGGCACACTGTCTCCAGAGAGCTGTACGCATGATTACCAATTCCGTAAAAACAAGGCAACCGTTGTGCCTTCTTATCCTTCTGACTATGTTTTGATTGGTCCATAATTACCTGGCAGCTGGCAAGATGAACACACCATATGGATGAGTCAATAGACGTTCTTGAACATTATGTCATTCTTTATGTGCCTGGGTTGCATCCTCCATGCACTGCCTGATTGACCCTCTCAGGATCAATAATAATCAAAACTAAATCTAAAATTTTCTGCCTTGTTACCTTTCCAACTAGGGAATTACATCAGCAGAAAGATGGTCTGGCTTCTTGTTGCTTTTGTTTTTGCCTTTTCTTTGTGGGACAACTCTAATAATATGAGACATAGCCTTATTCAAAAGTTTGCTCTTTTAAGCCCTTTTTTCATTGCTTACAGAAGTACTAAAGTTTTAATTATTGAAGTTCAACAATTTTATGCAGCAAATAAAAGACAACCTAACATTTACATACTGGCATCCAAAAGGAACAAAAAACATACAACTGAAGTAAAAGTCACCTTCCAAAAGGGGCCCAAGCAACTGCTCTGACAGGAACGGTATCTGCAGTGAAATGAAGCAAAGGCCTTGTATCTGCAATTCAAGAGCATAAATTTGATTAATGCAAGTGCCAATGAACCAAAAAGTTTGACAATTAGAGGGAACCGACAGACAAATTGCCAACTACCTTTGGATGAATTACTTGCAAAGAATTTCCACAAAGCTACCTGAATGTCACAAGTTTGGTGTTCAATAAAAAATATAAACTAGAAAGGCACTGAGTTAAAGATGAGCAGCTCAATCAAAGAAACAAGTGGTGATCTAATCCAAATAATCCAGAGACATAAGTTAGAAATGGCTTCTTTTTTAAGGATGTAAACCTCCTTGTTGCAAGCCATGTGCCACTTCAAGTTGCATCATGAGAGTTCTAAATGTTGGATAATGGCGGCACTTTGGCCTGAGAATCAGTACAATGGGACAGAAGCATAGGCCAGGCAGATGAGAGAAAACAGAAGAAAGCCCTGCGGGCCCCCTTGAGCAAAATATTCCCTCAAGGGTGGATAGTTTCTATGCCAAGGCTTGGTCTACAAGGCCCACTGGTAGGCCAAGCAATTCAAGTAGCAAACACTTTCTCCTGAACCATAAAATAAATGAAAGATCTTTGGCAAACCAAGGGATTAAATCAAGATTCATATTTGTCTGGACATTTCATACTAGCATACAGAATCACTTTGCAAAAGTAAAAAAATGAACCGTTGAGGTGGTGCAACAAATTGCAGAACTCACAGTTATGATGACAAAAGAGACAGCTGAAGCTCTTCATTGGGGAAGAAGATAAAACAATAGCATTACCATAGTTACATAAGTAATCTCCTCTTTGATAATAAAAATCATACATGAATTTATGTCCATATTCCCTACACATGCTCAAAAGCTAGGAACTCTTAAAGCCATAACATTCCTAGGATTCTGGACACTTTTGAAAAGGAATGAACATACTTAAATGGGGAAGAGAATACACAAAAATATTATCCTTCTATGTTCTATATTCCTAATTGAGTAGAGAATACACAAAATATCATTCTTCTGTGCTTCTATGCTCCTAAAATTTAAAAATTGTGTTCATTACCTATACTGACAAAGGAACTCCTAAGTACATAAAAAATTGTCCTACCAAATCAAAATGACTGGCATTATTCTTATGGTTATGTGAATACATATCAATAGGAAAGAAAATGGAAGATTTTGCCTAATGGTGAAATGTTCATTCATTTAAGTTATTTTACAAGAAGAAAAAGAATAAACATTGAGTCAAATGAATTCAAGTACTTGCTACACCAGGAAGATACTAAGTTAGACTTTCATACAGGAATTCAAACTATAGCCTGAAAAGAAACAGATTCGTTATATAATGGCATTAGTAGGCATACCGTTCCATCATGGCACCCAACAAGCAAATATTCATGCGGGTGAGAAGTCGACCATTCCACAGACAGCGGGATGCTGTGCAAAGAATTGAACAAGATTCACTTTTAGAGCTACCACTTAACCAACCACTTTTAAGAAAAGAAAAACATAAAACTGGTGCAGAGGTTCTATTAGAAGTATAGGGTTCTGCAAAAGTTCAAGGCTTCAAGCCAGCAGCTGCCTTTAGAGCCAAGTAACATGATTAAGTGATAGCCGAATCATGATTGATCCAGATAGTTGAAAAGAAAATAGGAGAACTACAGGATCCTCTCGGTAGATTTGGCCCAAAGAGGCTGCTCTATCTTAAAGTAGTACAAATGACACAAGGACCAAGACATCATATCCAGATCTGTCTTTCTGCTCTCTTTTAGCCTTATAAAGATTTGAGATCACGGAGTTTTGGATTTGTGATGTAACTGTCCCCATCTCACCCCACTAGTGAGATCTTGAAACAGAAAACAGGACATAGAAAAGCATACAATTCGCACATGAATGATGGAAACATGAGCACCATGCCTGAACCCATCTAATCCTTGGTCATCTAACTCTAGTATGAATAATATATAAGCTCTCTTAACATAATTCTTTCAAAGAGACAAAACTACATTATGATACTTTCTTCCTCAACTGATCAAAGCACAATCTGCACAAGGCTTGAGTCACTGTATCACATAACATCCCTACATCATGCCACAAATGCAAACTTAACTATATATAGGCTGCAGGCTGAATGGAAGTGCTATAACAAAAGAAAATCAGAAGTTTACGAAAATCATAGGGTAACAACAATAATTTATACACGACACTTTAGTCCATATATCAACCAACTAAATGCCAACGGCAACAAGAAACAGGGTAAAGCAAAAACCAAAAAAATCAAATCATGAGAACTACCATAATAAACTATAAGGGGGCAGATGAAAGGAATCATCTGCCCCCTCACTCTTGTAGCAATCCAACCAGATCATTCAATAATAATCAAAATCTTCACTTCAAATTGTCATTTAGCAATTGGGAAATTACTCTGCTAATGCTTTACAATCGACATATATTTTACCTCTGTATGCCACCAGATTTAAGTGTCGAGCATCTAAATACTGGCTCCAGTTTTATAAAGCGAGGATCAGTATCCTCCCTCTGAGTAGAAGAATAAATAACTTTCACCGTTTGAGGCAGTGGAACCTCCCACCTGCACTTGAAACATAGAATTATTATAACTAGATGCAGAAAACTCCCCATTTCAATATGTAAAAGCTTCTTTTCTGCCACTTATTAACATAGATTATCTAAGACACAATACAAAAGCTGGTACATGGTGAGATACAATCTAATTAAACAGCAAGATTGTGAGATTAATTGAAGGTACAACTATAATTTCCTCTCACTAGTTGAACATCCACAAAGGTGCAGTTCTTCCCTTTCTGTGAGAGAATATAACCTATGCCATACCACATATATTTTTCCATTTCAAACAAAGTTCAATCCAAAAAAAGATGGTTCGAATTAAATAGGGCAAATAGTATCATAGAAAAACTTGTAAAAAGGATTATCCCAAGATATTTATTATTTAGGAAAGACAGAAAAACCAGTGTCCCAATTTCAGCATGGAATTTGTTAAAGCAAGTCTCTTGTAGCTAGAGTTCAACTGTGCAACAGGGTCTAAATCACATGTCAACAACATCGTGTCATGCTCTCATAAAACACTTTCAAAAACACTGCAGACTTATGCAAGAAAGTAAAGACAACAAAGAACATTATCCAGCAGTTTTTTTTTTTTTTTAAGACAAAATGAGTTACCATCAAAGTAATTAGATCATTTGTGATTTTTCCACTGATATTAGCTTAGATTTCACCTTAATGGAGCGGCACATGGTTATTCACATGAAGTAAAACACTATAGTTAAAGGACACACAAATGTATATGAAAGGAGGATAAATCTAGATGTACAGCTCTTACACTTCTATAGACCCATTCCCCAGCACAACGGCTAGATAGCCCATCAGATGTGTGCATTTGGTTTCATGCATATCAAATGGCCGCCATTTCACATCCCACGCAACTTTTCCATTGTGAGAAAAGCAAAACACCAACCTTGGTGCAGCAACATCCTCCGATATTAAAGTACCAGAACTCGATCTGCTATAACTTCCAACAGCATTATTTCCTGCAGAACACGCTCTAAAGCCAGATTGACCTTGCTGATTTATGCAGGGCAAGAATCTTTCCTCATTTTCCGTCATTATTGACACATGTTCATTGACATGACAGCTTTCCACACCACCGACATTATCTAACCTTCTACCAGTATTTAGGGATGCTGCTGCTTCGCTACTTCTTCTTTTTCGGCCAGAATCTTTCCCTGCAATTTGTGCACTGAGAACCCCAGAAACCCCATCTAAAGTATATGATACTGGTGTCTTCTCCGGAAAGTCACCAGCCAGAGGCTGACCGAATTGACTGTTGCAATTCGAGTCATCAGAAGGTCTTTCTAAGGGCTTCTTTCTAGGTCTTCCCCTAGGTCTTGGAGGCTGAGATGATTTCTCTTTTAGGGATTGTGAATTTGCACACCTTTGTCTAGGCTTGTCCACTAAAGATGCCTCTTCCCCATCTCCACTTACGTTAAGAAGAGACCATATTTGAATGACACCTCTGCCAGTAAGTGGGGCACCCAATTTGTGCTGAGAAGATCCCCGAGGATGAGCAGCAACAGCTATGAACTGAGAAAGCAAGATGATCTTTAAAAATCAATCATGCAAGGGACATGTAAAACTAGTCTCACATTTTCCTATGCCTAGCCAAATCAACACAAGCATCGGAGATTGCAGAGAGTGGACACAAACAGGGCCATGGCAAGTAGATTAATTAATGTTAGTCATATCAAAACAAGATTAAAAGAAGCTAATTCTGCTCATTCCTCAAAAGCTCAAACATCTTATCTTGACATTGTAAGTAGCCATACCGCACAAAATGTGGTATGGCTAATAAGGTCAAAAAGTGACCATGAAATTAGGTAATACTAACAGCAATGACAGGGCATCCGCTTCAACATTCATTCAATCTACAGAGTGCTTAATTTAATGCAGACAGAGAAATAAGCTACTTCATAGGGCTAAGATTTGCATAATTAAAGGGTTCAATCCAACTATTTCACCAAAAGGGAGGGGAAAAGAAGAAAGGAAATCACTGGACCAAATCTAAGAAATAAGATGACCGATCAGTCCATCATCCAGAGAAGAAGGAATTTCATTTACCATCTAGAATAGAATGTTCTATATCCCAAACTCGAAGGAATAGAGGAGCCAATATCAAAATTAAAGAAAGACATTATAGGATATCCTGCACACTCATAAGAGCATTAAGCTTTTTGCCAATTTATTCTGGCAAGAGATTTGCCAGAACATTCACGTTGTCTACCATAAACTTCTCAAAGTAATCTACTGCAATTTTCTGAAACAGAAGTGGAGAAAATAAATTGCCCACTATAATGCTTCACGGAGGGAGAAAGGCACCTCATTTTTAGTCTGATATTCAGGTCTGTGGCAAACTCTGGGACACCAATCCAGAGCCCAAATTGAACCTCCAACATATATGACAAAATCCTTGCTGCGAAATAATATGGAGATAGATAGATGGAGATGTCATCCTTATGTAACATAAAGAAAAGGAGACATTGAAGCATGATACGCGTGTGTTTATCACACAGGCAGA
The DNA here is from genome assembly GCA_016097545.1 of Eucalyptus victrix. Classification (NCBI taxonomy): domain Eukaryota; kingdom Viridiplantae; phylum Streptophyta; class Magnoliopsida; order Myrtales; family Myrtaceae; genus Eucalyptus; species Eucalyptus victrix. The sequence continues at coordinate 23,444,489 of CM027845.1, read as the reverse complement.
AGGCAACATGAGTTTCAAAAGTAGTTCAGAATATATCTAAATCTGAAAATATAGCAGTGTCTATGGACAACATCATCAATGGCACATTAGAAAGTGCAAGACAATGATCACGTGTATTTGACTATACATTAGCCTTTCTTTGACGTACTAGAATAGTAAGTTATGCGTACCAGTTACCAACTAAAGCATTTAAATGAGCAGGCCCATACCCAGTTACCAACAAAGGGTATCTATCTATGGCACTACCAAGCAGCCAAATATACAATGCAAGGCTTTGAAGGCGAGAGCAAATTTTAGCCTTTCATCAATAGAGCTTAGCTGTCCATCAATTAAGCCGTCATAACAATTGAGTGTGAAAGCATGGTAGCTTGTTGCCCATATTAATTAGATGAGAAGATTGGCAAACTTGCAAAATCCTTTGAGTTCTCCACCAAACAAAGTTTAAGTTTGAGCATTTTTAAGATTTAAACAAAGTTAATTCAGAATAGCAAGAAGTGGTTTTATTAGGTCAAGCTTTCGAATACCAGAATCCCTGCTTCTACTCTTAGAAAAAAAAATTTTTGGTCACATCCTATTTGATGCAGTTCTGATGTAGATCTTGAGTTTGATGTGCAAAAACATTGGAAAGAAGTGTACAGATATGCTTAATAGAAAGTATGGATCACTTTGCTAGTAGCTTAAACTTTTGGGAGAAAGAACTGCTGATATAAATATTCCACAACACCAAGTTAAACCCCTCAAAAAGTGCTACCATTATGTCAAAAATAAGGGGAAAAAAGAGGAGAGAAAACTGTTACAGGAGAGACAGCAATAATAAAGTCACTGATCCAGCATTATCAGCCCCCACACCAGGCGTTAGGCTTCAGGTACCTTAACCCCAGGATATGAACTTAATTTGTTGGGACATTGAGCTACTTGCCATTTGGTTTCCATCGCAATACTTTTAAGATAAAATTCCTACAGAGATTGCTAGTCACGCATGCTGCCTATTTTAAGATCCCCTAGAATCTCGTGGACAGAAATAAGTTGATAACCATCTCATGATCCCATAGTTAACTGAGCCAGCTTATATCTTAAAACGAAGAGATCAATTCAGGATAAATAAAAGCAATACAGTAAGTGATTTTATGATTATAATGTATATAATTAGCACAATGAACATGAGATGCTGACAGCCTGACTGTAATTCTTAAATGCAAGTGGTGCAATTTGAAGAAATTAATTTGAAAATAAGGTCTTTGAGGTTGGTAACATCTATCGTACATTGTGAAGCTTCCAAACCAACAATCAGAACATAATCCTCCTACTTTAAGCACCAAAAATTCTGGTGCAAAGCATGTTTAATATCAAGTATGAATAAGAGAACAACAACGATGTACATGCCATGCCGATCAACACAGAACATGATTGAAACAGTGAATATTTGTAAAATTCCACAAACTGTGTGAATACCATATTTTTAAGCTTAAATGTGATAGAAACACCTGTTGCAATTTGCGTGGGGTCCATTATCCTGCATAAGGTTTGCAGTTCACACCATCAGAAAGAAATGATTGTAAGCAGATAATGAGGATTAGCCACTAGAAGTACCAAAACTATTTTAGTTTTATACAGTTTGGTAACAAAACCTTAGGAACGACCATTTTGGTTGCAGACTTTCTTTTAAAAATTTCATTTGAGCATCCAGGAACTTAGTCCAGAGAATCCTACGTGACAATATTTAAAGAATAGGATTGTCAAATCTGACTTTTCTAATAGTTAAACATCAAAAGAGACACTCAAATGATCTACCTCAAAAAGTTATGGAACTTAAGCAAACATTTAAGAAGTTTTGAAACTTCTAGTGTCCATATTAGAAACACACAGCACCGCAAACATCAGTAGCTTCAAACTATCAATTGAACAACTGCATAAAAGCTTCATTCCAACAATTAACCATTAAACACACAACACCAGAAACACTAGCAACTTCAAACTATCAATTGAACAGCAACTGCAAAAAAGCTTCATTCCAACAATTAACCATCATCACATTACATTTGAACAAAAAATAGCATTTCTAGCACAAAAGAAACCAAGCCCAACAAATATATACCGAGCAAAGTCATTGAGGACATAGACTTGTCCCAAATTCAAGAATTGAGACTAAATTGGTTGAAAAGTTGTAATAGGAAATGATACAACTGTTGGACTTGTATGATCAGGAAGTAGAGCAAAGAGAGGCGCTAAAGCTGTTCACCAACTACTGTATGTCCGTGGACCAAAGATGAGAAGTCCACTTCCATCAGAATCATGATAAATGAAAACATTAAAGAAGCTCTCTAAACATTATTCTACAATTTGATTGATTTTCTCTCCCTATTAAAATTAGAAAACTAAGAGGCTTTGTAAAACCACAAAAAAAGGGACTCCAATTATGGTGAACAAAATTGGTTCAAACAACCCCAACTGCCAACTTCACCCCTCTCATTTGTAGACAAATCTAGTGCTCGGCAATTGTCCAAGTCCCTATAACCAATACTAATAGCCCCTCTCACTCAACCATTCCTACAGCTATAACCTACTTGTTGTGATCATAATCAACTTATCCTGACTTTTACTCTTGTTGGAGATCTCAATCCATAACGGAAGTAATTTGCTCTTTTGAATGGGAACCCAACTCCGTCTCCTCTTGCTCTTGCTTTACAGCATGAATTTTAGCAGGAAATTGAGATTGAGCAACAAATTAGGATTTAACTGAAATTAATGCTAGTCCTAGGGTTATATTTGCTAATCAATCTAGTCCAAATTCCTCAATTTGGGGGTAAGTTTATGCCCTCAACAATCTCGTTAAAAGAGCTAGAGTTCCTTTCATCTTAGAAATGATGTTCTTCGGTTGAAATATTATATCATCTGGGTTATTCATAAAGGAAACCTTTGTGCTACAATGAATGGTCAATAAATAGCTTGAAATTGCTGATGATTGTGTTGCTCTATGTCTATAGTTAATGGATAGCATCCATTGGATACTATCAGTTCCGAAACTTTTCAAGGGATCACTTAAAATTCCAAATCATTTTAAAATAGACCATTTGAAAATTTCATCCAATGCTTTAATCATTTAAAAAGCCACAACGCATAATTTAATTTTCAATATATTACAACTCAGGATTCTCCAGCAAAGCTAAGTCTTTGAAGACACTAAAACAAACCTTTGAAAAAGTTGTGAAGCCAAAATGATCATTGTTGACATTCTCTTCTTTTTTTTTTTTTGTTTTTGGTTAGACAAAATCATCCGTAAGGTTGTGATACCAAACTATAAGTTGTAAAATAATTTTGACAATTCTAGTGTCCTGATCCCAAGATAATGATATGATCTGGTCCAATATGCATGCACTAATGGGGAAGGGGACATGAAAATGAAGACTCATGGAAGTGGAAAAATGCATAAAAAAGTGCATAATCAAGCTTTCAACAGCATAATACCTGAGGAACAGTTGCAGACGAGAATGGTGGCAAGGTTACCTCAATGCCAGCATCCTGTTCCTGCAAACCCCGCACTTCCTTAGCAAATTTGATAACCTTGGGTTCATAGTTCAAGTGCCTCCGATCCTCAGTGGCATCGCTACACTCACATATCACAAACAGAGGAAGAAAGGTCTTCAGGTAAATTGAAAAACCAACTTTTTCTTTAACAAGTAAAAAGGATTTACAAAACACAGCACCGATAGAACTTTAGAATCTTGACTTCATAACGCATGAGTGCACTAATGTGCTCTTAATATTTAGCGAATGAGGATGAAAGAAAAAAGCTCAAGCAAGCGAATAACCAGAGTGCGAACCTAATAAGCTCAAATTTAGCTCACTCTCATTTCAAATTGCTTGAAATAGTGATTGAAGCAGACAACCTCAAAATCTCACCCTCGCCCGCTTCGCCACAAGTCTCCGCAATCAGTCCACCGCTCTGAAGCGAAAGAGAGGCCTCATGTAAAATGAGAAACCGACTCTTGCTTCACAAGCAAAGAATTTACAAATTACAGCAACGACAGAACTCCGTAAAGTTGGGAGATTCTATTACATCACGGGCGTAACAATGTCTTCTTACATTCAGCGATGAACATGAAGATCAGAGCTCAAGCAAGCGAAAAAGCCTAAGCACGAACCGACATAAGCTCCGATTGAGCTCACCATCACTTCAAATCGCTCACCTTGAGAAAGCGATTGAAGAAGACAACCTCGCAATCTCGCCGTCGTCCAGAGCGCCGACGCCCGCCTCGCCGCAGAGCTCCGCGGCCGAGTCCACCGCTCTGAAGTGATTCTCGACGGAGCAGTCGAACGGCCAGACGCGGACTTCGGTGCTGCTCCCGGGATACTCCAACAGCGGCGACGCGTCTCGCCCGACGGCGCACGCCGTCCCCCCGGCCTCCGACGCCGCCGCCGCCGCCGCCGCCGGCTTTCTCCTTCCTCGTCGCTCGCCGGCGGCTTCCATGGCGATCGGCGGTGCGGCCCTTCTTCTTCCTGTCCGGCTTGCGAAACCGCGCGCGGCGAAAGTGAGATTGCCGGGTTTCGAACTTCCGTCTGCGATGAAAAAGAAGAGGCGTTTTGTATTTCCTTTCAAGGAGTTTCGAACCCTAGACCATGCTACTGCTAGCCGTACTTATAGTAAAACCCCGGCAAGAGCTAATTCCCTACTCAACCCCCGAATTTTACGTCTAATCTCAATTCTGTCCCGAACTCTCTTTTTTTTTTTTTTTTTTTTTTTTTATCTAGAAAATCCTCAATTTTTAATTAAATCCAAATCTACCTACACGTCCAAAAATTACTATCGATTTCTTAAAAATTATCAATATCATGATGTTATTATTATTCCATATAAGGTGAAAGTATTGATAAAAGACACATAATAAACCTCTGATATTTGTTTATTTTCAAAATTTTGGTGGCAATTTCTTGAAGCGTGGGCAGGTTAGGGAATAGAATGAAACTTAGGGGTTTTTTAAGACAAAAAAAAAGTTAAAAATAGAATTGAGATTTGATCTAAAATTGAAAAATTTTTAAGGAATTAGGCCCTAAGCAAGCCCTACACTTTTTTTTTAGGGTCATGGGCAAGCACCAAAACTCCATCCTTGGATTTTTTTACTAAATTGAAACAAGAAGAGATGTATCGCATTCCCAAAGTCGAAGACATACCAAGTCAATTGAGTATGCATTGCATAATAATGTATTAACTTGTCAAATAAAGATAATCGCCACTATTTCCAAAACAGACATCACTCAATGAACACAGAGCCCCGTCCTGAATGCTTCTGCGATCCCGGAAGTTCCGTGAAGAGAATAGAAGATGCTGCTCCCACTCCCTCTATAATTTCTCCGCTTTGTCATGATTTCATTCGTGCCCGGTGAGTCGCTACTTCCGGCGATCCCATTGTGAGCTCGGAAACTCGACAGTGACGGACATCGAATTTCTCTCCAGTTTCCTTAATGCAAAATGGAAACCAGCAGATTCAACTAAAAATTGCAAAGATAAATTTAGGAAACATCAATTATGAACCAAAAGTTCATTACCTAATCTGCCACTGATCGTTTTTTTGGATAAGACTTTATTGTCATTAGAAAATTCACCATAGTAGTGTCCCATGTCTTTACATAACAAAGAAAAATCACAATAGGGAATAGTAGAGAACTAGTTCACAAGCAAAGACTCGTAACGATAGGCCTTCACTATCCAATTCGCAGTGTTGTTTGCCTCTCTTGGATAAAAAGTAATTGAGATACCTTGTAAGCAATCCAAGAGATGTGTACACTCCCTGACTAACGTTTGGCCAGCACATGGAGCTTCGGCCTGGCTCGTGATGGGGCTTTCCAGCGAAGTACAATTTGGCTCGATCTGAATTGAAGTATTTCCATCGTATAGTACCCTTGGCGAGAGGCTTTTCTTCGACTCTTCACAAACAGCAAACCCTGCCTCAAGGCTAGGGTCTCACGGCGAGTGCGGATGGAGCAATGACATTCTTGCGAAGCCACCCACCAGTTGCCCAAGATGGTCTTTGCAAATTCTAGCCATTGCTCCTTGTCGTGAGTCGCTACACCACAACTTATCAAGGTTGATTCCAATACTCGTAGAGGTTGAGGTCGTCAATTGCTTCAGCCATTATTCCCCGAGGTCAAGGTTTGATGTTTCAGTATACCCACATATTACGTTCTTTTCATATGAGCCATGCACGCCGACTAGAATTTCACTTGATTGCGACTACGCATGGGAAGATAGGTTTCTAGTGAGCCATCTATTCATTTGAGTGACTACATCTGTTGATCTCTTTACTTTAATGCGGGGATCTGACCAGATTTCTCTTGTCCAATCACACCAAAGGAGAAGATTTCGATGTTTCAAGAGCAGGCGATGTAATGGGCACAATGTATTGAGCACGAGCCTTCTCTTGTAAAGGTTTTCTTTTGTGGGGAGAGCATTGTTATATACACTCCATATAAAGAAATGAACCTTCAAGCAGCTGACTCTGCCATGTACGAGTCCAAAGGTTCTTGGGAGGCTGGTAGGATGTTGACAACAAGCTAAGTTAGGTTTTTTTGGCCTAAGAGCACATTTTGTTGTAGCCACTCTTCACCAAATATAATCCCATATGTTAACCATCCACACTAATTTATCCCTTTGTGAGTTGATACTTAGTAGGTTGGAGAGGATCTCTTGGACTATTCTTTCCTCAAAAAGTTCATGTAGCTTCCCTAGGTTCCAATCATGGGTGATTGGCTCAATCAATTTCTCTACATATTTAGGGTTGTGTTGATTCACCACACCACCAATGCGGCCACTAGATAGCCACAGGTCTTCCCGAATTCAGATTCTTGGACCATCTCCCACTAAGGATCACACTTCGGATTCTAGCACCCATCTCCCAAATTTTGCCACTCCATAAAGGGTGATGACCATTTCTAGCATGCCAAAATTCTCCTTGCAAGTAATACAAGCCCTTCATAACTTGTCTCCTAGCATCGCCTTATTGAACTCCACTAAGTCCCTAAATCCCAATTCTCCTTTTATCTTTCCATGTTTTCAATAACTCCCAAATCCTCCAATAGGACTCCTTGTCTTTCAACATTTTGTTTCCACCAAAAACAAGCAATCTTTTTTTAACTGATTTGCAAATAGAAACTTGAGTTTTGAAAATGGATACCACAACCAATGGAAGTGCCTAGACTACTATCTTGATAAGGATCTCTTTACCCGCTTTAGACATCAATTTCTCTTTTCAACCCTCTAGCTTCGCATTAACATGCATTAAGATCCAAGCAAACATTTGTTTCTTTGACTGTCCCTAGTCTAAAGGAATACCTAGGTATCTGCCTATTTTGTCAATAAACATAAAGCTCATCCGCCATATTCTCCTTTAATAGCTGTGGACAATTTGGCCCGAAGAAGATGCACGATTTGTTTTCGTTTATTGCTTGACCTAAAGCATAGCAATAGTGGTTTAGAATATTCTCTGGGCTTTGGCATTCTTTAATCGTACCATCGAGGAAGAAGATGGTATCATCTACAAAGGGTAGATAGGAGATCGTGGGGCACCACCTATTTAGTTCTATTCCACGCAGGCTCTCATTCAAGATTGCCTTTTTCATAAGCATAGATAATACATTTGCCATTATGATAAAAAGATAAGGTAATAGTGAGGCACCTTATCTTAACCCTCGGGAAGGTTGAAATTGTTGGAGTGGTTTCCCATTCATTTTCACACTAAAAGCCGCTATGGAAATATATTGTTTGACTCAGTGTACCCATTCCTCTTAGAAGCCCATTATTTTCATGCAATTATATAGGAAGTCCATTTCAACTTTATCATAAGCCTTCTGCATATCAAGTTTGAGAATTGCCCGGACTTTCTTTTTGCTCTTTTGGATGCAGAGCTAGTGAGGCATCTCTTGGACTATCAAGATATAATCATGTATTTGTCTACCACCCACAAAGGCACTTTGTTCTATAACAATAATCTCAAGAAGCCATGGTTTGAGATGATTGGCCATTACTTTTTAAATAATCTTGTAATTAAATTTGCACAAGCTTATTGGCCTAAATTGTGAAATATTCTCCAAGCTAGCTTCTTTTGGAGTCAATACAACATAGGTCAAGTGAAGGGTTGAAAGTACCTGTAGTGAAGAAACCGTTTACCATATCGAATACATCCTACTAGATTTCGGTCTAGTATTAATGATAACATTGCCATTTTAATCCATTTGGACCAAGTACCTAAGTTGCTCCCATTTGAAACATTACTTCTTTCACTTCCTCTATTTACACATTTTTCATCAAGGCCGCATTTATCTCATCATGGACAAGGTTTGAGCATTGGTCAAGTGTAGGTTGGTAATTTATGGGCCCCACAGTAATATAAGGAGCTGTAGAATTGCCCAATATGCTATTTTAAAGCTTCAGGTCATGGCACCATTGATTGTCTTCCAGTTTTAGCATTAATGCCTAATTATGTATTCTTCTTTGTATTATTGTGGCATGAAAAATATTTGGTGTTTTTGTCCCCCCAACCTAAGCCAACCAGGGATCTCATACTCTAGTATATATCATCTAGCCTCCATAATCTCTCTATTCGTTCTTTGAGTCGTTGTCATTCCCCCCTAAAGCTTGCCCACTTGCGTTATTAGTAATCTCAATAAGTCTCTTCATTAGACACTCAACTTGCCGTCAAGCATCGGAAAATTTCCTTTTATTCTAGGACCCCAATGCACTAGCTACCTTCCTTGATTTCCTCCCTATGTCTCCACAAGAACAAAACCTATCAAGACATGCCTTTTTAACCACATCCTTACACTCTAGGTCTTTTACCCAAGAAGCCTCAATGTGAAACTCTTATTGCCTCTTGTTGTTCTTCAAGTGCATTGCAACAAGAAGTGGACTACGATCAGAGCCTATAGCTTGGTAAAGCATATGTCTCCACACTTTGGAACTCTACTCATCATTCTAAGTTGCATATTGCCCTATCCGGTCTTTCTCTCACTATGACTTCCCTTTCTCTTATGTTAAACCATGTATAGAAACATCCCTTACCTTTCATATCCATTAAAAAGCAATCATTTAACATTATGCCCCAGGTCTAAGATTAAGGTTTTTCCAAGGAGTTGTCTTAGAGAGACAAAGAATCAATATCCAACCCGTCTAGTTGATCCCATCCACCTAGTTTACATGTACTTTAAAAGTATGTGTTATATATTTAGTTTCATTTAATATAGATGATAATTATAAATAGTATATTAAATTGTAGATTATCCACATAAACTTACTATTACAACTTTTTCATAATTTAAAGTACATATAAGTTTATTACATGAATAAATTTTCATTTAATTGTGGGTTAATTCTTACATTATAATAAGATAAATTAACCAAGGGTAATCATGATATATCTCTTTATTAATTTATCTAAATCTTCTCCTTCTTCATATAGAATACTTTGATGGGCTCTTAAATGGTATTCATTATTTTTGAGTAGAAAGATTAACGCACCTGTTTTGGGATCCATCAAATATAAAGCGGAAGCAGAAAAGGGATTACCCACTCATCAAGGTGATCCACTGTTCTTGGAGCGGAAGCGGAAACACAATATTCCACGCACAAGTCATTCTCCTCTATTGCCCTCCGTATCACTGGCTCAATGAGGCGGCCCCCCTCACGTGTAGCGTTAGGTAAACGCCCCTTAGGTGATGATACAGGTGAGAATTAGGGTTAGAGGAGAGACTTGAGCACTATTTATAGAGTTTCTAGCCAGTCCCTCTCATTACGGGTCAGGCTCAACTCGGCCCACACTAGTCAGCCCATATTAGACTAATTAAGAAACCTTCTAGCTCACCTTAGACCAACCCTGTTTTATGGTAAACGTAAAAACAACAAATTACAATATCAATTAATTTAGTCCACATTAGGAAAACTCTTACATTTAAATCATTGATTATCATTATAAGTCGTGGTATTAACATTATCCTCGTAAATTCTAATTTTTTTATAATTATAGTATATAATGAATAAATTTCCATTTAACTTGAAATTAATTCTTATAGTACGATTCAGTAAAACCAAGTGTTAAAATGATATATCTCTCCTCTAACTTATCTGTATCTACACGTTATAAGCAAAAACGGATTCCTACCTTTCAGAAGAAGAAATCACTCTACATCCTATTAATGGCCCGTGGTGAACTATATCTTTCATGAAGAAAAAGTTATATGCATGCAATAATAATTCTTAATTTATCTATAAATAAATTATGGCAGTTACAATTTAAGAATTTATTAGATCTTTGGCAGCTTGTGATCCATTTATTCACTTCTCAATTCATTCACAATTTTGGCCAAAAATAAATTCATTTAAAGTCATATCAAATTAAATAAATTTTAGTGGTTACAAATTAAGAACCCGTAAACTCTTTAGAGATTACTATCCATTTATTTCTTAAGTATCAAATCATGAGAAAAGATATTACAATGTACTTATAAGTTTTAGCTTGTAGTAGATAATCAATTAGAATTTGAGCAAACTTTCCCCTTCCGAAAATTATATCATTACCATATACATAAAACAATTATTTAGCTTCTATCTAAACTAAAATCTTTTCATTTATTCACGACATGATGAGATTGTTTATTTATGATAGATAAATGATTGCGTAACAATATTTAATTTATTGTAAATATAATAATGAACTATAAAAAAAATTAAACAAATAATTATAAATTATTGTGAGATCTACTCATTCATGAATTTGTAATTCACAACAAACTATTATTTTATAGTAGTCTAAAAACTATTATGCTAACAAAGCTCTTTATGATATTCAGATATTGGTAGATGTTAATAACAAACTAAAATAATCCCATGTGAAAAGAAAATATCCAGTAAGTCAAGTGAAATATTTTGAAATACATGAATGTTTGCTATAAATGATCCTTCATCACATGTTAAAGATCTGATCTCGGTCACAACAGTCGAGGAGTCAAAGTTGCATGTGTCGTTGCTATTAAAGCTAATATCAAACTCCTTCATTACATGTCTAAGCTCTATTCTCGGTGACAATATTCCAGGAGCCAAAGTTGTATGTGTTGTCGTTGTGAAAGCTAATACCAAACTCCTTTGTCGCATTTTAAGCTATGTTCTCGGTCACAATATTCGAGGGGTTGAAATTGCATGTGTCGTCACTGGTAAAACTGTTATCAAACTCTTTCGTTACATGTTAAAGCTCTATTCCTGGTCATAATATTCGAGAATCTGAAGTTGCATGTATTGCCGCTATTAAAGTTGATATCAAAATCCTTCATCACATGTTAAAGCTCTTCTTCATCAAATGTTAAAGCTCACTTCTCTGTCACAATATATGAGGTGCCGAAGTTGCATGCGTCATCTCTAATAAAGCTGATATCAAACTCTTTCCTCACATGTTTAAGCTCTATTCTCGATCGCAATATTTGACGGCTGACAAGGGCAAGCTACACCAAAGGCAGCGAGGTCAACCTTGTCAACCTTCATCTCGTCATCGAGGCCTAATAAACGATTGGACAAAGAAGGAAGGTTTAAAAAAAAAAGGAAAGGAAAATTGACTGGCTTGGCTGGCATTTATGTAATGGATTTCCGACTAAAATTGACCAAATGAACTGAAATACAATAGGTTCTTGACTCAATTGACAAAAAAAAAAAGAAAAAAGAAGAAAGTATAAGACTGAATTCGCACAATTGCACTAGATTTATGATTTTTTTGATAATTTCTCTATTATGCATGCCCTAGTAAGTGAAATTATGCGAAGAACTTGGTCTCCATGATGCTCTTTTACTACTATTGTTATTTTTCTTTATGCATAGTTTTGCCTTTATTTGCATGGAAATTTTGACTTTTGGAGGAATAAGTATACTTAAAGTGCAAAAAGTTGTGTACAGTATTCACTTTTATGCCAAAAGTTTTTTCAAATTACGAGGGTGCATATGGCAATGTTTCTATTCCGGGGAACTATTTCTTTTCAAAAATAATTTTTTTCTATTTCTACTTTGGGAACAATTTCTGAGTAAAATAAGATGTTTGGTAATTATACAAAAAGAATAGAAATGCGTTTGGTAAAAATTTATAATTTTTGTATTTATTTGTTTTTTCTTCTTACTCATAGACCACTGACCGCCGCCCGCTGCCGTACAATCGCCGCCCAACCGCCGCACGACTGCCAATCGCCATCACCAACCGCCGCCGCAAGATTGCCGCCCACAGCCCATTAGCCACAGAAGGGGCGGTGACAATAGGCTATTGGTGAATGGTGGCAATCGTCAACCGGTGAGCTGTGGGCGGCGGCCAGTGAGCTACAGGCGGCAGCAACCATCGCTAGCGGTCAATTGCCGATGGTGGTTGCGGGTGGCAGGAGGTGGCCAACGGTTGGCAAGCAGCTAGTGGTGGCCACAACAAGGAAGAAGAACAAAAGAAAAATAGAAAAGAAAAAAAAAAAACTTGTTTCTAGAAATTGTTCCTAGTAACAAGAAGCTACTTTTTTTTTTTTTTTCGTTTATGTTCCAAATCTATTACCTAGCCACTTTTCTATTCCGGGAAATAGAAAAATAAGTTGGCGTTACCAAACGGATTTCTATTCTTTTTTTTGTTCTAGGAAACAAAATAAAAAATGAAATTGGGAGAAATAGAAACGTTATCATGCATGCCCTAATTCACTGGTTGTGCCATTCATGAACGTGATCAGCTTCTCGTTAATGATTTTGATGGAGGGGAAAACCTAGATCATTGGCTTTATTATAACTCGAGAAGGTTTGACAGACTTTTTGATTTAGTTTGAAATTTAATTCAAAGAAAACAAGCCCACAACTCCTTAATTCACCTTGATCACTCTGTCCTCGATCCTCTTCATTGCCTCGACGTCGATGGTGGGGGATCATCCGGTTGCTGCTTTCAGATAGAATGGACCTTTCTCTAGCCTCCAAAGGCCGTACTTGAAATAGTCACCATATTTGAGCATGCTAAGTAGTACCATGACGATGTCAACAATTCGGCATGGGAGGAATTTTAACAAATCCATACCAAGAAACACCATTTCCTTGGTAACGACATGTACCTGTGAATTCTCTTCATTAGGCTATTAAGGTCGTGAGAAAAACGTAGCCACTATCTATAGCTATAAAAGAAGATAAGGGCTTCATTTGCTCTCTATATCATTTGATCATTAAGTCGTTTGTCACTCCAAGTAAATGGATTCCTTAATCATTCGAATATGTCTGGTATGTTGCAAGAGGTCCCGCTATCAACTCCCGACTGAATTTCCACGAAGATTAAAATTCTCTAACTTCCATCCGCTTACTAAAGAAGGAAAATTGTACGAGTTTTTTTTTTTTTTTTTTTTTATCGAAAAAATTGTATGAGTTTAAAGAAAGAGTTTGCAACGGGACTTCGAGCAACAATAGAAGTGTTGGCGCCATGACTCCACAAGTCGTAAGCAATCTCCATCCCTGAGTTCCCACATCCCACCACCAGCACGTTTCTCCCTCTGAATTCCCTCCCATTCCAATAGTAGCTCGAGTGCATCACCATCCCGTCGAAGCTCTCTAAGCCGTCGACCTCTGGTGTCACGCCTTCACTGTTCTCCCCGCTCGCCACCACCAAGAACTCCGCCACGTAGGACTCATGCTCGCCCAAGCCCGTGTTTCTCACTACAATCCACCACTTGCTGATAAGGTCATCGTACGACGCGCTCTCGACAAACCGTCGGCAATACTGCTTTATCTCGAACTCTGACTCGTAGTCATCGAGGTATTCTATGAATTGGGCCCTAGGGACAAAGATGGGTGAATCGGAGGGGAAGGGCATGTGGGGGAGCTCACAGAATTGCTTGTCGAGGTGGAGCTTCAATTTTAAGTATTTATTTGAGAAAATAATAGTACTTCGAATCCTTATTTGAAATAATATCCATTTTATGGTTTTATTTGAAAATACGAAGGCATTTCTATTATTGTATTGAAATTTTCCCTTTTTTTCTTTTTTTGGACAAATCTATAAATTATTTTCTCACTGTAGCTTGACCAATATAGACATGGCTTCATACGATCAAAATATGGAACATAGAATGTCTTTTCCACATAGAGAAAAAGGGCCCGGGGGAGTGTTTAAGTGGTTTTCAAATCATTCTTGCTAGTCTTGGATCGCCACAGATCTTATTTTGGTCCCAATAATGGGAAAGCAACCCCTTGCAAATCAAAATTTGGCCATACAAAGCATTTATTTTGCCTCAAGTTCAATGTACTCGGTCAGATTGACTAAATACTGAACAGCGATCTTGTTACATTCACGCTCAATGCATGGCCGTGCATTCCGTCACCTAGATCCCCAATTTGGGTTGTACGTTAACTTCTAAGATAACTTCCTTGTTTCAATAGTGGAGAAATAGGTAAGTCATGCATATATAAAATATATTATCGTTTCAAAACAATTTGTTGCATGGAGTATCCTTGATCATAGTCAGGAAGTGACTCAAACCGCTCAAATTCTGGGACATTAGAGAAAGAAACTTCAAAAGGGGAAGTCGTAAACTCGTGGATCACTAATCTGCAAATAAAATGACTATTGATTTTGAACTTGATGAAGCTTTAATTCTGTTTACAGTGCGAGGTCATCATGCATCCTCTATTTTTTTGGTACAAGCATATTGTTGCATGAACAACATCGCTTCTTATTTCTGTCACTCACACTTCCTTCTGCGTCGAAGTTCAAAACTAATATGGCATGCTACATTCCGCGTGTCATTAGAGATGCCGAGTAGGCCCCGCTAAGAGAAACCGATGTAGTACAAGCCATTTTCTCCTTTCCATTGGCGCAAGACCTTGGTCATTCCGTCTTTGTTGAAGATAGGGTTGACAAATGGGTGGGTTGGATTGAAAATGGGTCGACCCATATTTGTCTCATTTAACCTGTTTTGACCTATATTCTTGTAGTATAAATCTAATGACCTATACCTAGGGGTGATCGGATCCAGGGTGGGTAGGGTCTAGACCTGAACCCTGTACCGGACCCTGTTATAACCTGTTCTCTTTTTTTGGACCCATTTCCCGACCCTATTTGCATTGGACCTTGTTTTCGACCCACCATGATTTTCCGGTCCGGGAGCAAGGTTGACCTTGTTTATATTGGAACCTGTTTTGCATAAAAATTGACGTATCTTTATATTAACCTTAGAGAAGCAAGTCTATATGAGTTGTTTGCTGAAACAAAAAAGGTCGGACCAAGCATATCCTTCGACCAAACTCATTGGCAACATGTATAAAATTTGGACCCCCTTGAAAAAACAATCAAGTATATAATTCGACTATCTCGCATCCCCATATCTCACAAGGTACATCGAGTTTCTTATATTCCAGTAATATACAAGCTAGCAATTTAGCCAATCAACTAGTTGTAGGACAATTTTTGGCTGATCACATATCAACCTTGTCCTTGATGCACTTAATCTTCTTCTCATTCTTTGACCTTGCGTTTCACGTGGTATAAAATCTCTGACAAAAACCTAAAATTCATATATAAAGAAAAATCAACAAGAATCCATACTCTAAAGACATGCAAAAGTTATGATTTAATAAAGTCTATTTACTTACCACAAAATTGAAGTTTCCACAAAATGAAGTTTATTTTCCAACGATAATGTCATTGGTAAGACAATCCAAATCTATTTTTTTTTTTTAAAAAAAGAGAGATTAAATAAGGCATTCACTTAACAAATAGTTATGCGAATGAATTACAAGATAAAAAAGAAATATATATATATATATATATATATATATATATATATATATATATATATATATATATATATAACTTACCCGCCTCAAACTTTTCCGCATTCTCAATGTACTCTTCAACATTAATTGGCACGCGAACAGCTCTCAACCAATATTGAGTACAAATTAAATCTTCTACCACTCTAGAAGTCAAAGAACTTCGAAAGCCATCAAGTACACGTCCTGATATACTAAAAGCCGACTCAAGTAACGTAGTCACGAGAATAGACAAAACATCTCGAGTCATTAAAGATAAGATTTTATACTTTGACCCAACACTCTTCCACCACATCAAAATATCAATATTAAGGATATCTTCATTTTCAGCTTCAAGATACTAATCAAGCTCAAATTTGTTTTCATCCAACACTCTTTTCTTTGCATGGAGAAAGCTTTTGTGCCAGGCATCAATTTCACAATCATTGTCATCAATATCAACATTGGAAGCACTAATACTATTACTCACAATTGAATCACCAAATTTTTCTTTACTAGAAGAGCCAACAAAAGATCGCTCATGAGATTTATACAAATTCTCCAAGGTGACCTTCACTTTATCATGCATCTCATCAATTTTTGCTTCATCATCATAGATTTGTTCAAAGCAGAACTTTACATAACTCAACTTCTTTGTAGGATCCAATGCAACTGCAATCAATGCCATCATATTAACTTTATCCAAACTCCCATAATACTTGTCAAACTTCTCTTTCATTTTTAAACCCATAGCTTAAAACTTTGAATCTAAAGAATTCGCTGTATTATTCAAATATTTGTACAACTTAGCTATCTCATCAAAATAACAATTTGAAGTAACATATGAACTACTCGACATCCTTTTGGTTGTATCATAAAACCGTCTCAGAAATTTAGAAAGAATGATGGCATTTTCCCAATCTTCATCTTCAGGAGGATCATTGTTAATTTCCCTTAAGAAAAATAAATCTTCATCTTCCCTTCTTTTAAAAGCTTTCTTGAACTTTATAGCGATGTTTAACATCATGTAAGTGGAGTTCCATCTAGTGGCAACATCAAGACAGACCGAACCATTGTATGCAATCCTCTCACTCTCAATGCAAGCTTTGAATATTTTAGCTCTCGCTGGAGAACTCCTCACATAGCTAACTATATTTCGAATGTGTGCAATAAAATCACGCACCTCATTTAATCCATCTCTTACTATCAAGTTAAGTATATGAGCAGTTCATATCATTCAAAATCAAAAATCCTTATTCTGAAAATTTTTCTTTCAAATAATTAACGGCCACATCATTTGAACTTACATTATCCACTGTTATTGTGGACACCTTCCTTTCTATTCCCCAATCATAAATGCATTTCCCCACAATTTTACCAATCTCCTTACCCTTGTGACTATACATCATCACAAAATTGATTATTATTTTTTATAACTGCCAATTTTCATCAATATAATGTGCAGTAAGACACAAATAATTCAAGTTTTAAATGGAACTCCACATATCCGTTGTGAGTACAATCCTAGATTTAAGCTTACCAAAGTAAGCTTTTAAATAAGTCCTTTCACTTAGATATAACTTCATACAATCTATTGCCATTGTAAATCATGAAAGATGATGGAAAAGATGTTGCAATTCAGTAACAAAATCGGAAAACCAACACATTCAACCATGGAAAATGGCTGCTCATCAATAATAATCATTTGAGCAAACATATGCCTACAATGTTCTTAATCAAACTTCCATGTTGTTAAGATACTATCAGTAGTAGTATTTTCCCCAACATCGCCAACCACATCTTTGTCACGTGATACAAATAACATTTACTTTTTATCTGTACGAGGATACTTTTTGTACTTTCTCAAGTGCTTCCACATAGTAGAGGTTCTATGATCAACATTACATACATAATCCATCCCGCAATGAATACACTTCACCTTAACTATTTTCTGTGTTTTCTCATCTATAATTTTCGAAAAATGATCTCAACAATCTAATTGATTAGCTCGCTTTTTACCCGAAGCAGTATGAGAGTTAGGTACCCTCACCTTATTTGTCGCGCCTATGGTTGTAGATTCCACTTCATCAGCTCCATGGAATGGCAATTCCATAAGTGGACTCATTTCATTATGTCCCTCTACTTTCATTGATATGCCTTTGTCTTGATCCATTGACTGAAAATTGAAAAAAAAATAAATAAATTATATAATATTAGGATTCTACAAAAACATATTAGTTTTCATAGTAAATCAAATCTCTCAACATAACTTTGGAACTATCTGTCCATCTCGATGCCTTGTCAGTCAGAGCTACAGGGGTTAGGAAGAACTTAAAGCTAACTAGGATCAGGCTTAAAGCTACTAACAAGAGAAGTGTATCAAGGCGGAAAATAGTGCCAAGCCAACAATGTCCAAAGGCGTATGCAAAGGTAGAACTCTTTCGAGTCTCAGCTCAAAAGAATTTATAAGGCACTTATACAGCAAAGCAATCACGCATGCTCCAGAATGTTCACCAATTTAGGAACTAAGTAGCAGAACTAGTTTGATTGGTTCGTTTGTAGTCAGAAGATTCGTGCAATATAAATATAACTTACTGCCAAGTAACACCTAATTTTTCAGGCATCTGGGGAAGACTCATCGGATGATGTTGGAAGTGGAACAGACATAAAGCACAAGCAGCAATTGGAGAGCAAGAACAAGATCATATGCCATGATTCAGAATCCTAGCAAACGCCTCACAAAATGCACACAACGCGATGACCTACTACTGGCCAATTAACCTAGCAAGACAAGTCAGTTAATGCATCCAATAAATATAGCAGTTTAAGATTGTCAGATGCCTGGCGGAATTTACTCTGTAAATGTATGTATCAAATGCTTTCGCATTATCATATGATTTGCTAGATATATGAGTTTCATGAGTGTTCTAACAACTTCGATATCAGGTCTGAATCAACTTATGTAATTGAAAATACTTGCGGAATTGAAATGCCTATTTGACCAGTACCTGCTGTTAAGATAAAGGCACAAGACATTACAACACTATCATTTCTCTTACTGTAGTGCAGGGGATAACCAACTAATGCATGTCAAAATAGCACTATCGTGTGTGCAAATGATGGATGTACTATCCTCAAGACCATTTCACTTCCTATTTCCAGTAACGCCCATGAACCTGCAATTAGCTCACTTCATCTCTGTGACCCGAAAAAGAAAAAAAGACAAATCAGCACACATCACTAGCTGAATTGCCTTCCAACTCCCTAAGCTTAACATATAAGCAATGAACACTCGCACCCACGAATCTCCTTTTCCCAAGTACTTATCCCCTTGATCAAGACACACCCTAAGGCATGACCCCGAAGCATCAATACTTGTGTCAAGGGATTGATGTCCCTCTTCAAGTACAAACCTTTAATCTCACAACTTAAGTATTAACACCAAAATGCATTAGCTTGAAGACCGATGACATGTAAAGAACTAGAGGATAGCAAGAGAGGTGCAAGTATAAATCCTCAATAAATAGTACTTGGCATAGAACCCTCAAGCAAAAACACTTGCACAACAAGAAAATTTATGAAATATGATACATAATTACAGTACTTGTATCTCTTACTCGTGACTCACCCTCTTCCTTGCTTGCACGCCGCTCGAGACAAGGAGGCCCGTGAACATCTTGCACCCGGCCTTCTCGAGCAACGCCATCACGTTCGTGTCTGAGGCACAACGCCGAGGTGGCGAGGATGGTTAGGACCAGGATGGGGGCGTTGATCTGGAGGAAGGCAACGGTGGGCGAGTGGAAGCAGCGCCAGCAGTGCAGCACTCAAATGGATCGGCGAGGGTGAGAGGCTGAGAGCGACAAGCATGAGAGTAAAGATAGAAACGACTAGGGTTTTGGTCTTTTGGACTTTTGGGGCCCAAAAACTAGTTCTCAAACTGGTTCCCGAACTGGTCCGATCAATCCGGTTCCCGAGTGGGTATTCCCTCGGAACCGGTTCCCGGACTGATTTAAACAAGGTCTGAACTTTGGGAACCGGTTCCCGGACCGATTTCAATCGGAACCCGTTCCCAACCCTATTTTTCGGGTGGGCCGAACCGGGAACTGGGTTGACCCGATCCGGTTGCACACCCCTACCCATACCCGACCTGACCCGTCCCAACCCGACTGTATTGTTAAAACCTATTAATATTCTAGGAAAACCAACTTCTACTATATGTTAATTAGATTAAAACTTCAAATTAAATTAAAAATAGTAAATAGTAAATAAAATAAACAAATTTTAAAAAACCTATAAATTGAAACATTTATAAAAAAATTAGACTATGCACATGCTTCTCTTATTTGAAGTGAACATATTATTGAATAACTAAAAACTCGTAACATGAAATTTTTTTAACTAAACCTAAAAAAGCTCATTTTTATGATTTTTTATTAAAAAAAGTATTGTTAAAACATTTTTATGTAATACAAATTTAATGGAAAATTTTTATAATTCTTTTTAAAATATTTAAAAAACAAATTTTTAATCTTTTTAAATATAATTTTTAATTATTTTTATTTTAAAAAATATTTTTTAAAATTTTTAATAATTATTTTTTCTTTTTCTCTTTTCTCTTTTCTTTTTTCTTTTTTCTTCTTCTTCGGGTGATCGTCGGCCGGCCATCGACCAGCCGAAGACCTACCACAAGTGAGATCGAGCTTGCTGGCGTCGGGCGAGGCTCTATCTCTCCAATCCAGCGAGGCCGAGGCCCCACTCGACTGGTGAGCTCAAGCCTCACCAGTTGTCGACGACCTACCGGCGAGGCTCAAGCCTCGCCTGGCCTGTTGCCGGCCGACCGCCGGCTAAGGAATGAAGAAAAAAAAAAAAAAAAAAAATAAAAAATTGAAATATGAAAAATAATTATAATTTCGATTTTTTATAAACATAAATATTTTTATAAAGTTAAAAAAGGCCATGGATTTAAAATTTAAAGCGGGTTTCCTAATAACCCATTTATACCCATTTCTTTTTGTGTTTTACTTTCTCAACCCAATTCTAACTCATATTTAACTTTTACTTGACCCATTTTTACTCATATTTAACTTTCATTTGACCCATTTTTACTCGTATTTAACTTTCATTTGACCCATTTTGTTTCTTGTTTTTGTTGCAAATCTATTCTCAAACCACTTTTCTATTCCGGGAATAGAAACATAAGTTAGTGTTACCAAACGGATTTCTATTCTTTTTTTCTTCCGGGAACAAAAGAATAGAAATTGGGAGAAATAGAAACGTTACCATGTAGGCCCTTAAGTGCCACTTCTTTAAAAAAAATGATCATTTAAGTATCAACTCCGGTCTGAGTCACTGAAAATCTGATGTGACTATATTTTATTAATTTCTCAATCCTATGTGGCTTGCCAACATGTCTAATCAGCATATAACTCCTAAAAGATGACGTCCAAAAGTTATAAATAGTGATCATTTAAGTACCAAATTATATTTCAAGTGATTATTTGAGTGCTGAATTTTTTTTAAAGTGATCATTTTAGTGTAGGTCATTGTTAAAAAGCAATCATTTTAGTATTAAACATGCCAATGGAAATGCCACATGGACTGGATTTTAAAAAAAAAAAAATTGTCAAGTCATTATAGTTTTAATTATAAATAACATGTAATCAATTTGGCTAGAATTTTTCATTGTTGGCACTTAAATGATTGTTTTTTCTCCTATTTAGCATTTAAGTGAGCCAATGAAAAAATTTTGAGCTAAAGTAAGTGCCATATACAACTTTTAGCATTTCTAGTGTACTTATCCTAACTTTTGGTTATAACTTCCCTACTACCAACTCAAAGTACCAATCAGACAACACAATGCCATCTGACTTTGGGACTACAATAAACCAATCCCTTTAATACGAAATCTAACCACGAAGAAAATATTACATGGAAAAGAGAAAATATTTGGTACGTCTCGTGCTCCAGCGTGGCCAACAAGAAGGCGGTAGGATGTCGACATGTGTCCTCGTGGTACCCACAATCTAGAGAGAAAAAGAGGCGTCATTTTATTAAAAAAAAAAATTCAATCTTGTACTGCAAAGTTTTCTTTCTTCACACCTCTCTCTCTCTTTGATGAACTCCTTCTCTCTCTCTACCCTCCCTCTTTCCGACTGACGAACCACCGCGAGCAATCGACGAACTAGGAGGATACCGGCGAGATGACTGGAAGCAACCGACCAGCATGTGACCTCCCTCTCTCTCTCTCTTTGCCCTCCCTCTTTCCAACCGGTGAACCACTGCGCCAGCCCTCCGGCTCCGGATCTAGCCCTGACTCATTCGTCCCCTATTCTTTCTCTCCCCTTGCATCTTTGTCTGCCCTCCCTCTCTTCGCAGTGAACTAGCGCGTGACTGGCGAACCACTGCGCCCCCCCTCCAGCTCTAGATATGGAACATTCACGCCCGATCACCTCACACCCACCGGCCCGTTGATCTCTAGTTTTGCCTGCATCACGATCTTGCCAATCGCTCGCCCGACCTCCTTCGACAAGTCCCCAACCCTCCTCTCCAACGTCCAGGTAATTTCACTTTTCTCTCTTTTTCTCTTATGGGTGTTTTCCTCTATTGGGTTTGCGACAACATTCCGATGTTATATTCTTATGTCGATGATGAGATCCGATTGTCATGAATGTGTGAACTAAGTATATCATATATACTTAACGATTGGTTGGGCTAACTATGTTGTCTCTGATTCAAGAGTTTGTCAGTCCGTCAAGAAAGCTTGCTGATGTTTTAGGACTTAGTTGAATTAGGGCAGTGGCACAGCGTTGGGGGACAAATGTTACCCAATCTTGTACTCTACCCAATTTTAGGGATCCGTTCAGGAAACATCAGATGCATTGCAGGTAATTATTTTTTTTTCTCGTAGATACTTGTGGTGTTCATCTAACTTGTGCAATGCTCTTTTTGACTATATGGTCTAAGAAGTAAAAAGAAACCCATTGGCCAATGCGTTAGATTAATACGTAGTGCTTTAAGTCCTCTCATGGCTGGCCTAGCCCCCCTTTTTTTATTTGCGGTCTATGCATCACTTGGACTGTTGGACATTAGCTTAGTTGTCTAGCGGCACGGATTTGGGGGACAAATGTTACCCAATCTCGTACTCTAGCCTTGAAGCTAGACAACTAAGCCAATGTTCAATAGTCCAAGTAATGCATGGACCACACATTAGAAAAAGGGGCTAGGTTGGCCATGAGAGAACTTAAAACACTACATATTAATCTAACGCATTGGCCAATGGGCTTCTTTTTACTTATTAGACCATATAGTCAAAAAGAGCACTGCATAAGTTAGATGAACACCACAAGTATTTGCGAGGAAAGGAAACAATTGCCTGCAGCACATCTCATATTTCCTGAACGGATCCCCAAAATTGGGTAGAGTACGAAATTGAATAACATTTGTCCCCCAAAGCTATGCCACTGTCACCTAATTCAACTAAGAAAACATTAGCAAGCTCGCTTGACGGACTGACAAGCTCTTGAACTAGAGACAACATAGTTAGCCCAACCAATCGTTAAGTATATACGATATACTTAGTCCAATCATTCATGACGATCGAATCTCATCATCAACATAAGAATATAACATCCGAATATTGCTGCAAACCCATCAAAGGAAAACACCCATTAGAGAAAAAGAGAGAAGCGAAATTACCCGAACATTAAAGAGAAGGGCTGGGGACTCGACGAAGGAGGTCGGGCAAGCGACTAGTGGGATCGTGATGCGGGCAGAACTAGAGATCAATAGGTCGGTGGGTGTGAGGCAGTTGGGCGCGAACATTCTAGATCTGGAGCTGGAGGGGGGGTGTGGTGGTTTACCGGTCATGCGCTGGTTCGCTGTGAAAAGAGGGAGGGCAGACAGAGACGTAAGGGAAGAGAAAGAGCAGGGGACGGATGAGTCGAGGCCATATCTAGAGTCGGAGGGCCAGCGCGGTGGCTCGCCGATCGGAAAGAGGGAGGGCAAAGAGAGAGAGAGAGGGAGGTCGCACGCTGGTCAGTTGCTCGCGATCATCTCATAGGCATCCTCCTAGTCATTGGTTGCTTGCGGTGGTTCGCCGATTGGAGAGAGAGAGAGAGAGAGAGAGAGAGAGAGAGAGAGAGAAAGAAGAAAGAAAACTTAGCAGTACAAGACTAAATTTTTTTTTCAAAATGACGCCTCTTTTTCTCTTTAAATTGTGGGTCCCACAAGGACACGTGTCACCTTTTTACCGCCTTCTTATTTGCAACGCTAGAGCATGAGACGTACCCAATATTTTCTCCATGGAAAAGCATTAGCATCAGGATATTTTTGACAAAGGAAATAAAAGAATCTCATTTACTAAGCCTATGCTTCTTAGTTGGCTTATTCAAGATAACCAACCACATAAGATGTCATACTTAGCTATTAGAGTCAGCTACATTAGAGAGATTAGAGTAACTTCTAAAAAAATTTTAGAAAATGCAAACAAGTCTTTAAACTAGTCAAATTCTAAAAATGTCAAGGTTGGATATGATTTAGACAAAATGGATAATGTTTTTAAGGATTGCAAAAAGTTTAGTCAAATTTTTCATGCGTTGTGCACGTATGCACGTATTGTGCATATAGTCCGTACTTGTCTCTAGCCTTACCATGCTCAAAAGCTAGATAGCTTGTGAAGCTAGTGACCACAGCAAAAATCTTCTCATGTTGTTTGAAGTCAACGACTTTTTTTGTGACGAGAAGATATTCAGTGTTGTGCAACCAATCATCAGCTAACATAGTGGGCTTTTTTTTTCTCACAGCCTCTAAAATCTAAGCATATTTATACAGTGCCAAAACAGTAAAATGGCACGTGCACTTGTTGTAAACATGTCATGCATATAGTATGTACTTACCTCAAGCCTTACTATGCTCAAAAGCCAGATAGCTTGTGGAGCAAGTGACCAAAGCAGCAGTCCCTTCATGGTGTTTGAAGTCAATAATTCTTTTGTAATGAGAAAATATTCAATGCTTTGCAACTATCATTCATTGATAACGTGGTACGCATTTTTTTCTCACTGCAACTAAAATCTTGGCACGTTTATACAGTGCCAAAACAGCAAATTAATGTGGAATTAAAATTAAAAACATTTGATTTCTCTCTTGCTCCTCAATCCACAACCAGCCGACCTCCGCTCCCCTCATTGTCGCCAACATCACGGTCCAAGCCGAGCCCTGCTACCTCCAGTCACCACCTCCTCCGTTGTCTTTGTTAGCCGATCGTGAGTGACTTTTTTTTGGTCGATTCCTTGGGTTTTCTTTTCTTTTTTGGTCCTCGCCTCCTCCGTTGTCTTCCATGTCTCTTTTGGGTTTTCTTTCTTGATCTTTTGGGTTTCTTTGAATTTGAAAGTGATCGAAGAAGGAAGCAATTTTTATTTTTATGTTTTATGATTTTTTTTCTGGGTTGATACTTGGAAGAAAAAAATGGAAGGGAAAGTCTTCCTCAGAACGCACAGTTTTTGCTTTTTTTAACTTCATAAATGCATACCCGCCAACTGAAGATGTGATAATAGCAAATCACCGACGTGCGGACCCCCGTAGTGTCACAACTTTGCATAAAGGGACACTTAAATACCATAACTTACGAAAGGTACACTTAAGTGCAAAAATCAGAGTAAAATGGATCACTTGAGTGCCAATTCGACCAAAGTCTAGCCAAAAGGCTGACGTTGCATTTTTCCAGTGAAGCGAACCCAAAACGATGCCGTTTAGTACGTTAACGTGGCCAAATAATGCAAAAACGGCGTCGTTTTGGGTTGACTTAGTAAAAAAATATATAAAAATTAATTAAATTAAATTTAGTTAAAATATTAAAAAATACTAATTTTAAAATTAAAAAAATTAAATAAAAATGAGGGGCAATGGCTACCACCGCCTCCTCGCCGTCACCGAGAAGGGCCGGCAACGAAGGGGGAGGGTCGGCGGGGTCGCGGGCCCCTATGACCGACAGGAGGGTCGCGGCCCTCACCCAGATCCGGTGAGAGTCGGCGGCCCTTGCTGGCCGAGCCAAGGGCCACCACTCGTCGGGGCGACCCCCAGTGAGCGGCAGCCCTTGGCTCGGCCAGGCGAGGGCCGCCGACCCTCGCTAAATTTGGGCGAGGGCCACGACCCCTCGCCACTCGCCAGATCCAGGCGAGGGCCGCAACCCTCGCCCCGATCCGGGACAAGTGCTTACGACCCCGCCGACCCTCCCCCTCGTCACCGGCTCTTCCCGCGATGACGAGATGGCAGCAATGGTGGCCTCAGCCATAACCCCCCTTTTTTAATTTTAAATTTAATTTATTTAATTTTTATATTATATTTTTACCACGTCAGCCCAAAATGACGCCGTTTTTGTATTATTTGGTCACGTCAGCGTGCAAAACGGCATCATTTTGGGCTCACTTCGCCGGAAAATGCCACGTCAACTTTTTGGCCGGACTTTAGCCGAAGTGGCACTTAAGTGATCCATTTTTCTTCAAATGTGGCACTTAAGTGTACCTTTCGTAAGTAATGACACTTAAGTGTCTCTTTATGCAAAGTTATAGCACTTGAAGCGTTCTTTTGCCGCAAATCACTCGAACAACTCACTTGGGCATAATGTAAGAATGGATATGATGGAGGTTATCCAATGTTGAGTATAGCTTTTGACCTATGTCTCGCGCTTGCTTTAGGATTTAGACTTCGATTGAGAAAATAAAAAGAATATTAATAAACTCGACAAAAATATTGTGCATTAAATGAAATAAAGTCACACCAAACAGAACTAGGACTTTCCAAAATAAGAGGAAGTACCCTCAAATAAATAATCGTCCACAACTGAAATTACAATAAATATTTTAAAAAAAAAAACTTTATTAGTGATTATCTTTCCCTGCATATAGCTTCACTCTCTATAATAGGTCGGATCATCCCTATGATGGGTCGGGTCATCCCTATTGGGTGCGCGCCATCCGCGCCAAGTGTGTGGTCGGATTCCTTAGGCTACGGGGCATGGTCAATGCCCATCACCTAATCCACCATATGGGACACCTCTTTATTGGCCTTCGAAATAGGGTGGACAATTTCTGACATGATCAACATGGTATGACACTATTTTTTTTTTTTTTTTTGGTAATGTAAGCATTGTATTAACTTTTAACCAAACACGGCTTTATAACAGGGGTCTCGGCACCAAAACTTATACTCATAATGGCATATAAGTCATAATGAGTGGAAGGATACCAAGAAAAGAAAAAAAAAAAAAAGGAAACGAAAAGGGAAGTCAAGCACAGACAACCCTCAACAAAATTACAAAGAGGGAATAGACACCGCCGAAGAGAAGATAGTGGGGTTGAGTCCCCAATTCTTTGGATCCTCCTATTTTTCGATGTCGAGAACGTGATTGAAGGTAAGTGTCTTATCCTTCACAGTTTTGATGAGATGTTTTTTCATTGTGGGAATGAATAGGGCTTGGCCCTAGAAGAGTATATCATTCCACGTCTTCCAAATGGTGTGGCATAAAGCACCGAAAGAGTACCTAGCAATACTTTGATAAAAGTCACTGCCCGGGATACACTTGATGGCCCAATGAAGATTGTCCATCCACCCTATGTTATGCCAAGGAAGGTTGCATCTAGCAACCCAAAACATGGCAAGACCAGCCGTAATGTGGCAATCAAAAAATAGATGATCGATCGAATCTGGGTCTAGAGTTACAAAAAACACAAGAACTATCAGCAATTCTACCATAGGATAGTAGAAGGACCTGGGTAGGTAGTCGATGCTTGGTTGTGAGCTTGGTGGACTGGGTACCGTGGGATAAGAGTTTTGTTCCATACAAAGTAGCACCACGGGACCAAATTTCTCTTGGGATGGATGGCTTGCCAAGCTGACGCCACCGAGAACACACCCAAAGAATGCTCCAACCAAGTCAAATAGTCAGGGTTCTGAGATAATGATGGGATAGGATGCATCCATGACTCCATAATGGCCTTGGTGGCTTGGCTTGGAATTTAGAATAAGTCCACAACCGTAGCTTGCCTAGAGTAGACCCAAACAATAGATGTGGTTATCCGTGAAGATCGTATTCAAAGGTCCCCTAAGGTGCCAAGGGTCAAACCAAAGGGACACCAATAGGCCATCACCCACCTGCCATTTAAAGGACTTATGGAAGTCCCTTTGTAGATCAAGTAATTTTCTCCAAGCCCAGGAACAAAATCTTGGCTTAGAGACTACCCAAAAGTTCTTATTTTTTAAGTGAACAAAATGGATCCACTTGCACCATAATGATTCATTATCTGTGAAAAGGATCCATATGTGTTTCAACATGGCTACGATATTACGGTCACGAGTTTCCAAATACCGAGTCCTCCTTCTTCTTTAGGGAGGCAAACTTCATCCTAGGCTACTTTCGCACCACCCGTTCCAAGTCCCAGGCCTTTCCATAAGAATTGACGGAATATTTGTTCAATTCGGTCTAGAACTACTCTAGGTAGTATAAACATACTAGCCAAGTAGACATGTATTAAGTGGAGGATTGACTTGATTAGTTGTAATCGACTTGCGAAGGATAGGAATCTCTGAGCCCATGATTGCACTCTAGCCATAATGAGATTGATGAGGGCAATACAATCCGCCTTGCCAAGCCTGGATGTAACGATCAAGACTCCTAAGTACCGGATTGGCAAGGTTCCTTCCCGGAGATTGAGAGAGTGGAGAATTTGGGATCGAGTGCTATCCCCACCACCTGAGAGGAAGACTTCACTCTTGTTCAAATTAGGCCTTAAACCACTCTAGAGGAGAAGGTGGCAAGACCATCCTTTAAGAGAGTAACAGAAGTTATATTTCCCTCACAAAAGAGGAAAACATCATCTGTGAAGAACAGGTGGGAAAGGCAAGTAGATTTGCACCTCCAAAAGAACCTAAAGTCCGGTTGACTAGCTTGACGATGTAATATCCCCGAGAAAATCTCCATGGCTAAAGTGAATAGATAAGGAGACATAGGGTCCCCTTGGCGTAATCCATGATTGCTGGAGAAAAACCTATGGATCTCTCTATTAATGGAAATGGAGAACATGGGCATATGGACACAAGTCATAACCAAACCAACGAATTGGCCGGGAAAACCAAAAGCTAGGAGGGAAAGTTCAAGGAAGCCCCAATCAATGGTGTCATACGCCTTTTGGAAGTCCACTTTAATAGCACACTTTGGTGAATAAGCATCATGATGAAATCCACTAAAGAGCTCTTGGGCAAGCATTATATTGTCACTAATCCGACAGCCTTTAACGAATGCATTCTAAGATGGACGAATAATGGAATGGAGCACACACCGGTCTAGTAGCAATAATCTTGGCAATACTCTTATAGATAGTATTGCAACAAGCAATGGGTCTATAAACGAGACTGTAGACGCATTAGGAATTTTAGGAACTAGAGCTATGATCGTGCTATTTATCTAACACAACAATCTCCTAGAAAGGAAAATATCCTTAGTTGCTTCAATGACCAATGGACCAATGACCTCCCAGTTGCATTTGAAAATATCAACATTAAAACCATCTAGTCCAGGGGCCTTGCCAATAAAAAGCGAGAACAGGGTATCATAGACTTCCTCATCAGTCATAAGACAAGAAAGGGAATGTACCTGGGCTACTTCAAAGGGATGTTGAATAATCGCCTATAGCTCCTGCATGGAGGGCCGAACCGGAGGAGCAACAGATGCCAAAAGTCCCTAGAAATGGGATACAAAAGCTTGCTACACCCTTTCCGAATCACTAACTGGGGTACCCGAACCATCCAAAACAGAAATGATACGATTCCTCAGCTGTCTTTTGTTGATCGAGTGGTGGAAAAACTTGGTATTTCGATCACCTTCCTTGATCTACTGAACCCTAGACTTTTGTCTATAGAAAACTTCCTCCTGAAACCAAGACTAGAAAAGGTCCGGAGGTGGTTCCTCTCAAGGTCAACTATCATTAAGTTGTTCGAGTATTGTTGAAGGGCCTCCTGAGCAGTTCGAAGGCCACTCCTTGCAATAATTATTCTATTAGAGATATCAGAGAAGGAATCCTTGTTGAGAAGCTTGAGGTGGCCCTTTAGGTTTTTGAGCTTACGGCACAGCCTGAACATAGGAGTTCCTTCCCCCGGGTCATCCCACACCTGGGCAACAATAGCGTTGAAATCCGGATGGTCCATCCAAAAGTTGAAGAATTTGAAGGGTTTTCTACAAGTCAACGAGACCATGACTTTAACAACCATGGGACAATGGTCGGAAATGCCAGGAGCAAGGAAGGATGCTTCATAATAAGAAAATACATGGCACCATTTAGTATTGACGAGCACCCTGTCAATCTTTCTCATTTTTCGGTTAGCCCCCGAGGAAAATCTTTGTTACGATGAATTAAGAAAGAATATTTGATTATGGAGATTTTCTATTTTACTCTAACGTCAAGGAATGATCCAAATTGATGGATACCAAAAAGGGAAATGAGTTGATTGAAGGAAATTCTTTAAGTGAAGGATGATTGCGAATCTACGCAGATTTTGGTGCAATCGAAAATATCTCCCGCGACAATTGCGACAATTGCTTCTATTCGCAAATATTGTCATGATGACAGGGAAGAAAGCAAATCCAAAAGAAAAGGAAAAGAATCATGATCATCTCAAAAAAGGCAACAAATTGAGGGGGAGCTTTGATTAATTATGGAAAAATCTTTTTTGATTGATCGTGATCTTATTATGAAAAGAAGGAAGTAAATGTGTCAGAATTGTTAAGATCTACAAAATCCGGTTAGTGCATCTTTTATTACATTTTGTCATTAACAAATCTCTTATTGATATTATCATTTTATTATGACAAAAATGATACGTAAATTTTATGATGCATCCGTGATTTTTATTGGATATTTGCTGATATAATCGAAGTGAGCTATATTGCATATCTTTAATAGTCAATAAAAAAGCTGATTTTTGGAAATTGTGATTCATGCAAGATATTGATTATCATTCTCTACATGAATCTATTGTTATCGCTTTTTGATTATGACAAAAAGGGGGAGAAGATATGAATATGCATATGTGCTGATTGGTTGATATTATTTTTGCATAATATTGAGCTGCGATTATTTTTCTATATATTCTTATTCTCAATCTATTTGTTATCTTCTGATATCCTTTGATTTAAAAGCATGTTTACAAATCTGCATATTCAGAGATTATTTTGTCATCATCAAAAAGGGGGAGATTGTTAAGGAAATCCCTTATGACGTTTTGAAGATAACAAAATAAATCAAATGCTACTAACATGTTTGATGGTTGAGTAATAGACCATGCAGATGTTAGAACATGTAAAGGATATTATCAAAGTCAGAAGACGACCAGAAGACTGAACGTAACATATGTCCAGAGTATATTTTGAAGACTTCTGTGTCAAAGTCTGAAGACTGCCAGACTCAAGACTCAAAGTCCGAAGACTCTGTTTTAGTGTCAAAGTCTCGTTCTACATCGAAGTCTCATCAACTTTGACTAATTCCGCATCGAACGTGAATGCCGAACCAGAAGACGACTCTATGCTGAAGTTGAACCTGGACCTTAAAGTTAAATGCTCGTGGCGGATATGTTCGGACCTGATTATAAAGTCTACGTACTCATATTATAAAGTCTACAGACTCAGACTTTACATCCAGATTCGATGAATCATAACTCAAGCCCAATCATACAACGGCTAGTGATCTAGTTTGGATTCCACATCAAGATTGATTTGATTGATTCAATCTAATTGATTGATAATTGGATGTTGAAGACAAGATCTTTCTATACGAAGAAGCTTTACTTATGGAAACCAAGATTTCGTTTGTATGGGCGATCGGAATCAATTTGGGATTTTACCTTTGTCACTCAACGGCTACCAAATCTTCTAGATACAGAGCTGTCCAATGAGTATATTGGAAGACGATTCTCCAGGATACTGTCCAACGGCTAGTTTGGAAGTGGAGGAGTATTTAAGGAGATCATGGACCGATGAGCAAGTAAGAGACGGAGCGTAGAATTTATAATTCCAAAGTCTGAGCGACTTTCGATTATACACTTGTCTTTGGAGAGCTTAAACGTTTGTAATCGTGAGAGAAATATCAAAAGAGTGACTTAGTGAGATAGTGTGATCTACTACTAAGTGTTTGCACTCGAAGTTGTAATATCTTGTTGATTGCATAGTGGAATCCAGCCAAGAAGGCTGTTAGCGTGGGAGAGTGGACGTAGGCTTGGATTAAGCCGAACCACTATAAACCGCGTGTTCAATTCTCTCTTTCCTTTACTTAGTCTTGCGTTGATTATTACTTATCGCGAATCCTTCAACTGTCTAAGTATTGCGCAATTACAAAGAAATTTTCAAGAAAAATCTTTTATATACCTATTCACCCCCCCTCTAGATACTCGTACTAGCTATATCAAAGAGGACCAAGTAAACCAATAACCAACATACCTTAGGTCCTCCAACTTAGCCTGGACTAGGCATTGGCCAAATTCATCAAAAGATAGGAGCGAAGTATTCGAGCTACCAACCCAGTTAGATAGGTCCCGAATGGCATTGAAATCCCCTGCAACAAGCCATGGAGTGTCCTACAAACTAGCACTTAAGAGATTTAGTTCCGCCCAAAGTGGCTAACAAGAAACGAAGGTGTGCTCCGCATAGATGACCGAGAAGCAACATTCCGCTCTTGTGGTATGGAACATAAACCTGCCATGAATCACTTGGGAACTGTACGAAAAGATATCCACACTCGCAAGAGAAGGGTTCCAGCCTAACCAGATTCTCCCTCTAGGAGAGTATTCATAATTAGAGAACCACTTCCATTCCGACAAAAGACCCGCTGAAATAGATGGGAAAAGAGACTCTGGAACTTTAGTTTCCAGCTGATCGATACAGCAGCTATGTAGCACGGACACGCGATACGACACAACACGACACACGACACGTCATTTCTCAAAAAATAGAAAATTTCGACACGTTCGAGACGTTAAATATTAAATAAATATTTTTATTTTTAATTAATTTGATTCAAATTCACAAATAAATAAATAAATAAATAAAGAGTTTACAATGAATTTATACTAATAATATTAATAAATCTTACACTTTTTTTATTTCATTATCCTAAATTTACATTTATTTTTCGAAATCCCCCTCCCCCTAAATTTACTTTTATTTTTTAATCTCATTTATTTATTTTTCTGATTAAAAAAATTCCCATTAAAGTCCACCCCACTCTCTTCTTTTCTTTTTATCCATTTCTTCCCACCCTCAAATTTATTTTCCTTTCCCTCCCCACCATCATCCATTCCCCCATCCCCAAATTTACTTTTTGTTCTTTCCCTCCAACCACCGTCGATTTCCCCCCACCTGTCCGTCACTTTCCGTCCCCCCAAATTAGGTACCCATAGACCCCCACTTTTTTTAATTACTTTTGAGTTTCTCAGAAACCCTAGCTCCTTTACTCCTCCTCGCCGCTCGCGACCCTTCCTCTTCTCCTCCTCCCTCCTTACTGCTCGCCGCACGACCGCCTTCCTCTCCTCTTCCTCTCACCTTTGGTCCTTTCTCCCTTGCAGCTGCATCCTCGTTGGATCCATCGCAGCATCACAGGGTCGGCCCTCGCCTCAGTCTATGCTCGGCCGTCTCTCGCCGTCGCTCGTGGTTTGCTCCCTCCCGGACACGCATGTTGAAACGTGTCAAGCAAAGGTTGACCACATGTTGAAAACCCGACACGCGTTGACCGCGTGTCCGACCGTATCCAAGCGTGTCGACGTGTCCGACACGCTCCAACACGTGTCGGACACGACACGGAAGCACGACAACGTGTCCGTGCTTCATAGTACAGCAGAGGCTATTAGAGAAGACAAAGTGTCTAATTTCAACTTGATTAATGGGGTTCATAAGACCCCTAATATTCTAAACACCTATGTACAATTGAGATATATACAGCAGGGGTGAAGGGAGTTACCGCCGCTTGCCTACCCGCCGCTAGTTGGCAATCGGCTTGGAAGGGGCAGAGGACCTTTTAGCTGAGGGAACTGAATCCGGGTGAGGGTCCTTCAGGGAAGAAGCTTGCTGAGTAGCTGTCTTACCAACAGGACGATTCATATCCTTGTGGATTATTTCCTGAGGATCAGGGGAGCAGACCGAATTGGTATGACACAATTTTAAGTTCAATAACTTCCAAAACCTTTCAGAAATTAATTTGAAATCCATCTACTCTGATGATGCCTATGTCTTGGTGAGATAAAGAGTTCCGTCATAATGTTTGTAGCGGGGCACCATCGATATATAGAATCAAGCACTTCCATAGTCTCCTCATGAATTCTTTTGCGATGCTTAAAAGAGTGGCTGAATCATTAAAGAGCCGTAAGTGAATGCTAATGGATGTAATTATAAACTAGAATTATTGATTGTTTTTATCTAATAATTTACATCAGCGGCAAGGCAAATAGCATCAAAGAGGCGATTTTGTGCTTTCCTGGAGTAACCTGAATATGGAGAGGACGATAAAATTTTCTTTTATACACGGGGAACCATACATCTACCAAATTTGGCAACACATTACTCTTTTATCTATTCGATATTTCATTAACGGTTTTAGATATTTTATGGCTATAGTAATGTGTTTGAAAAGAATTAATAAATTAATTTCTAATCTTCATTATATCTGTAGTTTTAGATTATCAGCCAATGCAAATTCATGGGTTAGAATCTCAAGCTCGGTAGCTTGAGTTAGCTCTAAAATGGTGGGAGTGGGTCTTAAAACTCAAATGGTGAGAGTTTATCTTAAATCCAAGGATGTTCGAGTTAAGTATGATCTTGACAAAGTGGATCATGTTTCTAAGGATTGTGGAAGGTCTAACCAAAATTTTCGTGTGTCATGCATATAATTTAGATAATGTAAATAACTCAAACAAAATTGAGTTGATCTTGGTCTAGGCGAGTCAGGCCGTATCTTGACTTTTTTGAAAATATCTTTATTAATATGCTATTTGTTGATCATTACGTATTAGACCCAAACAAGCAATTACACTATATTTTGTATTAGCTTCTTAAGAGCTAAAAAAGATGGGATTAATGGGCTAACTCTTGACACAGGATGGAGTTCCGAGCATGCATAACTATTTTGGAAGTCTTATTTTGGGGTGCGCTGCAACTAAACCGAAAAATCAATTTGAGATTATTTTTCAACCTAGAAAATCTTCATTTTAACGCCCATTTCCCCCAAATTTGACATCACATTACTTTTTTTTTTTCCTTAGCTATTCGATATTTCAGTGATGTTTTTAAATATTTTTTTGACTTTAGTAATGTGTTTGAAAAGGATTGATATGCTAATTTCTAATTTTCAATATATTTGTAGTTTTAGATTTTTTTTTTATCATCGGATGCCAATTCAAGGGTTAGAATCTCAAGATTGGTAACTTGAATTAGCCCTAAGACGGTGGGAGTTGGTCTTAATCCCAAGACCCTGAGAGTTTTCCTTAAATCCAAGGATGTTTGAGTTTGATATGATTTGAATAAAGCGGATCATGTAACCAAGGAGTATGGAAGGTCTAGCTGAATTTTCTGTGTCGTACATGTGTAGTGCATATAATTTGGACAAGGCTTCCTTTAATTCGCTCAAAATGACTAATGATACTCTAATTGAATAATTTTTTATATTAATATCCTGAAAAACTCCAAATCAGTACACATTTGACAAATTTACGATAAAATTAATTTTCCTCAAACTGATATCATTTGACAAACATATTCCAAATTGGTATACTTAAAATAAATTTACTCTCTATTAGTTTTTGTTAAATTTTATTGGTGAATTAATTGACATATAATAGTTGACTGGTGTATCATTTTAAGATTTTATGTTTTATTTATCTTTTTGTAGTATTAATCCAATTTAACGAATGGTATATTTTGCATAAATACATCAATTTGGGATTTTTAGAAGTCAAACAAATTAGTTTTGGAGGATACCAGTTCGGGATTTTTTGAGTCAATTAGGATGAAATTGTCATAGATATAGTAATTTAAGATTGTCTGTGGTCAAAAAATTAATTTATGATAAATTTATCATATATGTATTAATTTGAAAAATTTTATGCTAATTTTTATATGGGAAAAGGAGTAGGTGGTTTATGAGTGGTCGAGGACAGGTCTCGGCCTTATCGCATTTCCTTTGCTGGTTCGGTCGGGCAAAAGCCGAAGTGGCTCGAGAAGACGACGAAGCATAGGGTGACCGCAGAAGAAGAGATGATGGTGGTGGTGGTGGAAGTCGGTCATCCTCATCGGTGTCGCTTATCGACGCCATTTCCGCTTTCCTCTGCTCGTCGGCGTGCTTCCTCCAGCGCTTCGCTCGCTCCGCGAACTGTACGGAGCTACGGCAGTTCGTCGATACGGCCCCCGAAACTGAGACTAGGGAGCAGCGCAAGGTCGTTGCCGCCGCCGCCGCCGCCGTGTCTCCGGCTGGTTACGGCGGCGGCGGCTGCAGGAGTTCCGTCGCCGCCGCTTGATCTTACCGAAGAGAACATCCGGCTGGTTCTAGCCGACGCTAGGGTGGAGGCAAGTAATCTCGGGTCGTCTTTCTTGGTGGAATTTGATGATGGAATCGGTTTCATGGTTAGCGTACACGGTTAGGATAAGTTGAATCAAATCCCCTTCACTGGCCGATGGGGAGATGATGATGTGGTATGACACTGTCTCTTTAGCTTGGAAGTGTGCTCTGAAACCTTAGGACTCAACCGAGTAATGCGATGATACTGAGCTGAACATTGAAATAAGTGAAGCCCATGCTTTTCATGGCTAGCTTGTTCAGACCCTCGATTTGATCTCTTTGGTTGAGTTTTAGTTTAGTATCTCCGGCATTGCTCATTGTCTTTGCATCAACAATGTGGGTTCGCAACATGCATTTTGTTGAAAGAAAAACTAAGTCCGTTTGTTCGGACTGCGAAGTAGGTTGAACTCGGTATTCCTTTGCATTGTTTGAATTGGTGATTGTTTGAAGTCATTGTGAGATGCACTTCATTTTGGGTATTTGCCATTTAACAGTTGGTGAGACTGCTTTGCTCCTTGGAAATATCTCCAGTTCCTGGTTCAGTAATCGTTTAGTTTTGTTGAACAGCTTACGCTGCTCGTGTCTAGTCCTTTGAATTGTACTTTCTCTAGAGAGACTTGATAAAGCTGCTGATTAATTCTTTTTCAAACCTTAAATAGATTGGTTGTGGAATTGCTTAGAAAATAAAATCTGATGGGTGCGTGGTCTCTCTTTCTTTGTTCATTTGCAGTTGGCTCAAATTTTCGACACTTCAGTAGGCATAACAGGTGATATCAACCCTCCAGTTAAAAAGGCCTTTTCTCTTTCACCCCTTCATGAAGTCTTAGAAATAATTGTACTGCAGGACAAATTGAGCTTGCGGAACTGGATGGACCCTTTGTGAAGATAAGTCTTAAAGGCCGGTTTTGGCACGAACGATCCATGGTCCTCGCCAG
Organism: Eucalyptus victrix; assembly: GCA_016097545.1. Classification (NCBI taxonomy): domain Eukaryota; kingdom Viridiplantae; phylum Streptophyta; class Magnoliopsida; order Myrtales; family Myrtaceae; genus Eucalyptus; species Eucalyptus victrix. The sequence continues at coordinate 23,407,188 of CM027845.1, read as the reverse complement.
AGTAGGGAACTATTTGAAGCAGAGGATCCCGGTAAGTCCCTTTACTGAGGTTTCACTTCTCAAAACTGACTGATATATATGCATTGGTTCTATTTTCTCTAGAAACAATCGCTTCAAGATAGAGAATTGTTCACTTAACATTCGGTGATGTTCAGTTGTTGTTCTGTCGCTAGGAAATCTTGGAGGTAGACATAGAAGATGAAAAGCAGTTGGATGACAGCCCTGAAAATTTCTGATCAGCATGCTGCTTACTTTCTTGTTCTTGTCCTCCTACCGGGCAGTTTGTGTCGTTGCTTGTGTGAACACAGAAAATCACAAGAGAAGGAATCAAATTGGAGGGGCATAGGACAGATTCGAGAGGTGGAAGAAGAAGGGGACGTAGAAGGAGGGGGAGGAGAGAATAGATGAGAGTTAATTCTGATTAATTTCAAAATTTTTGCTGTTCCAATCTGATGCAGTTACCCAAAATCTCTCTCTAACATAGGATGATTCTGAACCTGCCTAACAAATAGTCATCCTTACATCCAAAGAAGCTTCTTTCACTTCTTTCCCAATTTACATGGAGAAGCAGAGTTAAGAATAAGCATTTGTGTTACTGCTGCTAAGTTGGGTCAAACTCCACGGAAGGAATTGGATAGGAAGCTTACGTAGAGAGTGGCGTGCAAGGATTCGTTCGGTATAAAGGCCACAATTTAATTTATAGTTTCTCGGTCTCGCAACCCAAGCTGTCGTGATCCCTACCTCGATCTATTCCTAAATGACTATGCAATTCCTTTAACTGGGAGAAGAGCAGGAGAAACAGTTGATCCGATCAATGTAACACGTCTTGCTCGATAGCATTGCTCCATGCACTTAGTTTAGGAAATGGGATTAGTGAACAAATCGACAACGATAACATGACCGCCCATCGCAGAGTAGAAATTATTCACTCTCTGCCAAGACTAAAGTATAGGATAATTTTTTCTATATCCTACACCTTGTTTGGTATATTATTGAACGTACCAATGAGTGTGTCCCTAATCATCAATCGTAATAGTCAACCACTAACAAACGTCATGCTAAATTAAAAGGCGAATCACAAGGGTTTCGCCTGTTTCGACTTTTAGAATGCATGGACATTGCACGATCGAATCTTGTAGAAATAGTTTATGGTACATGTGTTATTATTTGATGGCGAATGGAGGTTGAAGAACTTATAAAGAACAAGAGAAGGTGAAAGGATCACCAAGAAAAAACAGAAAGACAAGAGGAAGATAAAGGTCCCGTGGGGAACGGTTGAAGAACATAGGGGGAATGAGAACAGAAAATCTTAAAGTTTACTCAGCGCTCGCGAGTCATGACAAGACAAGACTCCGCCCCAGACTGCTGTTTTAAGGAAGCACCTATACTTCGTAATCCTGTTCATAAATCTTGTCTGGAAATAGAGAATAACCAGATATCTAAAATAGATTGCGAACTCATGAAAAGCAAATTCATCCTCTTCTAATGGGGGGAAGAATGAGCTAGCTCTTATGCTCCGTTCGTTTCACGGAAAACAACTTCTAGGAAAATATTTTCCTGGATTTCCGGTGTTCGGTGGACGGAAAATTCATGGTCAAGGAAAACATTTTCCGGTCAACGGAAAATTCTCTCTTGACTTTGAGGAAAATGTTTTCCTCTTTTGAAAAGAGGAAAACATTTTCCTGGCCTCTCACGCTCGCCCTCGCGCTCCTTTTTCCTTCTCATTTTTGCACTCTCGCTTAGGGTTTCTGATCTCCTCCTCCTCCTTCGACGCCGACGATGGGCGAAGCATCCCTCATTCTCTGCCCTCCCCGGCCGCTCCTGCCCGCCTGCTCCGGCCGCGGCGCTCCGCTTCCCCGGCGGTTCGAAGCCGCTCGGGAGCTCGTGGCTAAGATGAGGTCATGGTTCGAAGCCGCTCGGGAGCTCGCGGTTATGCTTGTTTGGGGCGGAGCTCGCGGCTCTGGATCTGGCGGCGGAGCTCGGGGCTCGCCGATCCAGGCGAGCTCAAGCTCTGTCGCCAGATCCGGCGAGCTCGGGTGAGATCGGCCGAGCCTCGAGCTCGCCGGATCTGGCCACCAGGTCTTGGTCGGCCGCTGGGCAGCTGGCCATCGTCAAGCAAGAAGGAGGTGGCGGCGGCTGAAGGAGGAGGAAGAAGGAGGGGAAGGAGGTGACAGCAGAGGAAGGAGGAAGGAGGAGGAAGGAGGGAGGAAGGAAAAGAAAAAAATAATAATAATAATAAAAATTTCGATTTTAAAAATATAAATAATTAAAAAAATCATTTAAAAAAATATAAATAAATAAAATAATTTTTTGGTCATTTAAAAATATTAAAATTCAATTTTTGATAAATTTTTCCAAATAATTAAATGAGCTAACGAACGATGAAAAATATTTTCCATTGAAATTTTAGATTTTAGCCGAACACCGGAAAATAGAGTCATTTTCCCGAAAAATGACTTCCGAAAATATTTTCCGGAAACACGATATTTTCCGCGAAACGAACGGAATCTTAATTTACGGATTTTCAATCTAGTATCTCAACCGTTAGAATTTGGCTTAATGTGAGGTCTCCCTTAAAAAAAAAATTATTATGTCATATGGTTTTGCTGACGTGGTTCACATACTTGTCAAAAATTAAATATAATTGCTGACATGGCTCACTTACCTAAGAAAAATTATCCTATCTCCATTTGAGTGTTTAGGATAAGATAGAATATAAACATGGATGATGTTAGCTATGCAATATGTTTCTGCTAGCTTACATTATCTTAAAAGGTTAAATCGGGCACCAATATATGTAGGTAATGGCTAGACATTTTATGTCCCCAATTTTAATGGAGACCTCACATTAAGCCAAATTTGAAACATTGAGCTACTCAGCTGAGTAAAAAGAGCATGGGTATCAAATTGTGAATGAGTAAAAATTTAGGTATTTGCAATGCCATTTCTACTAAAATTTACACATATAATCTCTTTTTTTCATCAATAACAGGTTCTTGTACCCAACTCTTGCCTAGGCAAGGGCAAATTATTCTTTCATGGTTGTTCCCGAAATAACTAAAAGAACAAATTCTACTTTTTGTATTTATGTTCACGCCATTTCCTAATCAAGTTACTGTACCTTTAATTTATCTAATTATTATTTTCACAATTTTTCTAATCAAGTACCTCGCTTACCAAACCAGTGAATTATCCATCAACTAACATGACCGTCCTACAACGCAAACGCAAGACTATGATTTGTATAAAATTTAACTAATGTGAACTCTTACACTAATTTAGCCAATAGGGATAATATTGGAATATGATGTAGATAAAATTTAGCCGATGTGGACACCCACATGAATGTCAATGTCTGAAAATTTCTATCAATTTCACACTTCTAAGACCATATCAGCTGGATTTGATCAGATTTGGTATTAGAGTAAATTGATTAGAAATTTTGAGAATGCAAAAGGACAAAGTAGAATTTATAAAAATAAATAAATAATAATAACACACTTTGCTTTTCAACCTCTATTGCGTAAACGTCAGTAGCATCCCTTTTGTCCTCCTTTACACGTACAAAAGCGAAGTGATCAATTTCAACACTAAAAATCTGAAATATCTAATATCATATCGATGTTCCAGATTTGATTTTCTTTTTGCTGGTATAATGGTTAGCCCGTATATCCTAAGTCTTTTTCACGCTAGACTAACTCCACATTCTTGATCCGATTGAAGAATGGTCGCCCATAGAAGGGCTCGAGGATATGCAACGTGTGAATACTAACGTTCGAAGTTTTGCAGAATCATACTATTTCATTTTTCCGTAATATCGGAAATTCAAAAATAATCCTCTTTTCCTATCGATGGAACATTTCATTTATACATTTTTATTATGAGAGTGCGTTTATTTCGCGTAAAATAAATGGATTATTGGTAAAACATTTTTTAACAAAAATTATCGGTTATATCGCTCACCAAATGAATGAACAAAAAAACATTTCATCATTCATGGCAATGTTTAAACTTAAATTTTTATTGATACTAAAAGTATTTTTTAACTAATTATGTCGAGTGATATAAGTAATTATTTTTAAAAAGTTAAATTATTTATTTTTTTGCAAAAACAAAGAAAAGCCCAAATAGTGAAGAATTCCTTCTTCAATAAATGCATGTGATATCACTCCGATGGGCGAGCATTAATAGTGAAGAATTCTTTCTAGCTATCATGATTAGCTGCATCATTAAGGCAATGATAAAGGTCGCATGAATACATTGCATTGGTGATGAGGCTAGGCTATCTCCACCCGGTGTTGGTCATGCGCCGCAAGTGCCTAGGAAAGCAACTAATTTAGGCTCTTTCGTTTTTTGAAAAATATGACATTTCTCAAAAATAATTTTTAGGAAAATGACAATGTTCATCATGTTTGACTGAAATCTAAAAATAAAATGAAAAATATTTTTCATCACTTGGTAAGAAAAAACTTTTCCTTCATGCATTCATTTTCAATATTTTTTAATTATTTTACTTTTTAAAATCAAAATTTTAATTATTTTTTACCTTTTTTTTTCTTTTTCTTTTTCTTCCTTGGTTGATTGCCATGGTTGGTCAATAGTAAGCCGTGGGAAAGCTGGAGCCTTGTCAACTTGTGCTAACACTCCGCCTTGCCTAATTTGATAAGGTTGAGCTTGCCCAAGGCTAGTAAGCTTCAACCTCACTAGATCCGACGAATTGGGCGAAGCTTGAGCCTTACCCAACTGATCAAATCTGGCGAGGCCTAAGCTTGCTCGAGGCTATTGGGCTAGCGATCTCGGGTGGGGCTTGAGCCCCACCCGGCTCTCTGCTTTGGCGAGGTTCCAGCTCGTTTCATGGCCTTAAGCGAGGTGAGGCGGAGCCTTGCCATAAGCTGGTTGTCGGCCATCACCGTGGCCGGTGACCAGTCGAAGAAGAAGGAAAATAAAAAGAAAGAAAAGAAAAAAAAATATAATTAAAAAATTTGAATTTTTTAAAAGTAAAAATAAAAAGAAAAGGTGCTTGGTGAAAAAAGTGCTAGATTTAGAAGTGAAAGAAAGAGGATGGAATATGTTTTCCACTGTATAAAAAGGGGAAAACATTTTCCTCTACTTTAGAAGAATTTTTTCCATTGATGAAAAATGTCTTCTGGGACTAGTTCATTTTTCACGAAACAAACATCAAAAAATCCAGAAAACATTTTCCTATAAATTGTTTTCATTTTTTTAAATCATTATACATTATAATTCAGGACACGACCTTAATTAGCTGGCTACGTGAAGAGGAACCAGCGCGGCAAATCACCCTGTCGTGGCTCCTCATTCAAATCCGAGCTACCCGAGCCATAGATTTCTCCCCTCGACTTGCATAACTCTTGCACCTATCCATCAAAGCCACGAAGCCGATAGGTATAGGTCAAAAGAGATCTCTTCATCAAGATCCACGTTGAGAGATGAAGTTTGAACAATTGGTAGAGCTCTAGATCCATATATCCATATACGCGAGAATGGCTAGAATGAGGGCTAACCGAGATGAATCTAAGAACTTAGTTGGTTGATTCATGTTTAGCTGTGGGATCATTGCGAATGTGAGTGAGTTAGGTAGGTGTCCATTTAGAATGAAAATGTTCTGTTCAAATCCGTTTTTGGGCAACATTAGGTTGCATTTTGATTGAAATGAAAATCGCTCAGTTGATACTTTAGTTGTTGGGGGCATATCCCTAAATTTCTGGAGCACCCTTATTGCTTCCCAATGATTAGTAGGCTGAACGCTTAACTAGCTGAGGACTTGTACGTGCAAATTCTGCTCATGAGTCACTGATGCATGTGCCAAAACATATAAATCATTTATGCTGCATTGCATGTCTTTGTAGACCTTGATGCGAGTTTCATTATTTGTTTTGAACGACTTTTTTCTTCTTTGCCTGACACTTTTACTTACAACAAGCTTTGTCAACTTGCAGACAGCGAATATCAACACCTATTTATTTTTTTTATTTTTATTTTTTTGGTGGTGACCTCTTTATTGTAGAAAGCTTTGGGTACTGTTAAGTCATGTGATTGCAGACATATTTTACCTTCTCTTGATTCCAGGGTTTAATTTCTATTGGAGATACCTATGTTTTGAGTTCATCAGAGATGCGATTGACATGTTCTTGAGCTTATCGTTGATGCTATGAGGTTAGAGAACTTCCGATAGTTGAAGATGGATAAGGAAGGTAAGAAGTACTATTCCCTTGGATTTGCTTTTTTGCCTACATATGTTTGTGGATAACCCCATTACTTGGCTGCATTAATGGTTGATGAATTAGGCAATAGCTATCTTGTTATTTGTGATCATCGGTACTTGGTCGCACCCACTTGCTATTTGGTTATGTGTAATCTTTGTCATTTTAGGGTTCTATAGTCATTGCCCCTTTTAAATTTTCAAAACCAAAAAGCACTTATAAAATATTGTGCGACTTTTGAAATTATGAAAAGGTTATATTTGAATGTATGTGTCAAAGATATATATATATATATATATATATATATATATATGTGTGTGTGTGTGCGTGTGTGTGTGTGCGTGCGTTGTAAAAGTGAAAAAAAAAATAGTAAAAATAATCCAAAGCTGTCTTTTCTGCTTTGAGGCATAATTTTGTGTTGGCTTGTCATACAAGCTTCTTCCTTGGGTTTCCTCACAAAGTTTCTCCCTATTCTTTCATTGCTCATGGTTATATACGCCTTGTAAGGGATGCGCAAAAGAATCCAAAACTGACCGGATCACTTAGAATCGAATCAAATTAGCCTAGAATTGGCAGTATTGGAATAATGAGTAATGATCTGATTCTCAAGTCTAAGTGTGGAATCACCCACGTGGACCGGACTGATAGATATGCATAATTTATTATTTAATTTTTAAGTTTTCAAACAAAACTCTAATTTCTTCTTCATCCCTCACCTCACTTAACTCACGACCTTGCCTCCCTTTCGTACTCTCGTTATCAATGGTCTCTAGCCTCGTCAATCCCTCCCCCAATCTCGCTCTAATTTGTCTTCGACCTTGTTGCTCCCTCTATTACTCTCACTCTCGGTCACCTATGGCCTTTGACCTCGTTTCTCATTCTCAAATCTTATGCTTTATCGGAAGTGAAGACATTTCAACTAGTTCCATGGACCTACCCAAGAACTGAACTCTGATTTCCGAGTGGTCCATAGAACTAACATGTGATTCTTGGTTCCAATTTTTTCGGAACCAGTTCTTAATGGGCAATTCCCAATTCCAAAGTGCAAATTACGCACTCTAAAACCATTCACTCCTACGAGTTGTTTTTGTTATTTTATTTTTGGTACTCTCTCTCTCTCTCTCTCTCTCTCTCTCTCTCTCTCTCTCTCTCTCTCTCTAAACTCATTTATTTCGGGTACTTGCGAACTCACGCTTTAGAATGCAAAAAGTCACTCGAGTTAATGATTCCGGCTGAGATTATTCTCCTTTACTAGCAGTGTTGAAAAATTACTATTTAGTGGTGTACATACTTTTTGAAAAGCTACTAATCAATGTGGTTATCTTATTTCATGTTATTACCATTACATGGAAACTTTTATACTTCCATGTGTGTAAAATTAGTAGCGAATGCAGCATTTACAGTAAACTTCACATATTGGCAACCTTCCGGGCAACTAAATAATAAACAAGGACGCACGATTCCATGGTTTCACACAAATTACTCCTTTAAAAGTAATTTATTAAAAAGTACAACATATCGACATTCTTTATTCACGGTATATAAAAAAAAATTAGGATGCGTGGGTTGACTAAGTAAATGGAAAGATAGCTTTGGTGGTCCTATATTTTTAAAATTTGTCACAGTGGGTTTAGTGGATCAAGGGCATCAACTATCGCATGATGCGACTCTCTGTGTGAGCGGATTTCATTTACAACTTGTTATTAAAATATAGACACAATTGAACTCCTTTTGAACATGCTTTTTTTACATATATCATTTAAAATAGTGCAAAGCGCATTGTATCATGAATTGCCAGTATAGATCAAAAAGACAAAGTTGACATTCATTAGTCGAAATACTAGATAAGGGGTCACTTGTAATCAATCCATGTACCACGTGGTTCTGCATCGATCGGGTCCATGACTTCTACCAAACAAAGAGTTCATGCGATCCATCTTTGCATGAGGATTACAACTGTATTAGGCGCGGGAATTCAATAATGTAGACGTTGATTAGGGTTTCGGCCAGAAAGAGACATTGATTAGGTCGGTCCTTAAGGACGATATTGTCTCCTGTTGCCACGTCAGCAGTCCAAACCCATCAAAAGGTGAAAATTAAAATGAAAAGAAATGGGGTCCAGTTTCTTGGCAGTGTTTGAGGGATAAATATTAAAAAGGGATTATGTTTCCTTAAAAAAAAAAAAGAAACATAATATGAACATATCATTTCCTTTGTGATCTTCTAAAAACCTTTTGATCTTGGAACGTTTACATATACTCCCAAATTCCGTCACTTGAACTTTCACTTATGTGAAGAAGAATGATGCTTTTTAAGTAAACGCTACTTTCTTCAACCTAAAAAAAAAAAGTAAACACCACTTTCCAAATTCCGTTGTAATCCATCTTTTATTTACTGAAATATTCTCTCGTGCTAGTAATATAATTTTCAGATCTTTTTTAAGGGTTTCTCTCTACATGAGTGTGAGCGAGTAAAACGGATTCAAGAATAAATTTTTAAAGCCGCATGGCTAAGGAAACGTTAGATCGATTGACCCATAAAACTGGCATATAATATTCTGTGGCATTAAAATCATAATCCAAAGTCGGATGTGTTTTCTTCCGTTTGATATCCAAACTGACCTAAACCGAAGCTGCTATGATGCCGATTCTTTCACTTATTCCTTAAACTTAGTTTTTTTTTTTTTTGTCGGTCCTACTCTATCCCTACTCTAACTCTCACTCTCAGACTTTTGCTCTGTCTCCTTACAAGACGTAAGAGTCAAAACCCACTCATGAAACGAAATCGTCGCCAAGAAAGTGTTTACAAATTGCATGATATAGCAGAGCAGTCTCTGCATTTTCTATTAAATCATGAAGAAAACACTCTTTTAAATATAAGACACTCTCTGACCAAAAAATATTTATAGACACTCAATAGTAAAAGCCTCATAAATTACCTGTTTTTCTCTGTCCTGATCCGAAATCCCTCTCATACTTGCATTTCCTAAGTTTTTCTTTCATATGCTCCAGATCTTTCTGCAACAGTTGACCAGCGGAGTGAGAAAACAAGAACAAAGCTTAAACATTATTCATAACTATGAAACATCACTAACCACAGTCGAATGGAGCTTGCTCCTCAAGTTAGAACAATGTTGAACGAGAGAATCACATATCTCTTGCAATTCCTCAATTTGCTGTCACAAGCGATGATAAATGAGGATAAAACCGCGCAAAGGATCCTAAGATAAAGAGAGTCATCTAAAATCCAAACATGAAAATAAGTTAAGATAAGGAAAAAAAAAATACCCTTCTTTGACTCTACTCCCGATAATAACTCTCCTCCTAAACACCACTTTTCTCTCGTGCAGCGTACAACTCTACAAAATAAAAGCGTTTTATCAACCGACGCTAACACAAATCACTATATGCTCTTACTGTATCCGATAACTTGCATTCTAAGAACAAATGTCAGCACAATTGGATTCGCGTAAGTTTCTCACCAGCCTTAAGTCAAATCAATTTCACCGTGAGGGTCCTCAAGGAGAGTGGACTTCATCATCTTGTAGTTTACCTACACAGAGCGCAAGTTGTGTCACGAAACTAGATTGAAGGATAAAGGGAAGAATTTGAGAGGAAAATTGTGCCTCTATTTTCATTTATTGTAGTCTGTTGTACAATACCGTATATAAGCACAAGAAGGAATAATAATAAAAGAAAGTGTACATTCCTATAATCTCTCTATTCCTAAGATATAAACAATTATATATGTTTATGATATATGCAAATCTCGAGAATCATATCTTCCAACACTCCCCCTCAAGCTAGTGGCTTATATATGTCCAAGACGCCTAGCTTGCTTAGGAGATATGTATGTTGCCTTTGACAAAAAGGCTTAGTGAAAATGTCTGCGGGTTGCTCCGTGGTTCTGATTCCTCTTGTCTTGATGACTCCTTCTTGAATCTTCTCTCGAGTGAAGTGACAATCAACTTTTATGTGCTTTGTCCGCTCATGAACTATAGGGTTTGCTGCAAGCTTGAGAGCTTAATCATTGTCACAGAATAATGTGGTTGGTCCTTTAACCTTTGCCCCGAGATCTAGAAGTAAGCCCCTTAGCCAAACTATTTCACAAACAGTTTTGGCCATGGATCGATATTCGGCTTCTGCTGAGGATAAGGACACGGTGGATTTTTTTTTCCACAAAAGTAGTGATTCCCTGAATTTAATGCAAAAATCAGTAATAGATCTCTTGCTCATTGGACATGTAGCATAATTTGCATCACAATAAGCCATCATCTCTATGTTGCATCTCCAGGAAAGAAGTATCCCTAATCCTGGACATGTCTTCAAATATCTCAAAATTTTCATGGCCGCATTTAAATGTGATTGTTTAGGGCTATGCATGAATTGACTGAGAGTCTGAACTGCATAACAAATATCTGGCCTAGTCATAGTGAGATATATGAGCTTCCCTACTAGTCTCTAATGTCCAGATGGATCCTTTAACAATGGGTCATCAGAAGTAGATTTGCCAGAATCATAATCAGCTGAAGTTAGCTTGGCATTCTGCTCGATGGGAACAATAGATGGTTTGCAACCTGACAAACCTGTCTCTGAAATAATCTCCATTACAAACTTTCACTAACTGAGTGAAATTCCCTGATCTGAACGAGCTATCTCAATTCCAATAAATATTTAGGTGGCCCTAAATCTTTAATATGAAAAGTGGAATGCAGATATTCTTTCAGCTTCTTCATAGCGGAATCATCATTTCCCATAATTAATATGTCGTCAACATAAATCATAAGATAAATAGACGACATACCTTTCTTCCAAGTGAATAGTGCATAATCATACTTGGATTGTCTGAAGCCAGCAGCCGTTAGAGCACTCGTAAACTTAGCATACCATTGTCGAGACGCCTGCTTTAATCCATAAAGAGATTTACGGAGACGACATACCTTAGACTCCCCTTGTCTCCGTAATCCGGGTGGAAGATCCATGTATATTTCTTCATCTAGATCACCATGCAGAAAAGCATTATGAACATCCATCTGGTGCAATGACCAGTCACGAAAAGCAGCAATTGATAGGAAAGAGCGAACTGTAACGTCTTTGGTTACTGGAGAAAAAGTCTCATGATAGTCAAAGCCTTCTCTTTGTGTAAATCCTTTGGCAACTAACCAAGCCTTGTACCTTTCTATGGAGCCATATGCTCTATATTTTATTCTATACACCCACTTGCATCCAATTGGTTTGCGATAAGTGGGTAAAGGTATAACGTCCCAAGTGTGATTATCCATAAGGGCTTTTAGTTCTGCCTCCATAGCCCGTTGCCAACATGGGTCATGCATTGCTTCATTATAACTAGAAGGCTCATGCTCCTCAAAAATACTACTCATGCAATATAAATGCTTCGATGATAGCCTATCGAATGAAACGTAGGAAGAGATAGGATAATGAGTACCTGATGACCCAAAAGAAGCACATACGTAGTCCTTTGTCCAAATTGGTGGATGACTAGCTCGACCAGATCGCCTAGGTTCTTCATGCTGAGTCAAGGAGGACTTGTTAGCGTGACTTGGTTCTGAAGGAGCTGCTATTGTAGAATCCCTTTCTGTTGATGGTTCTTCAAGTGAAGTTGCCTGAATAGCCTCATTGGAAATTGTAGTTGGTGCATCAGATAATTCCTAAAGTCTTGGAGGAGGAACAACAATATAAGATCCTCCTGGAGAAAGATCATCTTCTGATAGAAAAGGCTTATTAGTTGTCCCCTCATCTTCAAATGATTCATGTCTTGAAAGGGGAAAATATCTTCATGAAATACCACATCCTTGCTTATAAAGAATCCCGAGGATGGCTCATACACCCTGTATCCTCGTTTCAAAACTGGCGAGCACAAGGTCCCATTTTATCTCTGTGCCTTACTGTAGTCACGTAGCATAGACACCCAAGAACTTTGAGATGACTCAAATCCGACTTTCTTCCATATAGTATCTCAAGAGGAGTTTTTCCTTTAAGAATACGGGATGGCATACGATTGATCAGATACGCTGCTGTGACCACGCAATCTCCCCAAAAATTTTCAGGGATAGATGCCTGAAACTTAAGAGCACGTGCTACTTCAAGAAGGTGGCAATGTTTCCGCTCAACGACTCCATTCTGCTGTAGTGTGTATGTGCAAGAGCTCTCATGTAAAATTCCATTCAATGTGAATAAAGAAGCACATTCACTATTAAAAAATTCTCTACCATTATTAGTGCGAATGCGTTTAATGGATTTCCCAAATTGATTTTTAAATATGGCAAGAAAAGTCCTAATGTGAGAAAGAACTTTATTTTTGGATTGCATTAGGAATATCCATGTAGCTCTCGAAAAATCATCAACAATGGTGAGAAAGAATCGAAACCCATCATGATTTGAGGTATGATAAGGCCCCCAAACATCAATATGAACTAATGAAAAAATTTCTTCGACTTGAGAAGTACTGTTATGAAAGGGAGGACGTGTCTGCTTTGCTAATGGACAAATGGGACATTGTGGATAAGCAAATAAAGCAGAGTGACCCAATCTTTGATAATTAAGAAAGGTCTTATTATTGATAGCAGAGTTACACAAAGATTTATTAGAAAGAAATTTGAGACTCTGCAAAACATCCATCCAGAAATATAGCCCTTGGAATACTCTACCCAAGCCCATTAGTTTCCTAGTCGAAAGAGCCTAAAACAAACATTTATCATAATTGAATAAGATTCTACAGGAATTTTCTTCACAGGCCCGGGATACTAACACGAGATTGAAATGGAAATCAAGACTATAGAACACATTTTTAAGCACAATGAGTGGACTAAGAGCTATTGTGCCTATCATTTCAACTTGTGTGGTGTTTCCATTTGGGAGCTGCATTGATATGGAAGAGGATAATTTTTTAATATTGGAAAGTGAATTCTTATCACAAACAATGTGATCACTAGCACCTGAGTCAATAATCCATGCACTCCTTGAAATTGAATTTATCAAACTATAAGAAGTACCTGTGAAACCCCCAGTCTTATCAGAAGTGTCCAGTTTCCTTAGTGCCTCCATCAACTCTTGATATTGATCATGAGTAATTGTCTTGTCTGATGGTTGCCCTAACACCTGAAAAACTGTAGAAAATTTTCCTTTTTCTTTCTCTCCAGGTTTTCCATGCAGCTTTCAACAATTTTCTATTGTATGATGTGGACGTCTACAATATTCGCAGTACAATTTACCTTTGCCTTTAGAATTAAAATTCCTCCCAGTCGAGATGGGCTTATTCGTGGGCTGTAGGACTTGGGTCAGGGTTGGCCCAAAAATATTCTCCACTTCGTTTACTGAAATTCCGGACAAAACATCCAGCCCATGCGAATTACTTCCGCACGGCCCATTTGGCCCATGAAGGGTGAGACGCCGTGAGCCGTTGGATCCACTCGCTGCCAGCGACGGATGAAGACCATCAGTTTGCCCTATAAAGCCCGAATTGTTAGGGTTTCCGTCGAGGAACCCTAGTTCTCCTTCTTGCTGTCCTCTACTTCCTCCATTCTTTGGCGGAAGTCGAATCTGCCTTCTTGGAACCAGAGCGACTCCGTCTCCCTCGGAAACCCTAAGATCCGCGGATCTTTGCTGATTCTCCTATTGGATGGCAAGCTGGTAGATTCGATTGAGGCTTGGCATGGGTTCCATCATTAGGATTTGAGAACGGAACGAGAGGTAAGCCTCGTTGAGGATAAGCAAGAATCTCATTGTTTTTTCCCTTTCTCGCATGGCTTTGTACTGCTGTAGAATTGGCTCCGGCCATTGAAATTTTTCCTCGGCTGCTTCAAGCTTGTTCCACAGAGCCGAGAGCTTGTTGTAGACGGTTGCTATTCCCCTATTTTAATTCCGAGATCTGCTGTGTTAATGTAAAAATTTTCACCTGATCAAGCTTTCCAAACATTTCTTTAATATTCTCCCACATTTGCTTTGAATCCTCTGTAGGGGGGAGATCGGCCGTGACTTTGGATGAAATGCAATTTCCTATCCAAGTCCTAACGAGTTGGTTGCATTTTCTCCAAAGTCGTGCCATCCTCTCATCGGTAGGAATCGGAATTGTTCCATCTAGAAAGCCTTCTTTATCTTTTGTTACTAGCGCGCGTCGAAACTTGCGCGCCCAATTTGAGTAGTTATCAGCACCAGTTAGCTCTCTGCTGATGAGTTTTAACTTCGGTCTGTTTGCGTTTGTCGTGTGAAGTAGGTCGCCGGGCTCCAGTCAACCGCCGATAGGAAAGATATGATATGGAAAAAAACCGGGATTGGGATAAGAACTTCCCCCCATGCCCGAATTGTTCAGTCCTGTACCCTAATTTGTTTGCCCTGTATGACCCGAATTGAGAAAGGTCGAGTGGGGATTTGTTCCCATCCCGACTCCTGGTGATCCGCCCGTCTGCTCTGGGCTGATGGCAGGGTTTGCCCTATCGACGGTTGGCGGACCTCCATCAGTCCCAACGCTGCTCTGGTAGCTTCCTGGCTATGATGAATGGAACCATGGATATGATATCCACTGGTATGGATGGCCCATGAAGGGCTGCCCTAGATTGAACTAAGCTGGGAACTGTTGCCATTGCACATTCTGGGTTTATGCTTGGTTAAATTGCCGTTGAGTAGCAGAAGTAATGGTAGACAAATCCTGGATACCTTGTTCTTCTTGCGTGGCCTCTCCAGCAGGTTGGTCATCTGAGGTTGAGGTAGGGTTTTGTGATTTAGGCATGGTAAAAATTTCTTCCCTCTATAGTAACGATTCTTATGGCAACTCTTTTTTGCAGATGGAGTTCCATGAGCGGCAATCGAGAAAAAGAAAAGCGGAAGCGACTATAGGATCAGAATTTCGTAGGCTCTGATACCATGTCACAAAACTAGATTGAAGGATAAAGGGAAGAATTTGAGAGGAAAAGTGTGCCTTTATTTTCATCTATTGTAGTCTGTTGTACAATACTGTATATAAGCACAAGAAGGAATAATAATAAAAGAAAGTGTACATTCCTATAATCTCTCTATTCCTAAGATATAAACAATTGTATCTGTTTATGATATACGCAAATCTCGAGAATCATATCTTCCAACAAGTTGTCATCCTCTCATGCAATCATGAGTAGCGACTTGAAAATAAAACAAAGATCGACTTCAAATCAAACATCACAATTGTAGGCACACACAATGCTGTTTGACAGTAGTGCAGTTGAAAAGAATACATTATACTTATGGTTCTTTTAATAATATTCTTCACAAAGTTTTATAATAAAATGCCAACCAAGGGTAGCAGAAATGCATTCTATTCAAAACTTAGGCTAAAAGCCACCAAAATCATCAAAATTGTGATATAGTTACTCCAATTTTTTTTTGTGACATAAAAATCTCAAACTTGTATCCATGTGACACATTTTTGTGTGACATATTTAACCCGAACTTATTTTTTGTGACGTCAAAAATTCCAAACTTTTTTAAGCGACACTACAAAACCCCAAACTTATATTTATGTGATATATTTACCCCAAAAATTTAGTGTCACAGAACAAAAATTGGAATTTTTTGTCACAAAAAAAGAAGCTTGGGGTAAATGTGCCATAGTGGACAAAGTTTGGGATTTTTGATATCACAAAAATGATTTAGGATAAATGTGTCACTCTGGGCAAAGTTTGGAGTTTTTTGTGACTTTTTCCCTAAAATTTAAATCTTAATCTAGTTCAAGCTAGATGTGCCTATTTACTTACATAACATCTTCACAATGTTCAATCTCCTCACGACTATATGAGGAAACAGCTCATTATTCCACAAAGAACCCCAGTGACATAGAAGCTCATGCTTGCTCAAACAAGAAAAACATTGCAGGCTACAATATAAGGTTTGTAGACTACAGGTAGACAAACCAGTAGAGGAAACAGCTAATTATCAATTTCAACTGAATGAAACGAATTACTGAAGCGAGGAGGATAAGATAGGTGCAATTATGTTAATTCATCCAAAGCCGACCCAACCTCAGCAAATTACTAGGGGAAAGGGCCGACATGAATTGGAATGCTTCAAGCAACCCGAAAGGTATAATATGAGAAGACCCGTGATGGTAAACAGACCTCAGGCTTATTTTTAATGTTCTTTGCCCTATGCTCATAATTTGGGGTACTCAAAGTCTCCTCCAGACAGTGGACCGTTGCAATAATGCAAGTCTTTGTAATTCCTCCAAGGGAATCCTGAAGTAACCTAGTGAATTTTCTATCCCCTAAGAGAACGTAAGCTCTATCAGACACGTTAGATGGGAACAAGTAAAGCACATCAGATTATATCATATTTTGAAACCACTATGTACCTATAGGGAATATGACCAAGATGCTCCACAAGAGCATTAATGACTCTTCCCAATGTAAGCGAACTTTTGTTAATTTCTCCTGCTTCTCAGCACGACCCTATCAGATACATGTTGTTGGAATGTATTAGGAAATCTTCTAGAATTTCTCCCTGATTATATTACGTGATTATATTACTTGATATTATGTGATTTGATTTTATTTTGTTAGCTGTAAATTAGATATTGATAGAGAATAGAGGCTACTTAGGATATTTACCAAATAGGTTTCTTACCTAATTTAGGTTCTTTGTTCACGTATTTATATTCATTGTAATCACTCTATGAGAAATAAGAAAACAGATTCTTTTCTTTATGGTATCAGAGCCCAAAGGTCCTTTATCTATTCATCTCGAGTAATTTTTTTTTTTTATCGTTCAATCGCTATGTCGGAAATTGTAGAAGCAGAACGTATTTACGCTTTCCTAGCAGGGCTTAGAGATGAGTTTGATGAGGTACGCGGCAGAATACTTGGGAAGCTGCCTCTTCCACCTATTGGAGAGGTCTTCTCAGAGGTTCGGAGAGAAGAAAGTAGATGGGGAATAATGCTGGGCAAGTCAGCTACCAACGGAAATGATGGATCATCGGAAGGTTCAGCATTGACTATATTTGCAGACAAGAAGGGCCACGTTCCTGCAACAATAGTTTCCCAGGCAAATGTAAGCAAAATCCCCATTAATTTGCATAGATCAGATGGGAAACCTTGTATTTGGTGTGATTTCTACAACAAACCCCGTCATACACGGGAGACCTGTTGGAGGATTCATGGCCATCCGGCTTCTACAACTAGTGAGGCAAGGAGACCAACTTCATTCAGCCGTGATAATAAGTATTCTCAATGTATGCCTCCTACAGCTAATGAGGCCACCGCATTCCCTTTCAGCAAAGAACAACTAAACCATCTTCTGCAACTACTTCAGGCTGGGTCTGTATCAGGTAATCCTACTGCTTCAATTGCCCACCAAGGTAGAAATCTAAATGCCCTCTCTTGCTATTCACAATATGTACCTTGGATCATTGATTCAGGGGCATCCGATCATATGACTAATATTCCATATTTGTTCAAATCCTATATTCCTTGTCCTGGCAACCAAAAAATTCGGATTGCCAATGGGAGTTTTTCATATATTGCAGGCAAAGGATCAGTTCCACTTTCTAATTCTATTAAACTTCATAATGTACTGCATGTTCCTAAGTTAGCCTCCAGCCTCTTGTCTGTTAGTAAACTTTCTAAAGAGTCTAACTGCCATGTTGTCTTTTTTGCTTCCCATTGTGAGTTTCAAGATCAGATCTCGAGGAAGACGATTGGCAATGCTAGGATGAGGGATGGTCTCTACTATTTTGAAGAGTTTGTTTTTGATAAAAAAGCTCAGGCATATGGAACTTTCAGTTCTTCCCCTGTTCAAGAACAAATAATGGTTTGGCACCATAGATTAGGCCATCCTAGTTTTGGATATTTGAAACATTTGTTTTCTCATTTGTTCAAAGATGTGGATCTTTCTTCACTACATTGTGACAATTGTGTTTTTTCTAAAAGTCATTGTACTCATTATAATCGAAAACAATATCGTGCATCATCCCCTTTTTACTTAATCCATAGTGATGTTTGGGGTCCTTCACCCATACCAACAAAAACCGGAAAACGATGGTTTGTTACCTTTATAGATGATCATACCCGTTTATGTTGGACATACTTGATGAGCGCCAAGTCTAAAGTTGAGTCCTTGTTCAAAAATTTTTATCAAATGGTTATGACTCAATTCCGTACTACTATTAGTATTCCTCGTACTGATAATGGTACTGAATATTATAACCAGTTTTTGGGGAGTTTTTTTGACAAAAAAAGGCATCCTTCACCAGTCAACTTGCCGAACTACACCCCAACAGAATGGCATTGCTGAACGCAAAAATCGCCATCTCCTTGAAGTATCGTGTGCCCTCTATTTTTCGATGCATGTACGTAAATACTTATGGGGGAAAGCTATGCTAACAGCATCTTATCTAATTAATAGGTTGTCTACTCGGGTATTAAACTACACTACTCCCTTAAATTGTTTCAAAAAAGTGTACCCCACAGCGCATATTTTTTCTTATATTCCTCTAAAGGTGTTTGGTTGCACTACATTTGTCCATCTCCCAATTCAGTGTCGATCCAAATTAGACCCTCAGGCTGAAAAGTGTGTGTTTATAGGGTATGCACTTAATCAAAGAGGTTACAAGTGTTACAATCCATATATTGGTAAAACTCATATCACTATGGATGTAACCATTATCGAGTCACAACCGTTTTTTTCTTCTAACAAATCTCTTCAGGGGGAGAATGGCGAAGTTAGTGAAGAGATTAAATCTCCTGTCCTTCCTACTCCTTTGTTTGAATCTTCAAAAACACCTCTACCGAATCTTGATGTGTCAAGGATAGGGGGAGAAAAAGTTCAAGATCCCAATGTGATCAACAAGCCCGAGCTTCAGGTTTATACTAGAAGAAAAACTCTTCAAAATGTTGCAGATCAGAACTTTGTCTTGGAGCCTCATACGTCTGCAACCCCGAGAGATGATCTCTTGCCTTCGTCATCAGGTGATCCTAGTAGTACTCATTTTCCCTCTATTCCTGTCTTAAATTCTTATACTAATGCTTCTAATTTTGATATGCCTATAGCTCTTAGAAAAGGAGTTAGATCACGTACTCAGCATCCTATATCAAAACATGTGTCATTCCAAAAGTTGTCTCATCATCATAGAGCATTTGTGTCAAATCTGTCTCACATATCTATTCCTAAAAATATACATGAAGCTTTGAAGGATTCAAAGTGGAAGATGGCAGTTGAGGATGAAATGCTTACACTTAAGAAGAATGGCACATGGGAATTGGTTGATGCACCAGAAGGAAAAAAGATTGTTGGCTGTAAATGGGTATTTACTGTAAAATGTAAACCCGATGGGAGTGTTGAGCGATATAAAGCAAGGCTGGTGGCAAAGGGGTTCACTCAGACTTATGGAGTGGACTATCAGGAGACTTTTGCTCCAGTTGCCAAGATAAATTATGTTCGGATTTTACTATCTTTGGCTGCTGCATTTGATTGGCCTTTACATCAGTTAGACGTGAAGAATGCACTCTTGAATGGTCACTTGGAGGAGGAAGTGTTTATGAGTTTACCACCAGGTTTTGCAAAAACTGAAGGCAAAGTTTGCATATTAAAAAAGTCGCTGTATGGACTTAAACAATCTCCAAGAGCGTGGTTTGAACGGTTCGGGAAGGTGGTTAAAAGGTTTGGCTATCACCAAAGTCAAGGAGATCACACTCTATTCTATAACCACTCAAAGGAAGGTAAGCGTGCAATTCTAATTGTCTATGTTGATGATATAATATTGACTAGTGATGACAAAGTCGAGTTGGAAAGCTTGCGAGAGAAGCTGGCTGAGGAGTTTGAGGTTAAGGATTTGGGTGTCTTGAAATATTTTCTTGGAATAGAATTTGCGAGATCCAAGAAGGGCATTTTTATAAACGAACGCAAATATGTTCTTGATCTGCTCAAAAAGACGGGTCTATTGGGATGTAAAGCAGCAGAGACCCCCGTGGAACCAAATATGAAGCTTGAACTTGCCAAGGCTGAAGAAGTGATAGACCGAGAAAGGTATCAAAGGCTTGTTGGTCGACTTATTTATTTATCTCATACTCGACCTGATATATCATTTGCTATAAGTATGGTGAGCCAGTTCATGCACTCACAAGGGCCAAGGCATTTTGAAGCAATATATAGAATTCTACGCTACTTGAAGGGAAGTCCCGGTAAGGGTCTAATGTTTGAAAAACATGGACATCTGGAAATTGAAGTGTTCACCGATGCAGATTGGGCTGGAAGCTATATGGATAAGAGATCTACTTCAGGCTACTGCACGTTTGTTGGTGGTAATTTAGTCACTTGGAAGAGTAAAAAACAGAGTGTCGTGGCAAGAAGTAGTGCTGAAGCTGAATTTCGGTCAGTTGCACATGGTGTATGCGAAGTTATGTGGATTAAAAGTATCTTGGATGAACTACAGATTCCAAGTTTCATACCAATGAAAGTGTATTGCGACAATAAGGCAGCAATAGCAATTGCTCATAATCCCGTGTTACATGAACGGACAAAGCATGTGGAAGTTGATAAACACTTCATCAAAGAAAAACTTGATAGCGGACTAATTTGCATGCCGTATATTTCAAGTGATGATCAGGCTGCTGATATTTTGACCAAGGGATTGCATAAAAAGCAATTCATTCATCTAGTGAACAAGCTGTCTATGGAAGACATCTTCAAGCCAGCTTGAGGGGGAGTGTTGGAATATATTAGGAAATCTTCTAGAATTTCTCCCTGATTATATTACGTGATTATATTACGTGATATTATGTGATTTGATTTTATTTTGTTAGCTGTAAATTAGATATCGATAGAGATTAGAGGCTACTTAGGATCTTTACCTAAATAGGTTTCTTACCTAATTTAGGTTCTCTGTTCATGTATTTATATTCATTGTAATCACTCTATGAGAAATAAGAAAACAGATTCTTTTCTTCACATGTCATTAAACAGGTGAGTCACAGGACATATATTGCCCCTCAGTAAAATTATGGGCAGATGGTATAGACATTACCTTCCTAGCACCAGAGCGGGATATGTTTGCTGATCCAGCCAGATCAACCAAGTTCAATCTGCCACATTTAATAAATTCTTCTCCTTCTGGTGTTGCTTCTTTGATGCGTATTTTGATTGAAAACAAAGAGTGTGACCAACTACATCAAAACCAAAATCAATGTCTTATTGTAAGATTGCAGAACCAGCCTCTGACAGAAACATAGTGAAAGAAAAGCATTCAAATTTAGCAGTGTTTCAGCGGTAGGACGCTTTGAGGACCCCCTTTCAAGCAAAGTAAAGATCTCAGTTGCATTTGTCACAATTTCCTCCTCTATCCCTCAAACAACACCCCCTTTTCCATCCTCCATCAATGTCAGCTCCCTTTTGTGCTTATCCTCCATAGCAACTCGGAAAATTTCCTCAGCTGCTGGAAGATCAGTGATTTCTTCATTGTACAACTCTATAAATGTCGCCTTCACACTGTTTCCAGCATTATGGCTCTCCAGAGTATAAAAAATTTGCTTCACTGCTCTAGGTATGACACCTGCTTCTAGAGGTAATTCTTCATAGGGTCCGCTCTGCCACAGTTCAAATCATAGCGAAGACAGATTAAGATTCAAATGTTTGCATATGGCAGAACATTCATAATTAAGATGGTAATGGCAAACACAACGGCATAGTCCCTCTGATCTCTTGCATTTACGTTCCATGGTGTATGTCTTTCCTGTACCAGTTTGGTCATATGCAAAAAATGGTACAGTTGAAGCCTTCAAGAACTTCATTTATAATTGGAACTACTGCTTGCTCATAAAGATCTCTCTGCTGTGCAGATGGACAAAAAAACCCGCATGCAAAAGCAAGATGACGCATGTAACCATCAAATAAAAGACCGCCCCTACCGATTTATCAGCTTAACGCAAGTGGGGAATGAAAAGATACTTGAACTGAAAATTAATGAGTGATCGTGACGAAGATGAATTAAAGCGGTGTTGTCAGATTTTGCAGAAAAAGATGAAACTGTAGCAGCATTTTATCGAGACTTCAATTCATACGAAGCAAAATCCAATGTATCGTCTGCTAAATGTGATCTTTACAGTAATCAGTCCACAGAGAGCAAACCCATACTCGTTTTATTAAACATCCCTGGTTTCGGAAAGGAAAAGAACGAGGGATAACGCCATTTCTTCTACCCATTTATGAACAACCTAGTATAGGAAATAGCTAATAGTTAGGACTCATTTAAAAAAATTGATAATCGTTTACTCATGAAAAAGACCTTCCCTTACCAGGTACTATTATCTTTTTAATGTGTAATTAGATCGGATAATCAATGAAATTAATAAATTACGAATGGTTGTAAATTGAATTCCAGTTACTGCGAGAGAAACACCTTGTCAAGCCTAGAAGGGGAAGGCTACACATAAGAATCTGGTAAGACTGTATGGAGCGCACTGAGTGCCTGAGTCCAGTGGGAGTACCAGAAGCTTAATAATTTTGTTCTAGTAGTACATACATGAGACCAACCCAACCCAACCCGATCCAACCCAACCACAACCCAATGTAACGATGACATAGCTAATTAAGAAACCGGGAACCAAGAAACTTAAAGAGGAAGCAATGAAGAATGAACCTTACCAAAGGCGAAAACCCGATCAAAGTGCTTGCCGAGGATATCCCGCGAGACAGCCACCTCTCTCTGGTACTCATTGCAAGGCACCACCTGAGGCGCATCGTTCCGCTAAGGGCCTAGAGCGAAGAGCACGTAAAGAACTAAAAACGATACTCAGCGCAATCGAACGAAGCAACTGCTCAAACGATATAAGAATTGGGACTTTTCAATGATGGCGGTTTAAGATTGGCAGCTCAAGCGAAGTTCGCCCCTAAATCGGTGATCAAATTTTCGTAAGCATGCTCAATGCAAAAGAAAAAAATTATAACAATAATAAATAAGAAAATTTACTGCATACTTCCATTTACTATAGCATAATTATAGCACAATCAAAATAAATGCTATTAACAAAAATCTTAAGAATCCCTAATGACAGCACAAATTTTTAATAATTTTTTTCTTTTTATATTTGGAATATATATATATATATATATATATATATATATATATATATTAGGATATTGCATTAACAATAACTTATTATAATTATCTTTAAAAAAATTGGCATTAACATCCACAACTGTAGAAAGTCGTCTCTATGATAAATTAATTTTTTATTTAATATCCACTATTGATATAATCATTTTCCATTCATGATTGGTTTGATATTATTCATTATTTATTTTTATAGTTTATACTTGGGACATTGCCTCAATGTGCCTCTATGCTTTTGGTCGATGTTTAATTTTGAGAGTGCTAGTATGAACAAAATAAAGGAGTTAGGGAAGAGAATAAGAACACAAGATTTATAGTGGTTCGGCTTAATCCAAGCCTACGTCCACTCTCCCACGCTAACAGCCTTCTTGGCTGGATTCCACTATGCAATCAACAAGAGATTACAACTTCGAGTGCAAACACTTAGTAGTAGATCACACTATCTCACTAAATCACTCTTTTGGTATTTCTCTCACGATTACAAACATTTAAGCTCTCAAGAGACAAGTATATGATCGAAGGTCGCTCAGACTTTGGAATTATAAATTCTACGCTCCGTCTCTTACTTGCTCATCGGTCCTTCACCTCCTTAAATACTCCTCCACTTCCAAACTAGCCGTTGCAGCATCCCGGAGAATCGTCTTCCAATATACCCATTTGACAGCTCTGTATCTAGAAGATTTGGTATCCGTTGAGTGACAAAGGTAAAATCTCAAATTGATTCCGATCGCCCATACAAATGAAATCTTGGTTTCCATAAGTAAAGCTTCTTCGTGTAGAAAGTTCTTGTCTTCAAGATCCAATCGTCAATCAATTAGATTGAATCAATCAAATCAATCTTGATGTGGAATCCAAACCAGATCACTAGCCGTTGTATGATTGGGCTTGAGTTACGTTCTGTCGAATTCTGGATGTAAAGTCTGAAAGCAATAGACTTTACAATCTGGGTCTGTAAACTTTACAATCTGGGTCTGAACATATCTGCTTCTGAACAGATTTAGCTTTAAGGTCTATACCCAGTTCAGCTTCAGCATATAGTCTGTCTTCTGGTTCAGCTTCAGCATAGAGTCTGTCTTCTGGTTCATCATTCACGTTTAGTTTGGAATTCGTCAAAGTTGACAGACTTTTGATGTAGAACAGACTTTGACACTAAAGTCTGGCAGTCTTCAGACTTTGAGTCTTGAGTCTGGCAGTCTTCTGGTCGTCTTCGCACTTTGACAATATCCTTTACATGTTCTATCATCTGCATGGTCTATTACTTAACCATCAAACATGTTAGTAGCCTTTGATTTACTTTGTCATCTTCAAAACATCATAGGGGATTTCCCTAACAAATTTCGTTCTCCAACTTTAGTTATTTAAGTTGGTCCTTATACTTTTAGAATACAAACATGATTTCGTCATTTCTACAATTTGGCCTTATATATCTATTTATAGATTCAACCAGAAATCTATCTTTTCTCTCACCTTTAAAAAAAAAAAACAGAATTACCTTCATATTAAATAGGGCTAATACTATGAAAACCCTAAACTTGTGCACATGAAATTAAACCACAAACCGATACATCCGTGACAATTTTACCCTTTGTTAGTTCCTATCACATTTTCCTGCCAAATTGCTGAGTTGGATGACATGCGGTAATTGACGTGTATTAGTCTAGGGTTTTACCATATATTTGTTACAAATATACCAATTTGTGATTTTTCATTAATTAATCTAATTTAAAGGAAAATAATGGATGGTAAGTTTGTTAGAAATGTATCAGTTTGGAATTTTTATTATTCAAAAAATTAGTCATATATCAATCGGTTTGAGATTTTTAGTAGTTAAAAAATTAGTTTGTGGTCAAATATATATCAATTTAGGATTTTCGGTGGTATTTATCTTATTAAATAATAGAAAAATGATCTTACATGTGTGCCACCGTGGAAAAATTTAGTCAATGCGGACAACGTCAGAGTATGATGTGGAAAAATTTTAGTTGATGTAGACGCCCACGCGTCAAAGTCAATGTTGGAAAATTTTTATTCGTTTCACACTTCAAAGGCCATGTCTGCTAATCGGATCTGGTATTAGAATGACTTGGTTAGAAAATTTGAGAATCCAAAAGGACTTGAAAAGAATGATTTATGAAAATAATATAATAAAATAAAATAAAATAAAAACACACACACACACACACACACACTCACACTTTGCTTTTTAAATTGCATTGCGTGAACGTCACTAGCATTCTTTTGGTCCTCTACACGTAGAAAAGCACGTAGAGCAGGAGATGGTATTACTTTTTGCACTTCCTTCTCTCATTCGTCTTTGCTCTTGCACTAGAAGATCGAAGTGATCACTTTTAACACTAAAAATCTGAAATATCATATTGATGTTTTGGATTTAATTTTTTTTGTTGGTACGATGGTTAGCCCTTATCCTGGATAATTCTTTTTCACCCTAGACTAACTCCACCTTCCCAATCCGACTGAAGAAAAGTCACCCATGGAAGGGCCAGAGGATTTGAGAGGCATAATTATTGACGTTCGAAGTACTGTAGCATCGTACTATTTTATTTTTGTAATATCAGAATTTTGAAAAATAATTCTTCCTCTATTGAGGAAAAGTTTCACATGTACATTTTATTATAAGTCAAAACAAGCATGACTTTAGTAAATGCATGTGATCCCTTTCGATAGGTGAGCATGATAAGATTTCTTTCTAGTGATCATGATTAGCCGCACCATTAAGGCAATGATAATGGTCGAATGAGTACATTGCATTGGTGATAATGCTATCCTATCTAGTGTTGGTCATGCATCGCAATTGCCCATGGGAAATGACTCATTCAGTACAAAATTCCAAATTGGAGAGATTTAGTGCTATCTTTTCATTTTTTTTTTTTTTCAATCATTATATTTTATGATTCAGGGCACGACCGTAATTAGCTGGGTACACAAAGAGGAATCAGCGCAGTAAATCACCTGTCGTGGCTCTTCATTAAAATTCGAGTTACCCTAAACCAAAAATTTCTCCCTTTTAACTTGTATACTTTTCGCTCCTGTCCATCAAAGCCACAAAGCCAACGGTTGTTGGTCCATATAGATCTCTTCATCAAGATCCCCATTAAGAAATAAAGTTTGAACATTTGCTAGAGCTTTAGATTTTATGTGCGAGAATGGCTAGAATGAATGAGCCTAATCGAGATGCATCTAAAAATTTGAGGTAATGTATCCTCTAAAGAAAGAGAAAAAATTATGAATCAAATTCACAACCATTGATTTCTTGAGTTGAAAAATACATAACATCATTATCACTATATTACTTTCAGGTTTTTGTACTAATGGGTTCGTGAGATCATATCCCCATCATGAATTTCGTGGTGGAAAGGGCACCTAACTATTACAGTGGTCCCCTACCTATTTTAGTATGTTGTCATGACTCTAGAGCTTGGAGATTTGCACGCATGGCTTCATCTCAAAAATGTCAAGCAGAACCTTTTTCTTGCACGCTCCCCACCTTTGCTAAAATCTGACATATATGGTTACAAGAATAGACTTTCCAATTCTTTCCTTTTAACAGCAAAAAAGATCACCTGAGTTAAACAACATCAACATAGGGAGAGTTACTATAGAAATCAATTCTTAAGACAAGCGCCAAACCCAATTGGATCCGGTAATACTCTCATCGAATGTTCCGAAAGCGGATGTTTTCAATCTAGGAATCATGAGTATTAATTAAATTGATTTGTATTCACGATGTTGCATAATGATCTCGCGACGGTAATTAAAGTAAATCACATGGAAGAGGACTTCATAAGTGCACATATATTTGCTGCTGGCTTTCATTGATACTGTTTGTCATTCTCTTGTAAATCACAGAAGAAAAGTTATTACATAGACTTGTTTCGTACATTTAGCAGCCGAGTTCTCTTTTTCTTCTTCTTTTCTGGGCCTCAACAAGCTGTGAGCTTATGCTACTTGAGAGATAATTCAGAATCACAAGTCTTTGCGATAATTTCCCCATCTAACAAAACTCACTGGCATGTGTTGTGAGTGCGTGTCTTTGAGAGAGAGAGAGAGAGAGAGAGAGAGAGAATGCTGCGTTTTGCTAGTTGACTTCACGTATACTCCCCAATGAAGGCTTCCAACTTCTTGAAAGATTGTCACCTTCATCATCACCTCCCAAACTTGTGCTTCTTTCTTCACTCTGAAACAACTGAGAACTAATCATCTCATCCTTGACAGAAACTCCGCCTCTCGCGAGCAGCTCCGCCAACTCTCTCTTACTGATCACCACCTTTATCCTCACAACCGATGATGACCCACCACCCTTAGTTATCTCTTTGCCTTCTTCCACCGCCTTGCGATCATCATCAGCAAACCTAACCTTCTTCTTGTTCTCGGTTTTAGCGAATTTCGATGTCGTGGACGGATCGAGAGGAAAGATGTAGTAAACGCGGCCACAGAGCAGCCTTGAGTCCGGCTCAAGGACCGCCATGGCCGGAAACGTCTGCGAGATAGCATGGCCTGCAGCGAACTCGGAGAGGACTTGGCGAGCCCTCAACGGGGACTTGTACTCGAGGATTTTGCCATCTGTCTTGACAATCTTGATCACCTTTTCTTCAAGAACTAAGCAGTTCCCCATGGGGTTTTTTGTTCTTGGTTGGCTTAAGAAACACAACTGTGTAAGGTTGTGAAGGAAGGTTCAGCTTTATTAAGTGAAGGGCTTGAACTTGAAAGGGTTAAGCGGTGCTTTATATAGGGAATAAATTCAAGATTGCCCTTGTAGGGATCACTATATTACTGAAAAGGACAGTGCTCCAGATGTTTATTCTTGGACCCCACCTCAGTGACTCTCGGCGGTGTGTAAGCCGGACTGTCGACGATTCCTTGGATGTAAACGAAAAAACGATATCCTGTATAGCCGGCCAATTTTGATAATCACAGGTCCGACATCCCACTACCTAGAAACCCGAGAAATGTTACATAAGTTTATTAATCTGTTAAGTTCATGCATTTGAACGGTACAAATAGTCTTCATATCCAAATAATTTACACGCAATAGGATATATAATTCACTCGCATGCGGGGGCAGAGAAAGAGAGAGAAGGACGGCTGGAGATGGCCGTTCACAAGGCTAGGGTTGAGTTTGCCGAAGGCAGCGATGGTGTTGGGTTGGGCCGGGCAAATAGGGCATTAAGAGAATGGAGAGAAATCTCTCATTTCAGGTTGAGAAATGATTGGATCATAATTTTTAATTTATTATAAGAATAATAGTATTATTTTGAATCACAAAAAATAAGTAATTAATAATTATAAATTATTGTGAAATCCACTCTTTCAAGAATTTGTGACTCACAATAAATTATTATCCTCACAAGTTCCTCGAGAGATTGTTATGCTAGCGAAGCCCCATCAGTTTTAGGGTGCGATTTCCAAAGTTGGAAGGTATTTTACTAAAGTTATGATATTTTGTTATTTTGATTATTCAATTTGGACCATTTACTATATAGATCTTATAGTTGATGTAGTTGACTATAGAGAAGGGAAAATTAATTTGTGTATCTTTAAATTCAAAGGCAAAAGTACGCTTCAAATGCCAAAAGTTGGCACAGATAGATACTTAAGTGCCAAAAGTTACGAAAGTGATACTTAAGTACCAAAATCGGAGAGAAATGTATCATTTAAATGACACTCTGGCCAAAATGCTGACATATACAATTTCCGGCGAAATAAGTGCAAAACGGCATCATTTTGCACACTAACGTGGCCAGACAATGCAAAAACGACGTCGTTTTTGTGCTGACGTGATAAAAAATTAATTTTAAAACATTTATAAATACAAATACAATTATTAAAAAAATTTAAAAAATTCATAAAAAAATTTTGAAAAAAAAAGGGAGGTGGCTCAAGGCTGAACCCTCAGCCGCCTCCCTTTTTTTTAATTTTTTAAAATTTTTAAATATTTTAAATATTTTAAATACTTGTATTTTTATTTTTAAATGTTTTAAATTTAATTTAATTAATTTTTATATTAATATTTTACCACATCAGCACCAAAACGACGCCATTTTGCACTTACTTCACCGGAAAATTGATACGTCAACGTTTTGGTCGGATTAACACTTAAGTGATCTATTTTGCTCTAATTTTAGCACTTAAATGTCATTTTCATAACTTTTGTCACTTAAGTGTCCCTTTATGCAAACTTTCGGCACTCCAAGGGTCCGAGTGTCTAAATTCAAATGTCTGATCTTATTAAGAAAGAAAAAGATGCTGGAGGTATATAAAGTTCCATCTTAAACTTATCTACTCAGCTCTTCTCGAAGTTGACAATCTTTAACATGATATGAAATGCAAGCTTCGAGCTTCATTCTTCACTCTCCATTTAGCAATTGAATTCTCCCGTTCCTGTCGGAATCTGATTAGGATTCCTGTCATATAACTACGGTGCGAAGTTCGATTTGGACGAGCCGAAATTTCATGCGGTGCTAGAGTCATTCCACATCGCTTGTTCACGTTATAGTCATGCTTCGGATTGAAATAATGGTAGCCAAGTTCTAGTGCGACCATCGTGGACGTGTTTATTATTGTAAGCCAAACTCGACGCATACGCCAGAATCGCACCAAAAGCAAACGGAATCCGACCAGACCCCACTTGCGAACATGAGGAGTTGACCTTTGACTATTGTTTTGGTGGGTTCCTGTCGTTGTGCACCGGACGAGGACGATGGTTGGCTTCTTTTCCAGTGGATATTACCGACCGCTAAGAATTTTGCACTTTCCTTTACCTTCACGATACAAGGACTTGCCCATGCGTCCTTCGCTCTAGCCATTCATCTTATAATTCACCAAGCATGAGCCAAACATCGTTTAAAACTTTCTATGAGTACGTAAACTTCTTTTTTTTCTTTTTCAAGCAGTTACTACACGAATGTATTGGTTGGTTTCCATGTGTGTTTTGCAAAGTTCTAAACTACTGGATTGAACAACTAGGATTCACTTTAATGGTCATCCTTCCCACATGGGAAGGGAGAGAAAGGGGGTTTGAATCCCCACTTTTTCAAAGGAATTGTGGTAAAAATAATTAGTTTCAAATGTAAATTTCAACTCTTACACCTTACAAAGAAATATGTAAAAATCTAACAGTGAGTTGAGAGTTAGAATATGATTCAAAAAAAAAAAAAAATTGCCCAACCATCTAGATTTATTTTAATGTAAGTACTAACTTCGCCGAGTCATTTTCGACGTGGCTACCAATCCTGGAGCAGGTTACGTAAAAGAAAATGCACGATTTCCTTGCCCACAAAATTGACTTTATTTGCCCTACTTTCGGGCAGAATTCTTAGACACCATGCGCTAATACCCTCTCGAAGGGGAAAGAGGTGGGTCAGTAAGGCATGGCATTGCTTTTTGCCCTTTCGTTGTTCGCATAGTGCTTCGTGGCCAAACATTTGATTTTTTAAGATGAAAATGCGCACTCGCGTAGCAGACAAAGTCCGCGTAAAGTTAAACCGTTAAATGGGGGTGGGGGGAAGCCTATACATGCTACATATAAAAGGCACATTTACTTCGGTAATTGACAAAGAACATCAATCTTTTAACACTCATAATTAATCTGGTTGGTAAATGCTTGTCACGAAGGTGAGAAATATATACAATCATGTGCATAACGCATGAGTGATGTCTGTTGCATGCCGGACTTTACGAATGTAAAGGCAGGTATCCAGTGACCGATGACAGGATAAAGGAGTTTCACATGTCCAATTATTGAAACACGACGACGGACAGTTGGTAGCCGCTCGTATGGACCTTGGCGGCAACTTTTCCAACAGAAACACTTTGAATATTACTCAAGGTACGAAGAAAAGTAGCATCAAAGACGCACGATGTAAAAAGGGCAGTTGCTATTTGGCGATCCAGCCATAGAACGGCCATCGATAATTGCACAATCGTCAAAATACGGCAAGGATGGTTACATGAAGCATGGGCAAAGTGATCTATGGGAGTAAAGGAACATGGACAAAGCCAGTGGTGGCAGTTACTAGAGAAGACAACCATCAAACAATTATCATAACTTTACTATAAATAGCACCAGTCATCCAGCAAGCAACAAACTCCATTGACAAATCAATCAAAATATTATCCTCTTATCTTTACTTTTCCTATACCACACTTTAATTTCCTTAGTCATAAATTTCAAAGTTCCATCATCGATTAGATTTCAACGTATCTTTCTACCCTAGTGCATTGTCATAGATTAAATTTCAGCATTGTATCCTATTATCTTGGTACAATTTTGTCGATTAAATTCCGACGTTGTATCTCACCATCCTCAACTTGTGTCATTGATTGAACTCCAGCATAGTTCAAGGGCGGACTTTTAACTTGTGGGCCTTATCATTGATTAAATTTTGACTTAGCCTAAGATTGTACAATGTTGTCTAGATCAAAGAAATTGAATTTTTCATTACATGAGATATCCAGAGTTGACACGGAATCTTTGTCCCCTCTAAAAAACACTGAAGAATAATTTTTGACGAAAGATATTTTGTCACAGGAGTAATTCCAACGAAACAAAACCCAATACTTTTAATTTGCCTTTTGTTCAATTTTAACTGAAATATACAATGACAAGAAATTATCTCCCAAGCAGACTGAAAACCATGTTTTTTGAATATTCATTTGGCCATGGTGCGCTATCAAAATGTATATTGCCTAAATAAATATGTAGCTTCATGAATTGTCGGTATGCATATTAGCCAGTTTCCCATATGAGGCACGGATGAGGGTTCGATATGTTATTCACATACTTTCTAAAATATAATTGAATCCATAAATGTAGAAAAATATGCGATTGACTTCTTAGTTACTATAGTGCATTGTTTAACTCCTTGGGAGGATTACCAAAAAAGTCCTAAACCCATTGCAATTGTGCCAATTCAATCCTAATTTTTTTTTTCCAATTAAGTCCTAAACCTTTTACAATTGTGCCAGTTCAGTCCATTCGGCCAAAATTGGCCAGCCGACACGATGTGGACGCCGGCGGGGGATAGCTAGCCAGCAAGGTAATTTTTTTAATGTTTTTTAATATTTTTATTTTTTTTAATTTCTAAATATTTAAAAATAATAATTCTTTTTTTTTTTTTTTGCCTTCTTCTCCTTCCTCCGGCTGGCCGACACCGGCCGAGGTAAGGGCCGATGCGGCTTGCCCCGCCGGCCACTAGTGGAGGCAAGCCTCGCCCAGCGACGGCGAGGCAGCCATCGCCAGATCTGGCGAGGCTCGACCTCGCCATGGCTGGGCGAGGCTGAGCCTCGCCAGTTCTAGCGACGGCCGCCTCGCCAGCCACTGGCGAGGGCAAGGGTCAACCTCACCCAGTGGCCGACGAGGCTGCCGTTGCCATCGCCCCCCCCCCCCGCCGCCTCCGCCGTCCCCCGATTGTCGGCACGATCTCCCCCTCCGAGCTCAAGCGGCCCTCCCCGGCCATGACCGTCACCAAAACCCCGTTTAGCACCTCGGGACCGACGAGGATGAGATCGAGCTCCTCCGCGGGTTCCTCGACTACACCATGCAGCGTGGCGGGGCCTCACCCTCTTTAGTGGCCAGCGAGGGCCGAGCTCGCCGGATCTGGTGAGGCTCGGCCTCGCCCAGTGACGACGAGGCGGCCGTCGCCTCGGTGAGGCTCGGCCTCACCGATCTGGCGACGGCCGCCTCGTCGTCGCTGGACAAGGCTCACCTCCGCTAGTGGTCGGCAAGGCTCGGCCTCACCTCGGCGGCGCCGGCCGGCCAAAGGAGGGAGAAGAAGGCCAAATAAAAAAAATTAAAATTTTTAAAAATTTTAAAAATTTGAAAAAAAAATTTAAAAAATTAAAAAATTACCTCGCCGGCCTATCCCCCACCGGCGTCCACGTCAGCGTCGGCCGGCCAATTTTGGCCGGATGGATTGAATTGGCACAATTATAAAAGGTTTATGACTAAATTGGACAAAAAAAAAAGTTTAGGACTAAATTGGCACAATTGCAAAAGGTTTAGGACTTTTTTGGTAATTCTCCCTTAACTTCTTTATCAAACTAATTTTTCTGCAAATTGCTTCAGACATATGTTATAAATATATAATATTGATAGACAATACAAATCGATACATACCTAAATCGACAAATTAATCCTTAATAAGCATAATGATTCAATGGACATAATTTAATTAGAGAATTTAAGAAGTTGATCTTCATTGAAATTTCAAAAAAATTAAAATATGCAAAAAGAAGGAGATAGACAAAATGAGAATGCAAGAAAACATCAAAAGAAAGTGGAAGCCCACTCTTGAGAGTAACCTTCAAAAGGTACTCTCTCTGATAACTTTAAAAATTCCGTGTCTTTACCATATCTAAATCAATAAATATAAATGATGCAGATATATTGTTCGGGAAGCTTTTAAAAAAAAAAAACTCCTAAATATGTTATATAGATGTCAATTTAATCTTAAGTCTTTCAATTTAAGCACTTGAATTCTAAACTTGTTGATGATTTGCTTAAGTAATCATTCCAAATAATTTTGGTAGGTGATCATTTATGTGGATGCTTGCCGTTTTACGTGGCACAGCCAATATTGTTGTGGACAAGTTTTTTGAATCTTTTAACCTTTTTGATTTTTTTTATAAATTTTTGAGCTTTTTTCCTCTCTTTTTTTCCTTTTTCTTTTCTTTTTTTTCTTTTTTTATCCCCTTCTTCCATGACTAGCTGCCAGAGATGAGGTCGAGCCTCGTTGGCTCTCGCCTATGGCTAACTATAGAAAAAGGGTGAAAAAGGAAAAGAAAAGAAAATGAAAAAGGAAAAAATATAAACATAAAAAATAAAAAAATTATTCACATCAACATTGATCATGTCATGTACAATAACTAACATTTGCATTAGTGATCACCCACCAAAAAAAGTCCAAAATGACTATATTGGAAAATCACAAAAAAAAAAAAAAAAAAAGAAGAAAGAAGAAAAAGGATTCAATTAGCCAACTTGAAAGATTAAAGATTGGATTATTATTTGTATAATAATTTTGAAGATTTTTTCTTAATAATTTTATCTATCTTGTTCTAGCTTGTTCTATTGTTGGCAGCTAGTAAAGGCCAGGGGGTCGAAGTAGAAAAATTTCCATCCGTTCACTTTAGTTGAACTTTTTGTGAGAATAGTTGCACGGGGGTCATAATCATGGAAACAATACATGGAGGCAATTCGCCGAAAAGGGTACGAATTGGGAAAGAATACACGATAGTGCTGGCTGATGGTCAACACGCATGCAAAACTTAAACGGGGTTTTCCTCTAAAAACGCTTTAGTGGAGCAAGAAAAATCAATCCCTTCAATGGAGAACGAAGAAACAGTGATGAGCCCTAGAAAGTGACTTTCAATGCTTTGGCCGACCACTCGTT
Source organism: Eucalyptus victrix (assembly GCA_016097545.1). NCBI lineage: Eukaryota > Viridiplantae > Streptophyta > Magnoliopsida > Myrtales > Myrtaceae > Eucalyptus > Eucalyptus victrix. The sequence goes on along the minus strand of CM027845.1, from coordinate 23,372,465 downwards.
ACTTTGTGAAGAATTGAGACTGATCGGTTGTTCTCATCTCTGTCTGTTCTCTTCTTCTTTTTTCGGTAAAAGCTGTTTTAAAAGATTAAACCGTTCGGTAATGGCATGTGTTAAATCGGGATAATCTCTATTTAAAGGATGAATTTACTTGGAAAAGTTTTTTATCGGACCAAATCATCCGTTTTCTTTCACGCAACAGACCACGCACACATAAAACCCTAATGTTCTCTCCCCTCCTCCTTCCCCTCTTGCCTACTCTCAGCCGACCCACCCAGCCATGTCGCCGAGTCTCCATTGTCGTCGCAGCTCGACTGAGTTTATTTGTCTTACCCTGATGCCCCCATTTCTCATGAGTTGCAATTGTCTTAAAGTTTCAATTGGGGTTGTGAAGTCCCCGTCTTGATGTTTCAACTTGAGTTGTGACTTGTGAGGTCACTGATGAGCACATAGGTTCTCCGCAGTCTGAATAAACCTCATATGAGAAATTTTTTACTCGTGTACTTCATGTAATACCTTTTTTTTTTCCGGCAAGGATCATGCCATACTTCACTGTCACTATACTTCACTATCACTATTAGCGTAAATTAAAATCGTTTGCATTATTTATATTTTATCAAATGCGTGACATACATATCCATATTATTATACACGTGGTTGAATGACCTCATATCAATAAGAAAAATTTTACATTATGTTTATTAGGAGGAATTTGGAAGAAAGAGAAATGATTCAAAATACATAATTGTGTTTAGGGATTGGAAAGAATTTGTGTTTTTTTAATTAATGAATTCTTTCGAACAAAAAAAAATAATGTATTCTTCTTTCTCACTTAGACAAATATTTACATTCATTTTATATGCACAAAAAAAGTATCTATGCCAGAATCCTTTTTCTTTCCCTTTGTTCCCTCACCAGAATCCAAACAGCATCATAACTTAATTCCTTCAAATTTTTCTCTTGGGGTTATCTATATCCAGTCTTTTCCAGCCTAATCGTTCCATTCAAACTGAGTGTTAGTGTTACAATCTAAAAACTTGTTAAGAAATACCGTGACAAAAGAAACACAGAAATCTATCGCAAAAGGATCGTTAAACATTAGATTGGTTAACGGCAAACTCTTCCACTGCAAAAAATCTCCCCATTAATAACTGGGGATAATCTGACGGTATGTGTAGTTTATCCTGTCCTAGGGTTTACTAGTTCAGCTAAGACGAGATCAAAAATGGTCTTTCATCACGTCAGCCTGATGGATGCACCCGAAACCCTAGCTAGTGCGCATTAATCCATTCAAAGCGAAATCGTTTTTTGCTCTCTCTTCGTCTTACTCTAATCTATCGCGTCTCTGTCGATCCACCCGAAAGCAAGCAAAGCAGCAACCATGCCGTCTTTGAAACGCAATGTCCCAGTTTACTGTCATTCAAAAAATACAAGTGTTTTTAGGGCAGAGAAAGAGAGATAGTCGGATCGAGATCTCGGTAACAACCCCTTTTCCAAGATTCGATTCATTCTTTCAAGATCTCATTGACAACCTTTACTTGGTAAAGAAGTTTTAATTAACCGACCAAAAAAAAAGTTTTAATTGCATTTTCTTGATACATGCTGCTGGGCTTTTTGCGCGAATTAAATACACGGGCTCAGTCAAAAAGGTCGGGGAGTTGCGAGGGAGATATAAAGTTCAGTTGGCGAAGCCAGATTCCACTTCTTGTTTTGCTGTTCACTTCGTGGTTGATGTCTGGTTTTTTCTTGGAAAAGCTGGACCCTTTTCAACGAGACATATATTCCTTTCTCATTCTCTTCATCATTCCATCGCGGTCCCCTCCATTTTCACTTTTAGAAAAGAATGTTGGGATAATCGATAAAAAAAATTATAAATTCTTTTTACTGTAAGACAGCAACTTCCTAAACTTTTCTCTTACAATTACCTCGTTAGAATATTTAATAAAATAAACCGTCCATTCATCTAATAGTTTAAGTTTTTAGAACAATTAGCAGTGATCCCACAAAATCTCATATGATATTAAAAAAATGAGATCGTAAGGATCCCCAATCGAATATTTAAGAGTTAATATTATGAAAAACCATAAAGTGATTTATCCTCTATTGGTTTCCATTTTATCATTAAATGACAAAGTTAAATAATACGTGATAATTGACGGATGCGGCAATTTAGGTTTTTACTCTATGTTTGTCACAAATATACCAGGTTCGACCCAAAAAAAAAAAGTATACCAGTTCATGATTTTTTATGGTATTAATCAAATTTAATAAAAACTAATGCAATACATCAATTTGAGGTTTTTTATGGTAAAAAAATTGAATAAATTTATCACAAATGTACCAATTTAAGATTTTTGGTGGTCAAAAAATTGGTTTGAAATAAATTTGTCATAAATATATTAGTTTGGGATTTTTGTGGTATTAATCAAATTTTTACCAGCCTTTATGTAATGAGGGGAGGTTCTTTTTTTGGGGTCATTGGTATAAATTTCAAAATTTGGGTGAGACGAAAAAAAGTTTGAAATATCCATGCACGTGGGAAATACTTATCATTTTTTGTGGGAATTTTCCAAAAATATATTTGACCCACAAAATTTTATGCTACCAATGCAATGAAAAGAAAAATTATTGGGATTTCTGAAAATAGATATGAAGTTTATAGTTCTTTGAACTTAGCCAAAAGGAAAATAAATATATGATTGAAATGGAATTAGACAACAAGAGCCATTTTCAAACTTAAATTTCATTATTGTCGTATTTTTAGACCATGTTACTTTCGATTTGCAGTTTTGTACTCCGAGAATAAAAAAAATCTATACCACAGCAGTTCCATTCCATGTCTTATAATTCACAATATTTTTCATAATGTTATGGACTACATTGTTATGAAGTAATGACCTGAAGATGCAAGTGCAGTCTTTTGAAATTACAGAATTTAAATTTTAAGGATTAAAAAAAAAAAATTGACGGTTCTTAATGGTAGTCTTAATCTCTAAAAAAAGTGATCAAATTGATGGAGCCAAAATGAGTTTTACATAAAAGGGTTTTGTCGTTTTCCGTTGCTGGTTGGCTTCTAGATTGTGGGGACCACTTCCCAAGAAAGGTCGCGGCCCTTTGTCTGCAGACGTGGTAAAGAAACGACGACCCTTCCATCTCCATGGTCGGGCGGCACCGCCGGGTAGAATTTGTTCTGGTTTTAAGGCATGGTGCGCTCGGCCGTATCAGGAAAATGATTGCAGTCGACGTCGATACTCAAGACAAACAAACACGTTTTTCTCAAAACTTTATTATTGTTGCCAAAAGATCTGTTTATGATTACGGAAAAATAATAATTTGAAAAATATATTATAAAAAATTATTTGTTACATCCCTTAAAAGAATTGGTCAAAGAAAAAATATCTTTACCACCCACAACAAATTATGCCTAAATAGTTTTACAAACTATAGAGATATCTTTCGTTCATTTATTATTTATAAACAATATAATTGATTGACTTTCAAATCGTGAATTTTTAGTGAAACAAACATATTTTAAGTGAAATGGATTTTCTAAAATGCAAATAATATTTTGTAAATTATAATATAAAAACACATTAGAAGATAATTTTGACTTAAATGCCATTTGGAAAACAATTACACTTTGTAAAAGACTTATGCTATTTCTTTTCAAAAATAATTCCAACTCTTTCTAGAAAAACTCAACTACCGGTGAGGATGTTAGCTAGCATCACCTAACCTAGAAATCTAGGGTTTCTAAAATAGTAGGCAAAATTGGAATTTTAGTAAGTGCTTGAGGGCAATAAAAAAATTTCATTAATTGTGAGACTTGTATGTGGAGAAAGCTAAAAGTTCAAGGCACCCCAAGACCTGCCTTATAGCAAAGCCAACTCTTTCTCAAGGTGAATTGAAAAAAACAAATCACTAAATGCCCAAACAAAGCCCTTAAATATACAAATATATATTAATAGTCTCAATCATTCTTACATGTACAAGACACGGCCTAGACTAAACCACATCGATGGGATGATTGATAATAACATGGATGGGTGAAAACATAACCTAGATCTTTACTGGTTGGATGCAACATATCATTGCATGCACATAGAAAACATAAAGGGAAAATGTCGGGACTCTCGTACATCAAGAAGGTAAATTTTCTTACAAGAACAATTAAACGATGTCTACAAAAGCGAAAAGTACTAGAATTATTCGAACTAGGACATAGATGATTAGGAGCTTTCCAATTGTTCAATAAACAAGTACATTTTTCCAATCTGAATAAGTTTCCGAACAACATCATCAAGGGTGGGAAAATTTCTTGATTTGAGATTATATTCCATCAAGATTTGGCAAGTAAACCATCCTTTGAATGTTTTGTTATTAACGAAATCAATCTTGTGTAGAAAAGTCTTCAAGCTCCAGCACATTGCTCTTGCCTTAAACATTCAAACTCGTGATCAGGGGCCTCCGGCAAGAAGACCCAGTCAATGGGCCATCTACCATTTCTTTGTTGATATATTGCCCTTTATACAAAGGTAGCCAATACCATTAAAAATCCCAACTAATATATTCATACCACATTTATGTCAAACTAATTTTCACGTCACAAAAATCCCAAATCAGTATACCCACAATAAAACTACATTCCATTAGCTTTTTGTTAAATGACACCTTTAGATTGTTGACACGAAAACGCATGTGGTAAGCAATTCGGATGATCATTGTGTGGCATGGATTCAATAGACATAATTAAATATAAATGTATCTCTTGAGCAATATCATTTTGGTGAAGCTGAATCTAAAGAAAATGAATTGAAACTCAAAAATGTACTAATGTTGCCTCAAGAGCTCCCTCACGTCTTGAAAATCTACTAAAACCACTCAATTTTCCCTGAAGATTTCAGTAGATTTGTCAAGGTTACCGGTCTGAGATCTTTTATGACCCAATAATTAATTTAGAGTAAATGTATGGTATGAATCCCTTACAAATATATGAGAAAGGAAGTGTGGAATAGCAAATATGCTGTCCCCCATTTAAGCCCACACTCTTTATTAAGGAGGCTTTGTCCAATGAATTGGGAGGGTAAGCCCGCCCGCGGGAGCCCCCATGGATCCGTCCCGTCGCAAACCCAAATAGAGGTTAGAACAATGTCAACCTTTCTTTCCTTTTCTTTTTCTTTTTTGGCGAGAGAACCTTTCTTTCTAAAATAGCTCCATGTATTAGTTTTCTTTTTACCTCCTTTGTTTATTCTCCGAGAGAAAAATAATATTCCATAAATCTTCATGTTTTTATTTATAGAGATTACTCTTCATTCTTTTAAGGTTATCATCTTCTTCTTTTTTTTTTTTTTTTTTTTAACCAAGTCTTCTCCATTTTCATTCATCTTTGTTGGGAAATGAAAAATTATATGTTTAGGGAAATCTTCTTCTAGCTCAAGTATTTGCATGTGCCATCATGTAAAAACTTGAGCTGAAGGCCTAACAAGGATGGGTTTTTCCAATTTAGAGAGAACTAGACGGAAAGCCATGGATGTATTATTAGATGTACTCAATATATGTGAGTTTAGAGCATCTCAATTTTTAAATATGTTGGTTTAACATGAGATCCACCGCAATCAGAAGCTCAAATGTATCAGAAGCTCAAATGTATCGAGCTCACATCACTTGGAGCATCTAAAAATTTTTTGGTGTCACGGATATTCACCATGGCGAGTAAAATTGGTCAACCCTCTTTCTTTGAATATGGAATGGAGCAAAGTGCAGAGAAACTTCTACAGTGAAATTGCCTAAAGTTAGTACATTTTTTTTGTCAGAAGTAATTCATTTCGCAAGGGCTCTCAGTGATCTCCAACCTTGAACAGGTGGGCCGAACTTAGCACGTGTTGAAAAGCTCTTCCATTCAAAGTGCAAAGCTATGTCACCTAAGATGGGTCAGAAAATGGACGAAAATGGATGATGAATGGCCATGTTGAGACAATCCTTCAATTTACCACACTTGATAGAGGTGGTGGGTTCCATTTTCTAAGGCTTAACAGAGGCTGAGCCATTTAAATTTATATTTATTATGGGGAAAGTCATTAAAGACGCAAAAACAGTGACGTTGAAGATTAGGAAGAAACGTATGGAAATACAGGGTTTATCACTTTAATGTGCTTAATTATGAAAATAGTGTCGATTTAATTAGATAAGATCTGAAATTGACATGCGCTCTTTTATTGTACAAAAACTTCCCCTCGAACCTGAAAATAAATAAATAAATAAATAATGAGTCACTATCCACAATTCATCAAGTTAGACGATCTATTTGATTGTGCGCCTATCTTGCTAGTAATTTGCTCGTTTGCCCTAGTAGGAAGCTGCCACCTCTCCCGAGGCTCGTCCCCACCTCATCCTCGCCTCGCTTCATCCGGACCCTTGTCTCTGGCGGCTCGTCCCCGACCCATCTCTCCACCTCCTCCGCCGATTAAGGGCAAAGATTGAAAAAGAATCAAGAATTGCAGAAAGTTTTTCTCTTCTTTATTGGGTAAAAGAATAACTGAATTACCTAACGGTTCCCGTCACAAATTGCCCACCTCAAAAGAGCTTAGTGCACCCGTGCGCAGTCTCTTCACCACTGAACCACTCCCACCTCCACCACCAACCACAGCGCACTCCGCAGTCCTCCCAACGATGGCCGGAGTCCTGAACATGCCTCAACCTCCGCTGCTGAGGCCATTCTCGCGCCACCGCACGACCCTCAAGCCGTCGGTGGTTTCCGTCAGCGTCAGGGCGTCGAGTACCGACTCCCCTGAAACTTCCACGGCTACCAAACCGCCGACTTTCGCTCCTCCCCCAAATTTCAAGCCTCCCGAGCCGAAGCGATTCGGCGTGAGGCCGGACAAGGTCCTTGACGTCTTGGGTGCGTCTCTCGCCCTGATCTTCCGATTGGGCACCGGCGTTTTTGTCTCCGGGTATTGGGTTTTTCTCTGTTTGCTTTGTTCTTTGTTGAGTTTGCCTAAAGTTTCGGTTTTTGAGGCATGAGTTGGTGCTTTTAGCTGGCTGGATTGGTTAATTTGGATTCCTGTGGTGTAAAATCGAAATGGGTTATCCTTTCTGCTGTTTTTTTTGCGGATTGTTGGTGTGCTAGACCTGCTTTTGGCTTATAACGTTGTGGGGCTTGAAGAATCGTGCATCTGCAACATCCGTTTAGGCATTCTACTGTTTGTCTGATCTTTGAAATGGGCTGTTCAAATAACCAGAAACCTAGCAGTAGACACTACGCAAGTCTTGAAAATTTTAGTGAAAATCTCATTGAAAAATAAACAGGTGTATGAACCCAAGTTCTCGTCAGTAACTGCAATTATATGACAAACTTCATTTAAGCAAAGCAGTTCACATTGTTAAGCACCTTCCACAAATTTTTGCCATCATACCTTTAAACTTTTCATTAAAGCTTTGTGACTAAGGATGAATCAAAGACTTTGCAGTGCATTAAAAGTGCACAACAAACCGAAGTATGCAATGAAGGCGGAGTTCATACCGAAGACAGTTTTGGTTAACATCAGGTGTTTTGTTCTTCTTTTTAACTTTTTGACCGGATTTTCTTCCCTATTGGAAATATGTAGTGACAGTGTTTGGCTAATATCAGAATGGTTCTTTCTGGTTGAATGGGTTTACTAACACCCATAACAAATGCTTCTTTGGCCTTTGAAAGGAGAAAGAATGGAGGTACCCAAATGAACTTATCAGGAATTGGAGAGTTCTTCACGGGTGGAAAAAAGGAAGAAATCCAACAAAATTACTGTACTTGAACTTGTGCAAAAATGTTGACAGTAATAATTCTCATCATATTCCTTTCCTTAAAAAGCGCCCAGACAGTCGCATATTGGGCAATTTTTGGACTCTTGCTGCTGTATTTAGGATCATTGAGAAAAAAGAAAGAATACTATTCTTCTGAGAAATGCCACTTTGAGGAGTTTAATCGAGATACCTAAATGAGACATTATTATTCTCATCATATTCCCTTTCTTAAAAAGCACTCAGACAGTTGCACATTGCGCAATTTTTGGACTCTTTTTACTGTATTTAATATCGTTGAGAAAAAGAAAGAATACTATTTCTTTGTGAAAGGCCACTTTGAGGAGTTTAATCAAGATACCTAAATGAGACATTCGCTCTTTCCTTTATTATCGAAATTACTGGATCAGAATAAGACATCTGTTTCTTCCCCCTTTCACAATACATGAGAATTCACATAGGGAGTACAGGATACTGGAGATTGCGGTGACCGGGAAATATGAGTCAGTTATGGCCCGAATAGTTGAAAGTCCTGTCTTCTTTTATTTTACAAGAAAGATCAGAACTGAATGACTATGATTATATAGTGGGAGACTTGACATATATCTTTATCTTGTAAAAAGGATGAGATGAATATAGTAATTGCTAAAGAATATGGCGTTAGATCTGAACCTCTTTGATATTGGTTTTGACTAATAAACTCAAGGTGAAAGGTCTAGCTGAATTTATGGTAATGGGGCTTGTATCTTGCATTCTTAGTTATTTTTCTTGAAAGGTTTGTTAGAATGCCGCAGGCCATTGGAATCGGAACCAGTAACGCTTGTCATTTTATGACAGGTACTCGGCATCCTTTGCTTCCGAAAATGAGATTCCACCTGGCCAGTATGCTTTAGATATTGCTGGTAGGCTGTGGCACCTTTTTTTTCATTTAAGAGTAACTTCACTTGCAAGGTTGTTACTTAGCCACTTTTGGTCAATGTGTATGAAAAGTTATATGCAGAAAAACCAAGTACAAGTGTTACAGGTTCATTGAGCTACTACTTTAGCATGCTTACTTTCTGATATGCATTTCCTTGTATTGTTCGATTTTAATAGGTGTGAAGGTTAAGGAGACTTCAAAATTAGGTCCTCGGCCAGAGAAGCCTATTGAAATTTACGAGTTTGAGAGGTACTCATGTTGGTATTTTTCATTTTACTCGTTGCTAGATTAGATGGATGATGTCATTGTACCTATCAGATCTTCTTCCGCTTATGGGATGCCAGGATCTTTTTCTAATCGTATGATGTGTTTATACCAATTTTCACCCAGTGCTTCAACGGACGCATTCTAATAGTGTCTTTTTGTTCCCTTTTCTCCCTTCCCTCTCTCTGCTCTCATTCACCTGGGGAATGTGTGTGTGGATATCGTGGATCACCAGCTGTCCTTTTTGTCGAAAGGTAAAATCTAGTCAACAATCTCCTCTTTTTATTTTTTGATGGATCTACATCTGTCCTTTTGAGAAATATGCCCATCCTTGAATGATTGACAGAGTTAACAGCCGACTGGAAATTGCTTTTGATGAGATACATTCCCCATTGATTTTGTGGTACCAAACTGTGCCATCTGGGAAGAAATTACACCATTTTTCTTAAAACGAGATGAATTAGTTGTGATTTTCATCTTGATCATAAATTGTTGAAATTTGGTAATGTTCCTTAATCCTCTAATTAGACAATCGACAACAATTAGTAAGATTTGCTGATTAATGTGACTGCTTTTACTATTAATAAGGTATGAGTTCTGTTTTGCTTTTTCTTTGTAAATCCATTAATTGTGTCGTTCTTTGATGTGCGCCTTAAGACTCAAATTCTGGATGCGGTATTCCAAAATGACATCTCGAATCGTCAACAGGTTAGGGAAATTGTTGCAGTATTGGATCTTGATGTTATATTCTATCCATGCCCACGAAATAGTCCAAATTTCCGTCCCAAGGTGGCTCAGATGGGTGGGAAACAACAATTTCCATATATGGTATTGTACTCTTCTTCTCAATGTTAAATTTCATCCTGGTCCCAAGTAAGAAGAGGATTTAATTCTTCCTTGAATGGATAAGCTGATACTCCTTACCATGAATTTTTTATGCAGAAGCGTTAGATGTAAGTTTTATAGACTAACGGAGCACATTTCTTAAAAAGCATGAGAAAGATCTTGAACCATACTAGTTAATGGCGCTTTGTGGCTTAAAGCAGGCTATGTGGTCATTTGCCTTCAGTTTCTGGACTCTATATCCAACAAATGAAAAAGCATAGTCTTTTTCTGAAACTCTTGGATCACTCTTATGACCACTCTCCAATCAAATTCCATCCATTTCCAATGGAATACTGGTTTTTCATTATGTTCATTTTGTAGCATCTATCTCGCATTGTGGCTAATAATAGGTGTAAATGGTATTAAAGGATCCTGGATTTCAATTAGTATTTCCCTTTTCCTCTTTGCAGGTAGATCCAAACACTGGGGTCGCGATGTATGAATCGGACGATATAATCAAGTATTTGGTAACAAAATATGGTGTGTGCTAGAATAATTTCCTCTTCTGAGCTGGGTTTTCTCAGAAATTATTTATTCTTCTCTTCTGTCATGCACATATGCAGTTGTTAAATAGTTGCTAGCATAATTTCCTCTTCTGAGTAGGGTTTTCTCGGAAATTATTTTCCTCTCCTCTTCTGTTATTCACATATGTAGTTGTTGAATAGGGTTGATGTTGAAGTTGGATAATATTGCTCACTTAAAGCAGTAGCATATTCTCATGCAAAAGTTGCAGAGATCATATCATGCCCCTGCTAACAATGCCGTTGAATATTCTTGTTCTTGAGGATGTTGGTTGAACTTTATTATGAAGGGCTAGAAAACTGAGGAGAGAAAAATTAACCTAGAAAAGGTGAATGCATGACCAAGTTGCAAAGCTACTTGATCACCTTTTGCATCTTGTCTAGCTTTTCTTTATTCTTAGATGTTGATGTTAGTCTTGTGAAGAATAACTACATTGTGCCAGAAACAAATAGGTTATTAGTACATATTAGAGTCTCATATTGCCCACAGTTGCCCAACCCGAGATTCTTTCCAAGCACATCTAACTTTCCAGTCTCTTGCCATGCCTTCACTATGTCCTTTATTTCTATCCTTATTTCCATTTGACCATTTGCTAGCCAAAATAGTACCAACTTTGTGCACTTAAGTCTTTTAACTATCACTTTTCCATTTATCATGTTACTGCCATCTATTCATCTAGACCAATTTTTACCACAAGAAGTATGAAAGTGTCCCTGTCACAAGGCTCCCACAATGGAGGGGTTTGGGGAGGGGTTGATAGACACAGCCTGTTGATCTTGAATATTCTTGGCTTTGGTAGGTCGTTCATTAACTTCATGAAAATTATTACAATGACTCATCATGGCGATTGCTTAGTGATTCATCTAAGAATCATTAAAAATGACCCATGCCTAACTTCATTTTGAAGCCACCTTTTCTACAAGAAAGGTAAAATTGTTCACCGATGTAGATAAATAATCTGATTTATCCAATATTAGTTCCAATTTTTATTTATTTAGCTAGCTCTTCAGTAGCATTGACTTACTTTCAATCAAATGTTCTTGTTCTATCCTCTTCATAAATAGCTAACTCGTTCTATCAATTTCTTCACTTACGATGATTTTTAAACTTGAGGTACTGGACTAGTCTTTTTATTATCTCTCATTCTTTACTAAGTACTGAACCAGACAATTTACTTTGTTTTTCCATTGTTGCAGGTGATGGAAGTGTTCCTGTTTTGTTATCTCTAGGTCTTCTCACGGTTGACCTACTACTCTTAGTTGCTATTCTTGTGAATTTCCTGGATTCTTTTACAAATGTGTGATCTCATTTTTTCCAATTCGTCTACATTGCAGACCCTGACTGAAGGCTTTGCTATGATTGGTCGCATGGGAAAGGTGACAATGCTAAATCTTGTAGCTGTTCATTCAATCTCTTGTACTTATATTATTGGCTCATCCCTTGCTTTTGTGCAGGGTTCATCTTACACACCAGCAAAACTACCACCAAAGCCGCTAGAAATATGGGCATATGAGGTCGGTATAGTTAAGCTGCCTTTTAATTTTTGAGTACCCTAATATCGCTCTTGCTGATTATAGTTCAGTTGGAGTCCTGCGACATTGTTTTTGCATTTCAATTCCTGTTTCTTCATTTGCTTTTTGTTTCTGCAGTAAATTGACTTTGTCCCTAAATAGATTTTGGCATAGACCTGTACTTGTTAGCACGAGAACAAAGAGCTTTAAGTGATGGAATGGAGATAAGAGCTTTACACAGAAATTTCAACCAGCATCAAGGATTTTTCTCATAGTGTTGATATTGCACTATTAAGATCAGAGGGATTTCACTAGGCCCACAGTATAATGAGCTGTTGCTTTACCAAGAAGAAGCATCTATTTTGTACCTCACCGTGGGGCAAAGGGAGGAAAATCAAGTACATCAATTCATTTTAATTGCATTTCGATTCATGTCGAGTAGTCTCCAACCTGTTCATTATATGTGGCTAATTCTTTTAACTGTTTTAATTGTGAGTACTTCTTGCTCCTAAAAATTGACCATCTGGTGAAGTATTTTGCTGCCCTCAAAATTTCAAGTCACATATCATGGAACTTTGCTTTCTGCCACATAGTTGGCCAAGTACTTGAGAGACTAGCAGAAGCTCCAACTGAAGGGAGATGAGTTCTATTATGTTGGTTTTTAAAATATTTATCCTCATTTCAGGGGTCTCCATTTTGCAAGCTTGTACGTGAAGTACTAGTGGAGTTAGAATTACCTCACCTAGTTCGCAGGTAATGGCTAAGTATTATTATAGGAATTCATGCACCTCAGTGTTGCTGGCATGCTGCGTTTATTGATTTTATTTTATTTACTTTATCTAAATTTCTGCACGTCAGAATTGTTCTTTATCCTACGAAAGATGACTCTTGGTCTGCAACAACACGATAGCTAAAAGCACCTCAGATGTGAAGGTTTTTTTATGCAGCAATAGTGTTAAAGAGACAGAAGTTCAGTTTTAATATCAACCATTAGTAGTCTACCTAAATGCAAGAAAGTGTTTAGTGTGTTCTCCATGTTTACTGGTGCTCCCGCATTAACTTATCAAACACTTAGATCGTCAATGTTTCACGTGAAATTCAATTGTACAAGGTCTGGTTAAGTGTGGGTTATTAATTGAGTATTTAGTCTCTAAACAACTTGCTAATTTTTATGTCATCCACAATTTGAATACTTTTCGTTCAGAATTTCCTTGGCCACAAGCATTGTTACATTGTTCCTCCTGAAATTTTACTTGACTGAGCCCCTATGAAGCACGAGACACTCTCCAGGGGCCTCCGCATCAGTGTCAGAGTGTGTCGGTCAACAAGTGTCGAGCATCCAACATGTGGTCAATACTCCAAACACACTAGTGACACACAAGTCTAGCATCCCGACACGCCATTTTGACTTGCACAAAGTCAATCTCAACATTTTCAATAAGATGGAAATCAAAATGCAAATCTATCAAAAGAAAAAGAGAGAGAGAGAGAGAGAGAGAGAGAGAGAGAGAATGGGGAGAAAGATGAAAATGAAGTGGATAATGTAGATGAATGACTTTTTGTTATGGTTAATGGTGAAATGTGGATTTTTTTTTCTGATTAATTGTTAAATGTTATATCTAATGATGTAATATGGATTGCTTTTTCTTTTCTCCTCCAAGTTTTATAGATTATTGGAATAGAATGTAGTTGAATATGTCAATTCGAAATAATGAATAATATTAAGAAATGATGGATTAATGTTTTTAGTGTAAATTCATTCTAGGCCCTATTTTTATTATTTTTATTTGTGAATTTGAATCAAATTAATTTATTTGAAATAATCATAAAAATGATAATTTATCATATATATAAGTATATATACATTTAATATACAACATGGCCCAATATGTCAGAATTCTCTATTTTTTTAGAAATGATGTGTCGCCATATCGTGTCATGTTGTCATCATCGCATCGCATGTCTCATATCGATGTCAGTGCTATTGAGGTGAACCCTAATTGGGACCTTATATTTCAGATGTCTGCTATCGATTCATTTTGTTTATGTGCAATGTCTACTAGATTATGCTGACATAGTAAAACCTTTTCTCATTAAGTAATATTGCATTTCATGCTTCAGTTGTGCCCGTGGCAGCCCAAAACGTCAAGTTCTCTATGAGAAAGCTGGGCATTTTCAGGTAATTAAGCAGTGGATGAGCATCCATATTTGTTATCTTATTTGTCAATGAAGAATCCAAATTTTCCGTGCATCGAGTACTAAGAGGATTCCACGTCTGCATAATGGTTGACAGGTACCTTATTTGGAAGACCCAAATACAGGGGTGCAAATGTTTGAAAGTGCGGAGATTGTGGAGTATCTTAGAGCTACTTATGCCCTTTAATAAGTGGAGCTATAATTACAAGAATACACACATATGTATTTTGCAATTTTGGATTGAATTGCCTGAAACTGATGCTTGAGGTAAGAAGCAGAAACCTGCTTCTGTTATGTTGTATATATAAGCAGCAACGTTTACTGCCCTACCTTTTGTAACTTGCTTCGTGCTTTTCACTTTGATCTTGGATGAATGTTGGATCACAAAGCTGCTTTTATAGTATCAAGCAGTTCTAGAAAATGGCATACTTCAATTTGAGTCCCGGTGACAGGATAGTATTGTAAAATGTTGTCTATTTAGCACTAACTAAAACAATGCACTTAAACAAGAGATGCTTGACAATTTCCGGCTAGAGAGGAATAACTCTTCCCTTGGCATGAGAATGGCGGATTGGATATGCTTATTAGTTGAAAATGACGTTTGGGGAAATCCTTAAAGACGACCAAGTAAAGCGGAGAGCGCCAACCCTTGACAGTGTGGTGCTTGCTCTGGTAGGGAAGTGATGGCGAGTTCCAACAGTGTCGACCCGTGCGGAATCAATCTCTTTATTTTTGTAGCAGACTGGAAGTCAAATAGGAACCCGGGCTGCTTTTCTCCCAAAGCAATGACTGGGATGGTGAAAGAAAAAAGTTGTGAAGACCACCACTTAAAAAAGAGGTGAAAAAAAGTGGTGTGAAGGCCACCACTTCAAAAAGAGACATCTCTTTAATGGCTTGCCGATAGTGGTGGCACTGGCAGTGTCCTATGTGCACAGAAGATGGAATCTGCTGGGACATGCTCTGTCGGTCGGTTCGTCATGATCGACTTACTGGATAAGTGGTGAAGACAGCGAATGGCTGTACAATGCCTAGTTCTTATTGGTACAGTTACCAGGGTCTTACAACAAAAAAGCATGTCGGGCTAAGTTAAGTCCCCATGTAATCTCTCTGCACTGTAATCGGATACGTTTGTCCAATACGCCGGTCACAAACGAAGAGCACACAAGAATTTTCATGATCGATTTGCTTGCTGCTCTAATTTCTTCAAGTCTCCACGGCTTTCCTTTTAGCACAGACCATGTATTGGAGTGAACCACAAAGAAAATGGCTCTTGACATGGAGATAATGGGGACATGAAAGTAAATTGCAAGTTGACAAAGCTTCCTTTATCTCAGAGAATCTTCTTATCCCCCCCGTTTCTGAAGCTCAGAACAAAAGAGTTGTCCCAGAGTTTTGTGAATGCTTTAGGCCCATTTTTTGCGGCACTTGGGGCGTGATATCTTCATCAGATGGCCTTATTGTGAGATCTGCACCCACCGTGAAAAAAGCAGGACCCCTTTTTCAGTGCAACTATACATTCCCTTTTCTTTTGGTGGGATGATGAGGCATCGGCCATTTGATGCCTTCTCTCCCTTTATGACATTTTCATGAGTTAAAACAAGGTCTCTTCCACCCACTTATGGGCAGCGCATGGAGATTGAGGGTTCGAAACCCTGCGTTACTAGCAATTAAAACGGGAGGGCCCGGCGGTGGATTACTTGGCCAGTTTCTCTCGAGGTATAATCGTTGTAGGTCCTCCACCACAAAGGCCCGTGAGACCTCAAATCGGCATAAACCAACAAGAACATGCTCCAGCAAATCCTTGATCATTAAAAAAAACAAGGTCTCTTCTTCTGGTATATTGTAAGGTCATGCAAGTCATTGTCCGCTTTCTGTTCCCTTCCCAATGCCTTCCCACCCCAATCTTATCATTTCGGAAAGTTCTCCATTTTTTTTTTTTTTTAACTTTTGTCCTTGGTTATGAATAAACAAATGAGGGATTTCATTTAGTGTGACCTTAGGGGCCACACTACCACCCTATGAATGGATTTTATTGAAAGAATGTGAGTATGACTGTTTAAAAGCATCGTGAAGACTTGTCAAATCAAAAGTCAATGCTCATGAATACTACAAGAAGTTTCGAGTAGGTTGGGGACGCCTGACTACTCCAATAAATCAGATTTGGAGAGTAAATGGAATTCATAGGGACAAGTAAGGACGGGATACCAATCTCATCTCCTCTCGCTACCGTCGACATCTTAACATGGTATTGGGTTCAAGATTTATGAATATTCTGGACAATGCATTGAACAATGCTTGCGTGAAGTTTGATTTGTGAAAAGGTACGAGGTTGGAATGAAATCGCTATTTCATGAGAATAGATCTTTAAGAATAGGAATGCCCTTGTTTGGTTTGTAAAATGAAATATCAATCCCAAGAATATATCCTCCTCCCCCCCCCCCCCCCCCCCTGGCCAACCCACCCCTCTCAGTCACTCTATTATATAATTTAGGAAAAATAACCACTAAAAATCCCAAATTTTGCCAAAAGTGACAAATTTACCTCAAACTTTTTTTTTTGTGACATGAAAAACCTCAAAGTTTGTTAACCGTGACACATTTACCCCAAACTTTTTTTTGTGACATAACAAACCCCGAACTTTCATTTGTGTGACACATTTAGCCTAAATCATAAGAGCATTTTGATTTTTTTACTTTTAAAAACTTTTTTTCTTCTTCTTCTTTCTTCTCTCTATCGGCCATGGCGAAGCCGATAGACAAAAGCCGACGTCTGGTGAGGGCCACCCTCACTAACGTTGGGCGAGGGCCTCCCTCACTAGATTTGAGGAGGGCACCCCCTCACCCGGCACTGGCAAGTGCACCCCTCGCCCGAGTCCAACAAGGGCACCCCTTGCCGAATGCCAGCTTCTCTCGGCCATGAGGGCACTGGCAAGTGCACCCCTCGCCCGAGTCCGACAAGGGCACCCCTCGCCGAATGCCGGCTTCTCTCAGCCATGAGGGAAGAGAAGAAGAAAAAAATAAAAAGAAAAAAGAAAAAAGAAAAAGAATAATAGAAAGAATAAGACGAAAATGTCCTTAATTAGGTACATGTGTCACAGTATGCAAAGTTTGGGGTTTTTCATGTTACAAAAAAAAGTTTGAAGTAAATTTATCACTTTTGACAAAATTTAGGATTTTTGGTGGTCTTTTCCCTATAATTTACTAGAATTGCATTGCGTATCATCCCTTAGGTTTATTTTCTTTTGCAAATGTAACCAATAGGATAGAATAAGGTTATCTGCATTGACGCTAATTTTCTAAATTAATAAAGCAAATGATGTGACAGACTCTTTATCGATGCAATAGCAGAGCCAAAGCCTTTTTTTCAGTAGGGTCGAACAGTAAAATCCAAACGGTTTTAAGTAAGAGAAATTATTTCCGTTCAAATGGCCAAATTATGCACAGGCTATATGAATAAGTATATGAAAGTGAGTCTACTTCAAACCCACTTCAAACTTGTGATGTCACAGAAGAAGTCCAAGTTCTGTTATGATCTACATTTGAGGAATGCTTCTCCGGCGCCTCCCCTTCTCCCCAGCGTCATTTGTCTCCTTATTTTGTTCATAGTTAATACCTATTGACTTAGAACCCATTTCTTTCGAAAAAAAAAATCTAGAAAAATATTTTTTGAATTTTCCGACATTTATTTCACAAAAAATAAACTGATTGAAAAAAATATTTTCTGTTAATGAAAAAAAAAAGTCTTCTAAATAAGGGGAAAATGTTTTTCACATTTCAAAGAAGGGAAAACATTTTATTCACTCGCTCTTATCTTACATCCCTATTAGCCCCTACTTCTTTCTTTCTTTTTCTTTCTTTTTAATTATTTTAAATTTTATTTATTTTTCTTTCTTTATTTTTGTTTTCATTCTTTCTCAGCCAATCGCCAACCATAGCAATGATTGGTGACCTGCCACACATGAGCCTCATGCTCGCGGCCTTGGGTAAACTCAAGGCTCATCAATCTAGTGAGGCCTGAGGTTGGCGAGTGAGCCTCTAGTTCGCCAATCTGGTGAGGTCTAGGTTGGAGCTTATGGTTCACCCAATTGGCAAGTACGAGACCCATCATAGGCTCATGCTCACCGGCCTTGGGCCTCACCAAATCAACGAACCTTTCCAAGGCCAATGAGCTCGAGGCTCACCGACCTCAAGCGAGTCTTGAGCTTGCCTTTGGCTAGTTGTCATGACTGGCAACCAATCGAAGAAGAAGGGGGAAATGACAAAAGAAAAGGAAAAAAAAAAAAAATAAAGATTAAAAATTTGATTTTTTTAGAAAAAATAAAAATTTTATTAATGAGTGCACAAAATTAAAAGGTTTAGAAGAAAATCAAATTGAATTTTTACATACCAAACGGTAAAATATATTTTCTCGTTCATTTTTAAGTTTCAGCCGAATACCAGAATATTGTCATTTTCTAAGAAAATAACTTTATGGAAAACATTTTCTAATTTTTTTTCAGAAATACAACATTTCTAGTAAAATGAACGGAGCCTAGATATCAGAAAATGCCCTTGTACAAATGCCTTGGGGACTTTTTTCTCTGTGATGTGCAGAATACAAATCGCGGAACCCGCGAAAGGGCCCCTAGTGGGGTGTGAAATTTGAGCATCGAGATCCTTCGTTTTAAAGCTTATGAATTTCAAATCTTAAATGGCGATATTTTGCCCATAAAAAGTGAATATTATTTTTGGTGTAGTATGGATAGTTTGCAGGAATCATGATAGAACTGAGTTACACGACATCCACCGAACCATTTCATCTCACGTCATAATTCCTAAACATGAATCAAACTAGCTCTCCATCGATGACGCAATTACTGTACGTGATTGAACTAAATGATAAAATAATTACATTATTAACTTACGCAATCCAAAGATACCCCGGAAATAAGAAAACCTTAAAATTAATCTGACACGCGTGTATTATGACCTAAGTTCAATGCAAATACTTGTCAAAGAACATAGTCAAGCAATAGCAAAATTTGAGAAATAGAACCTCTTTTTTTTTCATTACTTTTATATTATTTGAAACTTATAAATATTTCGAGCGAGTTTATGAGTTGGACTAGAGGGAAAAAAATTTGTTCAAAGAAATAGAGGGGTAAAAATATTTATTAAAAAGAATCAGGATAGAATTTATAACTCTGACTACTTATGAGTGAAAAGTGAAAATTGTTGCGAATTGAGCGGAGGAATTGCTCCCACTCCTTATTGGGCGGCCCCATCACAAGTTGAATGCAGACTTTATTATATAAAAGGGCTGTGTTACCAAATACGACCCATTATTTAGTATACCAATTTGGTAAATCTTGATTAACATATAACTAGAGACAATAATAAGGGCCATTAAAATAATTATCACTAGATAGTGGTCGGTTGTCGACATACCTAACTCGATCGATTAAACAACCCAATGGCAAACTCACCTACAATGGTGGAGGTTCGTGGCCAGGGAGGAACACACTTTGGCCAATCTTAATAGGCCTATCCTCCATTTCAGTTAAGATTATGAGACTCCAAGCAAAGATCCTACCACTTTCTTGGATATGACAATGTATTATACAGATTTAGTGACTTAACACACATACGCCTAATTCCCATAATAAAAATAATAATACTAATAATAATTTAAAAAAAAAAAAAGAAGAAGAAGAAGAAAAAAAAAAAAAAGCAACCGGCACTATTAGAACGATATATCTTTACATAGAACTAACGTGGCACTCTCTCAATGAGTAGGGGTAGGTAAAATTGTAATCCAACACACGGGATGAGAGAGATTCATATGGATGGGAGTTTGCAGATAACTATCCACTAACGAAATAAATATGTATTATTAAAGTTCTTTTACATAGAACTAACGTGGCCGCCGCTTAGTTCTAATATGCTTTGTTCAAAAGCTTAAGTAATTAGCCGGCGACAAGAACATGTACACAAAAGACCTACTGAAATAGCATTTGTGCTTAATGTCTGAGAATCTTAATATACTGCCTTTTTTTCACGCGCAAGTAAGGTAAAAGAGAATTTACTAAATGGCTTTTTTCACGTACAAGGAGATGCCATGCGTGCTTTTGGTTTATACTTATCTTCGCACAAAGGACAAAAATGATGCACTTGTACTAATAGCAAAAATACTTTTTCTATAAAAAAAATCTAACTTATTTATTGTCCTATGAATAGGAAATATGAAATCGATGCTTAAAATATGATGTAAAGTCTCATGAAAAAATGGGGACACGAAATTAAAGGAGTCATAGTAACAATTTTAAATTTGGAAAAGAAGGTTAATAATGTAACAAATCCACTTTTTAGCAATGAAGAGCATATTTTGTATATCGGAAGCACTCACTTTATAATGACATGTAGATAAGCAAATCACTCATAAATTGAGAATTTTCAAATTTTGGATGAAAAATAGGTTGTAAGAGATAATGTGAATATCTTATTGATTTGTTTCATCTACTTGCTTCTTCACATATTATTATCATGTGAGTGCTTCTGATGCATAAACTATCTTCGTGAAAGTATCACATATTTAAGCAGCGAATACAAGTTTCTTTCATTAAAATGACTATCAAACATTATCCAATAAAAATCGAGACTTAAGATATATTCTTTGTATGCAAAAGAAACCAGAAAAAAAAAAAATGACATGGAGAATTAAAATTAGAATTCTGCAATCTGTAATGGGCAGTTGCCTTTTTCTCTCAATTACAACTTGTGGTCCGCATGTCACCGTTACTTTCAATAATAATAGTGACCATTATGCTAGCAAACATATGTCATTGTAGAAGCCTGGAGAAAACACCCGTATTTGAATTCAAGTAACACAACATTATTATCATGTCCTAAATTAGTTTAGATATCGAAATAGTGATTCTTGAAATGATTGAAAATACTTTCTATACAAGCTCAAAAAAGTCTCTAATAAGCGCTCGTTATCCAACAACAATTTGATGGAAAATTGTTTTTATAAACTTTACTGGAAAAATGATATTTTGTGATATAAACCCTAGTCGAGAATGGAATGGGTGACCTCCGATCATTTCATAGAGACAATCCTCAAATGGTAACAATTTGATCAAACGGAGAAATGAAGGCACGCAATAGGCCACGATCTATCTTTACATTCTCATTTCCCTAATTCTATACCTTTCTTATCTCATTAAGCATAAAGACGAGAAGAAAGAACATGTTTCATTCGAATCACAATTAGAATGCTTTTCCTAGACACGATAATATGAAACCTTCTTCTGACAGAATATAGCCAAAAAAAAAAAAAAAGAAACGAAACGATCAAGAAACAGGAATAGTGGTGGGCACAACAAACGGGTATAAACGGACAGGAGAGACCAAAAGAAGGAAATGGGAGGTGCTCCAAGACTCTCGAGGAACAAACCCATCCCAATTATAGCCCCCTCTCTTCTTCTTTCCTCGCCTGAATCCGCCATTCGTGAGGTTGTCGAATCGGTCTTCTCAACCAACTCTCTCTCCCCCACAACGGAGCTTTTCCAGAGCCTCCCTAAAAAGGGCAACCCCCGTCTCCTCCCTGATCATCATCCTCATCGGAAAGATACATT
This sequence comes from Eucalyptus victrix, assembly GCA_016097545.1. Classification (NCBI taxonomy): domain Eukaryota; kingdom Viridiplantae; phylum Streptophyta; class Magnoliopsida; order Myrtales; family Myrtaceae; genus Eucalyptus; species Eucalyptus victrix. The sequence continues at coordinate 23,350,780 of CM027845.1, read as the reverse complement.
ACAAGCTCTTTTTCGCTATCTCTCGGAAGAGCCGCCCGCCATGCCCGCCCCATCGGTCTCCTTCCCCGCCCTCGTGGCCCTCGCGTTGCTCCTCGCCTCTGCTTCGGCGGACGGTAGGCATCTCTCTCCGTTGATCTCTGTCTCTCGGAAGGAAGTGTCGGGAAAATCTTTGCATGGATCGAAAGCATGTTTTCCAAGGCTTTCATGTTGTTCTAGGAAGAGCGTTCATCACATCCACATTTTCGTTCTGATCATCCGATTCATTTAGGAATTTAAAGTGTTGTCGACGACTAATTGAAAGATCGAGCTTATCGTCTGGCATGAAACAGATACCGGAGATGTGAAGTTCGCGTATGCAGGCCCTGAGGGTCCGAGCCACTGGGGGAGCTTGAGCCCGACGTTCGCGGCTTGCGCGCAGGGGCAGCGTCAGTCTCCTGTGAACATAGTCAGGAACGCGACGGTGCTGAATAAGAACCTCAAGCCCTTAACCAGGGATTATCGCCCTGCGAACGCGACCCTCATTAACAATGGCATCAACGTCGGGGTAATTTGTTAATCGATCTAACTGATTAGTCGCTAAACTAACGGTGAAAAGCGTTATGATTTTCCTCTCTTCTTTTGAGCATCTAAGTTCCTCAGTTTCATTCATAGGTGATTTTCCATTGATTTTTAAGTCGAAAGTCGAATGATTTTCCTCGTCGAGAGATATTGTTATGAATAATTTCCGAGTGAACGTTCGACTTCTTTTCAAAAAAAATTTGAAAATTTGATGAGTATTGTGAATTAATGACTGTCTAAAAGCTGACATCTAGGCCCCACGTCATTCACTTTACACCAAGATCGGAAAGTGATGATGCAGATGAGTCGAAAGGAGGGGTCTGGCTGGAGAATTGCATCGAAAAAGAGAATGCTATAATTGATGGATGAAGTGTCTTTTGTTTTTTTCTTGGCCAAAAGCATAGTGATGCTTAACATAATGTGTTTGGAAGAAGAATAACAAGAGGTGAAAGAAAATCTAGGTCATGAAAATGGAGTGAAAGAAGAGAAGGTGCAGAATTAGACGGTTTTAGTAGGACTTATCGCATTCATGAACTATGCACTTGATACATTTCATATTATATCTACTAATTTCCCAATCTTAACCTACCCATGGATTTAAATATGCATGTAAATGGGTTTTTTCTTTATGTATTTAGAATCAACAAAATTATGATAAGATTTCAATATCGAGTTACCTAAATTTATGACATCGCCACATCAACCACACATGAATTTATTTAATGTATTTGTCTTGAAAACAAAAATAAATAAATAAATATATTCTCCAATCCTCGAATAGACATTGCTAATGTATGTAGAACGAAGTTATGCTTGGTAAACGAGGGTCGGTTGCATGAAAGATGATGAAACGATTGATGTGAAGGTGGTTTACGAGGAAGAAGTGGGGAATCTGTCCGTGAATGGCAAGAACTACAGCTTAAAGCAAATGCACTGGCACTCTCCCTCTGAGCACACCATCGATGGAATCCAGTGAGCAACTCACACTCTCTCTCCTCCTCTCTCTCTCTCTCTCTCTCTCTCTCTCTCTCTCTGTGAGAAGATACTGTTTGAAAACCAGCTTAGCAAGACAGTCAAGTTCAGCCCATGACCTGTGATCGAATGGGTAAAAGATGAATAAGGGCTTCGCCACTAGGGTTTCCCCCAAGTTTCTTGGGTTCAGCAGAAGAGCTTTGATCCACGATCACCCCTCAAGAAACTGACGCTTCTAGCTTCCCCTCCATTAGGGTTTGGGAGCTTTGATCAATTGAAGCAAAAGAACAAAAAGAGAAGAGGAGTGAAAGTTTGTCTTGCTTCACTATTGAGTGCAGGTTCCCAGCTGAACTCCATCTAGTCCACAAGGCGAGCGACGACGAATTCGCCGTGGTGGCGGTCATCTTCGCGCTCGGTGACCCCGATCCCCTCCTCTCCAAGGTAAAAATAAAAAATAAAAAAGGCGAATGCATACGTTCGATGAATGCACACGAGCACTTACTTCCGTTCAATTCGAGTCTCGAGTCCTTCTGCGATCGAAAAGGAGTTACTAGCAGTACGTGTGGAGCTCGGTTCTATTCCGTCGTCACTGATCATGTACCGCGGAAATGCAGATAAAGAACAAATTGGACGAGCTGGCCGAGGACGATTGCAGCGACGACGAGGAGTCTCACGTCCCTCTGGGCATCTTCGACCCCAAGCAGATCAGGAGGAACACCCGCAAGTACTATCGGTACGCCGGGTCTCTCACGACTCCGCCATGCACCGAGAATGTCGTCTGGAACGTCCTCGGCAAGGTATGCGACCTTAGAAACATGCGCGCGCGCGCGCTCCGAATCGAATTCGCAAATTCACGCCGTACCAACCCGACCGATCTAGATTAACTGATGAGATCGAGTTGAGTAAAAGGGCAATGGACAATTTTAATGTGCGTGCAGGTGAGGTCGATATCGAAGGAGCAGGTGGAAGCTCTCAAGGCCCCGCTGCCCACCGACGACAAAACCAACTGCAGGCCGCTTCAGCCGCTCAACGGCCGTCGCATCGAGCTCTACGACGAGCTCAGCAACGAGTGATCTGGCCATCTTTCGCATCGCCCAACCTGTTCGAGTTTAATCATTTTGAAAAAATAGCGAGACGGAGAGACGGAGAGACAGAGAGACGTGGTCGATTGAGCTGTATCTGTCATGTACTGACGTTCTTTGTAGTCCAACTCGCTCGTAATCTAAATCCTTTTTTCGTGCATTCGACTGCTTCTTCTAATCTGATCCAGTCAGACCCTGTAATTCGGAGTGTGGGAATTGAACTGGACCCAAACAGAACCGAAACCATCTGAAGTGAACTAAATTTTCATGCGTTTTCAGTTTGGTTTGGATGTCAGTTTGGATAATAAAAAAATAACTATTTTTTTTATTCTAGTTCGGATAGTCTTGGTTTGTTTTGGTCAACCGAATTGAACTGAAAATCGCCCCATTAATATTACAATTCACACAATCTCTCTTCTTTTTTCACTAGACCTCTTTTTTATATTTCGAAAAAGATAACCAGAAAACCGAACCGATTCAAGTCTTGGGTTCTAGTTATTCAATTTGCAATGCGCTTCAGTTCAAAATTAAGGCACACCCTAGGAATGTCAAAAAACCCATGTGTGGCCCAAGCCGACCCGACCCATCATAAAATGAAGGGTATTCTAGGGCCGGACCTTAGTCTTCTTTGGGTTGGGATTTTTAGATGAAGATATTGTCAGGCTTGGGGTGAGGTCGAATTAGGCCTGGGCCCAACCGACACAGGCTTTTTGACACCCCCAAAGCACAATGAAATAAGGATGAAAACTTTGATTTCAACCCAACTGATTAGGGCCGGCCCGACCCGACTTGACCCACTCTCTTGGGTTATATGATATTCACAACAGTTCTAAATAGGGTCAGATCTGGTTAATTGTGCCCCTATAGGTTTTCAGGTCAGGTCGAGTATCATAAAACCTTGGCCGGATGTGAACACACCCAAATGGTTAGATTCGGTTCAAATTTCTAAAAATCCAAAGCAAACCAGACCATTGACATCCCTACCTATGATAACACTATGATCGGTACTGATTTTCTACCCTTGATGGGTTGAAGTTGAATAGAGCTCGCAGAATCCAACCTAAGCGCCTAATGACCGCAAACCTCTCTGCTTTTGGACCACTTTGATATAGAGCTGCGCTGACAGGGACACCACATGCGAACGAAAGTCAATTTGCGCCCCTCAATTTGCGCCCTAAATTGAGTAAGGTGATTATTAGATAATAAAAAAAATTGACAAATGAGAGAGCTATTTCGTGACTAATTTACGGAGGTCTATCATTAGTTCTTCAGGTTACCTGAAGATATTGTAAAATCTGACTATAGTCATATTGGTTCTTATTATCCAAAATATGTGAATTTTTTAAAATTATTTTTTGCATTTTCGCCTATGTAAGAGGACACCCTTCTTTAAACAGACTCTTGTTAGGTTCCCAATCTTCGTTCGTGCAAAAGAAGATATAGTTCGTAACTATTGCACATGAAAATTAAATCTCCAGTTCCATCTTTATCTTAGGGTCATGAATGTAATACAATTTTTCTCTATATAGGAGAGTGTTGGAAATGACAACGGACATACTACAAATCCACATAATGAAGAGTAGACTTGGAAAACAAAAAAATCTGAAAAATTTGCTAAAAAACGAAAAAGCGCTAGAATTAGGCGCTGTGCTAACTGTTCATTGGTTGCCCCTTCACGGCGGCCGCCACCACATTAAATGGCGTCGTTGTCGTAGTCCCATAGCACCAAAAATGTCAAATGGAAAGATAGCTCATGTGAAACAGAGAAAGAAAGAAAGAGCGATGGAGATGGGCGACTCAGGTAACCACCATACAATGTTGTCGCTGCATAGGGACCTCGTGGTGGTTGTCAAAGGACCGCGACCGTCATGAGAGGCCACATTGTCGTACACCATGCGGTGGTGGTGGCCGATAGTGCCGTGGAGGAGAGGTTGCAGAGTGATCGATGCTTGTCCAATTTGTAACCATGATATGCTTATCTTTTCGATATTTTCCTTCATCCGATCCAAAGCGGATAAGAACTCATCCCATCCCCAAGCGCAGGATCGACTGTGCACCATAAGATTTCTATTCGTACTGATCTAGTAGACCTATTTGGTCCAATCTGCCTCCCCAAATCATTGTGACGGACATGAAGGTTGTTTCAACGATATTTGCTATTCCAACATATGCATCAGCATCAGCATCACCATCACCATCTTCAACGTTAAAGGTCGGCATCAAGCGAAATTGATCGAACCCAAGTTTTCAGCCGAGAGAACAAGCCGGCCATCCAAGTCAAAAGTTTGACCCAGGCTCACCCTGACGTGACAGCATCGATGCAGTCAAAATTGGCCAAATGAACATCATTTTCCAGGAAAGATGACGACGGTCCGATCTCACGGGGCATTTTGCGCACATAAAATAAGCGAGAAAAAACAGAATTTGGGTTAATTTGCACACCCTTACGTCAAAGTCGAGAAAAAAAAAAAAAGAATTCGATGACAGCGCCCCCATGTGGGATTTTATTTGAGGGGAAGTATTCTTCGAATACCATCTTTGTTTTTAAATAAAAATATCTCGAGATCGCCACTTTGAAAGTTGTCAGATGGGATTTGAGACATCTCGAGTTAAAGAAAGAATCTCTCGCGATCTGCGAGTTGGGATCGACCAGATCCATCCGCCGGACCGGAAGCCGTCGCCGATGATGATCGGAAACTACACGGGAACGGCGAATTTCGCCGGTTCTGTTCATGTTATTCAATCCATTCATTCATTTTCCCTTCCACCGCCCTCAACAAGAAAAGCTAGCAAAGAAAAAAAAAAGGGAGCAAAAATCCCTGCTCTTGCGCCAAACCTCTCTATTTACAAAACCTTGAAGAAGCCACCGCCGCCGGCGGCGGCGCCGCCTACCCGTTTCCATTACACAGATCGAAAACCAGATTTTCGGCCCCACTCAAGGGAGAAAAGAAAAGAGAGAGAGAGAGAAAAAGAAAACAAAAATTATGCTGAGCGGGGTAAATTCGCACCGAATGGTAGTTGTTCTTATTTACCTCGTCCCGAACAGTCAACGCGCCACGTCAGCCGAACGACGACCTGCCCACCTGCCCAAAATCCTGGCCAGCGGGCCCCACGCGGCAGCCAGCCAACCGAGACCCAGGGCATCCCGATCGATTTCTCCGTCCTCGGTGGGGCCCGAGATCCGCTCGGCTGGCGTCGCTGCCTTTGACTGCGGAGGATCTCCGCTATGCCACGTCGCTGGCCCAGGCGTCGGACCTCCGACCCGACGCGAACCGCTTCATCCCGCCCAGGCCCAGGGCGTCGCCGCCCGCCGCGCTCCGCCTGGGCAGCGACTCCGGGGAGAGAGCGTCCGCGTCGTTGGCCCAGGCGTCCGACCTCCGGCCCGACGCGAACCGCTTCATCCCGCCCAGGCCCGGCGCGTCGCCGTCCGCGGCGCTCCGCCTGGGCAGCGACTCCGGGGAGAGCGCGCCCGCCTCGCGCGCCGGCAGGCGGTCCCTGATGTCGCGCGTGACGCTCCTGGCGGAGCTCCTCCGCGGGGGAGACTCCCCCGGGAGCGGCGCCGCGGCGCGGCGCTCGAAGCTTCCGGCCCGCGACTTGCCGCCTCTGTGGAACATGGAGCGGAAGCTGGCGAAGAGGCCGGTCCTCTTCTTGGCGGCCGGCTTGGCCTTCGCCGCGGCCGGTTCGACGGCACGGCTGCGGCTGCGCAACCTGCGGTTCCGGTCCCTCTTCGACCGGACCCTCCCCATGCACGAGACCTTGGGCGAGGACGGCTCGATCAGCGGCGGGTTCGATTTCCCGCCCGACGATCCGTTGCGCTTCGGGAACAGCCGCGTGTTCGCGGCCTTGGTGGCGGCCTTCCGGTTCTTGGCGTCGACGAAGCAGGACTTCTGCGGCTTCGGGAGCCCGATGATGGAGGCCTTCGACTTTCGGTTGAGGGAGAAGCGCTGGGAGTTGGAGTTCGAGCTCGGGTTGAGGTTCCCGGAGTTGGTGCTGGCCTTGGTGGACTCCTTGCGCTCGTAGAAGGCGTTGCGGTCGAACCAGTCGAACTCGGCGTCCTTGGAGAGCCAGAAGGACTCCGGCGGGAAATCGGGGGGGATCTCCGGCCGATCGGAGAGTTGGTCCAGGCCGCCCTCCTCCGCCGGGGCGGACGCTGGATCTTCGGCGCCGGCGATGGTCTCGCAGGCGATCTTGCGGTCGCAGGAGCCGCCGGCGCAAGCGGAGACGAGATCCACCTGCGGCATCCTATCCGTGCTGCGAACAGGCGAGGGTATATGCAGAGAGGGGGTGGCGGCGGCGGCGGCGATGGTGGTGGACGTCTGCGCACCTGCTCCGATGAAAGGAAGAAGATGAAGTTGGTTTTGTATCGCTGCACTGACTGCAGCAATTTATCACGTTGAAAGCCCGTGGGATACAATGGGATCCCCAGGAATGCGACAAATCCTCTTTTTTTTTTTCGTTTTTTTTCCTTGTTTTTATTTTTGTTTTTTTATCTTTTGCTGTTTTCGTCGGGTGAACGCGAGAATAGAAAATTAAATTGCGGGAGAAGTTAGGTCACGACATTTCCCCTTTTTCGCTGATCTCTTTCTCTCTCTTAAAATCTCAATAGGATTTGACCCCCCCCCCCCCCCAAAAAAAAAAAAAAAAAGATTTCTCCTTTGGAAAAATATCTAATAAAACTTTGTTGGATACGAATGTTAAAATATTTAGATAATAAATCATATCACTATTTAATAATTTTAAGCTTTTAGAATAATTAATTGTGATATGAAATAATCTCCCAACAATTATGCCAAATGTTTTTATCACCAAAATCTTACATCAATACAATTGAAATACCCTGCCTTTGCCAGCCAAATTTGACACTTTGACACTGATATTGTAAAAAAATTTCGTGTTATTAATCACCAAAAATTTTTGTCTATGAAGATCTTTAAAAATCTAACGTAAAGGGGACAGGAAGGTATGTGGGATGTAACTGTGGTAAAGGGGGATTTTGATAACGTAAAAAAATAGAAAAATTCAAAACACAAGAGTCACATCGGATATGGTTAAGAGATTTCGATGATGTTAAAAAAAGTGTCACAATAGGCATAATTTAGGATTCTTGATAATATTGATCGTTTTATGATACATTTTTTCTCGTAAATTGGAATAATAGGACCTAGGATACTTATCTCCCTCCATAATATATATATATATATATATATATATATATATATATATATATGTATGTATGTATATCTCTCTCAGTTCAATTAATGTTTGTGAAGTGGTAACCGCAGAAAAGTGGGAATGCTTTTGGTTACCAAACACATAAGTCATCTTAATTTAAGAAAATTATGATCACACGAGTAATTGAGAAAATTAAAAAATCTATCGTATAAAAACTGATTTATCTATTGTTGACCTTAAACTCCATTTGTTTTACAGGAAAATAAATGATTTAGAAAATATCTTCCGAAAAATGGTCGCTTGTGTCACTTGAAATAACTAGTTACTATAATTGTCGGTATTAATTTATATCTAACTATCTTCATGAATGGCGAAATATTTTTCATTCATTTGTTTTGAATTTATTTAACGTGGTCCATGAACTTTTAATGCATATTTAATTTAGACCATGAACTATATGGAAGTAACTAATGTTATCATTCAATTGATTCAAGTTCTAAAACAAGATCAAACATTTTCATATAACCCAAGAACTAAATTAAACATGTACCAAAAGTTTAGGAACCACATTAACCAAATCAAAAATTTAAAGACGACATTGCACACTGGGCAAAGTTTAGGGACCCCATTGAATAATTTAAAAATTCGGAGATAAATAGTACACATTAGCCAAAATTTAGAAATAATGTGTCAATTTTAAAAAGGAAAAAGAAAAATAGAAACACTTTTGTCGCTGTGCTGAATGATGATGACTTAGAAACGAGTGCGAGTGTTTCTCCCTATTCGAATTGAAAAATCTCGACTAAGTTGCAAAAAATATTCCCCCTGTCAACTTGTTACTCAAGTACCATGCAGAAACTATATTGTATTACATGACAACATATGCTTCTAGAAGGCGGACAATATCGGAGGGAAAGCACCAGGAATGCGAGAGATGGGAGCAAAGCATATTATAGGCATCTGACATAAGGAAAGGTGACAAAGGAAAGCACCATGGAAAGTTCAAATTCGCTCTTTTGCAGGCATAAGCAATCCAATGATGCAAGGTGGGAGGCGTGAAAATCACACTTCCGATGAACAAGATAGGAGCTGAAGAAGACCCCGACGCAAGACGAAAAGTGTTCATGGGTCGAGGCTCGTGGAAAGAGCAAATTGGCCATTAAAATCGAGAAATTTTGAAAATCTAAGAGGCAAAGTTGGTGGAGATGAATATCACACTATGCGGATAGATGAAACATCTTAGTTCCAATTGTACCATTGTCCTGTCCCTTGATTTTTACCATCGTTTGGTCACCACAATGCGTGTCATTGCCCCATGAGGTTAATCTCTCTTTCCAATGTCTCTCACTAGCTATCTCTATTGACAAGGTCGAAAATATTATCTAATCTTTTATCAATATTTTTCTTCAAATAAAAAATAAAAATCAAAATGTAATCCTATTATTATTTTTTATATTGCTCATTGTACAATGAAATTAAAATTCTTTTTTCTCTTAAGTAACTTCTAAAAAAAAAAAAAAAAAAATGGAGCTACGGCGCTGGGCTGCTTGAATTCGAGATAGATTGGAGTCCTTTTGAAACAGCAGAAGCAGATCACAATACAAAACAATCATTGGAGTACACGTTTCATGTAACTTGTCCGTGGAGTCTGACAATAAGTTGACAGTCAAATAGGCAATAAATGAACACTTCCGGATTAAGTTTCTCTTTCAATCGGAATTATCCATCAATTAGGGAATCAATGCTCCGATTGATTTTTTGGGGGCTAAATTTAGCTTAATACCATGCTTAAGATTTTCGCACAAAACCATAAAGTTTATCGGATGTACATAAATTAAAGAGGACCTCTTATTTTACGTTAAGGGATGCCGATTGTTTCTCTCTTTTTCAAATATCCTGAATTACTCATTTTACAAAAAATGTACACACGTGGACAAATGCATAAGTCGATAATATACCATATTATCTCTCGCATGTTTCAATACTAGAATCTGAATATACCCATCTGAAAACTACCTTCTCAATAAAGCTTTCAAATCTTGGACATTAATTCTCTTCCACATCTAATCTTTACTATTTTCTGAAGTATGTATTTTTATCGAAGATTTCTTTTAATTATTTAATGGTTCGGATACTTCATAATAAAGCAGCTTTGCTTAATATTTTGAATGTCAATTTCTTACACACACATAGAAGATGCGCGCATTTGCTAGCACCTGTGAAGTCAATAAGACAATTATAGACAAACGACTAGGGATGAACCTTAACAAATCCATAAATCATATTATACTTAGCTTCTTTTTTCTTTTTCTTTTTTTCTGGTCGAAATGCTATACTCAGTTGAAAAAGCCAAAACACATAAAAAAAAATTAATATCTTTTCTACAGAGTATAATTTTCCCATATAAGTTAAGTGAGATTGAAGAATCAATGGACTTTTCTGTCGTTCCATCGACGACACCTCACCGATTTTCTTCATCTTCCTCGAGTCCCCGAATTTTCAAAATCGAGCCACTTTAAAAAGGGTCCCAACGACGACGTTTCTTTCAAATTATTTCAACACTTCATTATTAAAATAATGACCATATTATATATATATATATCTATACGACTAAACTTTGAATGGTCCACGCCTATCATTTAATTCTTTATTTACGTACCTCCTATTTCCTAGTGCCCTATAAATTTTTAATTGGTTATTTTTTGTTGTTGTTCGGAATTTTTCTCAATTGATTAAATTTGTATGTTTCCCTTTTTTTTTTCTTTTTTTTAGGTGTTGTAGAGACCAAAGTTGGTGGCGCCGTCTTGGGTCCGCTCTATTTTTTTTTATGATTAAAATTTAGATTCACATGCTCTGGTGTAAATATTGGTGGCTGAAAATATGAAAAAAAAAAATTGAAAAATATAAAATTAAATAATATAAAATATAAAAATATAATAAAGGTGGGATGTGTAGAAGTTGAAACGGCTTGTTTTGGTTGGGTGATGGTACAACAACGCTACGTGATAGATCTAATGATTGTGGATCGTTCAACTAGAATATATGATTGAGCATCATGATCTTATTGAAGTTGGACGTACGAATAAAGTAGAAAAGGGTACAACGAAGGAACCAAAATCGAAATTTAGGACACATTTTGGCTCTATTTATTTCACAAAATATAAACTATTGACAAAGTATTTTTTAAAAAACTATCGTTTCTATCTCTTACGGATACAAATGAACCAAAAACTTGTTATTGTCCACGAAATATTTTGACTTAAGTTGCCATCATTAATAAAATTATTCTAATTAACTAATTATTTTAAGTGATATGAGCGATTATTTTAAAAAATACATTTTTCAAATTATATATTTTCTGCGAAACAAAATGAGTATTTATGTTTCATGTGAACTGTTTAAGTTATATGACTTTGAGTGAATGGACAACAACTACTCGAATCACCCAATATCACTTTACAAAAAAATTAGGAATGGTTGCAAAAATATCCTCAACTTTACTTTACATATCAAATACCCTCTTTACATTTCAAAACTTACATTTTGCATCTCCTCAACCTAAAAAGGCCCGTTTGTCCTCATGCGCATTCAACCCCTCTCCTACTCTCGTCCCCTCGTCTTTTCTCTCTATCATACTTACTAACAGCACGGCACAATGACAATCAAGAGCTACGCACATCTTGTCTTTGTTTGCGGCGAGATTGATAGTAAAAAGTGAACGAGGTCAAGCAAGCTTGGCCTAACCCCATGACTTGCAATTGCTGAGGTTGTGCAAGGTCGGCCTTGAGCTCACTAGGCCGTAGTAGGCCACGAGCATCTACAACAGCCTCACGAGCTAAGCAGGCTCTATAGTAGAGCTCAGCCACAGCTACACTTAAAATCTACCACAAAAAATGAGAATGACAATTGTAACGAGAGGGTATTTGACATATGAAGTCAACACGAAAATGGTTTTTGTAACTTTTTTTTTTCACAAATTCATGTAAAATCCTAGTGAATAGAAAAGCACACGATACCATCATATATGTAAGAAATTGAGGGTTATCAAAATACAGTGAAGTGAGAGTTTGAGGGTCTTTCCAATTGCAGCAAGGGCATCTAGATGTCGAATCTCTCCCCGTTGAAGCTCCCACTATCGCCACTGCTATCTTCAAATAGGCCTTTAACAAATCGTTATTCTCTGCAAAACCACTGCACGAGGCATATCTACTGTTAATTTATCGCGTCTTTGACCAGGAATATCAAATGTTGACTTAATTTGCATAGTCTGGTGTCCACAAGTGATATAATTATTTTACTAAGGTAAGAACAAGAATGGGGGAAGAGGGGAGCACTCCAAGAGCGAGTTAGGTGCGACTCGCTGACGCCACGAGCGGAAGAAAAGTCTCCGGTTGTCACTGTGTCGCGACTGGTTCAGTCTTCTTGTGCTTATCTCGATTGATGTCGCCCGTGTCAAGAGCCCTCCAAAGTCACTGATCGGAGGAACCAGACTAGTTAGGTCTCGCCTAGAAAAGAATCCCATCAATATCACATAAAGAAGAAAACGTGAGTACCTGCATATGTAATGTAACGTAACATGTTCCCTCAAATCAATCGAATTGTACGTTGTTTCAATCGTTCAATTAGAGCCCGCATGATAAGGATGAGGATCATGACATATAAAGCCATAGATTGATCTTAGAGTACTTGTTTTACACGGGTTCGAGATTCATCGTGCAAAAGGGATGCAAGATGAGAACTTCAAATATCAATGAGGGTTTCAATAGGCACAACAAGGCCCATGTGATCAGTGCGGCGACGTATATTAAACAAAGGACATACATAAAAGTAGTTTATTATTTTGAGCGATAATAAGTTTCTTAATTTTCATTTTCTCGAGATGGTTTTTCGATTCGACGTGCCACAATCCAAACCCACTTGAGCTTAGTTTTGTACACTATTAAAGATAAGCCTTGCCCATTAAATAGGTGATTCCTTTGGTCTATAAGAAATTGCCAATTTCGATGTCAATAACAGTGCATGACCATGTGGGACAATGTGATGGGATTCCTCACCTCCTCTTAGGGCAAAGCCCAGCGTGGGCACCGCCCCTTGACGTTTGTGCTGACCCCTTGAACCCCTTGTCTTTAAATTATTTTTGTAAACAAGACGTCTTCATCATACTTTATATATGTCCACAGAGAGAGAGAGAGAGAGAGAGAGAGAGAGAGAGAGAGAGAGTCAATTTTGCACTCCAAAATTGAATGAGCGCAATTGACAAGGAAGCTTAGTTGGCACCTCCACTTTTGATTGAGGCACAATTTTGACGCTGGCATTAGAGCTTTACAATTTTTCTTAGGTATCAATTTATTGGAAAGACCCATGTGACTTCTTGTCAGCCTCGCCCTGGATTTTTATCACCACTTCGCTATCTTATTTCCTTCTTTAGCAATTGCCAGATGCGTTGTCCTTCATTGGATACGGAATTTTCATGGAACGTACTCTCTCTCTCTCTCTCTCTCTCTCTCTCTCTCTCTCTCTCTCTCTCTGTCTCTGGCTAATAGTGTTCGACTTTCAAATTAGACATTTTAAATAGGATAGTAAGGCAGGAGGTTGCGAGTTTGAATACTTCGAAACCTCTTATTTGTCGCCCGTATAATCATATTTCATGATCTATTCTTAGGCCTGACTTCTAATCTATGCACGATGGGGAATGTCATGGATTGGGATCCTTCATGTTCCGTTTCTCTTGCATTCCTTGTACGTCGGTGATGGATTGTGGAAGTGTTGCCTCACGTCACTCAAATACAGGCTCGATCTCCATGCTCTTTATAACACATACGTTGTCTCTCCATCTTATAATTTAAGGTTTTACTTTGGATTTTCTAAGATGAATCTTATATGAACAATAATCAAGTTACCAAACAATGTCTGAGCGTAAGATGACTAAACTAATCCTGAAATGAGTTGGTATATGTGAACAGGGGAAAAAAGGAAACGCGTTTGTCTTTTGGCCTCTCTTCTCTCTATCCCAGGGTCAACGGTAAACTGGCGTGGATCGCTTGGTTTCGCTACAGTGACAGAAACTTCCTCCGCTTTTGAAAGGCACATGAAATCAAGATGTTTTTTTTTTATGACCCGGGGAACCCCGTAAGCCGACAACCGGTGGGCAAACCTTAGGGCAATGCTAGCGGAGGACCCACCACCCCGACGTCTCACTTAAGATCCCGTGTGGTTAGCGGGATTCGAACTCCTCTTCTCCTCGCAAAGGATCATGAGAGCCTTATCCAACTGGGCTACCGCAGGCGGTGGTCACATGAAATCAAGATGTTTGAGATGGAACAAAAGAAAAATAAGGTTTGCTTGATATTAAGCCCTAATGACCATTTTTTTAAAAAAAAATTATTAAGCGAACTGAATGAGTTTATCTGAATTGAATTTACTTTTCTAAATTTTATGATTCTCGCAACATCGACATCTATAATAATTTTTTAGAAATAAAAAAGAAAATCCCATCAGTTTCGACGAGAAATTGAAGAAAGGGTTCATTTTTTTAAAGTCAACAGATTTACCACCTTTCCCTTTTCTTCTGCCCATTGCTTTCTGTTGTTGATCTTTTACTCACCTCTTGGAAGTCTCCTCCTCATGTTAGAGCCGGTCAAATTCGAGCAATTAAACAAGACGTCGTTGAAATTTTAAGAAGCGTTTAATCAAAAGTGAAGAAAAGTGTGGAGCAAACAAGTCAACCACGTTTTCAACAGAGAAGGGATGAGGACATGGAAATTTGCTCCATTAGAGGCCCACCTCTCCAAGCAAAGCCGCCGCCAATGAAGATCTCGTCCCTCTTCTTTCTTTCGATTCCCACATTTTGTCTCTTCTTTTTGCTTTTTTCGTGCAATTGCAAAGATCATTTTGACTTTCTCGGCTCCACTGGCATTCTAGAAAACCAATACCGAGCGCCGAGTGCCTTCATCATAACATGCGTTGAAATATTTAATAGCGTTTGATAACGAGGTTTATATACTCTTCATATACATACATACATACATACATACATACATACATATATATATATATATATGATCTCTCTTCACTTATTATTTTAAACTTTTAGAAGAGTTAACAGTGATTCAATAATTTTTAACATGGTAGCTGTTTAGGCTTTTTATGAACGGGATTATAGGAGGATATGTCACCCAATTAGACAATAAGACACCTTAACAATGAGCCTTCGAAATCCAATTAGCAGCCTCGTTTGTTTTTGCTATTTGTGGACAAGAAGAGAGGTTAAGATTTAGGAATAAGTGTCGCACGAAACTTATGACGCTTATAATATTCTTTTCTTGAATTAGATCAATGACTGCACCCCGCAAACTTTGACACGTGTAGAGAAAGTCTTCGACTTGCCAAAGTGGTTCCCCACCTTCAGTTAGAGATTAACTAGGATTAAGGCATAACTCCAAGGGGTGCCATCGTAGATGTGAGATGCAGTTGCATTAGCGATTCGAATCTTGATGTTTAGAGCTCAAAGCCTGACTGATGAAAAGGCAGGGCTGATTGAAAAACAGTAGGAGGGTTAGGACCATTTGGACCATGTTCCAATCCATTTGACCTCTCAATCTGATTAAGCATCCGCACTTCTCCATTCTTAAATTCGTAATTAACCGCTACTTTCACACGTGTATCTAGATGTCCAATCGGCCCGATATTCCTTTATTCGATTCGATTCATGATCGCTCTTTCATTTTCTCCTCCTTGAACCAACGACTACTTCGATAATTCTAATTCATGAAGAAGCTAGAACAGTGTTGTAAGTTCCATCAAGGTGAAAACGAGCAGCCTATTTTGACAATAGAAATTGGAAAATGGCGTTTACTGGAAAGCATCATTCTTCTCCATAAAAGTGGAGATAAGGATAAGTAGTCAAGTATTGTCATTTTCAGTGAACATTATGTGGGTTAAGATGGAGCATATTGGAATTTGGGAGTATATAAAACCTTTTCTAACTTAAAGGTTTCTAAGAGATCAAAAAGGAAAGAATATGATCATATATAAAATGTATAAGTAATCTTTCTAAAATCAAAAGGTTTCTAGAGGGTCATAAAGAAGAGGGTATCTTCATAAATTGCTTTTCAAAGGAAACATAGTGCCTTTTGAAAAGATTCACGGAATCCCTAATACCACAAACACTGCCAATTGATTGGGCCCCATCTCAACTTTTTTGTTTCCCAAATAAATTATGCCTTTTTAAATTTCACTTTTTGATGGGCTTGATATTGTCCAGAGGACTGACCTAATCAATGTTAGCATTATTGAAGTCCCACACCTAATACAGTGGTAGTACTCGTGAAAAGATGGATTAGGTGGACTTTTGTTCAGCACGAGTCATCACATAATCAATCCAGGACAACATAGTAGATGAGTTGATTCCAAGCGACACCTAACATACGATTCATGAGATTATGACACCTTTCTCTTTGTGCTTTTTGCCATCAAGCTCTCTACAATTTCATTAATCTCCAAAGATGTAGGGTTGGCAATTTATGACACGTAAGACTTGCACAATATTAACAATGCATGTAGTAAAAGCATGTTCATAAAAAGTCTAATCGTGTCCTTATCATAGTAGCATGTTGTAAAGGAAATGCACTCATACAAGATAAGTGTTACATGTGAATTGATGCCATTGATCCATTAAACACATTATGGCAAATTCTAAATGTATTGGACCACCAAAGCTGTCATTTGGTTTACTTAATCAACACATGCATCCTAGTTTCTTTTATATACCATGAATAAAGCATGTCAATATGATGATAATAGTGGTAGGGATCTTGTTTAACATTATCTCCATAGTCACAATGATTATGTGTATGTTATGTTTTTTGGTGGTGAAGATGAGGGCACTAGGTGATGGAGGAGAGAAAGCTAGAATTGGATAGAGTACCCAAGTATGTGATGGATCTGGTTTAAAAGGGTAACTAATGTGTGGTTGGCTAAGCACTTTTTTAATACCATCAAGGCCATGCCAAAAATCAAAAGTGAGGCAATGTAGTCTTCAAATCCCAATCAGTAGAGGTTATGTAGAGGTTGTCAAGAAGCCGCTACTTGATTTGGGACTAAGTTTGATAGGATATATTTCCGCTTTGATGCATGCAAAGGGGTTTCTTGGTTGGCTGTAGAAGATGATTTTTTTTTTTAAGAGTTCATATAAAGGGAAGATATTGGTTACCATCATGGAAATAACCAAATGCTTTCACAAAGCTAAGATATTGTGAAGGTGGAGAATAGAGACACTTGGTCTTAATTTTTGCAAAAATCCAATGGCTGAACTTGGTATAACCGATGGGTGAGGTCAAGCATTCATGAGTGACCACAAAGGTAATGTTATTGTGAGATATTATGTCTGGAGTAGCAATCACCTTTTGCTGCTTATTGATTTGAATTTTTGTAGAGAGTTGATTATGTAGTTGTTGAGTTGATGCAAATTTAATGGCACATTTATGCAAACCGAACCATGAAATATAGAGGTGATAAGCTACGGAAGTGATATTAGCTTATTGCTTGGAGCACCAACTTAGCAGATTTCAAAACTCACTTAAAAGCTCCATTAGCCATGATAGATGGAGGTTACCAAGCACTCTTCCACATTAAAACTTAGCATTGGTCTAGGGTCTTATTTAGTGAAGAATTCAAGTGTGATACTAGTGACAGCAAGCTCCATGGGGCATTCCATTGCAAAATTGTAGAAGCTAGATGCAAATCAATTATCAATATGTTTGAAAATATAAGAGTTATGATCATGACTAAGTTGCAAAGATAGATGAATGTGCAGAGTGGACTAGATAGTGTGGCCTTAGGATTGTCATGAAATTGGATACGAGCATGGCTGCTCATAGATTTTGTTGTCTAGTGTGGAATTGAGATGATGGATATGAGACCATGAACAACAGTGAAAATTATGTTTTCCAACTGGAAAAGAAAAGGTGTTCATGTCAAGCCTAACCAGTAACCGAGATACCCTATGTTCATGCTATAAATGCCATTTAGCGTAAGCAACACAACCCTGAGGATGACTTCGAAGACCAGTACGAGACAAGTAAATATCATCCTCCATACCAATTGATGATGCAAAGAAGTAAATAATGTAAGCAAATCATCAAGCCCCTGAGCTTTTGCCTCTGAAGAAGTACCTTGGCAGGGCAAAAAGCAAAAGGAAATCCAAGGCAAATTCTAAATTCTTGTATTACGCTCTCGAATTCTAATTACTTACAATCGTAGTCTTTCTTTGCGGATATTCCGGAGAAATCCACGGAGAAGTTCAAGCGAATCTTGGGTGTGTATGGATTGAATAAAATTGGAGAGGCACCAGACAAGGTGTCTAAACCCCTACAAATAAAATATTGTGTCGTCATAGCTCCAAAATTAGCTTAGAATTAAAAAAAGCATAGTAGCTGGATCAAAATTGAATTTTCGTAAATAAGTAGATCGACGTAATGCTTAAAATTAGTCTTTGAAAAGTACAAAAAAATGTCTATGTAGCTGTCATTTTGCTGAAATAAATCTAGGTATTTTATAAAATCTCTAAGTGATAAGTCTGCCTATTTAAATATTTGCGCTGGCAACCCAGATTCCATAAAAGCCAGAAGTGCGCCTTGGGATCATGAACCAAAACCTTGCGCATGTCCTGAATTTTTCCAACTATTTTTTTTTTTTTATCAATCATATTATACTCCTACTCTAAGTCCAACTTAAGACTTTTACCTTACCTCCTTACAAGACGTGGGAGTCGAAACTCATACCTCAAACTAAATCGTCGCCATCCCAATTTCTTGAGAAGATAGATATTTAAACCCCACACTTCCTATTTCCATGTAGTTACTTTATTTTAAAATATTTTCAACCTTTTAAAACCAATATCAAAGGACAATAATAACTTATCTAAGTTGGTCAAGTAAGAACATAACATTGTCAATTTCAAAACTTGGCATGCATCATCAAATAAAATGTTATTTAGTCAACTGCATTGGTATGCGCATCACAATTAGGACTCGCGCATGTACTTGCAAGTCATTTGCATATTTTTAAAATACAACACGAGGCATCATGCTAGGGAGCGAAATGATGAAAAAAATTGTAAGAATACCTCTTTGGAAAAATCAACAAAATTGCATTTGATGTAAAATCTTGCAAGATCATTGCCAATTATCCTAAAAACTTAAGTTATTAAATAAATGTGTATGGTCTTTTTTATCAGTACGAACCATGGAAATATGTAATTGTGGTGAAAAAATGGGCTTGGAATGATTCGAACTTAGAAGTTACTGCTTTGATATCATGTAAGATTTCATAAATCACTGCCAGCTATTATAAAATATTTACCTAATAGATAAAAACGTGGTTTATTATTTAATTATGCTATCATAGCATATTAGGAAATTACTTTGTTAGCCGCATTCAAGAGATTCAATTGAAAAATGTGGAATGAAAAAGGTATTGTGGGGACGCTAATCTCTCTTAACCCATTAGATAAATGTGTGGTTTATTATTTAATTATTATATTACAACATATTAGGAAATTACTTTCTCAGTTGCATTCAAGAGATTCAATTGAAAAATGCAGCATGAAAAAGGTGTTGCAGGATACTAGTTCTTCCTTACACGTAATCGAATCCTCGGACCACAGTTTTGTTGGTTTTCGTAAATGACCAATACCTTCGCACATATATTTGTGTCCAATCCGCTTTATTTTTCTTTAGGGTTAATACCCTTAAAAACCCCAAACTGGTACACTTGTGACAAATTTACCCCAAACTATTTTTTTGACCACCAAAAACCCTAAACTGGTATACCTTTGACAAATTTACCCCAAACTGGTGCACTTGTGACAAATTTACCCTATGTTAGTTTTCGTTAAGTTTTATTCTCAAATTATTAAGTTAAATGACACGTGACAATTAACCGGTATACCAATTTAGGATTTTACACTTCGTTTATCCCAGTTTACAATTTTTATGATTTTTTGTGGTATTAATCCAATTTAGCAGAGGGTATATTTGTCACAAATTTACCAATTTATGGTTTTTTGCAGTCGAATAAATTAGTTTGGGGTAAATTTGTCATAAATGTACCAGTCTATGGTTTTTTATAGTCAGTTGGGGTAAATTTGTCACAAGTTTACCAGTTTGGGGTTTTTCGTGGTCAAAAAAATAATTTGGGGTAAATTTGTCACAAGTGTACCAGTTTGGGATTTTTCAAGGTATTAGCCCTTTTCTTTATTCAATCGCTTCATGATTTACTCTTTCATGTTCTCCTACCAAAACGAACGACTACTTTAATCATTCCAATCTCTCGAAAGAGCTAGAAGCATGTTAGGAGTTGTCATAAAAAAAAAAAAAAATGGAAAAACGCAGCCTATTTTGACAATAGAAATTGGAAAATGGGATTAAACTTGAAAGCATCATTTCTCTCCGTATAAGCGGATGTTCAATCATGAGTGAAGGATAGGAAGTCCCGTCTTGTCATTTTCAATGAATATTATGCGCATACATGCGTGCATGTGTGGGTGTATCTATGTGTGCGCGTGCCAGAGAGAAAGAGAGACAAACACAGAGGATGTGTTTGTTTGTGTTTCTATTAAAAATTATTCCTAAGAACGAGAAATTGGAAAAATTATTTCTATTCCGAGAACAATTTTTTACTAGAAAAACGCGTTTGATAAACTTGTTCTGAAATTAAAAAAAAAAAAAAAACCGAAACACTTTTGGTAAATTTATGTTCTTTTTTTGTTTCTTTTAATTTTTTAATTTTTTATTTTTTTTTCATTTTTTCTTTTTTTTCTTTTTTCATTTTTTGGTCGGTCATTTTTTCTTCTTTTGGTTGGTCGCGGCGGCCTCGCCCATCGCCATGGTTGGGTGAGGCTTGGCCTCATCTTGGCTAGGCGAGCTCGGGCTCGCCTAGATCCGACGAGGCCGAGCTCTCCGGGCCACCGCCAAGCGACGCCAACCTAGCGGTGGTCCGGCGACACCGAGCCTCGTCGGTGGCTAGGTGAGCTTGGCCTCACCGGGGGTCAACGACGCTCCGGCGAGGTCACTGGCCATGGCCAAGGCTAGTAACCGGCCAAAGAAAAAAGAAGAAAAAAAAAAAGAGAAGAAAAAGATAAGAGAGAGAAAATTTGTTCTTAAAAATTATTTCAAAAACAAGAAACAATTTTTTTTCTTGTTTCTGTTCTCAATGTGTTCCCATAAACAAAAAAACAGATTTGGAACACAAATGTAAATAAACGCATTTCAGTTCTTTTTTTGTTCCCAAAAACAAAAAAAAAAATGAAATTTTTATTCATGAACAGATAAAAAGAACACAACCATGCACACCCAGAGTTGTTCAATAAATAAACGATGGAGCATGTTGGAATGAGTAGCCGTGTGTAACCTCTCTAAGATCAAAAGCTTTCTAGAAGGCCATAGAGAAAAGAGTATATTTCATAAAATATTTTTCAAAGGAAACATAATCCCTTTTTGAAAAGGTTCGCGATACGGGACAGCCAAGAGATTGGACCCCGTTTCTTTTTTCAGTATTTTTTTTTTCTCAAATGTAGCTTTTTGGCTCTTTGATTATCACCCTTTGATGGGTTTGGACTGTTGAGGAAATGATATGGCAACTAAGACAAAATTGTCCAAAAGACGGACCAATAATCGATGTCCCTTTCTCTTTAGATAACTAATCTATGTTAACATTATTGAAGTCCCACACCTCATACAGGAGGAGTACTCGGGAAAAGATGGATTAGATGAACTTTTTTTTTCAGCAAAATGATAAATCTCGTACAAGGTACAACATAGTACATGGTTTTGATTGCAAATGACCCTAATATACAATTCCACTAAATAATTTCACCTTTTCCATTTTGGTCTTTACTAATTAAGCCACAGGGCCGGCAATTCATGACACGGTGCACTTTACGCGATGCCAATAATGTGGCAAAAGCACGTTCAATATAAGTTTTAATTGTGTCTATATCATAGAAACATAATGCAAATGATATCCATCGATAAATGATTGGTGTTCCGCGTGAAAGTCGATGCTCTTCTTCCCATTAAACGCAAAAGTTTTCAATTAGATAGGACCACCAAAGCTATCATTTGGTTTAACTAATCAATACATGAATCCTAGCCTTTTTCATATACCATGAATAAAGCATGCCAATATGTTGTACCTTTTTACTAAAGTCTTTTTTTTTTTTATCTATTTCATATGTGGAATAATAATACAAATGGTTTTTAAGTGTTGACCCAATGTCTAATTTGTTGCTTAAACATTTAATTTATTCAATATGATTTCAAAACTTTAACTCAACGTGTAATGTGGTCCTTAAATTTTGTATACATCTTCAATTTAGTCATTGAATTGTATAAAATATTCAAAGTTGTATTTTTATTAATTCAAATTCAAAGACAACAATGACAAAATATTCCAACAAATTAGGGATGTTTTCATCCAAACACAAGTTAGATTCAAATTAAATTAGATTAACAATTTATTAAAAAAAAAAAAAACACAGGATGGGCATTAGGGGGTGGCGGCAAAGGCTAATAGGATTGCCACAGGGCAAGGGCCGCCAAGCTGCGGGGAGGAGGGCCCTTGCCCAAATTTGGAATAGGGTCGCCGCCCTCTCTCGCTTCTAGTGAGGGCTTGTTAGCCCTCACCTCCGGTCAACAAGGGTCACTAGCCATCACCCAAGCGTCGAGGACCCTGTTGGCCTTCATTGCCACCCCATCGGCAATGGGGCGGTGGCCATAGGCAGGAGGGTGCTCCCTCCCACATGCGTTTTCCTTTTTTTTTAAATTTTTTTTGTTTTTTATGAAAAGAAAAAAATTTAAAAATTAAAAATTTTAAAAGATGAAATTAGCCTTCACGGCAGATGAGTTCATACCTTTTTTTTTAGGATTGATATTTTGAATTCTTATTTAAAATAATATTCATTTCGTACATTTATTTAAAAAAAATGAACACTTCATACATTTATTTGGAAATTTTCCTAATATTTTAAACCTTTTAAAACCAATATAATATGGCTGAAAAGACAAAAATATCCTATCTATGTTGGCCAAATAATAACATGGCTTTGCTAATTTGAAACTATTGTACACATCAAATATAATGTCATTTAGTCAATTGCACTAGTACACACATCACAGTGCATATTGCATATACTTGGCGTCATTACACATCTTTTTAAAACACAAAACATACACGGTACCTGAAGTCATGCCATGGCATAAAATGATGAACTTTCAAGAGTACGTCTCCAAAAAAAATCAAAGATTGCATCCAATATTTGATCAAGTTTACTTTAATAGTTGGATTAAAGAATCTAAGTGTAAAAAATGTGGCGCCGAAACAACATTGTGGGGACTCTAATCCCTCCACACACACAACCCCCGGCCCACGGTTTCATCGATTTTCGTAGGTGATCCAGTACCTTCACACGTGATTTCTGTCCAATCAGCCTAGTTTTCCGTCCGACCCGCTTAGTGATTACTCTCTCATGTTCTCCTACTAGAATGAACGACTACTTCGATTATTCTAATCCCTTGCAAAAGCTAGAAAAATGTTGGAAGTTTCGTTAAGACGGGAGGAAAAAAACGCAGCCTACATTGACAATAGAAATTGGAAAGTGGCGTTTACTTAGAAAGCTTCATCTTTCTGTCTATAAGTAAAAGTTAATGACGGATAAGTACTCAAGTTTTGTCGTTTTCAGTGAATATTATGTGCTCGCACGGGAGAGAGAGAGAGAGAGAGAGTAGTTTAGTAAATAAAAAAGATGGAGCATATCGGAATTTGAGAGTATTTCTAAGATCAAAAAGGTTTCTAGAAGATGACAAAGCAAAAGGATATGTTCATAAAATGCTTTTCAAAGGAAACGCAATCTCCTTTTGGAGATTTATGGAATCCCTTGTTCCTTAACCACTGCCAAGAGATTGGACCGCATTTCTTTTCTTTTGTTTTTCATGGGTTTGGACTGTCGAAGAAAAGAAATGGCAACTAAGACAATATGGTCCAAAAAAGACTGACCTAATCAAATGTCCCTTTCTTACCGAAACCTAATTAGTGTCACTATTATTGAATTCCCACGCCTTAAACAGTTGCAATCCCCGTGAAAAGATAGATCAGATTAACTCTTTTTTGTTCGCTAGAGGTCGTGGACATGATCGATCTCGGACGACATTGTACATGGGTTGATTACAAGTGACCCTATAATTGAGTTTTTTGACTAATTAATGTCACTTTTGTTTTTTTAAGTTTATACTAGCCATTCTCGACACAATGAGCTTTGCACGATACCAATGATACATGTAGAGAAAGCTTGTTCAAAAGGAGTTCAATTGTGTCCATATCCTAATAACAAATTATAAAGGAAATCTACTCATACAAGATAGGAGATTCACGTGATAGTTGATGCCCGTGAACCAGTAAACACGTATGTGCTATCATCCCTTTTACTTAATCTATGCATAACATCCTTGTTTCTTTTATTCGATAAGTTGTACTTTTTAGTGAATTCAGATTCTTTTTCTCTTTATTTGTTTCTCTCCCTTTGCTCAGTTTACGAAGAAATTTGTGTGAAACCATGTAATCGGGTGTCATTGTTAATTGGAAGGTTGCCAATATGTATAGTATATCGTTACAAAGTCTTGTTTATCACAATCACATGGACATTTTTCAAGAAGTATGTACATACCACTAATTAGTCATTTTTCGATGCTACTAGTAAGGGAGAAATAATTCATCGGGAATCATTAACTCAAAAGTATCCAAAATGATATGGGACTTTTCACATTGATTAATGACCAGAATTAAGTATCTACGGGTAGGCATTGAGCAATTTTCTCCACATTTCGAATTCCTTTAAAAAGTGTAATTAGAAAAAGTTGCTACAAAGTCTCGTTTGACACAATCACATGGACAATTTTCCAATCGCTTTAGCATGATACGAGGAATTGTTTGCTTGAAAAGATCAGAGATTGGCAATGGATCTAACCATGGGCGTTAGATGATGGGCCAGGCCTAGAGAGGCAAAGCAGGCCCAAGCATCAGCCCTGGGCCAACTGTTGGTATTGGTGATGGCTGTGCCTAAAAGCCAACAAGGCTTTTCGCAGGGCCCAAATTTTAATCTCTGTTAATCTTTACATACACAAAATCTCTTTCTGATAAACATAAAAATAAGAGAGAGAGAGAGAGAGAGAGAGAGAGAGAGAGAGAGAGAGAGAGATGGAATTGAGGAACACCAAAAAGAAAATCACAGAAATAGGGCGTACATGATTATGAGGAAAGAAAGAAAGAAGACCAACCTGAGTAAGGAATCCCAACGAACAAGCGTGCATGACAAGCCAACACAAAATCATGCCTCAAAGCGGAAAAGTCAGATCTGGATTGATTTTTACTAACTTTTTCACTTTTACAACATATGAATGCTACTGTCGCGTAAATTCAGGTATAACTTTTTTGTAATATTTAAAAGTTGGATGAAATTTTAAAAGTGCCATTTGCTTTTGAAAAGTTCAAAACGGGCATGATTGTAGAAGTCCAAAATGACAAAGATTACACATAACCAAACAGCAAGTGGGTGCAACCAAGTACCAATGATCGCGAATAACAAGATAGGTACTGCCTAAATCATCACCATTAATGCAGCCAAGTAATAGGGTTATCCACAAACGTATGTGGGCAAAAATGCAAATCCAAGGGAATGTTACTTCTTCCTACCTCATCCATCTTCAACAAAGATGAGCTCAAGAACATGTCAATTGCACTTCTGATGAATCCAAAACATAGCTTATCTCTAATAGAAAGTAAACCCTGGCATCAAGAGAAGGTAAAATATGTTTGCAATCGACTAAGGGGGCATCATACTACATGACTTAACAGTACCTAAAGCTTTCTACAATAAAGAGGTCACAACAGATAAAGCAGCCTCATCATTCATGCTTTTATCCCTCCAAGCATGCATGATATGGCAGAAACCTTTGAGCTTCACCTGCAGGGGATCTCATAGCACCTCAAAGAAATAGGTGTTGGTATTCGCCATTTGCAAGTTGACAAAGTTTGTTGTAAGTAAAAGTGTCTGGCAAAGAATAAAAAAGTCATTAGAAACAAATAATGAAACTTGCATCAAAGTCTACAAAGACATGCAATGCAGCAAAAATGATTTATATGTTTTGGCATGGACATCAGTGACTGGTGAGCAGAATTTGCATGAACAAGTCCTCAGTCACTGGGAAGCAATAAGGGTGCTCCAAAAATTCAGAGATGCCCCAACAGCTAAGTATCAACTGAGCAATTTTTGTTTCAATCAATATGCAACTTAACGTTACCCAAAAACAGTTTGAACATTACATTTGCATTCTAAATGGACACCTACCTAACTCACTGACATTCGTAATGACCCCAAAGCTAAAAACATAAATCAACCAGCTGAGTCAGACAAAGTAAAAAACCTAAATATAGATGAAGACCAACTCAAGCACCTTTTACAGAAGACAGGAAGCACATGGCATTGTTTCTATTCTCAGTGAAAAATGGCTGCCAAAACAAGCATTGCTTATGCAACAGGATAGTAAAACTGTAAAATATCCTATGTTTGGGTTGTTGTTTTATTTTCTTAGCAAGGAACAATCAGCTTTATGCTAAGTGAAACTAAATGAGGGCCACATTTCTTGCTCTTAACAACTGAAAAAGTGCAGGAGCTCAAGTGCATTCATTTCCACCTAACCATTCAAAGTTTTGGACTCAACGACATACATATCCCATCCCACAACAAAGCAGACCTTGGTGTTTAGATGCTATGGAGAGCTCAGTTGCAATTGTAAGTGTTATGCTACAAGGCTTCGAAAGGTTGGTCATAATGACTAGGACAGTTGGAGAGGAATTGGTTGTATGGATTCTTTTATCCAATTTTTACCCAAGATAGCATTCAGAAATTCAGAAAAAAGTTGATATGAAGAAAGATCACGGCTACAAGCTCTCCACTATTGCTAAAATTTTAACTTCACTTCACTAATGCATTGACCTTCCTTCTTAATGTAAAAGGGACTAATTGATCAAACAGAAACAACATGTTAGTGCAAAGAAAAAGAATAGGAAATCTTCCAGAGCTAGAAGTATACCGAAATTATCGCCAAAATTGGTCCACTTATCAGCAGAGATGGAATTTTGACCATCAGCAATCCCAATAACCTCAACAAAAGTTGTGAGTTGGGAGGGCGGCAGGCCCTTTACAATTATCTGCTTCTCATCAGTAGATTTTCCAATTACCGCTGAACCATCATTTCGAATAACCTGAATTACTGCCCGAACCTTCCGTCCAACATACCTACCAAGCAACTCAGCATTCACAAAAACTGCTGGATTCGACGTATCCATGACTAGCTCTGCAACTGAACATGGAAAACTTATTTAGATGTTCTCCAGACAGCTTCACCTGCTATATTTAGTATTGCAGAATGCACGATCATGATGGGCCTATTGATGTCCATGTCAGCGTTTATTTACATAAAGTAGGAAAGCATAACAAGAAAGCCGTCCCGGAACCCCAAAAGTAGTCCTAGTTCAAATTTTTCACTTGGTACTGCTACAAGATTCTCGATAAACCGTAATTTCAGCTGTTCCGGTGTGTAATTTATTCAGATAAGAACCAACAGCAATGAGAGAGAAAACAAGCTTGACATTCCAATAGCAATTAAGCCGTAATATAACTGATGAAAGGTTATCTAATACGCGAAGCAAACAGTCGTCGGCTCTAACAAGCTAAGAGCTTACGGCCATAGAGAAGATTACAGAAATAAGCATGGGGTCAACATATTCTATCACCGCAACCTCATTGTTTCTTTAACACCAACAACAGACTGGACCGACCCCACCCCATGAGCCTCCAGGATTGAGAATTAAAGACGCGGACCCCAAGCTTCGGCGACTCGTCAAGGCGGAACCACAGATTGTGCCCGCAGAAACCTCAATCTTACTGGCCTACATCAAGCACGCCGAACGCAACACGCTAAGCCATAGGACGGCCACAAGCTAAGCCGAGCGCATCTCATTTCTTTCCTTTCGATTTCGCATGCAGAAACCAGAAATCACACGAGAATCCCGGCCTAAAGCTGAAAAGATCGAAAACCCAGTTCGAAATCAAGCCCTTTCACGTCCCCGCATAGCCGATTCGTAGAGCCGAATCGAATTGGGGAAAGGGTTCGACAAATTGCTTGCGGAGTAGAGTTGCCCCCACGACGAACGATCGTTGGGGATCAGGGTTTTTACCTGAAGAACCGGCGGCGGCGGAGGCAGCGGCGGCGTGAGGTTTTGAAGCGACTCCGGGAGGACGAAGAGCGCGGCTCCTTAAATGGCCGCGAAATCAAATTGTAGAGAGAGAGAGAGAAAGGGAGGGAGGAGGGAGAGTATCGATTTCGTTCCCGCGCAGAGCACGGGAGTGGGGCTTCCGCCTTTAGATGGTGGGCCCAACGGAAAACAACCCAATAAACCTACAAATTTAGAGGTGGGGATTAAGCCCAAGTTGGAGTAATCAAATTCCGAGTTGAGAGCATCTACCAATGAGATACCGATACGTGTCCCATCAGCAGGACCCACTGGAAAATGGAAGGGCTAGTTGTTGGCTAGCTCGGCTTGGCTCCAATGCAGAAGAAAGGACGGGTCAGCAATACTCCCGCGTAAAATATTTCTCTCTCCTCATTTAAATTTTATGGGTTCTCTCCCCTCGTTAACAAATGAGAGATGTCCAAATGTCTTGATCACGGGCTCTCCAATCGTAAGAGATGGAGGAGTCCGAGCACGAGAGATGAAGGATTGAGCCTATGGAAGATTTGAGCGAGATGGAAGGGAGAGACGATACGAAGACAAATGAAAGCAATTGAAAAGTCAAATCCCAATTGCTCATCCAATAGGATGTCATTAATGATGTGGAAATGCCACATAGTCATTAACATCCACTTTGGATGGAAAATTAATTAAATTTGGGAAAACATAAAAAGTTGAGGATTTTTTTATGAGGCAAAAAAAAGATTCCGAATAGAATTGGGACTAAATTTAGAGTTGCATTTTTTTGGGTATTGGGCCCTTCTTCTCTGGTTTCCACTAGTGCTTTTTTGTTTGAAGCTTCCAAGGGTGAGAGAGAATGAGAGAGAGCTAGAGAGAGAAACTGATGTCCAATTCCCCTTGACCTTCTCTTTGGTAGAATTTCTTACGTTCGTCTTTTGTTCAAAATCCTTTGCAATCACCTGACGAACACCGATTTCGTATTTCAACCCTAGAGTCTCACTTTCCACACCCTTCCTGGGATTTGGTGAGAGGGGACCTCACTAATATCAAGCAAGGCTCGATCTCACCCCGCCAAAGGCTGACAAGGGTTGGCCTCGCCGAGGCCAGGGAGGTCACCCTTGCCAAATCTCAGTGTGGGTTGTGGGAGGTTGACCCTAGCCAACCATTTCTGAGGCACGACAATCGACAAAGGAAGAAAGGAAAAAAAAGAAAAACAAAATCAATAAATTAATAAATTTTTATCAACATTGGCATCGATCTTACCATGTAGAGTGGTCGATACCCATTTTAGCAATTTTCGATCAAAATTGGTTAGATAACTTAATTGGTAAATTATTAAAAGGTTTATAACTTAATTGACAAATTTGAATAGTTTAACATTGAATTATTAAAGATGTAATAGATTTATGATTTTTTGAATAATGTTCTCCATTATTTTGGTTAGACAATCCGACCAAAGTCAATTAAAAGGACAATTTTAAAAAAAAATGCACTTAAAGCATTCATAGTCAATGTTGAAAATTCTTTGAAGTCTTTCCATTTCACTATTCAATTAGTGACGGTGACCCGCACTTTGCAAAGGCATATGTCAAAAATAATGTACTTTTACATCTATTTATTCTCCTTTTCTTTTCTTTTTTTGGTTGAAAAAGACGTATTATAATTTCGGTAACTTACAACCGGACGCTAGGGCATCGGCATATACCAGGTCTAGCAAAATAGAAGGCGAGAAGATGTTCCAATTTTGGGCCGAATTTGTAGAAAGGTGGGCCTTAGCAGCCCAGTCGGCCACAGTGTTGGCCTCTCTCTTGCAGAAACGAACCGATAGGTTAGGGAAAAGCAAAAGTAAAGCAGTCATCTCCGCAAGAAGAGGTCAAGTCTCCCATGGCGGCATCTCCACTCCCGTGACAGCCTCAACGACGATACTACAGTCCGATTCGAGGATGATCGGTGCTTGATGAAGCTCTTGTCTCTATAGATGGCGAAGCGCAAAGGTGATAGCCTGAAACTCCGTGATCAATGTAGATGCAACAGGAAATCTCATAGTATAAACATCAATAAATCTTCCATACTGATCTTTACATATAGCAGCCATCGATCCATGTGTGCTTCCTAGCTAAAAAGATGCATCAACATTGCATTTCAAAGTACCTGGATCAGGTGGTTTCCAAAGTCAATGTGGGTGTTGTGGTACTATAGGTCCTGTCAAAAGGGCCGGGATGTTGGCCTGATACAGTTGAGTCTGTGTTAAGGCGTTCTCTGTTGCAAAGGTTGAGTCCAAACAATGGCCACGGAAGATGAATCCGTTCCTCATTAGCCAAATTTGCCACAGAATGTTTGCAACGAGCTCCAGAGCAGGTAAGTGATTCGACGAAATAACCTTTTCTGCTAACCAAACTTCTAATCTAGTGACCGTATGAAGCTGGACGTCGATGTTAATTTGTGGGTGAGCCCAAATAGCTGTAGTCCACGAACAAAGTAGGAATAAGTGCTCTAAAGTTTCTGGAACGCTGTTGACAAATCTGATAGAATGGATCAGTAATAATATGTTTCTGAAATAAGTTATCTCGAGATGCAATGGTGTTTTGATAGACCGACCATAGAAATATATGAAGTTTGGGAGCTATTCTCATAGCCTCGATACGTTTCCACAGAATTGTAGGATGCTAGTATGATATTGATGCTACATAGTTGTTGTTGTTGCTATTGAGATTAGACAACGTATGATAGTTTCTCTTCATCGTATGTCGGCCATCCTTGGTGGCTATCCAGACTAGTTTATCTTCAGCATAAGCAAGTCTAACTGGAATGGTTTGAATCTCTACTATAATATGGTCATCAAAAAATCGTCGAAGCAAACATGTGTTCCAGTTGTTGTGGAAGGGATCAATGAGATCATCCACCAATTTTGGTTCCTCTCTAGTCGCAAGGCCACCAAGAATTCCTCTTGGTAACCATCGATCCTCACGGATTCTGATTTGCCTGCCATTACCCACTGATCATCTAACATTAGGTAATATAGTATCCCTACCCACTAAAATACTTTGCCATCCCCATGAGGGTCTAGCTCCTCTTATTGCTCATTGGAAATCGATAGAATGAAAATACAGACCCTTGAAAATTTGACTCCATAAAGCTTGAGGCTATTGAAGTAATCGCCACGCTTGCTTACCAAGCATGGCTCTGTTAAATTCAAGAATATCTCGAAATCCTAGACCTCCATTGTCCTTACTCCTCTTTAGAATATCTCATTTCTTCCAATGTATCCTTGCTCTATTTTGATCGTTTTTCCACCAGAAATGAGCTATACTTTTTTCTATAGATTTGCAAAGAGACACAAGAAGTTTGAAAATCGACATAGCATAGTGAGGAATTGACTAGACAACAAATTTAATGAGAATTTCCTTTCCTCCTTTAGAAATGAACTTTTCTTTCCATCCTTCCAACTTTGCTTGTATTCTACCCAAAAGCCAAGAAAACATTTCCTTTTTAGAGCGGCCCTAGTCAGACGGAATTCCCAAATACTTGCCATACCTTGTTAGCACTGGTATTCGTATCTCAGACGATAGATTTTCCTGTAAGCCAATAGGACAATGTTTGTTGAAAATGATTCCTGATTTATTTTGGTTCAACTCCTGTCCCATGGCCATACAATACTAATTTAAGATATTGGAAATATTTTGCATTCCCTAAGGTTAGCTTCAAGGAAAAAAGATGGCATTATCCGCGAAAAATAAATGGGTCAAAATAGGACACCATCTGTTGAGCTAGATACCCTTAATATTCCCCATATTGACTGCTTGAGTAATCAGAGTTGATAAAACATTCACTATTAGAATAAAGATGTATGGCGAAAGAGGGTCACCTTGTCTAAGGCTACGAGTAGAAGAGAAGAAAGGAAGTAGTTCGCCATTAAATCTTACACTGTAAGACGTTGTGGTGATACATTGTAGTATCAAATGTACCCACCTAGGATGGAAACCCATTTTGGGGAAATAGTCTCTAAGGAAATCCCACTCGACTTTGTCATATGCCTTTTTCATATCAGTCTTGAGGATTGCGTTGAATGTTCTCTTTTGCCTGCGGGTCTTAAACTGGTGCAAAACTTCTTGAACGATGAGGATATTATCTTGTATCTGTTGTCCATTCACAAAAGTTATTGTTCCATGGAAATCAGATTAGGTGTTGACACCTAAATTTTGGCGATCCATTTAGTCATTTATTGCATAAAAAATTATGGTTAATTTTATCCCTAAAAAAAAATATTAATTGCATAGCTACATTTAGTTTACATAATTTGCATTTTTTTACATTTGTTTACTGGACCGGTGGTGGATGGGTTGAATGGGTGTTTTTGAGTTTTAAATTAACAGGTCGGACTAAGCCCATGAAGAGTACAAATTGGCCCAAGCCCATTTTCTGAAATTGAAATTTGAAATGAGGATTTTTGGAATTTAAGAAAATCGGGGTTATGATCTTATCTTTAAAAATCATTAGAAAATATTTAGGAGATAAAGAGAATAAAAATATTTTGGTGATTAGGAGGTTATAGGCAATCTTTTCGTCGGATGAAATATTCACAAAGAATTGCATTTTGTTTTGGCCTATAAAAGGGTATGTACGTAAGGCTTTTAGGGGGGTTCTCTTCGTCGGAAAAGAAAAAAGAAGAGCAGAAAAAGGAAGAAAAAAGAAAAGGTCAGCAGGAGAGTGACAAGAGAGAGAGAGAGAGAGAGAGAGAGAGAGAGAGAGGGGGAAAGGTAAAAGTAAAAAGGCAGAGGTGATTTGACTCCTACTATTCATCGTCTCCCCAATCTCGCTACCCACGTTGCTGTTCCATCCGCGACTGCCCAGAGCTCCTTCGTCTCACCGCGCGATTACCGCCGTTCACTGCACCGCGCCATCACCGCCCTCTGCTCAGTCCCCGCACTCGCTCGGAGCCCAATCTACCGCGTCGGAGCCACTCCTCACCTGCCGCCGCTGCAACTCGTGAGACCCGATGCTCCACCCTCCGCGAGTAGGCCCAAGTCGTGCCACAGCCGAGCCGCCTTCCCCACGTTGACATAGCCGCGACCGCCGCGCAGCCCTCGCCCTACCTTTGACGCATCCACCCGACGACCCGCAAAGCACACCTCCATAGCCCGACGCCATCTCAGCCGCGAAGCCATCGCTTCGCTCGCGATCCGGAGCCCAGGTCCCTGCCATCGTCAATCAGCAGCTCGCAACCTCAGCGGACCTTCCCCGATGCCATCAAATCCGAAGGCTTGCACAGCCTCGTCGCCTCCAGCAGCCCGAGCAACGCATCTCATGCTCGAGCGACACCCGACCTCCATTCTAGTCTCCTCGCCGGAGCTCCTCACCGTGCACCTGCTGTGCCCTCACCGGAGCTCTGACGCCGGCCATCCTCCGCCCAGCGCTGTCCACCATTGTTGCCTTTTTTTTAATTTCCTTTTTAGGTGATTTACTTTTTATCCTTTTATTTTTATTTATCTAGTTATTTTAAGTGCTGTCATTTTTGCTTAAGTTAGAACATGGGATGTCAATTTTAATTGTTTGTATAGTTTAGGCATTATCCTTAAGGTTTTGCCCAAAACTATATAATTATTAATTTGGTCCGTAAGACGTCGGATCATTTTTTTAATTATATTAATTTTTGGGCATTTTGTCGGTAGTATTTTAAGTGTTGAATCAATATAACTATTAATTTGATCCGTAAGAATTTGGATCGGATTTTTAGTTATTTTGATCTCTTTGTCGTGATAATTAGGGTTAGGATAATCGTTAATTTGACCTATGAGACAATGGGTTACTTTTTCGATTATTTTAATCCTTTATTTGATTGAATGTCCTCATTAGTTTAAATACAATGTTTATTTGATAATTGCTTGTTTCGAAAAACCACTAAAAAATCCAAAAAAATATTTGAATTAGGATTTAGTTTGTTTTGGAATATTTCTTGTTATCTTGCATATCTAGAATAGGGATTTTATTCCGAATTTAGGAAAATATAAAAAAAAAAAAAAAAAAAAATTCATTCATTTAGGTTGTTAGTTTTATCATTATTTGAATTGCATGTGAAATTTTAATTTCGAAATTAATATAAAAACACAAAAAAAATCATCATGCATATATCATGTTGAATTAGGGCATTCTTTGCACGTCATTGCATATTAGATAAATTGCATGTTAGATTAAGATAATATCTTAGTTTAAATTAGGATTTAATGTGACTTGATCCTTAGTTTAAATTAGATAGAATTTTAATCTAGTTAGATCATTTTTGCATAGAAATATCAAATGCACGTCATTTAGTTTTTATTAGGTTCATTTAATTAGAACTTCATCGTCATTAGACTAAGTCATTTAATAAATGTTGCATGACATATAACCCGCATACTAAATTGTATTTTGCGTGTCATTTTAGTATGTCATTGCATCGCATTGCATGTCATTAGAATTAGGTCATTTAGATTGCATTTAATTATTACATTTCTTCATGTCATATAGTTTAGGTCATGTTGCCATGTCATATTAGATTATTAGCATGCATCGCATGATTTTCATTAAGAAAAGTGAAAACAAAAATTGGGTAATTGCGTGTTAATTAGAAATCATATCTAGGGTTGTTGATATGGATTTTAATTTAACACTGCAGATGCTTGCTTTAATTGCTTTGAGGTAAGTCCTACATTATTTAATTGCTTTCTTGAGTATTAAATTGGTGGTATGCACACATGTATGATCACCTCACATGTTGGGAAGTTAAATTAAAATCAATTCAATTGCCAAACATTTTTTTTAAATGAAATAAAAAGGTACCAAAAGGGCACTAGGACTAAGTCCCCGAACTCATAAATCTCTGGTTCGTAGGAGTAAAGTAAATCTCCCGTTACCTTACTTGGGTTTCTAATCGACCCACCAAAAATAGATTAGTGGCGACTCCTAATTGAAAATCAATTGCATGTTAAGAACTTGAATCTAAGTCGCGAATTGATATGGGCTTGGGAGAGCCCGAGCTAAGCTTAAAGACTTAGTAATCCATTAACTTAGTTTTAGGTGATTCACACCCGAAAAATCTGGATGCGACATTAGGTAACCAAGGTTTTAAGCGATTAGCAAGTACCTTAGATATGACTTTATAAACAAAATTGCAAAGGCTAATCGGTCGGTATTGATCTAGTCTCTCTGGATGAGGCATCTTAGGAACCAAAGCGATAATGGTCTAGTTCAGATTTGTAGGCATCCGTCCTGACTGAAAGAAGTTTTGTACAAGATGAAAGAGATCAGCCTTTATGACCTCCCAATGACTGTGGTAAAATAAGCCATTAAAACCATCAAGGCTAGGAGTTTTAGTTGTGCCTAACTGAAAAGTAGCTTGTTGAACCTCCTCTAAAGTAATCGTTTCTAGCTGCCTATCATTTATTTCTGTAGCAACAACTAGTGAACATTGAGCTAGAATGGGTCCATAGTCTCTATATCCCACCGACTTATATAAGCCAAGAAAGAAATTTGATGCCATAGATTTCAAGGTTTTGGGATCACGAACCCAGCTCTGGTCATCATCTTGCAACATGATAATACGATTTTTCTGCCTTCTTTGAAGATTAGCAGCATGAAAAAATTTAGTATTCTTATCGCCCCACCGTAACCATTGAATTATCGAGCGCATAGCCCAGTATTGCTCTTCTTGTTGCCAAGTCCAATGTAATTCCTCTTTAATTTGACTTGCTTCAAGTCCATGAAAGGAACGATGCTGCTGGTTAGTAATATCCTGAAGTTTTTGCTGCAAAGCTTGGACTTTAAGATCACCCCTAGTAAATTTTGATCGACTCCATTTAGACAATGCTAGAGAAGCTTTTTTTCCGTTTTGAGAGTAGATCCAAACCTGGCCTCTACACTGAATTCCATGCATTTGAAATTACTCGGCGGCACTCTTCATCCTCATTCCAATAAGATTCATAAAAAAAAAAAAAAAAAATACTTCCCGCGTCTACGATAGGAAGCTGAAGTATTAATAAACAAGGGGTTGTGGTCAAAACCTACCGCAGGTAGCGCATAGACCTCAGTATCAGGAAATAATAGTCACCAATCCATCGTGCACATGGCCTTGTCCAAACGTTCCTTCACCAGTTCATCACCTTCTTGGTTGTTCATCCAAGTGAACTGACACCTTTTGCTATCTAATTCCATGAGGGCACAATCAGTTATCATCTGGCGAAAGGACAACATACGAAAATGTGGTGCCTGCCTTTTCCCAACCTTCTCCCACATATAAAGCACTTCATTAAAATCACTCACACAGATCCAGGGTAGCACATTAGCCAAACTTATCTCTCTCAGTTCATCCCACAAAATTTGTCTAAGCTGATAATCAGTTGGAGCATGAATATAAGTAAGACGAATAGTGTGGTCTTGTTGCTCTTCCTTATAAGTCATATCAAGATAATTCATCATTGAACGAAGCACTTCGAGTGAAACTTGATCATTCTAAAAGACTGCCAAACCTCCTGCCAAACCAAAAGGGTTGACAACATGAGCATTGTTGAAACGAAGACGGCGCTAAATACTAGTAATCTTCACTTCCCTATTCTTTGTTTCCATTATGAAAACTATATTAGGCTTTTCCTTGGCCGTCATGGCCTTAAGCTCTTGAACTGTCAAGGGATTGCCCAAACCCTAACAGTTCCAGCATATGAGTTTCATTTGTGAGGAGGTAGCTATTTAAGGGCAGCCACCATAGCCCAATGTTCAGCTTCCCCGCATCAATCACAGGTGTTTCCATTAAATTTGCATCATCCAAGTCATGCAAAATTATACTTTTGGTATCATATGGCATGTAGCGTTTTTGTTTTTTGGCCACACTCACCTTTGATGGCTATCGTGGACTTTTTGTTTTCTTATATTGTTGGAAATCTATAGTTGAGGACTGAATACCCTTCATTTTAGCTTTGTAGGAATGAGCGCGGTATGAAGAGGAGTCACTTCCATGCTTGCCTCCTGAAGATGTTGCTTATCAGAATCATTAACTGGCTGAGCTAGAGGAGATACTGGTCTTTCCATCATTGCTGCATCATTGATTGCCAATGGGGGCAAAAGAGGAACAAGCAGTAGTTGTGATGAAGGCGTCTCAGGTATACTATCTTCTGACTTGTCTGATACTTGTTGAGTGGTGTAAAAAATATGCCAATAAGGGCTAGCTTCTTTAACTTCAGCTTTAAGCCATGGACCATAGGCCATAGTAGCTCCTCCTTCAAATTTAGCCGCATCAAAGGGGATTTCTTTACAGTACATAGCATAATGCCCCAACTTCCCACAAGAGTAACAAAAATGTGGCAGGCGCTCATAGCAAAAATCGAGCCAGAGTAGTTTCCCCTCGA
Organism: Eucalyptus victrix; assembly: GCA_016097545.1. Classification (NCBI taxonomy): domain Eukaryota; kingdom Viridiplantae; phylum Streptophyta; class Magnoliopsida; order Myrtales; family Myrtaceae; genus Eucalyptus; species Eucalyptus victrix. The sequence continues at coordinate 23,313,315 of CM027845.1, read as the reverse complement.
TACGGATCAATTTCCCTATTCTTAAAGGTTCCTGCAATTGTAATTCGACTCTCACTTGACCAACCCTTGATGTCATTCCTTCTTTAGTGTCAACTCGGACCTCTAGTACACGGCCTATGTCTTGCACAGCCTTTGTAATCATCTTTTCAGTATTCCATTCCAACGGCAGTCCAAAGATTTGAACCCAGAAAGCACAAATTGAGAAATCATAACAATGCAGGGGAGTATTGGGCTGCCATGTCTTGAAAATAACGAGATGACCCAAAAAAAGCTAAGGATCTCCATCAAAAACTCGCTATTTGTCAGCAACAGAATGAAATTTTGCTGCATAGAGGCCAATTTCACATTGTGAGATTTGAACTCGTTCCATCCACCATGCTTTTTTTAATGTACTCTGGAATACTGGGAAATTGATGGAAGGATTTGACAGAATTCTTCCCACCAAAGTTAGGCTACATTCTACCAATTTTTCAGGTGGAGGTTCATCATCCTAGACCTCTATTTCCTTCTCAGTAGTAAGCCAACCCAATATGGAATAGAGAGCCGCTAGGCGCACAGAGTCACTAAGTTCGTCCGAGTCCATCACATTGAAAGGAGAGTAGATAAAGAACTATCGACCCTTCTAACTTGATCCGCGATTAATGGCGAGAGAAGGGCAGCATAACCAGTCATCTAATGTAGCGGAGAAAGCAAATGCCCAAACATACAGAGGTGAAACCAGTCGATACTACTCAGAAATTATGTAGAGAGCTGAGAAATTGAAGCATGCAGAGAACAAACCAGTTGGAATTGGAGACCGAAACAAAGATGAGCTTTTGCCGGAAGTCAGACCCACCATCAATTGTGAAGATAATTACGACAGTCACAAAGGAAAACTTAGTTCGGTAAGAACATAAGAGAATAACCATGGAGAAGGATTAGATGAAGATGAGATGGGCTAGAGAATGGTTGGGATGTCATTTGGGTCTAGGGTTTGGTTAATCTTGTATACCAATGGGTAGAAAAGACTGCATAGCAAGAAGAGAGAAGACTTTGCATATCGAGAGACATTCAGCGCTTTGAGGTGGACCTTTATTCTCCTTTTCGCCATTAGCATGGTTAAACTTTCGTGTGTCTTATTTGGGATTGCAACCCATGGTTGTATCAATTTCCAAAAGAGTCAGATCAATTCCACACTTAGATTCCACGAAATCAGCTCATGTTGGTACGCCTACATAAGAAGCTCGCGGCTTCTTAGGAAGCAATGAAATCTTAGCACTTCTCCCGAATATTGGGTAGTTGTCGTTAAACTAGTTCAAATACTTTATGAAATGGGCAGAGTAGCAAACCAAGATATAAGATGTGCAACATGGTCCAGAACTCAAGCACGCCTTATTCCATTATAGCTCACACAAAACACAAATTGTTCAATTGACCTTTTAGTTCCATCACTAACTAGTAGCACTAGCAAGCTCTTCAGCACTACCAAATGGACACGGTCATTCGTGAGCCCAACGAACAATCTTGTGGAAGCGCCATGTCGTCGAAGACCTCATCCCCTACCCCAAATGTGATTATCGATCCATACAACTAGCAATGGTCTTCATTGACATTGATTGAGATCCAACATAATTATTTGTTGAAAGAGACCATCTAGTCGTTGCACAGCTCGCATCCAACATCTTATTGACCTTCCGCCACAAATTTTTACAAAGGCTGTAAACGTCAACTTCATTTTCTAATCCACCCAAATATCGCTAATCTTTATCAGGAAAATAAGTAATCCTAACAAACAATAATCGCCAACTGAGAGTTCACTATTAAAGTGGAGTTTTTATTTGTTTTTGTTTGATAGGCATTATTAAGTTGATCGTTCATTGAAGCTTCGAAGTTGAAATTTGAGGTGAATTGGATTTGTTTTATTATTTGGTTCTAACTAATATATTGATTAGTAAAGTTGACTTTGCGGCAAGTATATTTAATGTAATAACAATTAATGACATGAGGCTTATGTTTTTCAAATTAAAAAAGGTACAAGATATAAATATCCTAACATTCAAAAGTACACAAGTTTGTCATCTTATTACCCCTATCAAAAAAATAATAATAATTTAGAATCCGCTACTTGTGGCTATGACGTACAATTTGCTCTTACTCAAGTTATTACTCAAAATACTAAGGAGACGGAAATACTTTTAAGATTTATATCACAAAAAACTTTAAACTTATCCACTTATGACAAATTTACTTCAACCAATTTTCTAATTATAAAAAACCTCAAACTAGTATACTTATGACAAATTCACTTCGAACAAATTTTTTGACCACTAAAAGCTCTAAACTTTTACATTTGTTTCATCAATGGATCTATCTAAACTAGTACATTTGTTGCATTTCAATTTAGGATTTTTGGAGATAAAAAAATTAGTTTGAAGAAAATTTGTCACATATGACCAATTTGGGGTTTTTATGGTATTAATCTATATTTTTATAAAGCAAGGACGTGGGCATAGAAGCTCAATTATTTGAAGAGAAAGTGATTAGTTACAATTTTAGGCTCTATTTGTTTCGCGGAAAATGTGACAAATTTGAAAAATATAAAATGACAATATTTTGTGGTACTTGGCTAAGATCTAAAAATGAACTATAAAATTTTTTTACATTGTTTTTTACATTTACTATTCAAGCGTCAATGACTTGTGTATGAATAGGCAAGGAACCCAGCATGGGCACCGAGGTCTTAAGCCCGAATCCCTAAATCTTGGGCACAAGCAAAGGCATTGGTCTTGGGTGCACAGAAACCAAGCCTAAGAATTGGATGCTTGTGCTCGGCTCCTTAACGCCCAACTTGGGCCTACAAAGCTCGGAGCTAGGTCCAAGGGCACCCAACCCATGCTTAGCTTCGCTCTCAAGTCCTAGGCCCAACCTTGATGGATTTAAGAGTGAAGGCCGGGGTCTTAGGCGGGGCCCGAGGTGCCGACATAGCAAGAAGGCATCAGGGTCTTTTGCTCGACCTTGATGTAATTGACCTTGCTGCCAAAACAAGTGTTGGGATTGTTTTGCCTAAGCGCAAAGTTTTTTATCCAGACGTCAATAACTAGTCATATTTTTTAGATATGTTAGAAATCATTTTCCTGAATTTAAATTTTGGTAGAATTTTTTTTTGTTGATTTGGAAAATATTTTCATTGACTCATTTTCTAAATAATTTAAATGCCAAAAAATGAGAAAAATATTTTCTAAGACAAACACAATGTTAATATGCCAATTTTTTTAATGGAGTGAATTCATAAACTAACAAAGTTCACTATGATGAAATTAATAGTCGGTGAACAATAGAAGATCTTCAATTAAATGCACATAAACGTAATTATGACATGCAATAAATCCATATTTGCCACAAATTTTGCTTTTTTCCTCATTTCAGGGTCAACTCTTTCTTCATGTCCATGCATGGCCGCATGCTTACCATTTGGCAGCCCCAAATTAGTCCAGGCTTTTTCCAGCTTTTTCTCTTTTTTGGATTTTATTGAAGTGAATCTCTGGATGTGTTAAATAATTAACAAGGAATTTGGGAAGTTTTCAATAGGATTTTCTATTAAAAAAAATAGTTGTAAGAGCACTAGTTAAGTAAACGATTAATTAAATTTTACAATTTTAATGTGCTACCTTTTACTGTGTAATCCGAGTAATTTTGAAAGAGAGGGCATTTTGCACTCTCTCTCACTTGACTTTTGCATAGCATTCTTGCTATTATTGTCAAAGTCCCCCGTTACCAATTTGCACTCTCTTATACATGTCTCATGTCGTGAAATTTCAATGACTATAACTAATATTTGGCATGTCTTGTACAAGCAATGTAATAATGAGAACTTTTTCTCCAAACACGATTGGCTAAGTAAAAATTCACGGAAAAAATATAGCGCAAATGCCAAAACTTGGTACGAGCGGACACTTATATGCCAAAAATTAGGAAAGTGACACTTAAGTGCCACATCCGGTGGATCTTGTCGGAAATCCTACATGGCAATATTTTATTATTTTTTCTCACCTAGGTGGCTTGCCGGAGAGGTAACTCTGCTCTAACTCACCTAAAATGACGTCATTGCCAAAATATAAAAATATAAGCTCTAAATCTACCAAAACGACGTCGTCACCTAAATTGCCTCAAAAATAAAACCCTAAATCGACTAAAATTCCTATTGAAGTGCTCAAATCCTAGTCTCGAACCCTAATTTTGATTTGCCCAAAATTCCATTGTCGAATATTGGAAATGGAGAGCAAGACTCACAGCAACACCTCAAATTCCTCTCACCAAAGCGAAGGAGAAGGCCAAAGTTTCTGTTTTTGTGGATTACCGAGTCTAAGAAGAATATTGTGGACTCGAATGAATCTTGGGAGAAGATTTTATAGATGCGCCAGATATAAAGAAGGGTAGAAGTGCAAATACCTCAATTGGGCCGATGCGAAATTCTCTCACCGAGTTGCAGAGGTTATATTAGATCTACTTGATAAAAGACATCAATCTCCATCTATATTCGTGGACGACTTGGATGACTCAATATAAGCTCAAGCGTTTTCGGTTAAACTTTTCAAAAATGAAGTTTCAATGATGAAAATTGAACGGAAGTGTTATCAAGCGTTTATTATGGTATTGCTTTGTTATCTACTACTTTATGATGAAATGTAAAGCACTTGAAGATGAGAAAAAGTTTCTCCGATTGCCATAGTTAAAAATGAGTGGAGAAATGTAATTGTTTTGGATTAAATGTATGATTTTTTCTTTTTGAAAGATAGAAGAAATTTGTATTGTTCCACAATATTATTGTGACTTTGTTGTTGTTTGTGCTATTATATGTATTGTGGGTTACTTCTTGTGTTTGTAAGGAGGTTAAGGAAAGGGAATGAGTGACTTAGATGCTGCTTGTACTGTGTTTTTGCTTGTTCTTGAATATAAACCAATAATGATGGATGTGTATTGGGTCAATGTGTTGTGGTGGCTTTTTTACTTAAACCAAATATAAACATAAACCAATAGCAAATATTGTAATTGAATAGAGTTGTCATAAATTAAATTACCATCATCTTCTTTGTTTTGCTGCAAACCAGCATATACACAAGACAAACATGAGTGATTACCCGAGTACCATAAATTGTATTTAGTAATCACTTAAGTGTTAGTCGCGATGAAAAAAATGATCACTTAAGTGTTAAGTTATTATTAAAGTGATCACTTAAGTGTCATTCGTAATTAAAAGTGAACACTTAAATGCCACTTTTTTTGAAAAGTTGGACATTTAAGTGCTAATTTTTTTATAGGTTTTCTCTAAAAATTGTGTCAGCCACCACCATCGGTTATGCCACCAGCCATCACCACTAGCCACACTAGGTACTCTAGCCACCACCGTGTTGGTGGTGTTGCTACACAAGGTACTAGTGCAAGATAGGCCTTATACTAGCTTGCACCAATACACCTAGTGTAAGATGTGTACACTGCACACTTACAATAAGTGTAACATAAGCCCCTAACCCCCACCACAAATCCACAATCACCAGGCATCACCAACTACCACCACCAGCTACACCAGCACCCTAACCACCACATTAGCACTCGGCCATCACCCAACAGTCACTGTGCTAGTGCTGGGTCTGTTGCAGAAGACCAACACCACCTAATGCAAGATATGCACACTACACACTTGAACCAGATGTAGCATGAGCTATTAATCGAACCCTAACAACAAACTCACTATCACTAAGCATCACCATCCACCACCACCAGCCACACCAATACTCCAACTATCACCATAGACCCAACACCAACAGCAACAAGTAAAAGCAAAATCCATATTTTACGAAAAGCAAAAGAATTTAACAAACAGCAAGATCATCTCGCAAAATTAATGACAAACTAAAAAAAAAAAAAGATAACCATCTATAGCAAGTTATTATAAATGTTTACAAAATAGACTTCTAAGCTTCACAAATCCTATCATGTCCCATCTCATCAATCAATATGCACAACACCCCATTTCCATGCTCCTTTTGATGGGTCTTTCATTTGATTCATAATCATTGCACTATTTCTAGTTGGACGTGCAATTTCTTCTTCAACCTTCTCAGTATCTACTGACTTAAATGGAGCTGCAAATGTCCTAGGCTGAATTGATTCAGAAGGAGTTACAATTGCAATTGTCCTAGACTAAATTGATTCAGATGAACCTGCAATTGGGTTCTTGCTCTTTTTTCTTGTTGGCGCAACTGATGTTTTCTTCTTTTTCTTTGTTGGTGCAGCCGTTGATTCTTCAGTTGGGCCTTGAGATATAAGAACCTCTTAACTTCTCCCAAGCTACAAAAATACAATAAATTGTCAAAAAAAAGTTTGCAGCATAAATTAAATTAAATGCAGCCAATAAAACTTACATTTAAAATGACTGTTCCAGTACGGTCATATGTAGAAATGCCATAGCCATATTATCTTAACCTCTTCCCAAGTGCCCCTCTTGTTTGAATAGAGGTATCACTTTGAGGAACTTATGATTTGTTGGCTTTTTTCTTGCCTATGATATTTTGGTCCCTTCTTTTAGCCCTTCAGTTACAATCGGTGCTTCTTCGACCAATTCTTTGGTTAGGCATCTTCTAGATGGCTTTTGTGTAGCTGCCCCTTCACGTGGCCTTCTTGTAGTTGTCCTTTTATATAGCCTTTCAGGTTCTGTGACATCTTCCGTTGGCCCTTATGGTGGTACTTGTGGTGACCTTTGAAGTGATTCTTCTGGTGGCGACTAAAGTGACCCTTGTGATGGCTCTTGTGATGGTCCTTCAGTTGGCAATTGAGCTCCAACTTGCATTCGTCGAACCTAAGAAAGAGGCAAAAGATATCATAAATATAACATCGGGCTATATAATAACGTAAAGAAAGAAAAATTGAATACAAATTGTTGAATTTATTGGGTATTTATTTCTCTACTGAAGAACAGTCGACTGAATTGGCCATTTAGCTGCTTGGGCCAATCCTTTAGTTGGCCATCTTGTACCTTACCTTCTTCAAATAAACCCTTCAGTTTCATCATTTATTAAGGTTCTTCCCGTAACCTGACAAAGACATTACATACAATGCCAAATATGATATTATGTACATATTTATGATAAATCACAAAGCAACATAAACATAAATTTTATGACTTACTAGGCTTCTAGTTGTCAACTGAAGAACAGTCGACTCACTTAACATTTCTGTTTGCCTTTCTCCAACTGTACCTTCACTAGGCCCCTCAGTTGGCCTCAACTATTCTTGTTGCTCCCTCAATTAACAACTTTTAGTGTTGTGATATGCTACATGACAATAAGAGCAAGTTATCTTTGCACCTGTCTTGCTCATTCTTTGCTGACCCGAGACCTCTCCCTCCGCCATTCTTCGTCTCTATTTTGACCTTCCCATTTTCTTCTTTAGTGGAAAAGGTTAAGGTGCTTTATGATCCGTCGGCTCCCAAAACTTGCTACTTCTAATTGGCTGCATCATGAACCGATACGAAACAAGGTATTTCGATTTTTTGTACCAATCATTAATGTAATCCTCTACATTGTGGCCCTTCAACTAGATGACACATATAGCATGTGTACAAGGAATTCCACTTAGTTGTCATGCTCTACATGAACACTTTCTCATACCTAGATGGACAATATACTTATCGGAACCCTTCATTATCTCATATTCGACATCCCCATTCCAAATAGGATGACAATACCTACTTGCAGCTAAGTTCCCATCCAATTTCTTGGCAATTCTAGGACCACATTGTCTAGTCCACTTTGTAGCCTCATCTCTTTATTTGTGCAGCCGAGTCATAATCATAACTCGTATATCTTCAAGCATTGAGATGATTGGTTTGCATCCGGTATCTATTATCTTCTCATTAAATGATTCACATATGTTGTTGTCGATGTGATCACACTTGAATTCAAGCCCTACACCAATGCTTCGATTCTATTTGAAATAGTGTTGCACAACATTCATTTGTCAACTAAAGCAGTCATTCTTTGCTATCATAAAGTTAGCCATGTTCGTACTCTTTGCTAATTGCCAAAATTGCAACTAGCTTATCTCCTTTATAGGTTTTTGCCTAATTCTCGTACATGTGTCGCACACATATTCGATGTTTAGCATAGGGCAACAACTCGGTTACTACCGGAACCAATCCCTATAATAATTCAAAGTAAGAAATACAAGTAAATAACATATTAATATTACAAAGCAAACAATTGACTAAATTTTTCAAAAAGCAAGCATTACTTTTTGTTGGTCGCTCATGAACGTCCACCATTTCCTGTTTGTTATCTCTAAGTCAGCAATCAAATTTTTCAAGAACCATGACCAATTGTCTTTGTTCTCAATCCTTACAACAGCCCAAGCTAGTGGAAACATTTGGTTATTCGCATCTCTTCTAATCGCCACCTACAATTCTCTTTTGCACAAGCCCTTCAAAAAATAGCCGTCCAATCCTATAATCCATCTACGACCAGTTAAAAATCCCCGTCTGCATGCATCAAAGCACATATAAAACTTATCAAACTTGGTCCCACTATTAGGAAGCGACATCTCTACCACCTTTACATACACTCTACTTGAAATGTTTTGCAGCCTACACTCCCAAGCATAATCCCACACCTGTCCATATTCATTGCCATACTGACTAATAAGTATCTTCATCACCTTTCGCCTTAATCTTTTGCACTAATTCCTAGATACATTGATGTCTACATGCTCCTTCACCAGTATCTTAAAATCAGTACTTTTCATTCCGAGCATAAGCTTGATCACATCGAAGAAGTGCTTGGACAACCATGCACTTGTTACCATTTTGTTTTGAAAATTAATGGAATAAGTGTGTTCCTCTTGGTAGGCTCTAATCTGGAAAGACCCACTCCTCTTAACAAGCGTGTCATAAATCTTCTATGGATAATTTTGCTGTGAACACCTAGCTCTTACAAAGTTCTTAGCGTTTCTAATGAAGTCAATATTTCTTTATACAGCAATGGAGTTCTTCAGTATAGTCTTTAAATTGTTTCGCATCTTGGAATTTCATACCTATTGACAAAATAGGAGAGGCAACGGATGGATCATAAAAAGGAAAATTACTTTTCCTTCTACACATAGTTCCTTGATCTTCTTCAAGCTTGTCCTAGGAAGTAGCAGTCTCGATGCTTTCTTCATTATCCGTCTCCTGGCCAGCAACACTAGTAGCATCTGTAGGGCATTCTTCTCTGTTTGGAACTTCATCAGCTACCTGCAAAGTTGCAAATCTATTTGACAAAGTCCCTTTGTTTTTTTCCTTAACTGTGTAACTTCATCGTCGTCATCATCACTTAAGATTAAGAAACTTTCAGCAACCAACCCTTCATCGTCATCATCACCATCATTGGATTTAGCTACTTCCCAATCTAATTCAATGATGTTGACATCACCTATGTCACCATCACTTTATTGAACAGCATTTGCGCCCCTCTCCTTCTTGTCTGTCCATCATGCCCTCCTTCATCTCTAACCTCAGTACTAACTTAAATACCATCTCCTCATTCTCCTACTTGGGTGTCATCTCTGTCATTATCTTCATCCTCACTATTACTATGTATTTAACATATACTTTTACCTCTTCGCCATGAAGATAATGATATAGGACATCTCTAAAACCATTATCATCTTCCAAAGTTCTCAAACCATCTTTCAAGCCTTTCTTAGGAACACAAGACAACAACTTTTGCACTTTACAAGGCAAATATGTCACTATATCCTTAACAAATTCAATATAATATGCCTTCTTTATATCTACAAAGATAGTATCCTCATTCCCCCCTTATACTCCCACTCATCCTCCCCAATTGCAAAATCCCCACCGTAATAAACAATGATAGCAACATAATCCTTATTATGAGCCATTTCTACAACCAAAGAGGAAAAAAATACAATTAACTTTTGAGACTACATTCACAAAGGACAATAGACAATTGCATGTGGAGGTCCCTACACTCTCATAGACTTCATTAAAGAAAAGAAAAAAGAGGGAAAAGATGCACAGATCATACGACAGCTACTTTGATCGGAAATATGCCCTCAGGACAAATAGAGGTTCCCACACGACAGTTATTTTGATTGTGCCGCATTCCCTTAAAATATTAAGAGGTCTCCCAAATAAGCATGGGTCCTCACGACACCAATTTCAACACTTCAATATTAAAATAAATAAATAATGCCTAGAAATCCCCATGACAACACTCCGAACCCTAACAATCACCATCACACATCACATTTCACATCTGACCCCTAAAAATTACTTTCACACAACACAATTCTATATCCGAGCCCTAAATCACATATCACAATACCTAGCACAACATCTAAGCCCTAATTTTTCCCCTGTCAAGCCCTCCATTTCGAGGCTGAGCTCTAAACTGTCAATCCTAACCTTCAATAGGATTCTGGCACCACATATGAGCCATAAATCTCACATCAATATCATCCAAGCTTTACATTTCCTAGTTGACCCCCAAATTTCCAGTTGGAGCCCTAATAAACAAGTCGGAGTCCTAATATCACCACAAGGGAGAGGAATAAGAGAACAAACTTGAGCAAGCAACGATGGTGAGCAATGACGACGAGCGACGACGGTGAGCGACGATGATGAGTGATGACTTGTGAACGGCAACCTGTGAACGACGATGGAGAGGACGTCAGATCTAATGTGAACGCAAGTGATGACTGGTTAAACCCAAAATAAGCTAAACGACGTCATTTAGCACTAACGAAAAATGAGGTTGGGACACTTGGAGTACCAAAACTTGACACGGAGGGACACTTAAGTGCTCAAACTTCATAAATGTACACTTAAGTGCCAATTTCGGAGTAAAGTGGATCACTTAAGTGCCACTCCGGCCAAAATTTAGCCAAATTGCTATCGTGGCAATTTTCCAACGAATTGAGTGCAAAACGGTGTCATTTTTACTCGCTAACGTGGTGAGAAAATGCAAAAACGATATCGTTTTGTGTTTGATGTATAAATAATTAATATAAAAATTAATTAAATTTAATTTAAACTTAATTTTATTTAAATATTCTAAAAAATAAAAAACTTACAATTAAAAAACCTAAAATAAAAAAAGGGGGGATTTGAAGGGGGCGGGCCGAAGGATGAGCTCTCACCACCGCCGCCTCCCCATCGCCGCCGGGAAGGACCGGCGACGGAGGGGGGAGGGTCAATCGGGATCGCCAGCCCCCGGCCAACCGGTAGTGAGGGCCGCAAGCCCTCGCCGGATCGTAGTGAGGGCCACACCCTCGCCCTAGATCTGGGCGAGGGCTCGCGACCCCGCTAACCCTCTCCCCTCCATCGCTGGCGAGGGCTCGCGGGCCCTCGCCACCAGTCGGCTGGGGGTCAATGACCTCGGCCAACCCTCCCCCTCCGTTACCATTCCTTCCCGGTAGCAACGGCGATGGCTCAGCCTTCAACCGCCCCCTTTGGCTCCAACCCCCCCTTTTTTCTAATTTTAGGTTTTTTAATTTAATTTTGTTTTATTTTTATAATATTTTAAATAAAATTAAGTTTAAATTTAATTTAATTAATTTTTATATTAATTATTTACACATCAAACACAAAACGACGTCATTTTTGCATTTTCTCGCCACATCAACGAGCAAAACGACACCGTTTTGCACCAAACTCGCCAGAAAATTGCCACATCAGCAATTTGGCCAGATTTTGGTTGGAGTGGCACTTAAATGATCCACTTTACTCTGAAACTGGCACTTAAATGTACATTTCCGAAGTTTTGGCACTTAATTGTCCCTCCATGCCAAGTTTTAGCACTTGGGCCGTTCTTCTGCCAACGAAAAACAATGTCGTTTAGCTTGGCCAAGTCAAAGTGGATGGGGGCGACATCATTTTCCTCATCCACATGTGTTTTTCTTTTTAAATATTTGCCACGTCGGTAAAGCATGTCGTCAAAAAATGCTACGTATGCAATTTAACCGGATTTTCTCGCCGTTGGCACTTAACTGATCCATTTTACTCCAATTTTAGCACTAAGTGTCACTTTCCAAACTTTTGGCACTCAAGTGTCCCTTCATGTCAATTTTTATCACTCTAGGTGTCCGTACTTCAAAAATTCACATTTTGTTTATTAGAAGCTTAAGCCTATGAAATTTGAAATGAAGAGTGGTTTTTTTTTTTTAGAACTTTTGCATTGGTCAAACTATTATCTAAAGTGGAAGGTACTAGATAGACGTCAAATTTGATCAAAATCATTGTGTATAATGTCAAAAAATGTTATACCTTGACATAAAAGCTTGGTAAAAAAGAATTTAGAAAAAATGCGGATACGTGTTATATTTCATATATAAGTCAGAAATTACATAGAAAATACAGAACGTGAATGTAATGTAACGAAGTAAGTTTGGGGAATAAAAATACTGTATCGCGAGTTATAAATGGAATAATAAAAAGAGGAAGTCCTAAAATTCGAAAAGCTATACACAAAACTTTACTATAATGTCCAAAGAGTTAATTTCTCGAAGCTTAACCCACTAAAACCGGGATACCGTAGATTTGGCATTCCTTTAACGACCACCAGTTAACAGGAGCCGTTACAAAGATTTGCAATCCCAAAAGTTCCCAGTTTGCTAATAAATCTATGCAAAAAAGATATATCCGTCATCTAAGCTTGAAATTGGAATGATTTCAATTATTTCGGCAACCCGTATCTACCGACAATTAAATCGCGCCACTTGTATCTAAAAATATGTTGTTCCTAGGTGCTGATATCTAAAATGGCGATAGATACTTGGGCAGGAGAATCAAAATGAGACATATCTGCTTCATGAAGAATGCCATGTAAAGAACTCCTTAATCTCGTTAGCATTAAATGCTGAATATATTCTGGATTTTTTAACATTACAGGCCTGAGGAGTTTAACAAACATGCATGCCATTTTTCTTCTTGGTGAGTTTAATCCTCTCTCTCTCTCTCTCCCTCATTCTCACTAGATGATAAAGGGTATCCTATCCTTTGATTAGACAAATCCCCACTAATCCATCCACAAAACACCCACAGACTCGTTGAAACGGGCACCATAAAAGAAGGCTCTCGTGACCAACGTATCGCCTTCCTTCGCTACACTCCATATAAAAAGAGCCATCTAGTTCTCTATACCCTTGCAGAGCTGTTTTTTTTTTTCTTTTTTTTTTTTTCCAGATTACTGGCTTGAGACAGATACAGGAGACCAATCCTCAATGACGCAAACCTCACCCATGAATTTTAGCATCTTAGTCGTCGATGATTGCTCTACTACGCTCGCCATCGTTGCTGCGATTCTTAGAGGGTGGAACTATCAAGGTGAAATGACCAACGAAAGTTGCTTTTTAGTCATGTATATTGAGATCGTGTTGTATGTTGTTTGATTTCAAATGGGTGAGTCATGATCAGGCCACTTTTACCTCCTTCGTTTCGGCTGAAGCAAGAGAGACGATTTCCATTTTCGTTTTGACCAAGCAAGATCTCTCTTTTTCTTTTTCTTTGTTTTTTGAGGGGAAAAGAAAAACTTTTGTGTTTGGGAGAAATGACAAACATGTATCTTTCTTTTCCACACTAGAACAATCTGACACCCCTGGAATTTTGAGTCTATTTTAGCGTCTGATGGATATTTTTTGGGTAAAAATTTGCTTTTGCTTACATCTAAAAATTTTGAGTGTTTTAAAAATTAACGCACAAGCTTTTATGGGTTATTTTCTGATTTTTTATCCCTAAAATTAATTATAAAAGGCGAGAATTTTAGATTGTTGATCAAGATACTCATTTTCCATGTTCTCAAGATTGATCTAGTTGAATGGATCTGTTGATCGAAGTTTTCATGCGGTCTGCATCAACACTTGCGATAAAAAAAAAAAAAAAAAAAAGTCACCCCTTCATGATATGATCGCAAAGCAAAATTTTTAGAATTATCGCGCATGTTCTTTATGCATTATTTGCTTAGATCTATCTCTAAAAATACAAACAAAGCATTAGAATTGTAGATCCTTGATCAAGATACAGACTTTTCGTGCTTTGGTATTGATCTAGCTGAATGAAGTACATCAATCGAAGATTTCATGAGGTCTGTGTCGAGAAGTTGTTTTTTTATTTTAAAAAAATAAAGATCGCTAAAATAAATATTTAAATATTTACCTTCCCTCAACGAGAGCACTAGTCGCATACATGCATATAGAAAAAGGGTACTTTACAGGAGAAGACAAAGCTTCAACCTCGGGGGCATTGATTTTTCTAAGAATTGCTGTCTCATGATGGCTCTGCTATGTTATGGATTTCAGTTGTGACCTCCAAACATCCTCTGCATGCTTTGTCCATTCTTCGAGCAAGAAAATGTTCCTTTGACCTTGTCGTGACTGATTATCACATGCCCGACATGAATGGTCTCGAGCTACAAAGGCATGTCCAAGAAGAATTCAAACTGCCGGTGATCAGTGAGTCCAACATTCTCGAACTTCAGTCAATTTGATTTGTATAGTTTATAAACTTACAGCGCAGTATTTGTTTTAGAAGTGCTTGAGTGAACTCTAAAAGATTATCCTTTCGATCCATTTTCTTCATACAGTCATGTCAGGTGACGATCGACAAACAATTATACTAAAGAGTTTAGAGGGAGGAGCTGCCTTCTACATTGTGAAACCGGTGAAGCCAGATGATCTAAAAATTGTTTGGCAATATTGCATCGCGAGAAAAAAGGGAAAAGCAGTTCTCTTTGAGGAAGAAGCTGCGAGCGCCTCAACAGGTGGCAAGGCATTTCAAGATACCATAGGACCACATGGACATCCTCCATATCGAGAAACCGACATCATTCTCAAGAGGTGGCAAGGCATTTCAAGAATTTAATTACAGCGTGTATGAGTCTAAGTTCAAATAAGTTTTCTCGTGTTGCTCGCTGAATGCATATCTCCAAAATCCATGCCAAATGATGGAATGGTGAGCCTGATGAGGGTGAGATAAAATTGTGTTGGTATGGTCACAGCTTCTGCTACAATGCCGTGGTTTCGATCTTCCAATGTTTTACAAGCTTGTAAGCCTTCCCCGTTAGCTACGGGAGGAATACTAGTTATTCGAGGGTTAAAACGACATGGAAGCTCCATGCAATTCAAATAGGTGCTTCATTAAGGCATTTTTGTGGTTTTGGCTTGCAAATACATCGTACTTAATTGATTAATACAAGAAAGCTTTAATGAAAATATCGTTATTAGCATTAAGGGGTGGATTTATCATCGGGGTAAATATATTGGAAGTTATAAAACTTATCACAAATGTGCAATTAATAGAAAACTTGATTGAATCAATTTTAAAAAATTTAGGACTTGATTGCACTTTTTAAAAGTTTAGAATCCAGCTACACTTTCATGACAAGTTTTAGAATTAAATTGCATTTTTTGATAAATTTAGGACTTAATTACTTTCATGACATGTTTTAAGACTTCTTATTCATTTATCCATTTATTGTTTGAGGAAGTGATAGAGAACTTAGAAAGTGTCGTTGAAAAGGCTGAACAGTAAGAACTATCATCCTCAAGGGTTTCATGCTTATAGGAACAATGAAGGAGTAAATCTTCAATACAATGTTTTAATTTACAATAATTATTTTATCAAATAGTAGAGACGTGGCTTTTAACTTTCTAAATGGAAGTCTAATAACTATATATGACAATTACTACAACTAGAAATGGTTCATCTGCTTGTCTAGATGGCCCTTGAAGAAAGCATGAAATGTGATTCTTGCCACTAATGGAAGTGAACCAAAGCAAAATGTCTACTTTATGTTGGGAGCGCACACAAAAGTTTGATACCTTTCGCTTGAGGAGATCTCCAAGAAGGGGCGCAAGTTTGAACTTGTCAATATATCTAATTAGACTAACATTCACTCAAAAGCTTAAACCAATTAATTATAGGCTAAATAAGATATATTAATTGCTTTACACCACATCAATTCTCCGATATGAGATTTTTCTAACATGACTCACTCACAAATGTATCCTAATAATCTCCTCCTTACATGTGAGCTTCCTTAGTTTTAGTAATCTTTTGCATCAACTTATCTAAAGTTGAATCCTTATGGGCTGGCAACCATGGGCTCTAATACCATTTGTTGGGAGCGCGTAGGAGAATGATACAATTTGTTGGGAGCACGTAGCAAAAATTAGGGAGATCTCAAAGATGAAGCCCAAATCCGAGCCCATCAACATATCTAGTTGGACCTATATTTACTTAAAAACCAAAGTCAATGAGTTATGGGTTAATTAGGATATATTAATTGCTTTACAGTACATCAATTCTCCAATGTGAAATTTTTCTAACATAATTTACTCACACGTGCATCCTAACATTTCAAATGTTACATTAACAGTCAAAGAAGCAACAAAAGATGTCAGCAAGCTCAATGCATAGACATCTCCAATAGATATGAGTATGATCTATACAAAAGTAGAATTCGCAAGGTAATAGAAGTACCATGATTTTTATTCTTCTTTAATAGTTTGGTATGAACATCATCTTCTTGCCTACGATAATATAGTAAAGCAACTACTAATTTAGCCAGACTCTCTACCACGTCACTATATCATATATCCCAAATTTCCAAAAGAGTCAGATCAATCCCAGATTCCACGAAATCAGCTCCTGTTGGTACACCTACATAAGAAGCTCACGGCTTCTCAGGAAACAATGAAATCTTAGCTATCGTTAAACAAGTTGAATACTTTATGAATTGGGCGGAGTAGCAGACCGAGATATAAGATGTGCAACATGGTCCAGAACTTGAGCACGCCTTATTCCATTATAGCTCACACAAAACACACATTGTTCAATTGACCTTTTAGTTCCATCACCAACTAGCAGCACTAGCAAGCTCTTCGGCACTACCAAATGGACACGGTCATTCGTGAGCCCAACGAACAGTCTTGTGGAAGCACCATGTCGTCGAAGACCTCATCCCCTACCCCAAATGTGATTATCGATCCATACAACTAGCAATGGTCTTCATTGACATTGATTGAGATCCAACATAATTATCTGTTGAAGAGATCATCTAGTCGTTGCATAGCTCACACCCAACATCTTATTTGACCTTCCACCACAAACTTTTACAAAGGTTGTAAACGTCGACTTCATTTTCTAATCCACCCAAATATCGTTGATCATTATCAGGAAAATAAGTAATCCTAACAAACAATAATTGCCAACTGAGAGTTCACTATTAAAGTAGAGTTTTTATTTGTTTTTGTTTGATAGGCATTATTAAGTCGATCGTTCACTGAAGCTTCGAAGGTGAAATTTGAGGCGAATTGGATTTGTTTTATCATTTGGTTCTAACTAATATATTGATTAGTAAAGTTGACTTTGCAACAAGTATATTTAGTGTAATAACAATTAATGACATGAGGCTTTTGTTTTTCAATTTAAAAAAGGTACAAGATATAAATATCCTAACATTCAAAAGTACACAAGTTTGTCATCTTATTACACCTATCAAAAAAATAATAATAATTTAGAATTCGCTACTTGTGGCTATGACATATAATTTGCTCTTACTCAAGTTATTATTCAAAATACTAAGGAGATGGTAATATTTTTAGGATTTATATCACGAAAAATTTTAAACTTATACACTTATAACAAATTTACTTGAACTAATTTTCTAATTATAAAAAACCTCAAACTAGTATACTTGTGACAAATTCACTCCGAACTAATTTTTTGACCACTAAAAGCTCTAAATTTTTACATTTGTTTCATCAATGGATCTATCTAAACTAGTACATTTGTTATATCAATTTAGGATTTTTGGAGATAAAAAAAATAGTTTGAAAATTTATCACATATGACCAATTTGGAGTTTTTATGGTATTAATCTATATTTTTATAAAGCAAGGACACGGGCATAGAAGCTCGATTATTTGAAGAGAAAGTGATTAGTTACATTTTTAGGCTCTATTTGTTTTGCGGAAAATGTGACAATTTTGAAAAACTATAAAATGACAATATTTTATGGTACTTGTCTAAGATCTAAAAATGAACTACAAAATGAACTACAAAATGTTTTTACATTGTTTGTAAGGAAATCGGATTTTTGCAAATAGACAATTACTATTCAAGCGTCAATAACTTGTGTGTGAATAGGCAAGGAACCCAGCATTGGGCACCGAGGTCCTAAACCCAAATCCCTAACTCTTGGGCACAAGCGTAGGCATTGGTCTTGGGTGCACCAAAACCAAGCCTAAGAATTCAATGCTTGTGCTCAGCTCCTTAACACCCAACTTGGGCCTACAAAGCTCGAGCTAGGTCCAAGGGCACCCAACCCATGCTCAACTCCACTCTCAAGTCCTTAGCCCAACCTTGATGGATTTAAGAGCGAAGGCCAGGGTCTCAGGCGTGGCCTGAGGTGCCGACATAGCCTCAAGCATCAAGGTCTTTTGCTTGACCTTGATGCAATTGACCCTATTGCCAAAAACAAGCGTTGGGATTGTTATGCCTAAAAGCAAAGTTTTTTTTTATCCAAGCATTAATAACTAGTCATATTTTTTAGATATGTTAGAAATCATTTTCTTGAATTTAAATTTTGGTAGAAATTTTTTTGTTGTTGATTCGGAAAATATTTTCATGGACTATTTTCCAAATGATTTAAATGCCAAAAAATGGGAAAAATATTTTCTAAGAGACAAACACAGTGTTAATATGCCAATTTTGTTAGTGAATTCATAAACTAACAAAGTTCACTATGATGAAATTAATAGGGTGAAATTAATAGTCGGTGAACGATAGAAGATCTTCAATTAAATGCACATCAACGTAATTATGACATGCAATAAATCCATATTTGCCAAAAATTTTGCTTTTTTCCTGGTTTCAGGGTCAAGTCTTTCTTCATGCCCATGCATGGCCGCATGGGAATTAGTCCAGGCTTTTTCCAGCCTTTTCTCTTTTTTGGATTTTATTGAAGCGAGTCTCTGGACGAGTTAAATAATTAAACAAGGAGATTCTGGAAATTTTCGAGCTAAGACCTTACTAAATGAAGTTACACATACCACGGGCTCTCCAAGCTTCGATTTTCATTTTTATAAGCGTGTAATGATTCTGGCTTGCCTTGCGTGAGTGTATCTTCAACAGACAAGCAAATGGCGTATGCACGTGGAAGAAAAGGTAAAATGATTTTGGAGGAAACTAAATGTTTGAGAGTTTAATTTGGTTTGAGAAATAAATTTATATGATTGTGAGAGGAGATTAAGAGAGGTTTATAACTCTTTTTTTTTTTTTGGTCAAAAGAGGTTTACAACTTTAAATGAAATTTTAAATGTTCGGTTAGACAATTAAAACGATAAGACAAGAGACATGTAAATTCGAAATCAAATTTAGAAATTAACCAAAAACCATGATGAGTATATTACAAATATTTCCATTCTCTCACAACATATTATCACCCTAAATAAGGCATGAAACATTATGGGATTTTCTTTTTTTCTTTTTAATTACAAGTCATATTTTAACTAGCAATAAAATTTCGTTAGGTATTAAAACTTGATTGATTGGACCTTAGCACATCTTTAAACTGTTTCATTTGTACTTTGAGGATAAGTTCTCTAGGTGAAAAAAGAAAAACTTTATTTCCAATCGAGGATTGAGAAATCTCAATTAAGAAGCGTGGATATTAACACGTTAAAAAAAAAATACAGTCCTAGTGGCCCATCGAGCAAATCTGCCAAATGAGGCGGCCTCAACGGAGCTTCCGAGCACCTGGTTTGTGACTATCAAATGATCTACAACGCATAAAATCTGAAAAATATATATTTTTATTTTTTATTTTGTTAGAATATATTTATGATTGGGACCCAATCTTTGAAACGTTCAAGAGTCAACCGCCCATTGTTTAAGACTATTCTTGTCCTGACTTTTCCTCTTGCGAAATTACAGTTATATCCCCAACAGCTAATAGGAGAGAGAATAGTCTTAAACAAGACAAAGACTATCCTTCTACCGTTGGGCATTTAAAAGAATAAAAATTCATTTTGTCACATCAATTCATTTTTATTCCCCAAAATAGAAAAATAGCCAGAAAATATATTTAAATAAAAGTAAAAGATGAAAAAAAGTAGTTTTTTACTTCCAAAATAATTTTTTAAAGTATGTTATTTTCTTTCTTTTCTCTTTTTTTCTTCTTCCTCGTCATTGATTGCAAATTGCTGTCAGCCGCCATTCGCTGGTCACGTGGACACTGCCGATCGTTGGATGCCATCATCGCCATTTGCCAGTCGCTGCTCACCACTTGTCGTCACTGCCCATCGCCGTTGTCGTTCACCAATCACCGAACACCGCCACTGTCAATCACCACCACTAACAGCTAAAGGAGGAGCAAGAAGAAGAAGAGAGAGATAATTTATGGATCATACCAAATGCATTATTATTCTTTTTATATTTTAAGAATATAAAATTTGTATAATTGTCAAACGTGTTTTTTACTAAAAAATATTATCAAATAGATATTAAAGGTGTGTTTGATAACTAGTAAGATAGTAATTGATTCTACCATTTTATTCTCTAGGTAATAGATTTTGAATAAAAATTTATTTAGTAAATTTTTTGTTTTCAATAGAATAGATTTGGAACAAAATTGATGGGTAAAAAAAATTTACTTTTTTATTTCTAGAAACAATTCCAAGATCAAGCCAACTCAATTTTCCTTTCTTTTTCTCTTATTCTTTTCTTCTTCCTCGTCCTTCTATCTTCTTCTTCCACTGTTGCCACCATTTTTCATTGCCATCCACCGCTGTCAATCATCAACAACTGATTGGACGAGATTCGATGAGCTTGTTGGTGGCCAAGTGAGCCTCACTTAGGTCTCCCCTGGCCGCTAGCAAGGCTTGACCAACGAAGCGTGGCCTCACTAAAGGTTGAAGATGCTCACCGTGGCTGGCGAGGTTGTTGGCCAAAATCGTCCGATCGATTGTTGGTTATCCCGAGATTGGCAATTGGCCAAAACTTGATGAAGGATAGAAAGCAAAAAAAAAAAACGCGTCTTTCTCGGTCAAAAATTGAAAAAAATTTCGAAAAAAAGTAATAAAATTATTTAAAAATTAAAATAAAATTGTTTACATTAAAAAAATTTTAAATGTTGTCAAAATGATTTGGATTAAAAATTTTAGGAATGTTGTCGAACGCAATTATATTATGGAAATATAAATTTTAAACTGTTATCAAAGTATTCAAACATTTAAAAGTTATTCTTGAGAATAAAATAAAAAAAATATTTTTTAATTATTTCGGGAACAAAAGGTTATCAAACGCACACGGTTTTTGTCCCGACTTTTCCACTCACGAAATTACGGTTATACCCTCAACAGCCAACAGGAGGGAAAGAAAACGCTGTGTTTAGCGTGGATATGACGCTTTAGGTTTTTGTGCCACCTCTTCCTTGCACGCCGTCGCCGATCTCTCCCTCCTCTGGCCCGCTCGTAGCCTTTACTGATCGTCGCCATGTCGTCGGAAGCGGAAGCCCCGCCGCCGGAGCAACCCAAGGTGAGCAAGAAGGCCGCCAAGAAGGAGGAGGCCAAGCTGGAGAAGCTCCGCCGCCGCCAGGAGGCCTCGTCGGCCGCCGTGGGGGCCGCGCCCGACGAGGAGGAGGATCCCCTGGGCGGGAACTACGGGGAGGTGCCGCTGCCGGAGCTGCAGTCGAAGGAGGAGGTGCGGGAGCCGTACACGGCGGTCGGGGCGCTGGCGGAGGAGATGAAGGACGAGACGGTGGTGGTGAGGGGGAGGGCGCAGACGATAAGGGCGGTGGGGAAGAAGATGGCGTTCGTGGTGGTGAGGGAGAAGGGGTTCACGGTGCAGTGCGTGGTGACAGAGAAGGAGGGGCTGGTCAGCCGGCAGATGGTGAAGTTCGTCGCCTCCTTGAACCGCGAGTCCATCGTTGACGTCCACGGGTCCCTCACCGTCCCTTCGTCGCCCATCAAGGGCGCGACCCAGCAGGTGGAGATCCAGGTCGGCAAGATCTACTGCGTCAACAAGGCATTGCCCACCCTCCCCATCAATCTCGAGGACGCTGCTCGCAGTGAGGCCGAAATCGAGAAGGCTCTTCAGGTATTCTCTCTCTCTCTCTGATAATCGTTTCATCTCTACACTTATAAAGTGAAGGCTAGAGTGTCCTGTTTATGTTCCGTTTTTGCAAAATTTACAGGCTGGAGAGCAGCTCGTTCGTGTTAATCAGGACACGAGGCTAAATTTCAGAGTGCTCGACATACGCACGCCTGCTAATCAAGGAATCTTCCGAATCCAGAGTCAAGTTGGCAATGTGAGCTTCCCCATATCCCATTCCTGATGAAATTGGACAAACTCGTTGCATTTCTTTTGTCCCCTCTTCCTCAAACCGTGCCTAAATCCACAACTAGTCCGTAGAAGGGAAGGGAATGACATTATTTTGACTTGCTTTTGTTTCAGTACGTGCAGTATATGACTGCAAGATGTTAGGAAATAGTTTACTTCCAATCGTTAAGGAGTAAATGTTTCAAAACACAGTGGAGCTTTACAACGCATGGTATGAAAGGATAGGATAGGAGAAATGGGGAAGTCTTTTTCCTTTGTTTGTGTGTGCTTCAAATGTTGATGGGTTGTTTTGGTAGTTTCCAATCTCCATATGACTGCGAGTGCCATTTCTTAAGGTAAGATGCTGATGCTCTGGCTGTCATGCATTCAGTGGCCAAGATTCTGCTGTTTACGTATGTATTGAGTACTGTGTTTTGAGTCCAACACCTAAACTTATACGGTTCCACATTTTGCAGATATTTAGGCAGTTCTTGTTATCTGAAGACTTTATCGAAATCCATACACCGAAACTGATAGCTGGATCCAGTGAAGGAGGTTCTGCTGTTTTTAAACTGGACTATAAAGGGCGCCCTGCATGCCTGGCCCAGTCACCTCAGCTTCACAAGCAAATGGCCATTTGTGCTGATTTTGGGCGTGTTTTTGAGATTGGCCCTGTTTTCAGGGCTGAAGACTCTTTCACTCATAGGCATTTGTGTGAATTTACTGGCCTTGATGTTGAAATGGAGATCAAGAAACACTATTCTGAGGTGGGAGTGGATACTTTTTCCATTTATTTTGTGCTTTAGTTCAGTTCAGTAAAGTAGACATTTCTGTGCAGGTAATGGACATTGTGGATCAGCTGTTCGTTAAAATGTTCGACTCACTGAATGCAAGTTGCAAGAAAGAACTTGAAGCTGTTGGAAGACAATACCCCTTTGAACCTTTGAAGGTTATGATGCGATATACTTTTAATTTTTTTGGGCAATCCTCAGAACAGTAGGTGATGATTACAAAAAGAACTCATGGGCAGGAACTTTTAAATTGCAGTACTTGAGAAAAACCTTGCGGCTTACATTTCAAGAAGGGGTTCAAATGCTCAAGGTGAGGAAATTTATTTCAGCAGCTAATATAACTGCCAATATTAGAAAACAAATGAGCAGATAGAGTGGCTACATATGCGTTCATTGGCACTTCTATAGCATGGCTGTAAAAGTAGGAGCATAGTTCTCTTAAATTGATTTTTTGTTTGTTGCTTCTAAGTGAAACTGACTGTTTGTGTTGGAAGAGGGACCATGAAAAGTGAATGACAAGGATATGCCATGTATGCGTACATTGGGGGCTGATTGTTGGCTTGGTCAAGTAGATTTGGATAGTCAACTACTTAGAGCAACCGACTTGTTTCCTTGATATGTTAAGGTCCATCCTCCCATGATCATGGGCTCTCTCCAGTCCTTGATGTGCACCTAGGGGCTCAATGCGATGAGTCTATTTTTTAACATAGACATTCTGTTTTAAGGTCTATATGAAGTCGCGAGAGAAATATGAAGTTCTTTCACTCCAAAATTTAGCTTTGGAAAGGTGGTTTTCTCAATGTAGGGTCTGACCTGCATTGGTATTTTAACATTTTCAGAATGCAAATGGAAGGGAATTAATGCATTTTTTTAGTATTCTTGTTCTACCCCATATGCGGCCTTCATAATTCCAATTTTGCCCTCTATGACTCTACTTTCTGGAAACCAGCAACCCTGCCCACCTTCCTTGGTGGTTTCCTTGCAATTCTTCACAGCTACGTAGTTGGTGGCGGTGGGATTCAATGGCAAGGTTTCCGGTTGCCCTCAGTGATATATCTGCCTTCCTTGAATTTCAACAGAACTGGCACATCTCTCTCTCTCTCTGTTTCACTTTCCCCAGCATACTCACTCACAAAAGCCTTAGAGTAAAGTGCGCCAATCTGCACCCATTTTGTCTTGTCCTCGGTCAAAGAACACCAGTAAGCAGCAACCTGGCCAACCCAATTCGGACACGATATTGGTGTCGCTCATGGATCTCCATCCTTTGCTCTGTTTTTTGCCTACATTGTATTCATTTTTCTTTATTAATTGATCTTTTAGTTAATTAATTTATCACATAACACCCATTTATCTTTAAACCTATCAAAGCAATACCAACCTTGAGATGATTCTTAACTTGGTAATTGTCTGTTAATAGGAATGATCAAAAATCTTTTTAAGTATAGTTTTCACTGAACAAAAGTTTCTTTCAAATGGGATTGAAAATACTATCTACTAAACACTGAACTACTTTGAGTAGATGCACGTTAAGTCAAAGCCCCTTCTTTAAAGGAGCTTTCCAAATGTCAATACACTCCGAAACTCACCCTTATTTCCTAGCTCGATGCATGCTGGTAAATAAATAATTGGGTTTGAATCTTACGGATGCAATTTATATTTTTGAGTTCTAGCATTTATTTTGGGCCAATTTTCAGCATGGATTTTCTAGTTGATGGGTTTTGTGCTGGAATTTTGCTTTTAGTGAATTTTACTGTAGATTGTGTAGGGAAAATCATGTCCTTTCAGCAGGAAGCTGTAACATTAGCTAATTCTATGGGTCAGTTGTTGTTGCATCTTATTTATTGTTGTTGGGAGTTCGATTTCTTGTCTCCCTCAGAATGAGTGCATTGAGATTCTGGAGTCATTTCATTGTCAATAGCATGTATAGATCGCATCAACTTATGGACTGAAGTGAGCAGCATCCTGACATTAATCGCTTTTGCTCCAAAATCCTTGAGGTTGCTTTTTCCATTAAATGTTGGTTACATTCCTGTATAATTTTGTAACAGTTACTGGTTTGTGGATAAGCGTTTTTAATGTAATTAGTTTGGTTCTGAACGTACATGCCGTCATATGTGCCAATATTTTTCCTTGCTGCTCTGACATTACTATGCTTGTACAGGATGCTGGTATTGAGATTGATCCTTTTGGTGACCTGAGCACAGAAGTAGAGAGAAAATTGGGACAGCTGGTCCTAGAAAAGTAATGAGTTAATTAATCTTTGATGTGCCTGAATTTCTAAGTTAGGTTTGTGATCGTTATTGCAATTACTTTTGGCTATGATTAACTTACCAAGCTTTCTTTTATTCTTAGGTATGGCACCGAGTTCTATATACTTCACCGATATCCTATGGCTGTTAGGCCATTCTATACCATGCCATGCTATGATGAACCTGCCTACAGTAATTCATTTGATGTGTTTATTAGAGGTGAATTTTTCGGCCATCCTATACCTTCAGTAAATTTTCTCTGATTGATGGTTTGGGAGTTATGCCTTGGTATGATTATTTGGCCTTACGGTCTGTTAGAAATGGTTATGCATGTTCAAATTGTTCGAAAAGAAACATAGGGAGGGAATTGGTGGGGAGGGAAGGCTTGGACTCTCTGGAGAACCATGGGTTCCATTGAGTCTTTATAGACCATGAAGTGTCCTTAAATAGAGACAGTATTTTCCGTAACCCCTGATGGTTTAGAACTTCTTCCATAGATTCTTGGGCTTCTCCTTTTTCTTTTGAATGGCCTCTATTATAAAGTTGCATATCGAGGCCCTTTACTAACATCCAGTAAAAATTATGTCTCCTCCCATGATTGGGCTATAGATGTGAGAGTTGCCCATATGGGTCTCTTTTATCATATAAACCTTGCATTCAATGCATCTTTGATTGCAAACTTCTGATATGTGTCATTTTGTCCTAGGTGAGGAGATCATATCAGGAGCTCAGCGTGTCCATGTTCCTGAACTTCTTACCAAGCAAGCAGAGGCAAAAGGAATCGATGTGAAAACCATTGAAACGTACATCGACTCTTTCAGGTAATCCAGTTTGATCATCTTTGTTCTTCTAGAAACAGTCATATTCTTTTGCTATCATTGATGCAATGGTTGAGTCAGTGCATCACAGCTTTGATGATCCATGTTCAGTGCTTAGTCATCTAGTTGATCAAGCTGAACGTGATTGTTCCTCCGTTATGACGGGACATTACGATGGTGATTTTGGTGGTGCAGGTATGGAGCACCTCCACATGGGGGTTTTGGAGTGGGACTGGAGCGGGTAGTCATGCTCTTCTGCGGTCTCAACAATATTAGGAAAACCTCTCTTTTCCCTCGTGATCCACTTAGAATCTCCCCTTGAGAACAGATTCGGTGGTGCTATTCTGATGGGTCATCCTTGGACGGATATACATTGGGGCTCGGCTCGAGTTTTGACTATCTGGTGCATATGAACTTCGCATATTACAGCGCCCTCAGATTTGGAATGACCATCTTGCTAATAGGAAATAGCATAAAAGCTAGTCTTGATTTGTTTTTGATCAAGAGGGGGTCTGGCAATGAATTTCTGATTAGATTACGTCTTGTCCCATAGTATAAAAGCTAGTCTTGATTTGTTTATGATCAAGAGGGGGTCTGGCAATGAATTTCTGATTAGATTACGTCTTGTCCCTTACATCATACGCGGTTTTCCTGTTCTTTTTGTCATCGATGATACAAGGTTTGAATTTCTACTTTGTTGGTGGGTTTTGTTTTTCGAATCTTCCGATACTCAATAATCTCGACGATGAGGGATGTTCTTGCCCGACATATGTTGGTAGAATTTAAAGTGAATTGAGTATATGTCGAAATTGTTGATGAAATTTGCATGCGCAATTTAATTAGACAAAGATAATGTCACGGCAACTTACGACTGATTTTTATGATTTCTAATTAATGAATGTTGTAAAATTAAGCATATATAGATTTACGCTAAATCATTATCTGATTGAGCTTCAAAATCGGGTTTGAAATTAAAAAATGCATGAACTTGGCGTAATTTTTTTTTCTAGGTAACTAGATGGGTCCTATCCCTTAATTACAACTTAACTAACGTTGCAAATTTTAGCCTTTTGGGTTAATATTTTGAAAACTCAAAGCTGGTGCTTGTGTGATAAATTTACCACAAAATAATTTATAATCATGAAAAATCTCAAATTGGTACATATGTCATAAATTTATCTCAACTAATCATAAAAAATCCCAAATTGATGTATTTATAATAAATTTATCTAAAACTAATTTGTTTGACCATAAAAAATCCGAAATTGATACATTTATGACAAATATACCTTCGTTAAATTGGGTTAATATCACAAAAAACTACAAAAATTGTATAATCCTAACAAACATAAAATAAAATCATAAACCGATGCACTAACCAATTGTCATGTCATTTAAATTAATAATTTAACAGTAAAATTTAACTAAAATTAACATAATAAAATTTGTTACAAATGTATTAATTTGGGGTAAATGTGTCAAAATTGTATCAATTTATGATTTTTTATGGTAAAAAAATTAATTTTGAATAAATTTGTCATAGATGTATCAATTTAGAGTTTTTTAGAGTATAAACCCTAACTTTTTTTTGGGCAAAAACATTTTCTTTAACTTTTTTTTTATATTAGTAAAGAATGTTAAGATATTGTTAACGTCAAGTGCGTGCTTTTTTTAACCCTGGCAAGGACGGCGCAATTGTCTCTAGACAATACGATCTTTCTCCAGAGTTTAAATATCAATATCTTTCTCTTGAACCAAAATCAAAAGTCGGCCTTTCTCCGGAAAGAAAGGGAGAAGCCCCACATACCGCCCTCTTGAATGATGGAAATAGTAGATAAGCCCTTCATATAAATCAGCTAACCGAAGGTTGAAACGATTGATGAATTATAGACAATATGATAGTGGAAAACGAAACACTCGAGAACTTACATATTAATATCTTTTCTATTGAACGGAAATAGCCGGATATTGGCGAGGAGGGATTCAAGCCTCGGACACCATGGTTCATAGCCACCTACGGACTCTAGAACAAATTTTAGATAAAGCACTTTCCAACCCTTGGTTAGAAACCATTGAAACCGAGGTTGAAACAATCCATGAGACAATCGCTGTAGAAAGAGAGAAATTAGCGGAATAATACTTAAATTGATCTCTCTCCTTGGGTGGCTCCTTTTTTGGATATTGAACTCCGCCTTCTTATATATATATATATATATATAACATATATATGACAACGATTAATTTATGAAAAATATTGCCTTACTCAAAAGATATAATTTATATGACTCACCAATTCGGATAGATTCATAAATTTTTGACAAACTAATACCCTATATTTAGTGAGAGCTCAACTCCGAATTCAATTACAATTTTTTAATCTAATTCCTAACTTTTTGATAACCCCACTCTTGACTCAATTAGGGCCTTTAAAAATGGAGGTAGATCTTTGATCTCACGGGTGCTCTCTTCAGTACATTAATAAATCTCAACTAATGATTGACGAAAACGAAATTTTATTGATGGTTGAAATTTGTCGAAATATCTAGGGACCTCAAAAGTGACCTAAAGTTTTGCTTCGAGAGACGTGCAGATTCTAACATTTCTAGCGGAACCCTTCAACCGAAGCCTGCGGTAATGCCGTTCGTAGAAGATCCTTGAACATTTATATCGTACTTAATGTAGGACCTAAATTTTTTCAATTTAATTTCTTATCTTTCGAAGTTGATTTGATGTGATCCTGCCATTATAATAAAGCTAACACCGATTAGTTGATGTGTCCATCGATTCTTTACATGCTCGCATTCATATGAAGCTAACTTGACTTACAAGCATGAACAACGGCAACAGCAAGTAGTAGTGCGGACAAGCATGGACTTGGCCACCCAAGAAAGCCAAAATATGAAGAATTATACGAGTATTGGCACCCAAGAAAGCCAAAATAGATATTGGTCATGCGAACAGAAAAATCAACTCTATGAGTACTGACTATATTAAGGGCAATATCAATTTTATAATCATAAGATGCACGGTCAATTATGTCAATCAAATCATGAACAGCACAAGTTTGGCAAGAGATAGAGTCATGGCGAGTGACACCAGCATGTTAGGCTACGACCCCAGAATCTCAGGAGGTTGGTATCAAAGCCATTTAATTGGCGGGTGTGCTCTCTAATTTGGCTCCTAAGAAAGCCAATATTGATATTGGCCATACAAATAGAGATATCGATTATATGAGGTATTGACTATATTTAGGGTGATATTAGTTTATAATTGTAAGATGAGCAGTCGATTATGTTAATCAAATCCTGAAAGTGTGAGTTTGGCGAGCGGTAGAGTCATAGTGCGTGACGCCGGCATATTAGGCTACGACCCTAGAATCTCCGGAGGTCAATATGATGGCCATTCCATTGGTAAGCATGCTCTCTATTTTGGCACCTAAGAAATCCAAAATAGGTGTTGGCCATACAAATAGAGATATCGACTATATGAGGTATTGACTATATTAAGGGTGATATCAATTTTATAATTGTAAGATTTACAGTCGATTATGTTAATCAAATCGTGAATAACACGAGTTTGGTGAGGCGGTAGAGTTGTGGCTTGCAACACCGGTGTGTTAGGCTACAACCCTAGAATCTTAGGAGGTCGGTATCATGGCCATCTAATTGGTGGGCATGCTCTCTATTTTGGCACCTAAGAAAGCCAAAATAAATATTGGCTGTACGGACAGAGATATTGACTATATGAAATATTGACTATATTAAGGGTGATATCAATTTTATAATCATAAGATGTACAGTCGGTTATGTTAATCAAATTGTGAATAGCACGAGTTTGGCGAGCGGTAGAGTCGCAGCGCACGACACCGGCGTGTTAGGCTTCGACCATAGAATCCCAGGAGGTCGGTAACATGGCCATTTAATTGGTGGGCATGCTTTCTTAGGCTCTTTCACCCCCCGACATTGTCTGGTCTAGGACACGATAAAGCGACATTGGCTGGTATATTCTGTGCTTTCATTTGACCAAAAGCATCGAAATACGTGTGAGCAAGCATTAAAGAAAACAAAAGAGAGCTCTCGAGAGATGTAGGATGGGTGATAACGTGTCGGGGGATGTTACGTCCTGCGTAGCCAATTGCAAGTTGATGCTGATCGCTAGCCCTGCTCAATTTTCTGTCCACGCCCGACGATGATGTCCGAGTCGCATCAGCTAGTTCGTGTTCAAGCCCTCCATGCGATGAAGTCGTTGGGCCGGCCAAGAAAAGTGTCGCGATTACTCAGATATGTTCGATTCGGCGATGGTATTGGCTGGATCTAATGAAAATTTTCACATCAACATACGTAATGAACTCTAGGCTGAATATCAAAATCATCTACTAATTCTAGAACTACGACTTTATAACCTGGACTTGGTATGATTCTGAGTTTATTTAAAACGCAATGGTTTCTCTTTTCCAAAAAAGATACCCCGCCCTTTTCGTCGATGAAGGCAATGTTGGCGCTTGGGATCGGCGGAGGTCAACTGCCAGCTTAAGAGTAAGGTTTGAGATATCAGGATGATTGAGGAGGGATTAGGGTTTTCAGCACCCTTGTGTTACAAAAGCTTCTATTATCTTAAAAATTTAGCTCAAAAGGCAAGGCTTTCCACCTTTCTCTTAAAACCACCATTAATCCATTCCACAATCGATATGGAACAACCTCCATCAAGTCTAGATTAGGAGCGGTATCAACTCGTAACTCTCCTGTGTGATTGTGATATCAATGTTAATTAGGTGGTCTTGGGTTTTTTTACCCTAAAAATTAATTCAAAAACGAGACTTTCCCTTACATTTATAAATTGATTACTAGCTCCTTTCACAATCAATATGAGAAAACTCAACATCCTCAAATACATTAGGACTCGGCTCGAGTTTTGACAATCCAGTGCAAATGAAGTTGGCATATTACAGCGCCCTTGGATTTCTAACGACCATTTTGCTAAGTATAAAAGCTAGTCTTGATTTGTTTACGATCGAGAGTTGAATTTCTGATCAAATTACGGGTTGTGCCATACGTTATGCAGGTTTTTCCTCTTCTTTTTGTCATCGATTATACAAGGTTTGAATTGCTAGCTTTTTGTTTTGTTTTGTTTTTTTTTTTTTAATCTTACGATACTTAGAAATCTTGACAATTCGATGGTCGACAAATTTGTTTAGCCGAAGGTCATGTCACGGCAACTTCCAGCTGTCTTCTATAATTTTTCATTAATGAATGTCGAAAAATTTATCACGTACAGATTTATGCTTATTCCTTATCGGGTTGAGCCTGAAAATCGCGTTCGAAATTAAAAAAATACATGAACTTGGCGTTTTTTTTTTTTTTTGTAACTAGATGGGTCCTATCCTTCAATTACAACCTAACTAATGTTGCAATTTTTAACCTTTTTTTGGGCAAAAACATTTTGTAACCTTTTTATATTAGTAAGAATGTTATATATTGTCAACGGCAAGTGCATGCTCTTTTTAAACCCTGGCAACGACCATGCAACTGTCTGAGTCTCTAAACAATACGATCATGGAGAAGGAATCACTCCAGAACTTAAATATCAATATTTGTCTTGAATTAAAATCAAGATTGACCTTCCCACGGAAATAAAGGGAGAAGGGCCCCATGTATCGCCTCTCGAACAACGAAAATAGTAAATAAGCCCTTCGTAGAAATCATTGTCAAAGGAAACAATGCCAGCTAACCTAAGATGAATAATCCATAATCACCAAGAATTACCGCAATTTCCTCCCCAAGGAAGATCACCGAAGAGATATCTCGGAATCACCGCAATTTCCTCTCCAAGGAAGATTACCCAAGAGATATCTCTCTTGAATATTCACAGTGATTAATTGAATCAATCTAGGATTAGAATTTTTTTTTTTTTTTTGAACCCAGTCAATCTAGGATTAGAACCCCCGACAACCCACTTAAGACATGGCTTGCAAATCGAACTAAACCTTAATCTAGGAAAATTGATAAACCTAAATTAGAGAAATATACTCTTTCTTTTTATTAATCATTCTTTGTATTACATATTGGTTCCTTTGTACAAAGATTTATGCAGCTCTCAATATAATAAGACTTTCGTGAAGGCAATATTCTACCGAAATCCATCTCTCTTGAATTTTCACAACCATTTGGGTGAAAGTTGAAATGATTGATGAATTACTTATAGACAACATGATCATGGAAAACAAAACGCCTGAGAGCTTAAAAATTAATATCTTTCTATTGAACCAAAATCAAAGGAAATAGCTGGTTGTGGGCGAGGGGGGATTCAAACCCCTACACCATGGTTCATAGCCACCTATCGACTCTAGAACAAATTGTTGATAAGCACTTTCCAACCCTTGGTTAGAAACCATTGAAATCAAGGTCTA
This sequence comes from Eucalyptus victrix, assembly GCA_016097545.1. Taxonomy (NCBI): domain Eukaryota; kingdom Viridiplantae; phylum Streptophyta; class Magnoliopsida; order Myrtales; family Myrtaceae; genus Eucalyptus; species Eucalyptus victrix. The sequence goes on along the minus strand of CM027845.1, from coordinate 23,280,700 downwards.
AACAATCGATGAAATTACCCATAGTTATCTCGATTTCAGTTCTGCTAACTGCTTGCATATGGGTAACGAAGAGATGTGCCAATTGCCATAGAAAGAGAGAAACTAGTGGAATAATACTTAAATAGGTCTGTCTCCTTGGGTGGCTCCTTTGTAGGTATTGAACTCTGCCTTTTTACTTATGAAAAAAAAAAAAAAAATACAGTTAGCTAATGAAAAATATTGCCTTACTCAAAGGATGTGACTAATACGACTACCCAATTCAATAGATTCATAATTTTTTTATGAACTAATGCTTTGCATCTAGTGAGGGCTCTATTTCCACTTTGAAATCATTTGCAATTTTTTAATCTAATTCAATGATAACTTTTTGATAACCCCACTCTCGACTCAAGCAGGGCCTTTAAAAATGAATATAGATTTTTTATCTCATGGGGTGCTCTCTTTGGTACATTAATAAATCTCAACTATCGATTGACAAAAATGAAATTTTATCAATAGTTGAAATTTATCAAAATATCAAGGGAAGCATTGTGCCAAGCAAAGAACCTTCACCTCTTAAAAGTGACCTAAAGTTTTGTTTTGAGACAAGTGCATATTCTAACACATCTAGCAGAACCCTTCAACCCAAGCCTGCGGTGATGACATTTATAGGTCCTTGAACTCTTATATTTTACTTAATTTGGGCCTAAAATTCTTTCAATCTTATCTCCTAACTTTCGAAGTTGAATTGACGTGATCCTTCCATCATAATAAAGCTAACACCGATTAGTTGATATGTCCATTGATTGGTTTTTTGTCCATGCTAGCGTTCACATGAAGCTAACTTGACTTACGAACACGAACAACGACGGCAAGTAGTGTGGAAAAGCAGCATTATATTCAGTCGATCTTAAGAAGTTCAAACATTATACTGAAAAAGAAAAATTGATCATATTGAACAATGATGAAAAGTTGAAATAATTCCTATGTTAATAATAGCTCTTTTATTTAAGAAAGGGCCCCTACTTTTGCATTTTCCAAACTCCTTTTAGAAGATTCACTAGCATTAATCTTGATCTAACGACCTACTTCATTTGTACAGCAAATTTTTCCAATCTAATTATAGGATGATGGATTAATTGAAAGGACATCAAAATTACTAAATTGCACAACTTGATGGTTGCCAAAAGTAAAGTACACGAACCATTGTTGAAACTAATGTTATCACAAATTAAGTTAATTTTTTTAGTGACTTTTTTTTTGTTGCTTTTTTTTCCTCTAAATAATGTGAAAAAAATATGGGATATAAGTTTTGGGCGATGTAAGTAAATTGCAGAATTTCATTTTACCTAATTATTTATAAGTGTAGAGTGAATTGTGACAAATCATAAGAGTATTGGCACCTAAGAAAGCTAAAATAGATATTGGCCATACGAACAAAGATAGTATCAACTACATTAAAGGCTTCTTACCAAAAAAAAAAAATTACATTAAAGGCGATATCAACTTTATAATCACAAGATGTACCGTCAATTATGTCAATTAAATCATAAATAGCATCAGTTTGGTGAGCGATGGAGTCGCGGCGCGTGACACCGGCGTGCTAGGTCACGATCCTAGAATCTCGAGACGTTAGTATCGTGGCCATTTAATTGGCGAGCATGCTTTCTTAGGCTGTCCCCCCCAAAAACATCGTCTGGTCCAGGACACGATAAAGCGGCATTGGCTGGAATTGTCTGTGCTTTCATTTGACTAGAAACATCGAAATACCTATCAGCAAGCATAAAAGAAAACAAAAGAGAGCTCTCGAGAAGGTGGAGGATGGCGATAATTTGTACGGGGATGTGCGTCCTGCGTACCCGGTTGCACGTCGATTCTGATCGCTAGCCATGCTCAATTTTCCATCCACGCCCGACGTTGATGTCCGAGTCACATCGAGCTCCTTCGTCTTCAAGCCCTCTACGTGATGAAATCATAGGGCCGGCCAAGAATAAAAATGCAAAGTGTCGCGATTACTCGGATACATTCAAATTCGGCGACGGTGTTGACTGGATCTAATGAAAAATTATCACATCAACACACGCAATGAACTCTAGGCTGAACGTCAAAGTCGTCTACTAATTCTAGAACTACGACTTTATAACCTGGACTTGGTATGATTCTGAGTTTATTTTAAAAACAATCTTAAGGAAATGGTTGGAGGCAACATGGCGACGCTTGGGATCGCCGAAGGTCAATAGCCAGCTTTTAGGGTTTTCAATAACTATCTATTACAGCAGCCTCTCTTACCCTCAAAAACTCACTTAAAGAGTGGACTTTCTGTCTTTCTCTCACACTTGAGTCTTCTTCCACAATTGGTATGGATCGATCTCTATCAGGCCTAGTTCAGAGGCATAATAACCTTTAACTCTCTCGCGTCATTATGATAGTAGCATTTGATGGTCTTGGACTTCTTTTATGCAAAAAGTTAAATCAAAGAAGGAGACTTCTCTCACACTTATAAATCAACTATCAACCCCTTTTACAGTCAATGTGAGACAGCCTTAACAATTCTAGTCATTGTAGTCGTGTAGATTAGGGCCACCAATATAACATAATACTAGAAAATCTAAAAGATAGACGATTTTTCCTCCTCTCCTAATTTGTACTTCTCCTTGCTTGGGTGGCTGAGCTTTGGTCGTATCCCTCCCGCTCCCACCACCTTCCGCAACCTCGCTTTGTCGTCTTCTTCTTCTTCTTCGAGCACGTTCGTCCCACTTCTTCAACTATTCTCTCTCTCTCTCTCTCTCTCTCTCTCTCTCTCTCTCTCTCTCTCTCTCTCTCTCTCTCGCTACGGTGCCGGCCTTCTCGAATTATGATGGAAAGAGAGGCTCTTTCTCTTCGTTCCCAACACGTCATGGACACCTGGGGGAGTTGGTGTTTCGACGATTCTTCATCAACTGAAAAAACCGAGTCTCAATCGTGCGTTAGCAACTGTCTTGCAATTTAACAAGTTTCTTCGTTGCTGCAGTGAAGATATTGATTGACCATAGTCAGCGCACACCCGCCGTGACCAACCTCCATTCGCAAAGTTTGGTCCAGCCGAAGACATTCTTGTTGTATCTTAAACGAATATTTTAGAAAATTAGATACGATTTAGAATTTTTTTTTTTGAGGGGGGGGGGGGCGCGGGAGGTAAGATGATTCTTTTTTATCCCAATTGAAAATATCACTCAATTGACATGTCACGTAAATCTATTGCAATATTACAATTATAAACAGTACCTGGCAGGAAGGCACGAGGACTTTTAATGATGGGATGATCGAGTTACCAACTGAAAAAATATTGCCTTACTCAAGAATGTGATTAATATGAAGTACCTAATCTGGATTGAGTAAATTCATAATTTTCTTGGATGAATTAATGCCCAAATTTGGTGAGAGACCTAATTTTGCTCTGAAATCAGTCGCAATTTTTGAGTCAAATACCACAATGACTTCCATAAACCAATTAAGGCCTTAAAAAGTGGATGTAAATCATTCATCTCGTACGGTGCTTGGCTTGGCACGTCAACAAATCTTAACAATTGATTGACGGAGATAAGGATTTATTGGCAATTCTCAACAATTTTTCAATTTGATATCACAAGGCAAGCGAGGGCCATGACACCCTTGCCAAATTTGGGCTCATTTGCCTATGCCAATGACTCACGCCGACCATCGCCAAGGCCTCGGTAAAATGTAGAGGAAAATTAAGAAAATTAGAAAAGATCAAAAATTTTAAAATATTTGCAAAAATCTTTCATGTTAGGGCTAGCTATATCACATAAGGTGGCCATTGTTAACTAAACCATCACATCAGTGGTTTCCGGCTAAACTTGAACGGAATGATTACATAGGAAAACCATCAAAAGGTTTGAGATCAAATTTGCCTAACTGAAAAGTTTATCAATGAATTACCCACTGCACAATAAGTTCATAAATTTGTGAACAATTTTCCTAAATTTCATTTTACCAACTTATTTTCAAGTTTATAGTAAATTAGAACAAATTATACTAATGTTAACAACCCGTATGTCACCCATGTTATTGTTGGGTCCAAATTTGTTAGCAACCTGAACTTTGACACCAATTTAAATTGATCTAAAACTTCCCTCATCTTAAAAGTGAGTTCAAAAAGTCAGACTTTCCCTTACATTTTATAAATGACAAATTGTTGCTTTCACAATTGATATGGGATAATCCAAAAAAAGTATTGGCTTGTTTGGCCATAATTCTAAATGTCGGGATGTTAGTATCATGGCGATAGATATAGGAAGGACACACTAAAGCGACATTTGCTCTTTCATTCGACTACCCATCTACATACATATCAGCAGGCAATAAAGAAAACAAAAGAGAGCTCTCGAGAAAGATGTAGGATGGCGAAAATGGGTCCGTGGACGTGGCGATGTACGTCCTCTGTACCCAATCGCACGTCGGTGCCGATCTTTAGCCTGCTCAATTTTCTATCCACGCCTTACTGTTTATGTCCGAGTCACATCAGCTCCTTCGTCTTCAAGCCCTCTACGTGACGGAGACGATTAGGACTCGGTGCGAGTTTGGGCACTCCATACATGTCCACCCCGGCAGTGTGATAAGATTAGACTGGTCAAGACAAGATGATGATGTCACATGGTTCCTTCGATCAGCACGATTCGACGATGGTGTTTACCGGATCTAATGAAATTCTCACGTCAACATACGTAAATGAACTCTAGGGAGAATTCTGAAATCATCTTCTATTTCTAAATATGCATTTGGTAATCATTTTGTTTTTACAAACAATTTATACATAGAAATTATTATTTTTTATTCTATTACTTGACTAGTCTATGAGCATTTGAAAATGTTTAATGACTATCTAAAATTTCTATTTTCAGGATAGAAATGCATTTGGTAAAATATTAAATTCTTTTGTGAATTAAAATTTATTTTAATTTTGTAATACTTGTATTATATTTTTTCTCTTTATTTTTTTTTCCAATCCTTCTCCTTGTTCTTCTAGTCTATCACTAGCCATAGTGGTTGGCAATTGGCTAGGCGAGGTCTAGTGACCTCACCAAAGTCTCCCAATGCCAAAGCAAGGTCCGATGAGGCTCACTAAAGCCTCACCGGTGGCTAGGGGAGCTCACCTAGCCATTGGCGATGCTTGACCTCGCCCAGTTGGCACCAGGACTACCTTGCCCTAGCTTGGCCAAGTCGAGTCTCATGGTGGCTAGCGGCAATGCCTGACGAGGCTAGCTAGATTTGGGCGAGCTCGAGCCTAGCCAACGCAAGGCCGACCCTTGCCAAGCCAAAGCAAGGTCTAGCCTCGCAAGTGGCCAAGCAAGCTCGCCTAGCCGATCATTGGCCATCGCCATGACCGGTGACCTACAACGAGGAAGAAGAAGAGAAAAGAAAAGGAAAAGAAAAGAAAAAGAAAATTTGGCTTGATTTTGAAATTATTCCCGAGAACAAAAAAACAACATTTTTCTACTTCTTGATTCTATTCCAAATCTATTTCTTGGAACAAATTTGTTTCGATGAACTATTAAGTTACAAAATGGATTTCTATTCTTTTTTTGTTGCAAGAATTTTTTTTTTTTCAAAGAAGGATCAATCACTATTTGGCTAGTTATGTTTGGTAACACTCTAAATAGTATTTGATTATATTCTTTTGTTTCCTATAATAAAAAAAAATGGTAAATTTTTTGTTCTCAAAGAAAAAATTGGGTTTTTTTTTGGTTCCTTGATAATAGATTTAGAACATAGTTAAGAAGTACAAAAAAAGTTATTTTTTGTTCCCGAGAATAATTTCATAATCAAGCCTAACTTTTTCTTTTTTATCTTTTCTTTTTTTTTTTTTTCTTCTTCTTCCTCCCAATTGGTCACTAGCCATGGCCGCCGTCAATGGTGGCTAGCAACCGACTAGGCGAGATCTGACAATCTTGCTGGAGGCTCGTTTGGCCACTGTGAACTTAGGCCTTGCAGATCTAGGCAAGACTCTCCTTACCAATCGATGTGAGGCTGAGCCTCAATAGGCCAAGGCAAGGCCGACCTCATGCCGCTTGGGCGAGGTCAAGCCTCGCTAGTGGCCAAGCAAGACTCAACCTCTCCCAAATTTGCGAGGCCGAGGCTCACGGTGGCCAAGCAAGCTCACTAGACCTCACCAAACCGGTTGCCAACCATAACGAAGGAGGAAGGAGGAAGAAGAAGAGAAAAGGAACAAGAAAAAAGAAAAAGAAAAATAAGAGAGGAAAATAAGAAAAATATGACAAAAGTATTAAAAAATTAAAAGAAACAAAAAAAAAAAATTTTTGAACAAAAAAACGCGTTTGGTAAACTTGTCCTATCAAATACATTTCCATTTCAAGGATAAAATTTTTGGACAATTCACCAAGCACCTTTAAAAATTTAGAAATTATTCCTGTGAATATAATAAAAAAATCTTTTCTAATTAATAATTGTTTCCAAAAACAAATTGGTTATCAAACGCACCCTTAACAAATAGGCCATAAATCTACAACTTTGTAGTTTCGTTTATACATCTACTTACAATATGGCCACTTCTCTTTCCGGAAAAATCCTGCCCTTTTTTCTCACCCTCATCCCAAAAATTATTTGAATATTTAAATATCAAGCTAGGTCTTTCTCTTAAAGGTTAAACTTTAATAACTATAGGAAGCAGTCTTAGAAAATTTTTTGTGGTACCTAAGCTTGAGGCTGTGTGTCCAAATCTCAACGAATCATTTATTGGCCCTTCTAATTATATTATTTCTCTCATAGGCTTAGGTCAAAGTCTAGTTTACATGAGAGGGGAAGCGCTAGAATTTTGAATATTAAACAACGTATTTATCTGATAACTTAAGTTTTTAAAATAATTGATAATGATTTCACCAAGTTTTTTTAAAATGATCCTCAACTCACATAACCATACCACTAGCCCCAACACTAGCCCTATCAGACACCACAACACCTACTACTCCTCGTCATCGCCTTTGCCCCCGACCAATGTCTCCCCACCCCATTTCCGGGATTCATGATCATGTAATGAAGCTGTGACAAATGACAACCATGACGGCTTTGTCGAGCTTGGGCGTGCGCGCTCACATACACTCACAACCATGCTGCCAAAGGCTGCGGCTCGAGGCAATGCGGCGGTGCTTGGGAGCCTCCAAGTTTAGTAGCAAGCTTAGAATAAGTTTTAGAATTTAGGTTCGGGGTTTTGAACGTCATTTTTTTAAGGAAGTGTTTTAATCATTTTAATCGTGTAGATTAGGGTTGCAGATATAACATGATACTAGTAGAGTTGAAGATCAAACGATGCAAAGTGAAGAGGGCAGAATTACTTCTTCCTCGCCTTTTCATTTATACTTTCCTTTTCTTGGGTGACCAAGTTTCGCTTTGGTCGTATCGCCCTCTGTCCACGCCACCTAATGGCTGCTTCTCCAACCTCACCTTGTCTTCTTTTTCCCGTACGTTCGTCCCCCTTCTTACAACTATACTCTCTCTCTCTCTCCAGTGCCGACCTTCTCGAATTATTATGGAGATAGATGCTCTTTCTCTTCGTTCCTAACACGTTGCGGACTCTTAGGGAGTTGGGGGTGTTGACGATTCTTCATCAACTGGAAACTGAGTCTAAATGATGGGTCAGCACTCGCTTGCGGGAAAAAAATGTTTCTTAATTGTTGCAGATATCGATGGAATATGATAAGCGCACACCCACCGTGACCAAACCATTCAAAAAAATTTGTCCGGCCCGAGGCATTTTCGTCGTGTATTAACTATATGGTTTAGAAAATTAGACCCAGCTGCAGCTCTAGGTTAAGGAATATTCTTCTGGTGAGACCCAAAGATGTGATATTCTTTTTGACCGTATCAACTTGGGCAGAAAATTTCAGTAGCAGCCTGTATTATTTTGACAAATTTGATTCCCAAACCGACGTCCCCGTAACGATTTCAGCACGAATTTCGTAATTTGTATGTAAATGCAAAAGAAAATTATTGATTAAGAGCAGTAAATTAACATATGGCACTTCGAGGTCAGCACCGATTCAGGGTAAATCTTGGAAGTGGACTAGACCGGCCCCACCTGACCTGACTGTTTTTGGTCTGATTCAAATTTTTGGAACCAGCTATAACCGGTTCGGTGCCCGAATTTGAGTTCTGAACTGGAGAACTGGACCGAACTAGAGAATTGGACCAATGATCCCTAATTTTGTCCTTTTAGTTTTACCTTGCATCATGTATCCCTGCTTTGCTTCGCCCACTTTTTCATAGTTCCTCGATGTAAAATTCTTGCTTGAACTTTCGTTTGGCTTGACTATGAGCTGAGTTGGACACTTCTTAATTGTTATATATATGGTAAATTTCTTAATTTTTTTATATTTATGTTTGTTTTGTACAATACTTCTCGTTGTTTTGTTATTCTACTATTTTGTCGTAATTGTCATTTGTATGAACTATAAATAGGAGGATAAAGTTTGTCCTCTCAAGAAATAAGAAAAGAAAAGGAAAAGGGAATTGGCTAGATTGAACCAACAGGATCGGTTCTAAGGTCTACTACAAGATAGGTTCTAAGTTCCAAAAATTGAGAACCAATGGTAGGTTTCAAGTACTAAGTCAAGGACCTTCTCACTTTGGAATTACTCACCCTTATGTGACTCGGAGAGCAAGTTCTATAGCCATTTTGTCAATCAATGGCGTGCTTTTGATGTTGAGGGTGTCAGGAGCTGCTTCAACGGCGTGGAGGAGCAAAACTCGGTTCAATTGTCTAGGGGGGAGATAGAATTGGCCGACCATGGGCGTTGGTGGGCGATGCTGTCACATGAAGATAAGACAAGCAAAACTCAGCTCGGGCAAAACCCTACTATCAATTGAGGATTGTGTGGCACACGATCCTATGCGGACAAGATTAGGAACTAGATCACAACTATTAACGAATAAATTCGAGTTTGCATGGACTCTAAGACCATTAGTAACGGCTCTCATACCCATAAAGTTCATCCCAAAAGTTTTAGCCATTAAAAGACACGCGAATGTGGTCTTAACAACAACTTGTCTATTCTGTTACATTAAATAACTACAGCACATCTTTAAAAAAAATTAATCATAATGCCGATCGGATCTTCGTTTACCCTTACAAGTTACATCGGTAGGATGTATTCAAAGCTCGAGAGAGAACTTCGAGGCCTACCAACATAGCATCATCGCACAATAATGCGTATAAACAAAGCCCCTTGTTTCCTGATTTCTTGCCCCCCCGTCACTATCATCATCTATTATATTTTTTGATGTCAATTTGTAACATTTTTTTAAATGCTCTCAATCCTATATAATAATCCAAATCAGAACAACCTAATAAAAACAAAGAAAACTGACTGATCTTCCATCCCTAAAGAATCAATCATACGTTCCGTACCATTTTAAAGTGAAAAAGGCCGAAATCAAAACTCATCTCATCATTAATTTCGAAAATATCCCCTCCTCATGCAAGAACATATCCTACAAATCCTCCCCAAACCGCCATTTGTGCCCCTCCAAGCACTCCACCGAAAGTCACCAATGTAGCATTGATCTTCCTGGCTTCTAATTTCTCTCCATCTTCATCTTTCTCATCTCCAATTCCTCTCGAACATTAGAAATCAAGCACATCATGGGGAAGAAGATAGTTTCGCACATCATGGGAAAGAAGATAGTTTCTTTGAAGAAGCTAGCGAAGAGGGCGAAGGAGAGAGCCCTATCAGCTGATCAGGACCACCAGTCGCAAGAGGTGTTGCTTAGCGAGCGCTACAGCGGGGAATGCTTGCCATCCTCCCCATCGTTGACGACCCCGACGGGGTGCTTCGCAGTTTACGTCGGGGAAGAGAGGCAACGGTTCCTCGTGCCGACCGGGTTCCTGTGTCACCCGCTCTTCAAGATGCTGCTCGAGAAGGCGCGCAAGGAGTTCGGGTTCGAGCATAGGAACGGCCTCACGGTACCGTGCAGCGTGCCGGCTTTCCGGGAGGTGTTGAACGCCGTGGAGTGCTGCAATGGGAAATTTGAGTTTGGTGAGTTGGTAGAGGAGTTTGTCTAGGTGATCTTGTTAGGGTTGATTGTAGCAAAAACGGAAGATGTTTTGTTGGCCTTCTGTAGCTCATCTCCTATCCCGTAAATTTACTTATTATAAAGCATTGTAACATTGTAGCTTCTTGACCAATTGCAATGGCAACTAGCTAATGACTTGGGCGAGGTACTAATGCCTAATCTAATTTTTCTCCTCTCTTGTTGCTGAAATTAATATCGTCATTCATATCTTCAAGCCAATCTCCAATTCACTATTATTAATTATATTGAAAGGAGAAGAAAACGAACTTTGACAGGTAATTCGTTTATTATTTATTGTTCTTAGTTTTAGTCTATTTCGATTTCGATATGCACGATGTTAATGCACTTGGGAGGACCAGCGGTGAAATGCTCACTACGTCTTCTACCCGGACACGTCGTGCTTGTTCTCTCTCTCTCTCAATCACCTACATGTGCTTCTTTGACATCGTTGGAAAGGTCGTGTCATAGTAAGGTTTTGTTATTTTGTCTTGGATGCAAAAAGTGGGGCTTCTCTCAGATTTCACCAATGATTTAATGCATTGATAGTTGCTATGTCATTTAGAAAGGAAATTTTGGTAAGAATTCTTAGGAAACATGGCATTCTCTTGCATATTTGCAGCCAAATGCTAAATGTGCAAATAATGACCAGAAAAAAAAAATCCATGCCAGGCTTTTTGGTGCACTGAAATGAGTTATTTTGATTGATTTAATGTTATCGGCGGTCCCTATACTTTTGACAGAAAATTAAATTCGTCCTACCTTTTTTGACAGAAAAATCCCCATACTTTTTAAAAAGTGTTGTCATTAGTGATTCGATTATGCCTCTTCTTTTGTAGGTAAATTTGTACTGACATGAATGTTAGAATACCCATATCATGTTGCAATGGTCCATCACCGCTACCATGGCCGTGAGCTCAAGCCCTAAGCTCACGGCAACTAGGCCATTGGAACTTGAGCTTGTGGCTTCCATTGCGAAATTTGGAGCTTGTCAATGTCGAGTTCGTGGTCACGGTTCAAGTCATTAGAGCTCAGGGGGCTCACAGTCATAGCCATGAGATCTGGAAGACGCGACCATGAACACTTGAACTTTGAGCTCGACGTGGCCATGGCTATCGATTCTCAAGCTCATAGCTATAGTGGCTGCTCAAGCTCGAGCCTAGAAGTGTTAAAATGGTTACACAACCTATTTATGGACCCATATTTGCTTAAATTGGTTGGTAATGGGTCAGGCCTTATTTCTTAGGACACTCATGATGGGTTTTAAAAATAAATGGACTAAAATATATGAGTCTTAAATGGGTCTACTTTGTACCCATTTACCAACCCATTAAAGATAACCCACAATCTAGTCAATGAACTAAAAATTATAAATATTTTTTTTCTTTTTTTTCTTCTTCCTTTGGTGGCCAGCACGATGGCCGGCGATCGGCAAGGCGAGCCTCGAGTTCGCCGGCGTTGGGCAAGCTCGAGCTTGCCAGATCTAGCGAGGTGGAGGCCTCGCCGATGCCTAGCGAGACTCAAACACGTCGATGAGCTCAAGGCTCGCCAGATCTGGCGAGGGGTGAGCTCGAGCTCGCCTAATCTGGCAAGGCAGAGGCCTCACCGACGTCCGGCGAGGCTCAAGCCTTGCCGATCTAGTGAGCCTCGAGCTCACCTCGGCATTGGCGAGCCAGGCAAGCTCGAGGCTTGCCTGTGGCTGGTCGCCGACCATCATCGTGGCCAGCAACCGGCCAAAGAAGAAGAAGAACAAAAAAGAAAAAAAGAAAAAGAAAAATTATATTTAAAAATAAAAATACAAATATTTAAAATTCGATTTTTTAAAATAATTATTTTAAAAATATAAAAATTGTCCATTAAATTTGTGTTGTATAAAACTATTTTAGCAATACCATTTAAAATATAATATATATATATATATAAATATAAGAAATAAGCTTGGAAGTATTTTAGTAATATAATTTTTTTAAAAAAAAAACATAGGAATAAGTTTTTCTAAATTTAGTTTAATATGAAAATATTTTATTAATATGGGTTGGGTTGGGTATGGGTCGGAAAATTTACATTAGGCATAAATGGGTTAATGAGTCAATTTGGGTCAGACCATTAATGACCCGACCAAAACCCGACCTAACCCGACCCACCCGTTTAACACCTCTACTCAAGCCTAGGGTTCATAGTCATGGTATCCACTCGAGTTATAGAGCTCACGGCCATGGCCATGAGTGGGTGGTCATGAGTGCACGAGAATATGTCGGTACTCGTATCGTTTGAAATAATTAATTAATGAAAAATATTTCATTATTGGTGACGATTTACATTTAAAAATTTTTGTGAACAATAAAAATATTTTTCAATTATTCATTTTTGGAAATGATTCAAATGATTATTTTTTTAAAAAAAATTTAAAATCGTTCTATTTTGCAAAATAGACGTATCTTTTGTTACTGGACTAATCTAGGAAAACCAGGTGGCACTATTTTTTGAAAAGTTGAAGAACTCCTTTGAATAGAAATAAAAGGGGGATAATTTTAGTTGTCGAATAAAAAGCATTGAGATCAATGAACCTTTTGGATGAATTGTCCGTGCATCCGCAATTAGGCGTGATCATCGTCCAAGTTCGCCTAAAACCTAAGCCCATGGTCATCTTTAGCGAACCATAAGCACTTGAGTTGACTCAATCGAGTCCTAAGCCTTCGTCAGAAAGTGCAACGAGTCGTTTCCATAAACGGTACCTAAAATTGTCCTCGTGGCACGCAATTTGGGTATGACATCCTTAAGTTTAGGACTTTGGTAGCATTTTTTATGGAATGCTTGAGACTCAATTGCAAAAGTTCAATAGTTTAAAACTCGATTTGCACTTTTCAATAAATGTTCGGTATGAATTTCAATCAATCAAAAGGTTTAGAGGTCTTCTAATTTTATTTAAGTCTAGTCTATCGGTTTAGCTATAGTGCCGTGAGGCATGCTAGTCTTGTAGTGGGCCTTTCATCCACCTTTACTCACCTTAGATACGGGAAACTACTATATCTGTCTATTCAACCGAAAGTCTACTTTCATGACCGTGAGGTTTCCTAATTCCCTGTCTATCTTTGTCTTCTTGACAAAGAAGGAATATAGAAGTAATATTGCGAGGTCTCTCAACCCTAGGCGATTCACCTGCCTGTTTTTTCTCTTTGAGCCTTTTAAAGACCTACTCTGATTTAAGTCATTTTAATTTTATTTAAGTGAGCATTGATACCTTTTTCATTAAATCTCATAATTATGGGTGATCGGTTCTTGGTCTGATTTAATTCCAAAGTGGAATAGGGAACCAATGATCAAACTAGTTGTTGGTTCCTGGTTCAATCGATGGAACCGACAATTTTTTTTTCCCATTAAAGGGTCGTACATAATAAGAGAGAGTGACAAATCTTAAGGTATTAACAAAAATAATGATGAGTGAATAATTATTATGTTGTAGTTTGTGGTACTATTGGACGAGATAATATTCAATTCACATCATACTAATTTTTTTAAAGAAATAATAAAAAAAGTATTTGTAGTAAGTCCAATTTAATTTCCTCTTTGAACTAGAACTGAACCACTCAAACACTACTTCCAATTTTAGGAACCAAGAACCGGAAATTCTCCCTCCCAAGAACTAGACCGACTCTCCCAAGAATCAAACCAAACCAGCCAGTCTAGTCCGATTTGGTATGGATGGTTATTGATTTGGGCAGTTCGTTTTGTACACTCTACCCACGGTCAGGCCGGGCTTTATAGCAGCTTGGTACAGGCCCGACCCAAATTAAAAGGGCCTAGTAAAAGGAGTCAAGCCCGCACATTTAAACGGATGGCCTAGGCAGGCCCGTCAAACGGCTAAGCCTGTAATTTTGTCGTAGGCATCTCCACAAATTGTGGAGTGACTGATAACTATAGATTAAAAATTTACATATCGAAACAATAAATAGAGATGAATTTACAATTAGTTAAAGTGATTTTGTTATTCATAATTTGAATAACCTGATTTCTTCTTCTTTTTTACAATTGATTTTGCAAGTTAGATTTCGAATCGAATATATTTATGAAGTATAATCTCTAAAATAAGCAATCCATTTTTTTTTTCATGAACGTTGAATCTCATGCTGGAACTTTAGCAAATAGTGGGGCGAAAGAAAATGAACAGATACTTAAGGAGGCTGATGGAGTAAGGAGATATTGAAGATCCGATGTCATTTATGTCTTTCTACGATTTGATTTAAAGGTAATTCTAATAAATAAAAAATAAAAAGTGAGGAGAAAAAGACACATTTTTTTGAATATGTAAAAGTAGATAGACTCGGCCAAATCAAATAAATAACGAAATCATGTTCCATTTTAAAAGTATAAGGACCAACTTAAATAATTAAAATTAGAGCATGAAATTAAACATTGACCAGAAGCATTGAGGCCATTGAGGCATTATCCCAATTATAAACTATCAAACCAGTAGTGAATGATAACAAACCAATTATGAATGTAAAATGATTATATCAATAATGGGTATTCAATAAAACAAATTAACTTATCATAGAGTCGACATGATTGTGGATGTTCATGCTAGAGATAATTGCAGTAGGTTATTGCTAATATAATATAATAATATGCCAAATGTAAAAAAATAATAAAAATTCGTTTGAAATTCTTAAGATTTTTACGAATAGCATTTACTATGACTGTACTGTGATCAAACTATTGTTTTAAGATTTAAATAGATGGAAGTGTGTCATAAATTCTATGTTGAATTCATCGTAGTCATTGCTCCTCGTTCATTCCCAATTATTATTTCTTTATCTGTGGACAAAAAAAATACCTATTCCATTTTCATTCTATTGATTTTCCAATGAAGGCATTTAAGGATGTGAATGATGATCATTTTATTTTTTGACATAAATTATAATCGGAAATAGATTATTCTATTTATTCATCGAGAGTTTTTAAACAAAAATACACGAAATTTATATTTTCATAACAAAAATAAAATTTCTCCCTCTCAAGTGATAGTGGGAGGTGATGAGTGGCAAAAGGTGAAGGATTGCGGGTGGTGGAGATAAGCAACTATGGTGGGTGGGCAAGCAAGCGGTCAGCTAGTAGTGAGGGCAAATAATAAGAAAAATTAATGTTTTTGATTTTTGGTCTAGAAATATAAAAATAGAAAATTTTTATTTCCAATTTCTGTTTCAAATTTATTTTCAAACTAAAAATTTGTGCTAGAAATAAAAAAATGAAATCGGATCATCAAACAGATTTTTATTTCAAATAAATTCACGATAACAGAAAAATAAATCTAATCATAAAGAATAGTTAACATGCATCCCCGAAAATTCCCAATTTAAAAAAAAAATTGCAACCTTTAAGACAAGAACATTAATTTTTCTTTTTTTTTTTAAAGGAGCAAAGATAGCTAGCCGCAATTGAAAAACAACAAAAGGCACAACGCACTATGACGATACACGACTCACTCGAGGGCCACAGAGGGGAGCCTCTCGATTCTCATCAAACGCGACGCGGGCCGTCCGATCAAGCCGCATCGGCCGTCGGATGAAACCCCAGGGGCGAGGGCGCTTTTCAAAATTCAAAAACCGGCCCCGTCCCGCTCCTCCCCCTCGCATTTCACACCCGAAAGCAAGCACAAACTCTCTCTCCCTCACTCGCTCTCTGCATTTCGCGTATCCGCCCGCGTCGAAGAGAGAGAGAGAGAGACAGAGTAGAGAGAGAAAGTAGAGAGAGAAAGTGTCCGTGCAGCAGATCCGGAGAGGTTGAAGACGACGGAGAGCAGAGCAGCAACCATAGGTTCGTTCGATTCCCCCTCGCGCGTCCGCTTCAAGATGTCCGGCCGCCACGAGAAGGAGAAGGGCGTCAACGTCCAGGTCCTCCTCCGCTGCAGGTACGCCCCCCGGGGGCTTCCCGTCCCGAGATCCGGATTCCGTCGGGGCTCCGTTTTCGGTTCGACTTTAGGGCGCCGCTCTCGTTCGAGCAGTTCGCTTCGTTTTTCGATCGCGCTGAGCCCTCTTCTTTTTTTTTTTTTTTTTTTTTTTTGGGCGTGCTCTGTGTTTTTAGGCCCTTCAGCGATGACGAGTTGCGGAACAACGCGCCCCAGGTGGTGACGTGCAATGAGTACCAGAGAGAGGTCGCTGTCTCGCAGAGCATCGCGGGCAAGCACATCGATCGGGTCTTCACCTTTGACAAGGTTCGTTCTTCCCTCGCTTTCGCTTTAGGTTTTCTTGGGTTTCCCTTGGCTAATCGAGCTCTTTTTTTTTTTTATTTTTTTATCCCGGTTCCTTAATTAGCTATGTCGTTGTGACATTGGGTCGGTCCGAGGTGGTCTTATGGATGTAGTAGTGTTAGTGCAACAAAGTATGAAGCTTCTGGTAGACCTCCCCATCTAAGCTTGACAAGGTGTTTCCTTCGCAGTCGCTGGCATTAGATTTACAACTGTTTGTAATTTGTTAATTTGACTGTTTATCCGATCTAATTACGTGTTAAGAAGACTATAGTATTTGGTACGGAAAGGTCTTTTTCATGAGTGGATGATCATCGAATTTTTGAGTGAGTCCTAACTATTAGCTATTTCCTGGTTGTTCATAAATGCGTGGAAGAAGTGGCATTATCCTTCGTCCTTTTCCTTTCAGAAACTGGGGTGTTTAAAAAAACAAATATTGGTTTAATTTCTGTTGACCCATTGCTGTGAAGATCACATTTAATGGACAATACATTAGATTTCGCTTTGTACGAATCGAAGTCTCAAGAAAATGGTGCTAGAGTTTCATCATTTTCTGCATCTTCTGAAAACTCGGCTTTTAGTTCATCTTTATCACGATCAATTAATAATTATCAGTTCAAGTATCTTTTCGTTCCCTGCTTGTGCGGAACAGGTATATTGGTAGGTAGTGTCTTTTACTTGATGGTCACATGCTTCATCTTGCTTCTTGCATGCAGGTTTTTGGTCCATCTGCACAGCAGAGAGATCTTTATGACCAAGCAGTAGTTCCAATTGTAAATGAAGTTCTTGAAGGCTTCAACTGTACCATTTTTGCATATGGCCAAACGGGTACTGGAAAGACATACACAATGGAGGGTGAATGCAAGAGATCGAAGGTATTATGCCTTTGTGTTTTCCACTGCCACCTTTATTATGAATTTTCTGCTTTCTGCAAAAATTGGAATCCTAATCTGTCTCTATGGTGAAACATGGCAGAGTGGTCCCAATGGAGAATTACCTCCAGAAGCGGGAGTCATACCTAGAGCAGTGAAGCAAATTTTTGATACTCTGGAGAGCCAAAATGCTGAATATAGTGTGAAGGTGACATTTATAGAGTTGTACAATGAAGAAATAACTGATCTTCTAGCACCTGAGGAACTTTCCAGAGTTGCTTGTGATGATAAGCAGAAAAAGCAGCTGCCTTTGATGGAGGATGGAAAAGGGGGAGTTCTTGTTAGAGGTATAGAGGAGGAAATTGTGACAAGTGCTACTGAGATATTTACTTT
Organism: Eucalyptus victrix; assembly: GCA_016097545.1. Lineage (NCBI taxonomy): Eukaryota > Viridiplantae > Streptophyta > Magnoliopsida > Myrtales > Myrtaceae > Eucalyptus > Eucalyptus victrix. Next base: position 23,263,129 of record CM027845.1, on the reverse strand, counting down.
GCTTGAAAGGGGATCCTCAAAGCGTCGTACTGCTGAAACATTGCTAAATAAACAATCAAGGTAAAAATAAAATTCTTTTCTCTGACTATGTTTTCTTGGTTCTTCAATTATGCAATAAAATGTTGATTTTGATTTTGATGTAGTCGGTCACACTCTTTGTTTTCCATCACAATACACATCAAAGAAGCAACACCAGAAGGAGAAGAGCTTATTAAATGTGGCAAACTGAACTTGGTTGATCTGGCTGGATCTGAAAACATATCCCGTTCTGGTGCTAGGGAGGTAATGCTCCATACATTCTGCACATGATTTGACTGATGTGCAATATTTGTCATAAACTCATCTGTTAAAATATCGTGCATCATTTGACAGGGTCGTGCGAGAGAAGCTGGAGAAATTAACAAAAGTTTGCTTACGTTGGGAAGAGTCATTAATGCTCTTGTGGAGCATCTCGGTCATATTCCATATAGGTACAAAGTGATTCCAAAATAATATAAAATCTGACGTGTTACACTTGTTCCTGTCAAATGTGGCTGATTGAGATCACCTTTTCTCAGGGATAGCAAACTCACTAGGTTACTTCGGGATTCTCTTGGAGGAAGAACTAAGACCTGTATTATTGCAACAGTTTCACCCGCAGTCCACTGTTTGGAGGAGACCTTGAGTACCCTAGATTACGCACACAGGGCAAAGAACATTAAAAATAAGCCTGAGGTCTGTTACTGTCACCCTTATTTCATGATTAGAAAATTTTTCTCTCTGGTCAATTTGTTTGTTCCTTTCATAGTCTACCTTTTGAGTTGCTTGGATGATTCATGCTGACCCTTTTCCCCTTTTTCGCTGTTGTTGAGTCAGCTTCTGGATGAAATCAACATAATTGCACCTAGATTATCTTCTCCTCATTTGTTTTTCTTTTTCAGATGAAGTTGACAATTTTAGCTGTTTTTCGTTCTGGTTTGTCTCCCTTTAGTCTATAGACATGATATTCTAGCCTGCAATATTCATATTGTTTGAGCAAGTATGAGCTTCTATTGCACCAGTGTTCTTGATTTGTTGAATAAGGAGCACCTCACTTAGTTTTGAGGAGCTTGAACACTGTGAAGATGGTTTGCATGTGAATAGGCACAATAGCTTGAACTTGATGAATATTTAATTTGAATAGGATGCATATCCACTATTCTTGCTTGGCATTTTCAAACCTTTACCAAGAACTTCATTGAAACAACCATAAGAATAATTCATGTTTTTTTTTTTTTTTTTTTTTTTGACCGCCCTATTGTAAAAAGGAAATTATACACATTGTGATGCTTGACTTGAAGGTTCTGTTTCCAAGTTGCTAGTAATGCTTGCACTGAGGATGACCAATTTTGCTGTGTAGGTAAACCAAAAGATGATGAAAGCCACTCTTATTAAGGATCTCTATGGTGAAATTGATCGACTCAAGGCTGGTGAGAATCTTTCCCAGATCCATTCATGCTGGCATTTGTCCTGGGATGCAAGTTGTTGAAGCAAGTTGTTGATTACAGCAATAGCATATTGTGAGTTGAGTTAGTGTTGGTTGATGAGATGCTTATATCTTGTAGAGGTTTATGCTGCACGAGAGAAAAATGGTGTTTATATTCCTAAGGAGAGGTATTATCAGGAGGAGAGTGAAAGAAAGGTATTTTTTTTCTTCCTTATCTTGACATTTTCATGCTTGGATTTCAGAATATTTTGTTCAGTGATGCTATGCAAGCTAAATATCTATCCCTTTTTCATAGAATATTCATTTCAAGAGCACTGTTGTAATTTTCATGTTGGCTTGGTTCAGGCTATGGCTGACCAGATCGAACAAATGGGGGTTACTATAGAGAACCATCAAAAGGTTAGTAATTTCTTGATAATAGTTTGACCTCTCATCTTGTGTGATTTTATCCTCATTCACCATCTATTGTGACAGCAATTTGAGGAATTGCAAGAGAAATATGGTTCTCAGGTTCAACAATGTTTTGAATTGAGTAGCAAGCTCAATGCAACTGAGGTTAGTGATGTTTAAAAGTTATGGTTATGGATAGTGTTCGAACCTTGTGCTTGTATTCTCATTCAGCTGATCAAATATTGCAGAAAGATCTGGACCATACAAGTAAAGTGCTGGCTAACACCAAAGAGGAGCTTAAGAAATGTCAATATTCTATAAAAGAGAGGGATTTCATAATTTCAGAACAAAGAAAAGCAGGTATGCTTCAATTTTTAAGTGGATCTTGTATTCAAAGAGCATTATCTTACTGATTTGATGATTTAACAGAAAATGCTCTGGCTCATCAAGCATGTGTTTTGAGAGCTGATTTGGAGAAATCTCTACAAGAAAATGCTCTATTATTTTCTAAAATTGGTAAGCACTCTTTAAATGGAATAGAGTTTTTTGAATTTGGAAGGCTACGTATGTGTTGCATTGGACTGATGCTTCTGGACATGAACTTGTAGATAGAGAAGATAAACTCAATGCTGATAACAAATCTGTTGTAAACAACTTTCTAACTGAATTGGCAAGACAAGTTGCTTCACTTCGCACTGTGGTGGATGGATCACTTTCTCAGCAAAATGAGCACCTTGATCGTGTGGAGAAATTCTGCCATTCATTTGAACAGGCACATGAAAGGGTAGGGAATTTTTTTTTTTTCAACTGCTTCATCTGTTTTATAGTCAGGTTCTACATGTGGGCAAGGCTAGTAATGACTCTCAGGCTTCTTTTTGTTAAAAGTGCTTTGTTTCTCACAAGAGTACTTTTTTCAGGCGGTTTTGAATATGAAGAATAAAGTTACAGCTTCAAGGGCTATGTACATCTCTCATATTGAGGCGCTACAAAATGTTGTACGTTTACACAAGGCTAGCTGTAATGCAGGATTGGACAATATCTTATCCTTGGCTTCTTCCAGTGTGCAATCTACAGAAGAGGTTTGCAGTGAAGTTTGAATGTCCCCACCCTATTTTGGTTTTATGCTGTCTATAATTCTATCAGTACTTTATCAAGCTTGTGGATCTTTCAATGTGCTGCAATGGACTAAACTGTTTCTCATGCTTGTAGCAGTTTCTGACATCAAAAGATGTAGAAGCAAAAGCTCTATTTGATGATCTCCAAAGCACTCTCTCAACACATGCAGGAGAAATGGCACACTTTACCAGGGAACTGCGGCAGGTGTGTGCCTTTAGATTTGTCTGCTCTGTTTCTGCTTTGGTGTATTAAATGGAAACTGTGCATTCCCCTTAACTTATGTAATTGAGGTGGTCCATTGAATCCTGCCCCTTTGTGTTTAATTCATCAGAGATTTAATGTCAGCATCGAGCACACCAAGGACATTTCTGAGTACACTAGCGGATTTCTTGGGAATCTTGTTGAAGAGTCTAAAAACCTTGAGGGCCATGCAAAACATATTGAGGAAATTCAAATGAAAAGTATTGCTGAGTTTCAGAAGGCTTATGAAGTAAGGGAACTGCTACGCCTGTGAATGATAAGGCACTATTGAATTAATCATTGACTGAATTGTCCAATCATTATTATGCAGGTACAGTCAAGATCTGAAGAAGAAAAGCTTCTAGCAGATATGACAAATCTAGTTTGTAATCACTTGCGTCGTCAGAAAGAAATGGTATGTCTTAGGAATTGCTTTATATCTGAATAAATTACTTCTCTGATGCTTCCAATCAAGGTGGATTGATAGTTAAAAATTGTAGGTGGATACAAGGCTTGTTAGCCTAAGGGAAACTGCTGCTCAGAACAAGACATTTTTGGATGGGCATGTTTCTTCACTGGAGGGTATTACTACAGATGCCAAAAGAAAGTGGCAGGAATTTTCTTCTCAAGCAGAAAATGATGCTAAGGATACTGCTGATTATTCTGCTGCCAAACATTGCCGTATGGAGTTACTTTTACAGCAATGGTAATGTGCTTGCTATGCATATACCCTCTTAATATCAGTACCTTATTCAGTCTTTGACTTTATTTCAATATGGTTAGTGTAAGCACTGCAGAATCTGCTTCCAAACATTGGGATGGCACACGTGAGGCCATATGCGAGATGGGTAATAATCATGTTTCCTCGATGAGTTCACTCATAAGGTTAGTTTAGGTGCTTGTTAGCTCCTTGTTTTGTGAAGAGCTTTTACGTGTCTCCGTTGTAACCAGTCTAAGACATTTGTAAAATTGCCTTGGCAGGGATGTTTCTGATAGTAACGAGCAACATGATGTAGAGATTGGTGTTGCGAGGGATACAGCTCAGCAAGATGTGGTCAAATGGAGTGAAGATTTCATTAAGCATGTTGATGGTGAGTATAAGTTTGCTATATATTAGTAATCTGGGACACAGAGTCTTCCCTTTTTATCCGTTTGTTAAATTTCTCATTTGCCACCAATCTTGAAATTACAACTGCATTTGTGATTTGATTCTCTTACGTGTCTGAATTAAAATTTTGAAATCACCAAAAGCTGGTAATTGCTGCAAACATTTGTATGCAAGATAAGTTTAACAGGTTTTAAAGGGTAAGTTAATAGAATTGCTCTAGAAATTTCTCTTTAGTTGATTGAATTTTGTTTCTAATGACATTGATTTAACCCTTAAGTTTATGTAAAATGTGGATTGCTGTGGCATGGTTGCACGTTTGGGGACTGATGACTGAATGCAATCCATCCAAAAGTGCAGTTATGGCTACAATTATTACAGTATATATAAACGTTTTTGTTATGATTATCACAGGAGTGTCAGAGCAGGAGCGAGAATCTATATCAGGTATTCTAGAAACGGTCCAAGCACACATACAGTTGTTGGAAAGTTTCCATGAGGACCACTCTAGCAAAGCTTCAAGTGTCAGGGACAAGGCAGAAGAAACTTTTCAACATAGCTATATGGTAATATTGCCTCTATCCCTGATATGACTGTCAGTTCGCCATCACATTCTGTGATAACACAAACACTTTTGCTTAAGGTACGGTACATAAATTGGTTACTATACCTGAAGTTGTTCTCAAACATGGGGTCTAATTGGTAATGTATCGTATTCCATGGCCAGACAATTTATTCATTATGGTTATGCAAGTTTAAGTTTTCCTCATGGGAAACACCTGGCAAATCCAGTCACTGTTTAGCAAGTTTTTGCACCTGCAAAAATCAGGTTTGATACAATGATGACACATCAAGTTTAATTCTGAAAATAAAGTAGTGGTTTGAGTGTGTTGACCTAGTACATATTATGAGAGCTCTTATTTGTCGTGGTCACACTTTTGCATTTTAATTGGTTAATTTATTGTTAATACAAGCCTGCACTCCAATTCATTTCACGGTTTGGCAATCAAGCCTTGTAAGAAGCTTAGTTCCCCAACCTGGACTGCATATGATGGATGATGATTCAATTTATGCATTTCATATACAGGACTATGAGCCAAGTGGGACGACGCCAATTAAATGTGATCCAGAAGTTCCAACAAAAGGAACTATTGAGTCTCTTCGGGCCATGCCGATGGAATCTCTTGTTGAAGAGTTTCGTGAAAACAATTCATATGAATCATTTGATGGCAAAGACTTGAAGCCATCTCTAATACCACGCTCACCCTTGACACAGATCAATTGAACGTGTGATCTTCTCATCTCATTTTTATGGAAGGTAGTTGGCAGCCATATGAGGATCTGTACTGTTGGTGTACATTAAATATCCGTCACTCGAGGATTGTAAGGATGCGAGATAGGTCACTGGAGAAGAATGTTAATGCAGCGGGGCTATGAATAATTACATTATAAGGATATAGAATCTTGTCTCTTCATGAAGTAATCTGGCAGTTTCAAGTGTAGGCTTCTCGCTTATGCTTAAACAATTTATATGTAAAGCTCCTCTAGAGTCATATATTCCTTCTCTGTAATGTAACATTTTTTTGGTTAGTGAAACTGGAGGCCCATAAAAACTGTCGTGAGTTGCTTCAACTTAATTAATGTCATTTAAATGAATTTCTCCACCAGTGGAAGAAGTATGGGAATATGGTTTCATGTCGGAAACCAGAAGTGAATTTTGTTTTGGGGCCTGAGAGATTGTCTTATAATTAGATAACACTTTTCTCTGACTTGGAGTTAAGTACTTAACATCATTGTAATATGTCCATGAGTTTTAAGTTATTTCTTTAGGTTCTCACATGATAGAGTTGATGCCAGACTTCATAAAAGTATCCTCATTTCGTTCTGTCTACCCTACTAGAAATCTGGAGAGCATGAAGAAGCATTTTAGCTTAATTTGCATCCCAATTATGCCAGTGATCAAGACACTGATTTCTGTTCAGTTGCTTTGAGTCTTAAGAAACAGACAGGTAACAAAAGACCACGTTCTTAGAAATTCTTTCATAACATCTCAAATGTAACCTGAACACTTCTGTGACATGATAATCAAACAGCCAAGTGGAAACCGTGATTGTCATCTTTTGTAGTAGCATGTTTTGACTTGGTTCACTACTTAAATTAATCGCTTAGCTTCTTTGACTTCCTCAACGATACTATATTTGTATCCTCTTTAGTAGAAGAATGCACTTTCAACCTTATTCAAAATTTCAAAACCACTTTCTGCAGCACAGATAATGACGAGACTGTATTTTTGATGAAACATATTAGGATTGGTCAACTCAATGACTTCAATAGACACCTCAAATTTGAATATAAAGATGTCTTGAGAAGATTTTTAGGTTTCATTAAGTACCATGTAGACAAACTACCAGTCCAAACAGAAATTAACCATCGATGCCAACAATCCTTACTAATAATATCTTTTAACTCACTGACTCTAATAGAGTGAGTGAAAACCGAGAGCCTGCAAAGATTCTTTCGTGCAATTGTAGAGAATGGGGTAATTACTATTACAAAATATCATGCGACGATCCTTATATTGTCAGAAACTAACGTAGAAAAAAAGCTCGAGAGGTCTGGAGAAACCTGCCTCTTGATAAGGTGATATACTTGCCTATTGATGCCTAGGCAAGCGGTATGTGGGTCCTGTGGAGAGATGGTTCGATTGCCATAAACCTCCTTGCTCAAACCGAACACAAATTCCACTCGAGGGTTCAAATACACGTTGATAAAACCTGTTTTAGATAGCTGGGGGAAAATGGGTGGTATGGGATAGCTGGTGCTTTCAAGGATCATATGAAATATTGTTTGGTATTAATATGAGCTTCATCAAATCAAAATTTTCTTTGGACCAGGCTCCAAAACTACAGAGCCATCAGTGCTTGGTGCAACCACAAGCGGAGAGTCCGCTTTGCTTGAAGCGACTCTTTTTCCACTTTACTAGCATCTGCCCGGATCACCTTCCTATTTTGCTGAACTTGAAACCTGGTGCTACCAAGTCTTTGCCCTGGACTGTTCTGTTTTGAACCTATGAGACTTTATAAGAGTGGTGGGAATTCGAAGAGCCATGAAGACTAACCCGAAGAATGTCCCGATAAATCTTGAGGGAACTTAGAGAAAAATATCAATTTATCTTGGAGCAGGAAGTTCTGTGGGACATGAAATCCAAGACCAATGGGTCATGGATGGTGACCATAATACGAACTACTACCATCATTTTATGGATAATAACCGGAACACGAAGCTTGGAGAATTTGAGACTACCCCACAGTTTCGAGAGGAGGAGATGAAGAAGTACATAGAATGCAGCACGCCAGTTTGGATACAGTACTCAGCTAAATGCTATCATACTTTTCAGGCGCTCGACATGTGAATAGCTGCAACAAGCACTGAAAATAACAGCAATTGGGTGCAAAAATATCCCCGTTAGCTGAGAGCAACTGTCTCTAAGAATGCGTTTTGAATCTTAATTGTCTCCAGGAAGTTTCTGACAATGAAATGAATTAAGGATTATGGGGCCTTAAGCCTCTTAAGAACCCCAGAATGCTGTCTTTTCAAAAACAATGGAATGTGGCTGTAAATCCGGTCTGATAGGCTAGGGAGATATTTGTTCGCATAAGCCTCCTTAGCGATTCCCTCTTCGTTCTAATCCCTAAAGGCAGGAGCGTGAAATTCTTACACCAGCTTAGCCCTATATGCTTGTGCATTCACCCTTTTTCTAATTAAGTTCCTGCACTTTCAATTTTTCCACCAAAAGTCCTTTTACTTACACAAATTGGTCCCTCCGGACGCTACATTTGACCAAATTTAACTGATGCGGTAGTTTGTAATGCCTAAGCGCGAAGTAGACAACATTTTGCTGACATGGACACTACCGTTAGAAAATAAACAACAGAAAAAAGTTGCTCTTCCACCCCCCCATCAGTTAAAGATGGAAATATACTCGGAGCCTTCTAACCATTGCAGCAAAACAAGGAGACCCCTTACTGCCTTTTCAGACTGCACGAAAGCTTAGAGATTCCGACCTTATGGCTAAGAAATAAGAGTTGATCCGTCATGGGTTTCGGATCAAATCTAGTGAAGGAAGCTTCCTAGCCATGAGTGCAGATTGAGGACACTTCCCTATAAAATCTTGGGAAGCAGGACATGAAATAGATGAACTCAGGGACACGGACTCTGCTTAGTGTCTATCCTTTGGGGAAGGAAACAGGTTCACTGGTCAGCGAAGAGGGACGACGACAGTGGGGAAGTCGGGAAATTGACGAGGGCTGCTTCCTAGGGAAACCATGTAAAGTCCTAGTGCAGATTTTTATAATGTTTGCTAAAAATATGTGCATACATTAATTCAGATTAGAGTAGCGACGGCAGATGTTCAACGCACTTCTCAAAAGCCACTGTCCGAAGGCTTGACCCGCTTCTTGATTTCATCCACTGTCGTTATTCAGATCTGGCTTTTTGCTATTTTTATTGAGAAATGTTAACCGAGTGCAAAAAGCACGTTCCTTTTCTTTTTTGCGGAGGAGAGCGGGTATCCACTCTTTATCTCAGGGATTCAACCAAGCGAGAATCACTTTCTACCATTACAAAGGTCAAAAACAACATCATCTGCTCAGCCCCAAAAGGGAAAAAGCAAAAACATGCCCAAATGAATTCTTCTCGGTCGAAACAATGAAAGGAGTCAACTAGTCATCCATACAAGCACGCTGCAATGTAAAAACAAATGCTCTGCAACAGTAAGGACTAAGTAACCACCTAAAGTTTACTTGATCTTCTTCTTAGGCCTCAGCTGCAAGACAAAAAGTTTTGATCACTTTCATGGTAGAATGTGAAATTCAATAATGGAAAGAAAGCATACGTGACAAGAAACAAGGAAATATGATGTTAGGCCCAATGGGGAGAGAGAAGAAAAGACCGAAATTCCTTTAGAGAAATAAAGCTAACCTGATTGCTGTGACCACATTTCTTCTTGCGGCAGTTGACAGCTCTTGGATGCAGGCGGGCATAACATCTGGTGATTTATAGGATGTAAATGTCGCAGCAAATAAATCAGACATAGCAGCAGACGGCATTACATAAAAAGGGTACAGATGTACAGAAATTAATGCAAGACATTTTAACATCACATACAGAAGACAGATAAAGCAGCTATCACCTTGAGGCATCCATGGGATTGCAATTACCCTCAAATTGATGGTGAAGGACAAGTATGGGAATAGTAGTTAATACGGTTAACTAAATAAAATGAGCATACACATAATCATGTGGGCTTCGCAGGAATTGACATTAATGTCCTAAAATTGCAGATACAAGGCCTAACAACAGGCAGCAGAGGAAGGATGGGATATTTCAGCATTTTGTCACATGTCCATCCAACCAAAATCCAGAGCGCAGAGGTCAAATTTGACACAAGTTTTTATGACCATCAGTGAATATGAATACCCTCAACGACAAATAAAATTGCCGAGTGCTGTTAGCTACACAGTAGCAAACTCCCCAAACCTCAGATGGATATGTCTACTATGAAAAGCCCACACGAATGAGATTTCCCATTTCTATCTAAGCTGTCCATCTTGATCTTCCTCATCTCTAATACGTCCTCTAGCTTTAAAAACAGGCCTAGGACAGGTTTCTCTTTTAAAAAATGTGTTTCCATGATAAAATAGATGTATCATTTCATGACATGAGTTATTTTGAAGAAACAAAAAGACAAGACTTCATTAACGATGAAACTACAAATGTACCATCAATGAAAATCAACTGAATATAGTCAAAGCCCAGCTGACAAAGATCAAATGGAAATCGCTTTTGGGAACTAGGATGCCCTCCATTGCACCTAAACAGCAAGTGAGGGTTCAACTGATAGTCCCATATAAAGTGGCAGAAAATTCGAAACTGACAGCAGCAAAGCAGCACCAAATGTCACAACAAATCCAAGATTTGATGACGATCGGATGATCAAACTTTAGAATGCAGAATAGGAGAAGGAAGGAAGTTCTAAAAGCAGTTCTGTGGAAAAGATCTAGCAGATACAATAGTGGAATGAATTTTGATTAAAATAATAGTAAATAGACGATAGTAGAAGAAAAAAGGCATGTAAGAAGTTCGGTAAGCAGAATTGTCGACGGAGATGAACAACAACCGGCCAGTTAACTTCTCAGCTATTGGATCTGGCTACAGCCACTTTGGCAAATTCAAGATCAAGGGCACTGATTAAATCAATCACACGCCCTCACCTTGGTACATGTAGCCTCAGATCTCAGATAAATCAAAGCAATAGCATTTCAAAGGAACCAAACCCTTTCTTTAATGGAAACATCAGAATAAGGCAAAATAAATGAAAGAGAAAAAGGAATAGAAGAAGGTCTAAAAGCAGTTGCGTGGAAAAGCTCTAGCAGATACGGCAGTAGAGAGTTTGATAGAACATGTCCTGATGACTAACAAGAAATCTAGTCTAACAACATCATACAGGCCAAACAATATCCACCATTAAGATTTAAAAATAAAAAATAAAAATAAAACAGCCAACCGACTCAATGATAAACCATACAGAGGACTGACAATTAAAATTGTCGACCAGAAAGAGAAAAAATTCACCCCCGGAGAAAACCAGACAAGAAAGCACTAAAGATCGACAATTGTTATTGGAAACTAGCATAACCTTTTCTGCACTAGTTCCAGCTTAGACGCTAAGTATAGTCCCGTCGTCATGCTCAAAGCTCATTATCCAATACATCAGCTCAACTCTATTTCAACATTTCTAGCGTTTCAATGATTCAATTCCACTACGAACAACCTCAGATAACATCGGGCACCAGAAAGCAAAAGAGCGAACAACTCACTTGCGGCAGATCATCTTGTCCTGATTGTACTTGCGAGCCAAAGCCATCAGAGAAGGCTCGATGATCCCTCCGCGGAGCCTCAGGACGAGATGGAGCGTGGACTCTGAATCAAGAACAACAAGCAGAAACATATCAGCGCCTCCATCTCAGAGGCACGCCGATTCGCTTCGTACGAAGCCGAGCAAAGGAAAACGAAGCAGAGCACACCTTTCTGGATGTTGTAGTCCGCCAGAGTCCGGCCATCCTCGAGCTGCTTCCCGGCGAAGATCAGCCGCTGCTGGTCCGGCGGGATTCCTGCACAACGGACATCGAAAAACAAACAAAAAAGAAAACGCATCAAGACGCGGAACCAAGCCGATCAGAGGCGAAAGGAAGCGGACGCTCCGGTGGAGGGAGGCGACGGACCTTCCTTGTCTTGGATCTTGGCCTTGACGTTGTCGATGGTGTCGCTGCTCTCGACCTCGAGGGTTATGGTCTTGCCGGTTAGGGTTTTCACGAAGATCTGCATCTTCGCTCTCTCTCTCTGCGCGTCTTGGCGGTGCGACGAGGGGGAGAGGGAGAGAGGAAAGAGAACTCTGAGGCTTTTATAGGGCTTCTGCTCAGCTAGGGTTTTGACTCTCGGGTCCCTCCCTCCTTGACCCCACATTTTCTTTTGGGCTTGTTGGGCCGAGCGGGCCCCATATTGCAATTTCTCTATTCTTGCGTATTTTCACTTTTGGCCCCGAAAAAATGATTTTTCATTTTCGCCCCTTGACTATCGGATCGGATCGGCACACGCGCATTCCCTTCAGGCAGTTGTAAAAGCATCGAATTTTTTAAGTATGTCACAAAACATCAACTTAAGATTTTTTGATATATGAAAATTAATTTAAAATAAATATATCATAAATATATTAATTCAACATTTTCTATAATACGAAAATTAGTTTGAGATACATAGAAGAATATTAGTATTCTCAGTTGGGAATATTTTATAATATACAAAAAGTGTTCGTTTTGTGAATAATGAATGATTTGAAAAATATTTTTTAAAAAATAATTTCTTATATCATTTGGAAAAATTAATCAACGAAAACATTTTTGTCATTGATAATAATCTATATCTGACTATTTTTATTAAAAAAATGAAAAAAAAATTCCATTCATTCTTTTTTTAAGATAATATAAGCAATCTTCCAAATCACTTATTTTCTGGTGAAACTAATCCATCCTAAGTGAAAAAAAAGACCTGCAACATCATTAAGAGCAATCACCATAAGACCTGCCATTGAGAATGAATGAAAATATACGCGTTCGCCGAATCCAAATAACCGATCATATGAATCAAAGAAAGGTCAATGAACCCAAACTGTGTCTGCTATACGAAAGGAGGATAAATAAGGCGCCCTATCTATCGCACCAACATAACAACAGGACAGATTTTATTCGTATCCAATCGGGACTTCCCAATTTCAGTAGTTACAGGCAAGAATGGAAAAGCCACTAGCTCGGCCCCGGCGGGCACCTAGGAAGTCAGAATTCCAGTAGGGCAAGGCTAGATTGACATGAACTTTGGAGCCACAATCTCGAGAAGTCCCTTCGGATTGTCCACATGAACCCAGTGGCCAGAATTAGGAAGAACATGAACCGAAACCTTCCCTTCGGATCGGTCCCTTCCCAAACTAGGAAGTCTTTCGAGCCATTGTATCACGTCCGGGTCCCATCGGTCGCTCTTCTCTGCACGTACAATTGCTATTTCCGTGGCTTTCGGCGGTTCCTCCAACAAAGACCAATAGGATGTCTCCCTGTACGAATTGAACATCTGAATGGCGCCCTCCAGATTAAAAGCCCACGTTTCATGATCTCCAGATTTCTTGAGGTTGCTGCCTATCCACTCTGCTAAGGACTTTGAGAAACCGAGTTCTAGCACGTGGTTCACCAGCCACCTGAGAACAAGAACATCAAACACAAAGTTCTTAGACAACCTTACATAGTGTGTCAGACTCTGCATCTTCAGATGCACACTGTGATAAGAGAAATCATGCGTGATGATTGGGATTATACCCGAACAGAAGTTATAATGATTCAGACAAATTGAGACAGACTATCAACTTAGAGTCCCGATGAGAAGCGTTCAGATATGTCTCTTCTTCAAATGGAGCAGCCCTTTGGGGTTAAATTCTGCAATATACTGCTTACACGCCTAATACCGGACTATCCAACATAAATGACATTAAGGAAGATGCACATGTCCCTTCTCAAGATGTTGTGGACTTAGAAAACGCCTTTCTAAGGGGTGTTGAAGTACTCAGAACAACTTTCTAAACACTTCCAGCTGCGGAATGTCTTCATTTGCATTATTAATTTGCATGACTAACAAAGAGAGAAAAATGTTGAGACATGAAAGCTGTGGCTATAACATGCTTGCAAAGGACGAAGGATAATCCTACTTTCTTGATGGGATTGTTGAAGGTAAACTCTGCAATGTTTCCAAAACTTTTTCTACTTCTCCGTCACTATTATCCAGCTTTACTTCTCCCGGGACAGAATCCAGCACCCCCAGCTGCTCTGCATCAGGAAATAGAAATAACTAAAGAGCTTTCCCAGCACATTAGCTGCCATAACATGCAGAGACATGTATATCATAATTAGGATCGCTCAAACAAAAATTTCCAGTGGCATTTACATCACATAATAACCTGATTGGAAAAAGTTAATTACCAATATGGCTTGAATTTCAATAGTGCATCATGCTCATAATATAGGACAGCATGGCCAGCATAACAAATCATGCAAGAGCAGAAAACAGAAAAGGAACAAAATAAAATGCCACAGGCCTGTCCACTATATTAATTTCACTCCCAGGTGCTAAACAGACAATTTAAAAGCTTAGGCTAATTGGCAACGAATATACCATGCATATCAAGCATATCTCTTAACACTTTTCACTGGGTAAAAACTAGACGTTACACATGAAGCACAGGATGTGGATGCGACAACGTCAAATAGAGCATCAGAGACACCTAAAACAAGAAGATTATACCAGGGAAACTTGCATGAGGGAGTGCTAGGATTTAAATTCTTGCAGCAGCTCAAGACAAACAAATTCTCCCATCAACTTAAGTATCAGAAAACTGAACCCCAGCTTATCAAGCATATCTTTTCATGCCAGACATCCTGTAAAGCATCATATATACTTTCTCTCATATTCAATTGCTAGAACCGCTTTGAAAATGAAACACATACAAGCACTACCACCTTGGCACCGTTTCAAAGAAAAAAAGTCTCAAACTCTGTAACCCTACCCAACAGCATGACTGAAAGAATAAGACCCTGGGGAAGATTCACCTCATTTGTGGCCATGGAGCCAATGGTACATGCTTTGGGGGTGATGAAACATATTCTATCCATAATGTTAAGCAAACAATAGTGCATTCCATATTGCACAAAATTTTGTAGAATGGAGCTAAACCATGCTTTGACTTCTACAATGAGGTAAGCAATTCCTAGACAAAACCCATGGAATGGCACGCTTGGAAGCAAGCATCGGATTAATGGAAGAATCTCCACTGCTATTCACCATCAAGTGCATAGGGACATCATGTATTCTGCTCAGTTACAAATGGAAGTCAAGGATTCCAGCTTAAGAAACATATCACCAGAGTTTGGACACATCAAAGACAAATATGAGCAAGACCAGGAAAGGATTGACAAAGCCTTGTGTCAAAGCTAAGTTTATTACCATATCAAGAAATGGCAAGTGCTCTAGAACAATGAACTTCAGCAGGAATTTAATTCATTGACTTGTCAAGTTGCACTTTTGGACCCTCATTACTCAAAATATCATTTTTGCTTCTTTAAATATAATGGGTTTCCTGCCCTCAGTGAATCACATCTTACAGCAATTAAGCATAATCTGCAGAAAATGACTGGCAATATGATCTATTAAAGAAATTCTAAGAGACTAAACCAACCAGCAATCAATCACGCCCAATAAATTATCGCTCGCTAAGGGCAAATTACTGAGCTGCCGCGCTAGACAATCACGACATTTCGAGAAACGACGAGGAAACACGCCTACCAGTCTGGGACACGCGGCGGATTCACCGTAGTCCCCGCGAGCACAGCTCTGCGCGAACTGCAAGGCCACCTTGCCGCCCATGGAGTGGCCGATCACGGCGTCCGGCCAAGCCCAGCCTCGAGACTTCACCAGATCGGCCAGATCCTTGGCGGCGCTGAACATGTCGTGAGGCGGGCCGAAGCCCCCCAGCTCGGCCGATCTCCCGTGGTTCCTCAAATCCACCAGAACCATCCTCCAATCTGCAAGCACCCCCCCAAGAGCATTGGAAAAAAAAAAAAAAAAAAAGAAGAAGAAAAGAAAGACTCCAGTCCTCCACGAAACATTACAGAAGGGGAGAGAGAAAGGGTACCGGAGGGAGGGTAGGCGGCGGAGAGAGTGGAGGCCAAGGAGCGAGAGAAAGACCTCCAGTTCCTGCCGGAGCCCAGGAGGCCGTGGAGCACGAAAGCCGTCGGGGCGGCGGGACCGTCGCCGGAGAGAGGAGGGGGTACCTCTTCGTAAGCTAGGGTTTGCAGGGATCGGGCGGAGGAGGAGGAGGAGCTGGTTAGCAGGGAACGGTCGCGACTCGGTGAGTCGAGGAACCGAGTCAGGAGGCGGAGGGGCCGTTTGTTTCCGAGACTTCTGGCCATGGATGATGATCCCCCTCCTTCGTGCTCGAGTCCAGAGGCTTCAGGCTTGATTAGAGCTGTTGTATATTTATGAATTGTAATTTAATTAAAGTGAAAGAAGATTACCAAGCTAGGCTGCTGAGAAAAAAATTCAACAAATTCAAAGATACCACCTCAGCAGGTGACGTGGCGTATGTTTCTTTTACTCACATCCACTTGCAAATTGACAAATGTCCATAATGCCATATCATTAGTTGATGTGGAGTCAACAAAAAAAATTTCAAAATCTCGATTCTCTCCCTTTCTCATTCATTCCTTTGCTCATGCATGATTAGCCAGCTAAACGAGCCACGGTCATCGGTTTTAAGGATGAGCTCACCTTGCGAGTCATTGACAAGCAAGGCTCATGGCGGTCAAAGAGGCCAAATTTGTACAAGCAATGATGGGACCGAAATGTTTCCATACATGTTGTGGGAAGTTTGCAGAAGAAGTAAAGAAGCTTCTCTATTTGATTTTTCGAGAGGTGCCAAGGTTAGGATGAAGCAAAGAATTTGTTTGAAAACCTCGTGTGATATTTGGAAATTGACAAAACCATTTATCTATAACCATTTATCTATATCAAATGTTAGATAAATTAGTCTTATCTCAGGTTACACAAATGCAAGGACTCCATCACCACCGATAGATCATGAAGTATGGAGTGAAAGACTAAATAAGAGTAGAAGAACCTTAATGGAGTCGAACAAGTCAAAGAATGGGAAGTTCATTAAGATTTGGAGGCACCATGACTAGATAAATAGCTAATGTGGTCGTAATCATACTTATGAAGATAAAGTGGAAGGTGGTACGTAAGCCAACTATTGGCAGTAAGCCTTGTTAGATTGACACGTCCATGATAAAAGTGGTTTGCTATATCACTTGAGCAATTCGGTTTATTAAGAGTGATTGTAATTTCTTTTGAGAAATGTATTATTAGAGAAAACTTCCTTATTTGTTTTGAAGTTGACAAAACGTTTTCATCATTCTAGTTTGAAGGCTTGCAGACTCTATCGTCAAAGTTTGAAGACCTCTAGACTCTATTGTCAAAGTTTGAAGACCTCCAGACTCAAGATTTAAAGTCTACTTTCATTGATAGTTTCCAGACCGACGAAGAAAAGATTTATCCGATGAAGAAGACTTGTCAAGATGTGAATATAAAGTATTTGGTTAGTATGGTTGAAGAAGATCTCACGGCTGGAGATAGCATTTCGTGATCAGTTATTCTTATTGAAATCAATTCGGATAATTAGATCTGTTGATTGGTAAGTATACTTGGATGGTTCTATTTATGGAAATTTAGATCATAATTGTATGGGCGAGCAGGATTGTTGGGCTATCATAACATTCATTAAATAACTCGAGATCTCCCTAATTGATTCTGTTCAACGGGTAGATTGGAAGAACTCATTTGGAAGGTGCCAACAGTTTAAAAGGCATAGATGAATATATAAGGAAGACGCTCAAGTTATTCGAGTGTGTGCGTGAAAGAAAAATTCCAAAGTCTGAAGCTCATAGTTCTTTGTTGTTTCAATTGTTGAGCTTAATTGTACTCAAAAGAGAGATTAAATACTTGTAAGACATTGAGGAAGTGTAGCAGAGTTTCTACATTGTGGAATTAAGGACGTGAGATTATAAAATCTCTTTTGGCTTAGTGGAATCTAGCCAGTGGGCTGTCAGTGTAGGAGAGTAGACGTAGGTTTGGTCTAAGCTGAACCACTATAAATCTTGCATTTCAATTCTCTTTTCCTAATCTCTTTATGTTAATTTGTAGCTTTATATAACTGTTTACAGTCTATTATTCTCAGAAGACGAATTAGTTTGTTAAGTTTTGGGAAAACCTCTTTGATCACCTATTTACCCCATTTAGATGCTCTTACTAGCCCTATCAATTGGTATCAGAGCCTGTGTGCTCATTTAATTAAAGTGTTTTTACTTCTGAGTCAAAGATCTATGACTAGTATGTTGGCTTTAGGTTTGGTTGAAGGCCAAAGCAACACCAGACAATCTTACTTTGATGGAAAGGAATACAGCATATGGAAAAACAAGATGAAGGCATTCCTAAGATCGAAAGATCCTCTGAAATGGGATGTGGTAGAAAAATGAATCATTCCTAAAGCTACATTAGTTTTAGAAAGAGGAAAAGAAGTTGCAGACGCTGGCGAGATGACTCAAGAAGAAATAACTAAGAGACAAGCTCTTGATGCTAAAGCAATTTACTCCTTATATTGTGTGTTATCTTCTACTGAGTATAACATAATATCTTTTTGTGAAACAGGTAAAGAAGTTTGGGATATGCTGCACATTACCTATGAAGGAACTGATCGAGTGAAAGAAACAAGGATCAATATTCTACTCGGACAGTATGAAGCCTTCAAGATGAAGTCAGAAGAATCTATCACTGCCATGTTTATTACAGAAATTGTAAATGGTTTAGAGTATCAATGACAGCCAATCTCAAGATCAATGAAGGTCAATAAATTGTTGCGTGGACTCTCCAAAGACTGGAATCATGTGAAAACTTCAATAAGGGAAACACAAAGGATCATGCTACTTTTGGTAGACGAATTGGTTGGCACACTTCAGTCTTATGAAGTTGAGCAAATCAATGAGGAAGAAGATCCCAAAGATAAGAAGTCAATTGCCTTAAAATCTAACGATGAGTCTGATGTTATAGACTCTGAAGAGGATATGGACGATGAAGAGCTAGTAATTATGATAAAGAGGTTTAGGAAACTGAACAAAAATGGAAGAATGTTCAATTGGAAGAAACAAAGCATTCAAAAGTTTCAAAACAAATCAACTGAGGATGATGAAACTAACAGAGATGTGATTTGCTTTGAATGTAAGAAAAAGGGACACATCAGACCCAATTGTTCTCTGTTGAAAAAGAAGAAGGGAAAAGTCGAGAAATATAAAAAGCTCTCAAAGCAGAAACATGGAGTGATACTGAATGCGAAGAAAATGATGAAGATTATGCAAATATTTGTTTAATGGTAAAATTTGAATCAAACTCAAACTTTGAGATAGATGCAAATTTAGACTCAAACAGCGAAATCGAGGAAAATTTTTGGAAAGAAAAGTTTGAAAATTTAGACAAAAGTTTTGTTATTTTAAAAAGAAAATGCAGACTTTCTTTCAAAATAAAATATAATTTTGAAAGAGGACATTTCAAATATCTCAAAAAGGTTTTCAATAGGATTTGAAAAGTTGGAAAACATTCTTTCAGTACAAAGACCTTATTTCAACAAATCAGACTTGGGAATGACTTCAGAAACTATTCCTCTAATTGATTTTCCAAAAGTGAAGGAAGGAATAAAAAAAGACCTACAAAAACTTTTCACAGAAATCATTTTCAAAATTTTTTTGTAAAACCTGTTGGTCAAAGTGCTCTCAAATGTTCTAAGTGCAACAATTCAGAACATTTTGAGAAATAATGTCCTATGGTTTGGAGACCTGTTAAGAAGGAATGGGCAAAGACTGTATATTGTACTAACTGATGCGTGATGGGTTGAGTGATTCAAGAACAGAGATTTTTTCAGAGGGGATTTTTGTGGTTAAGTGTATGGAGTAGTGTATACGGGGAAGAAATGGAAAGGAATAAGAACAGATAAAAAACAATCTCCTTCCAAGGTATAAAGGCAGCGCCACCAACCAAGGATGAGGATCGAGATCTACGAAGTTCACCACCAAGGCCTAAAGCTTCCACCAGCCAAGGATAAAGGACTTCGGGATAGGAGAAGCTCACTACCAAGGCCTAAAGATTCCACCAGCCAAGGATAAAGGGCTTCTTGGTTCACCACCAAGGAGTGATCTATGCTCCAAGGATAAAGAAACCGAAAGGAGTTATCTGCTCTCCAAAGGAATTCACTCAAGTTGAGGAAATCTCACAATTCTCATTCATAAAATTCGTATGCCTTACATTGCATAGTTTTCCCCTCTTTATATGAGGGTTTTAGTGTTAATGCATATTAAAAACGGAGCTTAATAGCCTAGAAACTGACACCTTAATACCTATTGAAACAGACCTTAATAGCCTAGAAACCGAAACCTTCGACTCTTGGTCTGCATAACAATAAACACACATAATAACATAATAAAAGCCTTTATTAACACGGGAAGTAAATGCCTTTAATCTTCGGCCTTCTGCATTCTTGAATCTTCAAATTCGAGCTCCTCCCTTGACCAGAAAATAATCCTTCTGAAACTCCATAAACTGGTCATTCAAGACATTTAGAATGGCCTCCCATTAGTAGATATCGATATACCATGAAGTACCGATAAATAATTGACATTATTCATTGAAAATGATCCATCGAAGCACATAATGTCCAATTTCTCTCTTGGCTTGGATAAACATTAATGGTTCCGAGTTGGTTGATGGAGCTACGTGGGATGCTCCCGCATCACTAACTCTATTGGATCCAAGAAAATATGGGTACCAAAGAAAGCTTGACTTTCTTTTTTAATTGTGGGTCATTATCAAGAAAAAAGTCAAATGGTATTTGGATAGTGGCTGTTCGAGACACATGACTGGAGATTCAAGTTGTTTTATAAAATTTGTTCAAATAAATGGTGGAAAAGTCTCTTTTGGTGGAAATAACAAATGAAGAATTGTTGGGTGTGGAATTGTAAATATTGGAAATCTCATAATCAACAATGTCTCCTTGGTGGAAGGACTAAATTACAATCTACTCAGCATAAGTCAACTGTGTGACAATGGATTCAAAATCAATTTCCAAGAAGGAGTATGTTCGGGAACTAGTAAAGATCTTTCTTAATCTTTTACTGGACGAAGACATGGGAATATTTATCTTCTGGATATAAAACCAGAAAGATCTCAATGTCTAATTTCAATTCAAGATGAAGCAAATCTTTGACATCGAAAGTTTGGTCATGTCAACATGAAGCAAATTGCCAAGTGAAAGAGCTAGTATTAGCACTTAGAGGGGGTGAATAGGTGCGAAAGCAAATTTTGCAAAATATAGTATAAAAATTTTCCCTTTACCCTGAGTTTGGTTGACAATAGACTTTGTAGAGAAAGTTAGACTCTAACAATTAAATAGAATTACAAACAAAGTAAAAAAGTTTAGGGAAGAGAATAAGAATATAAGGTTTTATAGTAGTTCGGCTTAATCTAAACTTATGTCTACTCTCCTGTACTGACAGCCCACCGGTTGGATTTCACTATGAATCAAAAGAGTCGTTACAATCTCACGTCCTTGATTCCATAGTGTAGAGATTCTGCTACACTTTCTCAAGGCCTCACAAAAGTCTAAACTCTCTTGAGTACAAATTTATGCTCAACAATTGAATCAGCAAAGAACAAGGAACTTCAGACTTTGGAATTTATCTATCGCGCAGACACTCGAATAACTAGAGCATCTTCCTTATATACTCCTCTATGCCTTCATAACCGTTGGCACATTCCAAATGAGTTTTTTCAATCTACTCGTTGGACATAATCAATTAGGGAGATCTCGAGTTACTTAAGGAATGTGATGATAGCTCACTAATCCTGCTCGCCCATACAATCAGGATCTAGGTTTCCGTAAGTAGAACCTTCCAAGTATACTTCGCCAATCAACGGATCCAAATTACTCGAATTAAATTCAAAACAAATAATAGATCTTGATATGCTATCTCCAGCTGTGAGAACTTCCTTAGCCGCTTGAATAAAATCCTTAAAGAAATATTCAATTATGGATAAGACTTCTTTATCGGTCTAGAAACTGTCAATAAGGGCAGACTTTAAATCTCGAGTCTGGTGGTCTGGTGATTTTCAGACTTTGACGAAAGAGTCTGCAAGTCTTCAGACTAGTCTGATGGAAACATTTTGTCAACTTCAAAACAAATAATGAAGTTTTCTCCAACAATCTCCCCCTTTTTGATGGTGACAAAACTTTCCTGCAGATTTGGATACATTTGACCTGCAAAACAATATTCAAGCAAACAAGGATATCTCATAAAAGATAAATGGATTATGATAAAGATAGTATCGAATCTGCATCCACAAGAAATGAGTTAGTCCTGTAAAAACAACTATCTTTGCCATGAATATCAACAACACTTAAGATACTGCAAGCATTAAACGATCAAACGGTCCAAACCAAAAAACATAGTCCAAACTAGTCACAAACCAAAACCAGTCACAACCAGACAAAAGTAAAGTCAAAAGTTAAACAAAAGTCAAATATGCAAATCTGCACCAACTTCTCCCCTTTTTTGTCAGCATGAAAAAGGTAGAGATGAAATAGAGATTTGGATAAAATTAGGATTGTTTTGAAACGCGAACAAACTAGAAATCTCCCATCGACTTGACAATCTCCTCCAACTTTCTTAGATGCTCCTTTAGTTGCGCTATTTCTTCACCCTTGGTAGTTGCTTGAACTTGAAGATTAAGGGCTGAACTTGATTGTGCAAAGAAACTGAAGAAGCTTGATTGGCATTCTGCATATTCTGAGTTTCGCATCCCAAGGCATAAATCTGGCCTCGGGTCTCCATAAGAACATCAAGTAATCTTCGAAAGTCTGCTGAGTTGTCAGTTTGAGTGCTTGCTTCTACATGATCAGTTTGTGGAGTATTGGCAGATGATGGCATTTCAGCATGAGCATCTAGACTTGGAGATGAAATCTCATGATCTTCTTTAGGAAACTGAGAGGCATATACATCTTATGGATTGGCAGGAGAATGGCTAACATCATCACTAGTAAAAGCAAGTGAAAAAGTACCTCTTTTCTTAGAAGCTCCCCCTGTTTCAGTGCCTTCAGGTGGAGAGAATTACTCTTCATGCTCTGTCTCTTCTTCAGTGACATGATGACCTTGTTCTCCTCTTTCTTCTTCTTTTGCAGTTCTTTCCTCCTCTGCTTCTTTCCTCATCGTTTCCCTCTCTTCATTCCTCTTCTCTGTTTCTTCTCTGTCTCGATCCTCTCTCTCCTCTGTCTCTGGAACAAAACGCTGTAAGTTCCTTAATGCAAGAGCGGAAATGGTGATGTCTTCCTCATCTTCTTCATCCTGCAAGATGAGTGCTCTTCTTTTCTTGGATGGAGCTGTCATGGGCTTTTCCTTTCCATTTTGCAGCCATAGAGTCTTGATGAGGCTTGACATGGGTCTTCTCCTTAAAATGCTCTAAAGCCTTGTTTAGCTCCTTCAAACGTATTTTTGAAACCATCTTCAGTCCCACCACCATTTGATCACAGGTTCAAACACACAAGATTTTGGGAGGCTGAATATTAAAATATCTGAATAGTTGAGTAACAAGTGCTGAATAAGGAAGTTGGCCTTGTCTTTCACCATTGACCTATACATGTGAAACAAGATAGTGTGTGGCAGAGAGAACTTTTTGCCAGCATTAATAGCATACATTAGCTTCGCTTCTGTATTGGAGACGTTAGTCTTTGATGTCGATTTGGGTCTAAGACAGTTAATCACAATCTTGTGAAGTAAGACATTTGAGGCATTCATCCTCAAGTAAGAAATTTGGCCCTCTACCATTCCATCCCGAACAAGCTCCACAGTCGCACGACCAATAAACACACTAAATGATTGGAACATCCCTCTCTCTACTCCAATCACATCAGCCAGAGTGTCCATATCAACCACATAATCCTGGTCTCTAAGACTGAAAGAAAATCTATTTGCATCCAAAAAACTTATATTGGAATAGAAATACGCAGTAAGTTCTGGATGAGCCACTGTTGTCTGAGAGCAAAATTGTTCGAATTGAAGTAAAGTAAATTTCTCTCGCAACTTCACGTTCAAAGAATCGAGAAAATCAAAACCCACTCTTCTCGTGTTCATCACCTATTGCTTTAGCATTTTAGAGTAAAGTCGTTTATGTTCCTTAGAATGAAATAGATCTACCATTTTTCCTCGAATATTTGCAGCAACACCCATTTTAGACTTAAAATGAGTGAACATCTTTTCATCATCATTTCCATCAGGTTGACTAAGTCCTCCAACACGTGGATTAC
Organism: Eucalyptus victrix; assembly: GCA_016097545.1. Classification (NCBI taxonomy): domain Eukaryota; kingdom Viridiplantae; phylum Streptophyta; class Magnoliopsida; order Myrtales; family Myrtaceae; genus Eucalyptus; species Eucalyptus victrix. Next base: position 23,239,261 of record CM027845.1, on the reverse strand, counting down.
TTGGAATATTTGCAAAAGCTCTTTCTGCTGAGCCCGCAAGAGCAATTCCCAAACGTTTCATCGTTAGTAAAAAATGAGTTTCATTTTGGCACATCTTTTCTTTCAAAAATTCATCAATAAAGTTCAATGGAAAACCTCCATCCTTCAAGGTAGAGTAGAGTTTGAAAGTAAAAGCAGGTTTTTGACTCCTTACAGATTCGGCATCCTCAATAATCTCTTCCTTCGATTGATGATGCTAAACATTTTGTTGTTTAGCCTGAGGAGAATGGCGTAGTTGAGAATGTTGTGGAATCTACCGATGCCTTGGAGATTCTTCTTCCTCTATAAGGTCAAAGTGTGTAGGACCCTCCTGCATATGCCGTGGTCCCCTGCTTGCGATCCTTGAGGACTTTCTTTGAGAAGACATTTTCATAGTCTTTGAGAGAGTTTTCGAACTCGATTTGCGAGAAAAATGAAAATTTTAAGGATTAAACTAGGGAGAAAAAATAAGAAAGTGAAGTTCTTTGCTTCTAGGGTTCGTGAAGAAAATGAAGAAGAAGGACAATATATAAGGCAATCGGAAAGGGGTATACGGATCGTCGTGAAAGGAATGCTGGAAAATGCCTTTTCAAAAAAAATAATTGCCTTTTTGAAAATAGATAACTATCATTTAAAAAAAATACCTTCTTTTTCGAAAAAGAAAAATTGCTATAATAACGAAAACTTGGGAATATTACATCAATCAATTGCAGATTTAATAGACAATCATACATTTTTGAGTTTTTATCTGAAAGATAAATTTCTAAAACTGAAATAACTTATAGTCATAAATTTCTAAAACTGAAATAACTTATAGTCGTGATTCTTAATCTCTTGAGTCTGAGCATCATTAGACTTTTATCCCCGAGTCTGAACTTCTTCATACTTTAAGATATTAAGTCTGGATCGAATAGAGTCAAATTGACTTTTCTCTAGTGGCTTTGTAAAAGTGTCCGCCAGCTGATTCTTTGAGTCAATGAATTGAATCAATATTTCTCCATTTTGAACGTGATCTCTAATAAAATGATGTCGAATTTCTATATGCTTTTACTCTTGAATGAAGAATTGGATTTTTGGTGAGATTAATCGCGCTAGTGTTGTCATATTTGATCTCAGTGCATGAATCTTCGATTCCAAAGTCTCTTAGTTGTTACTTTATCTATAAAATTTGAGAACAATAACTTCCAAGAGCCACATAATCTACTTTTGCTGTTGAAAGAGCTACAATACTTTGCTTCCTTGAAAACTAAGATATTGTCTTGTTGCCAAGCAATTGACAAGTGCCCAAGGTGCTCTTTCTATCAACTCTACATCCTGCTAGATCTAGGTCTAAGTATCCAAGGAGAGTAAAGTCTCATTCTTTAGATACCATAGACCTAACTTAGAGGTTATTGCAACGTATCTTATGATGCGTTTCGTAACATTTAGATGAGATTCTTTAGGATTTGATTGAAATCTGGCGCAAATTCAAACATTAAACAAAATGTCAGGTTTAGAAGCAGTAAGATAAAGAAGTGAACCAATGATACTCTTGTACAGCTTTTGATCAACTTTCTTTCCTCCTTCATCTTTGTCCAGCTTCGAAGAACTTGACATTGGTATATCAGTCTTTTTGCAATTCTCCAGATCGAACTTTTTAACAAGTTCTTTAGCATATTTTTTTTGGTGAATGAAAGTCCCTTCTTTCAATTGTTTTACTTGTAGTCCAAGAAAGAAGGATAGTTCATCTATCATGCTCATCTCGAATTTATCCTACATAGACTTAGAGAATTTCTTGCATAGATTTTCGTTAGGTGATCCAAAAATAATATCATCAACATAGATTTGAACAAGCAAAAAGTTTTTACTCTCTCTTTTAATAAATAGAGTAATGTCACTTTACCTTTAACAAAGCCATTTTGGATTAAAAACTTACTTAACCTGTCGTACCAAGTTCGAGATACTTGCTTTAAACCATATAGCGCCTTTTTCAGTCTGAACACAGAGTCTGGTTTCCTTGGGTCTTCAAAACCGGGAGGTTGTTTCACATAGATTTCCTCTTGGATAAATCCATTTAAGAATGCACTTTTGACGTCCATTTTGAATAACCTGAAATTCTTATAACAAGCAAAAGTAAGTAATAATCTAATTGCTTCTAACTTTGCCATTGGTGCGTAAGTCTCATCATAGTCTATCCCTTTTTCTTGCGTATATCCTTTGGCCATGAGTTTTGCTTTGTTTCTTATAACTTTTTCTTTTTCGTCCATCTTGTTCCTGAAAACCCATTTAGCTCCAATAACAGATTTACTTTTTGGTTTAGGAGTCAATTCCCAGACATCGTTAATACTGAATTGCCTGAGTTATTCTTATATAGCTTCAATCCAGCTTTAATCAATTAAAGCTTCTTCTATGCTTTTGGGTTCTATTTCAGAAATAAGAGCCACAGCGCTAGACTCTTCATGTCTTTTGGATTTTGTTTGAATCGCTTCATCAATATCACCAATAATAAGTTTTTTGGGATGACTGGACTTGTGCTTCCAGTTGCTGATTGGTTTGACAGACTGTTGATCTTTTTCTTCATTTGATTCTTCAACATTCATTCGTTGTTGACCTTCTGAAGTCTGAGTTGCTTAAGGGGATTTAGATTTTGTAGAGTTTGGAACAGGTTCAAATTTTTCAGGTTGAGTTTGGATCGATTGATTTTGTATAAAGTCTTGAAATTTGACGTTCATCGATTCTTCCACAGATTGAGTCTTTTTGTTGTATACTCTATAGGCTTTACTGATGGTTGAATATCCAAAGAAGATTCCTTCGTCTGATTTTTTTGCCAAAAAGTAGACCCAAGTAAATCATGAATAATCATCTATTATTAATAGGCAATATTTCTTTCCACCAATGCTTTGAGTTCTAGTTGGTCCAAAGAGATCCATATGTAAGAGCTGCAGCACATGATTAGTGAAAATTTGATTTATTGATTTGAAAGAACTTTTAACTTGTTTTCCCAACACGCATGGTTGCATAATTCAGATTTTTGGTATATTAGGTTGGGTAGTCCATGAACAAGCTTCTTTGCAGAGATCTTGGCTATTTGCTTCATGTTGATATGGCCAAGTTTTCTATGCCAGAGATTAGCTTCCTCTTGAATTGAAATTAGACATTGAGATTTTTTTTTTTGTTTGATATCCAAAAGATAGATGTTCCCCTGTCTTCGCCCCGTGAAAGTCTAAGAGAAGTCTTTACTGATTCTCGAACATGCCCTCTTGAAAATTGATTTTGAAACCTATGTTACACAATTGACTGATACTCAGCAAGTTGTAATTGAGTCATTCTACTAAGGAGACGTTGATTGTGAGACTTCCAATCTTTACTGTTGTGCATCCGACAATTCTTCCTTTACTATTTCCACCAAAAGAAACTTTTCCACCATTAACTTGCATAAGCTTTATGAAACAACTTGAGTCTCCTGTCATATGTCTTGAGCTTCCACTATCCAAGTACCATTTGACCTTTTTCTTTATAGTGACCTGCATTTAAAAAAGAAACTCAAGTTTTCTTTGGTACCTACACTTTTCTGGGTCTAATGGAGTTAGTGCAATATATGGTCTTTGCCCAATCCTTCTTAATAGGTCTCCAAACCAAATGACATTCTTTCTCAAAATGTTCTAAACTCTTGCACTTAGAACATTTAAGAGTACTACGACCAACAGGTTTTACAAAGACTTTTTGAAAATGATTTCTATAAAAATCTTGTGTATGTCTTTGGTTGATTCTATCATTTACTTTGGGAAAATCAATTAGGGGAAAAGTTTCAGAAGTCATTCCCAAACCTGATTTGTTAAAGTAAGGTTTTTGTGCTGAAAGAATCTTTTCTAATTTCTCAGATCCTATAGAAAACCTTTTTGAAATACATGAGATATCATTTTTCAAAAGTGTGTTTTCTTTTGAAAGAGAGTCTGCATTTTCTTTCAAAGTAATAAGGCTTTGATCTAAATTTTCAACCTTTTCTTTTCAAACAATCTCCTGTTGCTTCATTGCAGAATTTTCCATTTTTAGCTTAGAAATCCTCTTGAGAGAGGTTTTGAGACTAAGACACAGTTCATCAATAGATTTAGAGACTTTAGTAGGAATTTTTAAATTACTTACATCGATTTCAGGTATTTGTCTCAGAGTCTGAATTTGATTATGATTGTGCCATTAGGCAAATATTAGTATACTCATCATCACTCTCTTCACATTCGGTATCACTCCAAGTTTTTGCTTTGAGTGCCTTTATATATTTCTTAGTTTTTCCTTTCTTTTTCTCCAGCAAGGGATAGTTGGGTCTGATGTGTCATTTTTTCTTGCATTCAAAACAAATCACATCTTTATTGGATTCATCGTCCTCAACTGATTTATTTTGAACCTTTTGAGAGCTTTGTTTCTTCCAATTGAATTCTCTTCCCTTTTTGTTCAGTTTTTTGAATCTTCTTATCATGAGAGCAAGCTCTTTATCGTCCATATCGTCTTCAGAATCTGTAACATCAAAATCATCATTAGATTTTTTACCTTTGGGATCTTCATCTTCATTGATTTGCTCCACTTCATAAGACTGAAGAGTGCCAACCAATTCGTCAACGGAGAGTGGCATGATCCTTTGTGTTTCCCTTATTGAGGTCTTTACGTAATTCCAATCTTTGGAAAGTCCACGCAGTAGTTTGTTAACCTTCATGGGTCCTGAGATTGGTTGACCTTGATACTCAAGATCATTCACGATTTTTGTAAAACGACTAAACATGTTAGTGATAGTTTCTCCTGGCTTCATCTTGAAGGCTTCATATTGACCAAGCAGATTATCGATTCTAGTTTCTTTTACTCGATCGGTCTTTCATAGGTAATGTGCAGCTTATCCTAGACTTTTTTAGCTGTTTCACAAGAAGATATTCTGTTATATTCAGTAGGAGATATGCACCATATAATGAATAAAAACAGATAAGTGTATGGAGTAGTGTATACGGGGAAGAAATGGAAAGGAATAAGAACAGATAAAAACAATCTCCTTCCAAGGTATAAAGGCAGCGCCACCAACCAAGGATGAGAATTGAGATCTACGAAGTTTACCACCAAGGCCTAAAGCTTCCACCAGCCAAGGATAAAGGACTTCGGGATAGGAGAAGCTCACCCCCAAGGCCGAAAGATTCCACAAGCCAAGGATAAAGGGCTTCTTGGTTCACCACCAAGGAGTGATCTACGCTCCAAGGATAAAGACAACAAAAGGAGTTATCCACTCTCCAAAGGAATTCACTCAAGCAGAGGACATCTCACCATTTTCATTCATGAAATTCGTATCTCTTACATTGGATAGTTTTCCCCTCTTTATAGGAGGGTTTTAGTGTTAATACATATTAAAAACGGACCTTAATAGCCTAGAAACCGAAACCTTAGACTCTTGGACTGCATAACAATAAAGACACATAATAACATAATAAAAGCCTTTATTAACATAGGAATTAAATGCCTTCCGCATTCTTGAACCTTCAAATTCGAGCTCCTCCCTTGACCAGAAAATAATCCTTTTGAAACTTCATCAACTGGTCATTCAAGACATTTAGAATGGCCTCCCATTGATAATTATCGATATACCACAAAGTACCGATAAGTAATTGACATTATTCATTGAAAATGATCCATCGAAGCACATAATACCCAATTTCTCTCTTGGCTTGGATAAACACTGATGGTTCCGAGTTGGTAGATGGAGCTACGTTGGATGCTCCCACATCATTCACGCACACACTTGAATAACTTGAGCATCTTCCATGCCTTTTAAACCGTTGGCACCTTTCAAAGATTTGATCTCTCTTTTGAGTACAATTAAGTTCTTCCAATCTACCCGTTGGACAAAATCAATTAGGGAGATCTTAAGTTATTTAAGGAATGTGATGATAGCCCACTAATCATGCTCACTCATATAATCAGGATCTAGGTTTCCATAAGTAGAACATTCCAAGTATACTTTGCCAATCAATAGATCTAATTATCTGAATTGATTTTAATAAGAATAACTGATCAGGAGATGCTATCTCCAGTCATGAGATCTTTTTTAACCGTACTAACCAAATCCTTAAAGATATACTCGCATCTAGACAAGTCTTCTTCATTGGATAAATCTTTTCTTCATCGGTTTGAAAACTATCAGTGAGGGTAGACTTTAAATCTTGAGTTTGGAGGTCTTAAGACTTTGACGATAGAGTCTGCAAGTTTTCAGACTAGATTAATGTAAACGTTTTGTCAACTTCAAAACAAATAAGGAATTTTTCTCCAACAATCTCCCCATTTTTTATGGTGACAAAACTTTCTCATAGATTTGAACACTTTTGACTTGCAAAACAACACTTAAGCAAAACGTGATATCTAAAAAAAGATAAGTAGATTAGGATATGGAAAGTAGTGATTCTGTAATCATAGAAAACATGTTAGTCTTGTAAAACAACTACCCTTTCCATAATCATTAACATATAGTTACTGCAAGTATCAAAAGATCAAATCAAATAGTCCAAAAAAAAATCAAATAGTCCAAACCACAACCAAACAAAGGATAAGTCCAAAAACAATCCAAACCAAAGTCAAATCACATATGCATCAAACCTCTCCCCATTTTTGTCAACAGCAAAAAGTGGAGAGCAAATAAAAAGAGTTGTTGAAAATAGAGTCAGAATCATGACTGTTTTGGAAGGCGAACAAGCTCGAACTCTCTCATAGAATTCACTGTCTTCTCAAGCCTTGCAAAACTCTGCTTTAATGACTGGAAATCTTCACCCTGCACAGTAGACTGCACTTCATTCTTCAGGGCGTTTAATTGATCGTGCAAAGACACTAAGTGGCCATGAAAGCGTTCTTGAGATCTTGCATCTCATACCCCATAGCATATTGCTGCTCCCTTACATCCAATAGAATCTCTAGCAATCTCGAAAAGTTTGATGTTTGATTTGTTGCAGCACTAGGGTCCAGCCGAATCGATTGCAGGGGTTTTGAGAATGGATGGAACTTCGGCAAATTGTCCACCATGACTATGAGTGGATGCTTCTGGATAATGAGAGGCATATACATCATCCGGATCCGTTGCAGAACGACTCACATCACTAGTGAAGATAGGTGAAGAAATACCTTGTTGTCCAATAGCTCCCCCTGATTGGTTGCCTTCGAGTGGAGTAGGTAAGATTTCTTCTTGATCGACTTCAGCTTCAGAGTGATATGCATCAACAGTGATGCGGGAGCATCCAACGTAGCTCCATCCACCAACTCGGAACCATTGATGTTTATCCAAGCCAAAAGAGAAATTGGGCATTATGTGCTTCGATGGATCATTTTCAATGAATAACTATCAATGGGAGACCATTCTAAATGTCTTGAATGACCAGTTGATGAAGTTTCAGAATGATTATTTTCTGGTCAAGGGAGGAGCTCGAATTTGAAGATTCAAGAATGCAGAAGGCCGAAGATTAAAGGCATTTACTTCCCGTGTTAATAAAGGCTTTTATTATGTTATTATGTGTGTTTATTGTTATGCAGTCCAAGAGCTGACGGTTTCGGTTTCTAGGCTATTAAGTTCTGTTTTTAATATGTATTAAGGTGTCAGTTTCTAGGCTATTAAGGTCTGTCTTTAATATGTATTAAGGCGTCAGTTTCTAGGCTATTAAGGTCCGTTTTTAATATGTATTAACTCTAAAATCCTCCTATAAAGAGGGGAAAACTATGCAATGTAAGGCATACGAATTTTATGAATGAAAATTGTGAGATTTCCTCTGCCTGAGTGAATTCCTTTTGAGAGTGGATAACTCCTTTCGGTTTCTTTATCCTTGGAGCCTAGATCACTCCTCGGTGGTGAACCAAGAAGCCCTTTATCCTTGGCTGGTGGAATCTTTAGGCCTTGGTGGTGAGCTTCTCCTATCCCGAAGTCCTTTATCCTTGGCTGGTGGAAGCTTTAGGCCTTGGTGGTGAACTTCGTAGATCTCGATCCTCATCCTTGGTTGGTGGCGCTGCCTTTATACCTTGGAAGGAGATTGTTTTTATCTGTTTTTATTCCTTTCCATTTCTTCCCCGTATACACTACTCCATACACTTAACCCCAAAAATCCCCTCTAAAAATTCTGTTCTAGAATCACTCAACCCATCACGCATCAAACAGTTCCAATTCCTGCCATCTCAGAATCACTGGATAAGGAGACAACCAAAGTTGGCTTTGACGGGAGATTTCTTCTTGTCCTCTTTCTTCTCTTCTTTCTGCTTCTGCTTCCTCTTCTTCTTCTCTTCTTCTTCCTCTGTCCTCCTCTGTTCTTCATTTTCCTTCTCTATCTCTTCTCTCTCTTTTTTTCCTTCTTTTAGCTCTTCTCGTGTCTCTTGAAAGCTGATAAAACTCTTCAAATTTCTTAAGGCTAAAAAAGTCATTTCATCTTCATCATCTTCATCCTGCAAGATGAGAATTCTCTTCCGCTTTACTGGAGCAGCCATGGGCTCCTTGCCTTTCCTTTCAGCTGCAGCAGAGTCTTGTTTTGCTTTGACGGGAGACTTCTCCGTCATGCGCTCAAACACCTTGTTCAGCTCTTTCAAACGCATCTTTGGGACCATTTTAAATCCAATCACCATTGGAGAAATGTGTGTCAAACATAATGGTGCAGGGATGTAAATTTTAAAACATCTAAAATGGCGCGTGATAAGAGTAGAATAAAGGAGTTGTCCCTTATCCTTCACCACTGTCCTGTACATGTGAAACATGATGGTGTGAGGCAGAGAGAATTTGTAGCCAATATTGATGGCATACATCAATTTCGCTTCAGACCGACAGACATCAATCTTGGATGTCGACTTTGGACAAATGAAATTGATTACGCTCTTATGCAGCAAGATGTTGAAGGCAGGAATCCTACAGTAGGAAATCTTACCTTCAGCATCCCGATCTTTCACCAATGATAGAGTAGCATGAGCAACGAACACGCTAATTGGTTGGAAACTCGCTCTTTCCACCCCAGTTATATCAGCCAAAGTGTCCATATCCACCAAAAACTCATTATCCCTCATTGTGAAAGAGAAATTGTTTGCATCCACGAAACATAAGTTTGAGTAAAAGTAAGCTGTGAGTTCAGTCCGAAATTGGGCATTACTTGGAGGATGAAAACCTTCTAGATTTGAGGACAAATCTCAAACAACCCGATGAGGATGATGTGGGAGCATCCAACGTAGCTCCATCCACCAACTCGGAACCATCGATGTTTATCCAAGCCAAGAGAGAAATTGGGCATTATGTGCTTCGACGGATCATTTTCAATGAATAATGTCAATTACTTATCAGTACTTTGTGGTACATCGATAACTATCAACGGGAGGCCATTCTAAATGTCTTGAATGACCAGTTGATAAAGTTTAAGAAGGATTATTTTCTGGTCAAGGGAGGAGCTCGAATTTGAAGGTTCAAGAATGCGGAAGGCCGAAGATTAAGGGCATTTAATTCCCGTTTTAATAAAGGCTTTTATTAAGTTTTTATATGTCTTTATTGTTATGCAGTCCAACAGTCGAAGGTTTCGGTTTCTAAGCTATTAAGGTCTGTTTTTAATATGTATTAAGGTTTCAGTTTCTAGGCTATTAAGGTCTGTTTTAATATGTATTAAGGTTTCGGTTTCTAGGCTATTAAGGTATGTTTTAATATATATTAACACTAAAACCCTCCTATAAAGAGTGGAAAACTATCCAATGTAAGAGATACGAATTTCATGAACGAGAATGGTGAGATTTCCTCAACTTGAGTGAACTCCTTTGGAGAGCGGATAACTCCTTTCGATTTCTTTATCCTTGGAGCGTAGATCACTCCTTGGTGGTAAACCAAGAAGCCCTTTATCCTTGGCTGGTGGAATCTTTAGGCCTTGGTGGTGAGCTTCTCCTATCCCCAAGTCCTTTATCCTTGGCTGGTGGAAGCTTTAGGCCTTGGTGGTGAACTTCGTAGATCTCGATACTCATCCTTGGTTGGTGGCGCTGCCTTTATACCTTGGAAGGAGATTGTTTTAATATGTTCTTATTCCTTTCCATTTCTTCCCCGTATACACTACTCCAAACACTTAACCGCAAAATTCCCCTCTAAAAAATCCGTTGTAGAATCACTCACCCCATCATGCATCAAATAGCCTCTCTCTTGCAGGTATTCATCAATCAAGGACATAGTAGTGCCCCCTCTTTTCAAACAAGAATAAAGCTTAAAAGCAACCTTAGGACTTAACGTTCTTACAAGTTCCACTTCTTCCAAAATTTCTTCTTCTGGATGAGTTGGTGGAGGAGACTGATGTTGCTGAGAAGGATGTTGCTAACTTGGTCGCTGTGGTGGAGAAGAATCTTCTTCCTCGGTCAAGTCGAAATGCGTAGGACCCTCAGGCATGTGTCGTGGTCCCCTACTTACGATTCTCGAAGACGCTGTCGCTTCAAGGAAGAAAATCGCAAACTTGCTCGAAAAGGTGAAAACCTTTTGGATTAAACAACAGTGAACGTGAAAGCAAGTCGGAGTTTAGTATGTTGGGGTTTGAGAGTGAAAACGAAGAAGACGGATTTCAACAGTATATAAAGCAAGTGAAGCGAAGTAAACAAATCGTCATAAAAGGAAAAAATAAAAATACCTTTTTCGAAAAAAAATAACTACCTTTTTGAAAATGAATAACTGCTTTAAATTCAAAAACTTGGAAATATAATTTCAATCAATTAGGGATTAATAAGTAATCGTACATTTTCAAGTCTTTATCCAAAAGTTAAATTACTAGTACTGAAATAACTTACAGTCATAACTATTGGTCTTTTGAGTCTGAGCACCTTTAGACTTTATCTTTGGGTCTGAGCTTCTTTAGACTTTATTGAATAAAAGATGTAATGTTCAATTTAGTGTGAATAGACTCAAATAGGCTTTGCTCTAGTGGCTTCCTAAATTTGTCCGCCAACTGATTCTTTGAGTCAATGAATTGAATCATAACTTCTCCATTTTGAATAAGATCTATAATAAAGTGATGTCGAATCTCTATGTGCTTTGCTCTTGAATGAAGAATTGGATTCTTTGTAAGATTGATTGCACTGATGTTGTCACATTTGGTCTCGGTGCATGAATCTTCGATTCCAAAGTCTCTCAGTTATTGTTTCATCCATAAGATTTTAGAACAGCAACTTTCAAGGGCCACATACTCTGCTTCTGCTGTTGAAAGAGCCACAGTACTCTGCTTTCTTGAAAACCATGATATTGTCCTGTTTTCCAGCAATTGACAAGTACCGAAGGTACTCCTTCTATCAACTCTGCAACCTGCTAAATCTGCGTCTAAATATCCAAGGAGACTAAAGTCTCATTCTTTGAGATACCACAGACCTAACTCTGAGGTAGTTGCAACGTATTTGATAATGCATTTTGCAGCACTTAAATGAGATTCTTTGGGATCATATTGAAATCTAGCACAAATGCAAACATTAAACAAAATGTCAGTGAACCAATAATACTCCTGTAGAGCCTCTAGTCAACTTTCTTTCCTCCTTCATCTTTGTCCAGGTTCGAAGAACTTGACATTGGTATATCAATCTTTTTGCAATTCTCCAATTTGAACTTTTTATCGAGTTCTTTTGCATGTTTTTCTTGGTGAATGAAAATTCCTTCATTCAACTGTTTCACCCATGATGCTCATCTCAAATTCACCCTGCATAAATTGAGAAAACTTCTTCCACAAATTTTCGTTAGGGGATCCAAATATAATAGCATCAACATAAATTTGAATAAGTAGAAAGTTTTTACCTTCTCTTTTAATAAATAAAGTAGTATTCACTTTTCCTTTGACAAAACCATGCTCGAGGTGCTTGCTTTAATCCATATAGAGCCTTTTTCAGTCCGAATACTGAGTCAAGTTCCTTTGGATCTTCAAATCTAGAAGGTTGTTCCACATAGACTTCTTTTTGGATAAATCCATTCAGGAATGCACTTTTGACATCCATTTGGAATAACCCGAAATTTTTATAACAAACAAAAGCAAATAATAATCTAATTGCTTCTAACCTTACTACTGGTGCATAGGTCTCATGATAGTCTATCCCTTCTTCTTGCGTATATCCTTTAGCCACGAGTCTTGCTTTGTTCCTGACCACTTTTCCATTCTTTGTCCACCTTGTTCCTAAAACATTTAGCTCCAATAATGGATTTATCTTTTGGTTTAGGAGTTAATTCCCAAACATCGTTAACGATGAACTGTCTGAGCTCTTCTTGCATAGCTTTAATCCAGCTTTCGTCAATCAAAGCTTCTTCTATGCTTTGGGCTCTATTTCAGAAATAAGTGCCACGGTGGTAGACTCTTCTTGCTTTTTGTATATGGTGCGAATCCCTTCATCAATATCACCAATGATGAGTTCTTTGGGATGACTAGACTTGTGCTTCCAATTGTTAATCGGCCTAACAGAATGCTGTTCTACTACTTCAGTTAATTCTTCAATTTCTATTTATCGATGATCTTCAAAAGTTTAAGCTACTTCAGGGAAGGCAGACTTCGTAAAGTCTGGAGCAAATTTAGATTCCTCATGCTAAGTCTAACTCATTTGATTTTGCAAAGAGTCTTGGAATTTGACATTCATAGATTCTTCCACAGATTGAGTCTTCTTGTTGAATACTCTATAGGCTTTGTTGGTGGTTGAATATCGAAGGAAGATTCCTTCATCTGATTTCTCTTCAAACTTACTAGTTCGATTATTTGCATTTTCAAGGCAAAACATTTGCATCCAAACACATGGAAATAAGAAACAATGATCTTCTTTCCTTTGAATAATTGATAGGGAGTTTTCTCCAGAATATGGCTTAAGAATACTCTGTTAATAGTATAGCAAGCTGTAGAGACTACTTCGGCCTAAAAACAACAAGAAATATTACTTTCTATTAAAAGACTTCTTACCATTTCTTGCAAAGATATATTCTTCCTTTCCACAACTCCATTCTGTTCTCGAGAGTGTGGAGAGAAGAAAACATGCTGAAAACCAGATTCATCACAGAATTTGGCAAAGTCTTGATTTTCAAACTCGCCTCCATGGTCTATCCGTATGCTTGAAATAGCATATCCTTTCTCATTCTAAACTTTCTTAGCAAACTTTGAAGAGTGAGAAAATGTTTCAAACTTACTTGCCAGAAAGTAAACCCAAGTAAATTGTGAATAATCATCCATAATTACTAGGCAATATCTCTTTCCACCAATGCTTTGAGTTCTGGTTGGTCCAAAGAGATGCATATACATAAACTGCAAAACACGATTAGTAGAAACTTGGTTTATTAGTTTAAAAGAACTTCTTATCTATTTTCCCAACACACATGGTGTGCATAAGTCGGATTTTTGAAACTTCAGGTCGGACAGTCCATGAACAAGTTTCATGGAAGAGATCTTGGTGATGGAGAAAACTTATTTGTTTTGAAGCTGACAAAACGTTTCCATCAGACTAGTCTAAAGACTTGCAGACTCTTTCGTCAAAGTCTAAAGATCCCCAAACCACCAAACACAAGATTTAAAGTCTGCCCCCATTGACAGTTTCTAGACCAACGAATAAGCCTTATCCAGAATTGAATATTTCTTTAAAGATTTCATTCAAGTGGCTAAGGAAGTTCTCCCGGCTAGAGATAGCATCTGAAGATCTATTATTTGTTTTGAATTTAATTCGAGTAATTTGGATCCGTTGATTGGCGAAGTATACTTTGAAGGTTCTACTTATGGAAACCTAAATCATGATTATATGGGCGAGCAGGATAAGTGGGTTATCATCACATTCCTTAAGTAACTCAAGATCTCCCTAATTGATTCTGTCCAACGGGTAGTGATGCGGGAGCATCCAACATAGCTCCATCCACCAACTCGGAACCATTGATGTTTATCCAAGCCAAGAGAGAAATTGGACATTATGTGCTTCGATGGATCATTTTCAATAAATAATGTCAATTACTTACCGGTATTTTGTGGTATATCGATAACTATCAATGGAAGGCCATTCTAAATGTCTTGAATGACCAGTTGATGAAGTTTCAAAAGGATTATTTTCTGGTCAAGAGAGGAGCTCGAATTTGAAGGTTCAAGAATGCAGAAGGCCAAAGATTAAAGGCATTTAATTCCCGTGTTAATAAAGGCTTTTATTAAGTTATTATGTGTCTTTATTGTTATGCAGTCCAAGAGTCGAAGGTTTCGGTTTCTAGGCTATTAAGGTCTGTTTTTAATATGTATTAAGGTTTCAGTTTCTTGGCTATTAAGGTATGCTTTTAATATGTATTAAGGTTTCAGTTTCTAGGCTATTAAGGACTGTTTTTAATATGTGTAAAGGTGTCAGTTTGTAGGCTATTAAGGTCCCTTTTTAATATGAAATAACACAAAAACCCTCCTATAAAGAGGGGAAAACTATCCAATGTAAGAGATACGAATTTCATGAATGAGAATTGTTAGATTTCCTCAACTTGAGTGAACTCCTTTGGAGAGCGGATAACTCCTTTTGGTTTCTTTATCCTTGGAGCGTAGATCACTCCTTGGTGGTGAACCAAGAAGCCCTTTATCCTTGGTTGGTGGAACCTTTAGGCCTCAGTGGTGAGCTTCTCCTATCCCGAAATCCTTTATCCTTGGCTGGTGGAAGCTTTAGGCCTTGGCGGTGAACTTTGTGGATCTCGATCCTCACCCTTGGTTGGTGGCGCTGCTGTTATACCTTGGAAGGAGATTGTTTTTATCTGTTCTTATTCCTTTCAATTTCTTCCCCGTATACACTACCCCATACACTAAACCACAAAATTCCCCTTATAATCACTCAACCCATCACGCATCAGGTAGATTGGAAGAACTCCTTTGGAAGGTGCCAACAGTTATGAAGGCATGGAGTAGTATATAAGGAAGGCACCCTAGTTATTCGAGTGTGTGCGCAATAGATAAATTCTAAAGACTGAAGTTCCTTGTTCTTTGCTAATTCAATTGCTGAGCATAAATTTGTACTTAAGAGAGTTTAGACTTTTGTGAGGCATTGAGAAAGTGTAGCAGAATCTCTACACTGTGAAATCAATGACGTAAGACCGTAACGATTCTTTTGATTCCTAGTGAAATCCAGCCGATGGTCTATCAGTGCGGGAGAGTGGACGTAGGCTTGGATTAAGCCGAACCACTATAAAACTTGTGTTCTTATTCTCTTCCGTAAGCTCTTTTACTTTGTTCGTAACTCTATTTAATTATTAGAGTCTAATTTTCTCTATAAAGTCTATTGTCAAGCAGACTCAGGGTAAAGGGAAAAGTTTTATACTATATTTTGCAAAATTTGCTTTCGCACCTATTCAACCCTCTCTAGGTGCTCGTACTAGCTCCTCCAATTGGTATCAGAGCCTGTGTACTCACTTAATTGAAGTGTTTTTACTTCAGAATTAGAGATCCATTACTAGTATGTTGGCTCCAGGTTTGGTTGAAGGGCAAAGCAACAGATACGAGAGCATCCAGCGTAGCTCCATCTACCAACTCGGAACCATCGATGTTTATCCAAGCAGAGAGAAATTGGGCATTATGTGCTTCGATGGATCATTTTCAATAGATAATGTCAATTACTTATCAGTACTTTGTGGTATATCGATAACTATCAATGGGAGGCCATTCTAAAAGTCTTGAATGACCAGTTGATGAAGTTTCAGAAGGATTATTTTCTGGTCAACGGAGGAGCTCGAATTTGAAGGTTTAAGAATGCAGAAGGCCGAAGATTAAAGGCATTTAATTACCGTGTTAATAAAGGCTTTTATTAAGTTATTATGTGTCTTTACTGTTATGCAGTCCAAGAGTGGAAGGTTTCGGTTTCTAGGCTATTAAGGTCTGTTTTTAATATGTATTAAGGTGTCAGTTTCTAGGCTATTAAGGTCTGTCTTTAATATGTATTAAGGTGTCAGTTTCTAGGCTATTAAGGTCCGTTTTTAATATGTATTAACTCTAAAACCCTCCTATAAAGAGGGAAAACTATATCCAATGTAAGGGATACGAATTTCATGAATGAGAATTGTGATATTTCCTCTGCTTGAGTGAACTTCTTTGGAGAGCGGATAACTCCTTTCGGTTTCTTTATCCTTGGAGCATAGATCACTCCTTGTTGGTGAACCAAGAAGCCCTTTATCCTTGGCTGGTGGAATCTTTAGGCCTTGGTGGTGAGCTTCTCCTATCTCGAAGTCCTTTATCCTTGGCTGGTGGAAGCTTTAGGACGTGGTGGTGAACTTCGTAGATCTCGATCCTCATCCTTGGTTGGTGGCGCTGCCATTATACCTTGGAAGGGGATTGTTTTTATCTGTTCTTATTCCTTTCCATTTCTTCCCCGTATACACTACTCCATACCACAAAAATCCCCTCTGAACAAATCTCTGTTCTCGAATCACTCAACCCATCACGCATCAGCAGGGGACCACGGCAAATGAGTGAGGGGCCTACACACTTCAATCTCACTGAAGAAGAAGTGTCTCCAGATCAGCCGCAGAGCCCACAACATTCTCAACAGCGTCACTCTCCTTCATCTAGTCCTCAAGGCGTTAATCATCAACAAGCGAAAGAAATCATCGAGGATGCAGATCCTGTATGAGTTCACAAGCCCGCTTTTATTTCTAAGCTGTATCGTGCTATAAAAGGGACTCATACTCCTTTGAAGTATGTCGATGATTTTCTTAAAGATAAAGGGTATGGAAATGAATATATCTTTTTGCGAAAAATGGAAAGTTTGGGAATTGCTCATAGAGGGGTGGCTGAAGAAACACTTGCGAATATCCCAAGTGATC
The DNA here is from genome assembly GCA_016097545.1 of Eucalyptus victrix. Taxonomy (NCBI): domain Eukaryota; kingdom Viridiplantae; phylum Streptophyta; class Magnoliopsida; order Myrtales; family Myrtaceae; genus Eucalyptus; species Eucalyptus victrix. Next base: position 23,222,484 of record CM027845.1, on the reverse strand, counting down.
CTCGTGATTGGGGAGTTAATCTTGTAGATGGGAATGATGATGACAAATTGTACAGCCAATTTCATCCGAGAATGGGTGTTGCGGTTGAAAATCAACGAAAAAGGGGAGACTTGTTCAAATTGAAGAAACAAAAGGATTTGTACTCAAAATTGCCGAAGCGTGGGGTGATAAACCCTAGGAGTGTGGATTTTGATTTTCTGGATGCTGTGAATATGAAAAGTTCTGCTTCGATTCTACATAGGCCTATGCTGAACTAACTGCATATTTCTATTCAAATCTTAGCTTCTTGGATGCGAATAGATTCTCTTTCAGCGTCAAAGATCAAGACTTTGTTGTGGATATGGATATGCTGGCAGATGTGTCAAGAGTTGAGAGAGGAAGATATCATCCGATCAAAGTTTCTATTGCTCATGCTACATTGGAACTTATTAAAGACCAGAGAACAGAGGAAAAGATTACCTACTAAAGGATGAGTGCGTTCAACATCTTGCTTCACAAAATTGTGATCAATTGCCTCCGACCAAAATCAACTTCCAAGACTGATGTTTCAAGTTCAGAGGCAAAGCTGATGTATGTCATCACATTGTTATGTTTCAAGGTTTTCTTTTCCTCACACTGTTATGTTCCACATGTATAGAGCCATGATGAAGGATAGAGGTCAACTTCCTTACCCAAGTCTTGTGACAAAGTTATTCAGACATTTGAATATTCAGTCTCCGCAAATCTTTTGTGTTCGATCGTGCGATCATATGGTGGTAGGACTGAAAATGGTGATCAAAATGCGTCTGAAAGAATTGAACAAGGCATTGGAGAAATTCAAGGAGAAGACTCCAGTCAAAGCTCATCAACTTTCTTCCTCATCAAAACCGAAAGGAAAGGAGCTCTTGGTTGCTTCAAGAACGAAAAGAAGAGCTCTTATTGTTGAAGATGAAGATGATGATTAAAACCCCACCATTTCTGCAATGGCTTTGAAGAATTTAAGTTGTTCTGTTCCAGAGAAAGAATCGGAACAAATTACGAAACAACAAAGGAGAAGGAAGCAATGGAGTAGGGAGAAGAAGAAAGAGAAGCTGAAAAGGAAAGAGCTGAGAAAGAAGAAGAAGTGAAAAGAGAAGAAGGAGAACCTGAGGAACACTCTTCTTCACCTGAAGGCATGGAAACAAGTGAGGAAGGTCCAGAGGACGTCATATCTTGATACAAGTGAGGGCGTCAGTCGCTTTCCTACAGACCCAGAGGACATTTGTGCCTCTCAATTTCCAGAGGAAGGTCATGAAGTTTCATTGCCAAATCTGCGAGATTATGCTGATATACCATCGTCTGCGTTTACTCCATCCAATTGGGCCGAAGCAAGTACTCAGACTTATAGTGCAGCAGATTTTCGCAGAATCATGGATATTCTCTCGGAAGTGCGAGGACAAATCTATGCTCTGGGATGCGAGGTCAAAACTTGGAAAATGCGGGTCAAGTTTCTTCATGTTCATCGAATGATCAAATCCAAGCCCACTCTGTTCAAATTCAGGCCAATGCCAAGGGTGAGGAGATTGCACATCTAAAAGAAGACTTGAAAAGGCTGGAAGGCATCGTTCAGTCTATGGGAGATTTCCAGCTTGTTCGCGCTCCCAAGCAATCTTGACTTTATTCCATTTTCATCTCAACCTTTTTAATGCTGACAAAAAGGGGGAGAGATGCAAAAGATTTGAACTTTGACTTTTAATCGTGCGGATTGTTGGATTGTTTTGATGTTTAACTTTGTGTGACTTTGTTTTTGTGTCTGGATGAAAACTGAATTAGACTTGGACTTGACTGCTTCTATTGATATCTTTTGGATGGCTTCATCGTATACTAGACTAACCTATTTTCTATGGTTGCAGATTCTAGATTCTAGTGTTATTCATTTAGCCATTTATCTCTATAAGATAGGCATTTGTGTTTGAGAAATGTTTTGCAGGTCAAGATTGTCCAAATCTGCAAGAAAGTTTTGTCACCATCAAAAATGGGGAGATTGTTGGAGAAATCTTCTTGAAGGCTTGCAGACTTTGCTATTTAAAGTCTGAAGACCTCCGGACAGCCAGACTCAAGACTCAAAGTCTATTTTCATTGACAGTCTCTAATCCGTTGAAGAAAGGTTATCCAGAACTGGATGTTTCATTAAGGATATGACCTTATCGACTGGAGAAGATCTCTTGGCTGGAGAAGAGATAACGAAATTCTTTGATTGGTCAAGATTGACTCGAAGATTAAGGATCTGATTATTGCCTAAATATTCTTGGAAATTTCTACATATGGAAACCTAGATCCTGATTGTATGGGCAAACATGAATGATGGGCTATCGACACGTTCCTTTAATACCTCGAATAATCTTCTTAATTGATTCCGTCGAACGGGTAGATTGGAGGAATTTGTTTGTTGAGTGCCAACGGGTATGATGGCGTAAAGGAGTATATAAGGAAGATGTTCTAAGTTGTTCGAGAAGTGCGCGATAGAAGAATTCCAAAGTCTGAAGCTCCCTGTTGTTTAGACAATTCCTTCGAGTGAAACTTTGTATTCAAAAGAGAGTCTATATTTGTGAGAAACCTTGAGAAGGTGTGGTAGAACATCTACACTGTGGAATCAAGGAAAAGCTGTGCTGTAACTTCTCTTTTGTTCATAGTGAAATCCAGCCGGTGGGCTGTCAGTGCGAAGGAGTGAACGTAGGCTTGAAATAAGCCGAACGGCTATAAACCCTGTGTTCAATTTTCTCTTCCTTACTCTCTTTACTTTGATTGTACTTCATTTTGTTAATCAATAGAGAACTTCCTTTCTATTACTTGCCTGGAATCGCTTCCGTGTCACGATAAATTGTTTGTGCACCTATTCACCCTCCTCTAGGTGGTTATTCTAGCAATATCGACACCAACTAGGGTCGGTATCCGAGGTAGTAGAGGTAAAGCGCAAGCTGAGGCTAGTGCTAGTGGAGTAGCACAGCCTCCGGTCGGTGCTGGAGTTGTTGTGGCATCCGAGTTTTCGTCCGACCTAGAACAAGTAATGGCTTGTCAAGAATCAATGGAAGTGTCGTCGGACCGTACTATACGCACTATTTTCGGACACCATTTCGTCATTGTCATCATCGGTATGGTATTAGGCCATCGTTTCATCACCACCCGTCGTTCGGAAACATCAACTTTCGGAGAGAAATTCCCATGCATGGCCATGCACACGTATGATATTAGTCTCAAGCGGCCTCCCAAATCAACCGAGCCAAAGACCCGTAGCCCGCAACGGCCATGTGTATGTAAAAGTTCACGACGAAAATTGTCAAAGATCTTCCAATCGTTTACCCCGTAAAGGACTGCGGACCAACCCAGCTTCATGCACAATTTTTCTCCTTAGACGGCCATACGACTGGCTTCACCATCGGCCACAGTTCCTTCGGCCATACATCTACGTAAAAGTCACCCTCCACCATGCGGCCATATTCTTTTTGTTTTTCCTCACCGATGCCGGTCAACAAAAGGAGAACATTGACCACAAAAGAAGGGGAACGTTGACTGAGAAGGACCGAATGGCAGCCACGTTTTCAACCATACTTAGCAAGCCGAAGTCCCAAAGTTTGACGGATTGACTAAGACGTGTCAATTGTAAAATTCAGGGGAAAACTTTGAAGCATGCAGCGGCCACGCTCATGCATGGAAGAGGTAACGTGGAAGGGGGTATTCGGTCGAAGAAGCCACGCCAAGGATCCACGTTTCCCTCTCCCTCTTCGGTGGCCAGTGGAGAGAGCGTTCGAGATGGCATGCAAGCCACGTTCCCTCCACCTGCCTTCACCTCTTTCTGCCACTGGAACACCCTCTTTTGTTGACTGGTTTTGAACAAAACCAGTGACCAAAATGCTCATAGATTTGAGCAAGAGAGGGAGTGGTAGAGCGAGCGAGTAAGAGAGAAAGAGATAGCGGTGAGCGCAAGTGTGAGCAGCGAGGAAAGGGGAGAAAGAGGACTGCTCTCTACCCGTGCTCGTGCGCCGCCGCCATCGACGCCGCTCATCTTCGCCGCCGTTGAGCTGCTTTGCTCTGCCGTGTGCTTGCAATGTTTTTGCTCGGATTAGAGGCAAGTAGAGTCCATTGATCTACCCTTTGCTTGTTGTGTTTGGTGTGTGATGAATAGTGAATCTCGGGTTAGTGTTCTGTTTCTGGGAAAAACAGTCTGACCTTTGATGATTTCGTGAGTTGCATGCGATGTTCTAGTTGGAATATGGCTTCAACTTCTTGATTAAAGTTGTAGAGAACTTCCTGGAGAGAACGATATCAAAATTTGAGAGGAAACAAACAAGTGTAGGCTGATGAAACCATTTTTCTTTGAAGAAGCTAGATCTGGAAACTGTTATGTTCTTGACAAGAGTTGTAGAAAACATCTTGAGGAGTAACATACTAAAATTTGAGGATAAAATAACAAGTATTGATTGGGGAAAACGATTTTCTTTGAAGAACATAAATCTGGACAGTGAACCGAGATTTTAATATGTCATAGCTGACATATTAAAATCTCAGAATTTTTAGAGTTCATTTAAGGGTTTAATCGAAAATATTTCTGAAACTATGTAAAAGTGTTAATGGAATTTCTTTTGCTGTGATGTATGGATCTATGCGGTTGATGTGGAACCTTCTTGACCTGGTGTTCTTCACGAAATATCTTCCTTTTGATCTTCTTGGCATGTTAAATTTTCAGAATTTTTTGAGATTTTTTACAAATTTTAAAAGAATTTTTACTAAAGAGGTGCATTCGGTTTTACCCGAAAATTGGTTTTATTTTCAAAAACCAATGAAGTTCGTTATGAAATGTGATATCATTGGTGTTATGTGCACTGTGTAAATTGTGACATTGGGCATATTATATGACATCATAAGTTGGTTGAGATGTTTGATATTGTTGCATCAAATGCCATAATGAAAATGAGACATATATGTGATATGCATTGAGATGACGACGATCCCGTTGGAGGTGTCAGCTGACCATGCCCCGGGAGCAGGGATGCCCAGAGGTTCGAATGAGTCGATGCCCTTTGGATGCCTGGTTGTATTATGAATACATGCCCAAAGGTTTTCCCCGAGAGTGTCGGGATGCCTGGTTGTATTATGATACATGCCCGGAGGGGTAACCATTTTCATGGTGAGACTTGGAGATTCCTTGTGATGCCAGGTGGGATGCAAGATGCCCGAAGGTGTGTGCCGAAGGCTCCTCGCGAAGCCAAGTTGGGTGCGAGTGATAAATGAGAGATGCAAACACTGGTCCCTAGAAAGAAAAATGATGAGATCCTTACAAAATTGAGAATTGAATCATGCACATGGATGTGTGCATATCGCATGGGATGAACCTCATGGAAATGCAAGCATGAAGTGCATGGTGGTATATGCACATTGTATGGTGATATATGCACGGCTGCTTGATGGTATATGTATAAGTGCATGGTGATATATGCGTGGCTCGGTGGTTAAGAAGTTGCTTGATGCAACTTCTTCACCGCCACAGTTTCTACTCCCGTTAATAGTTTAGCACATTCTTTGTTGTTACTATGGGGTCCTGAAGCACAAGGAGATTTTACTCGTTGGTGTCAATTAGGCGGTCTGTGGACTTTTGTGGCTCTCCACGGCGCTTTCGGACTAATAGGTTTCATGTTTTGTCAATTTGAACTTGCTCGATCTGTTCAATTGCGAGCTTATAATGCAATCGCATTGTCTGGTCCAATTGCTGTTTTTGTTTCTGTATTCCTGATTTATCCACTAGGTCAGTCTGGTTGGTTCTTTGCGCCTAGTTTTGGTGTAGCAGCTATATTTCGCTTCATCCTTTTTTTCCAAGGGTTTCATAATTGGACATTGAACCCATTTCATATGATGGGAGTTGCCGGTGTATTGGGCGCCGCGCTCCTATGCGCTATTCATGGTGCTACCGTAGAAAATACTTTATTTGAAGATGGTGATGGTGCAAATACATTCCGTGCTTTTAACCCAACTCAAGCTGAAGAAACTTATTCAATGGTCACCGCTAATCGCTTTTGGTCCCAAATCTTTGGGGTTGCTTTATCCAATAAATGTTGGATACATTTCTTTATGTTATTTGTGATGCGGGAGCATCCAACGTAGCTCCATCCACCAACTCGGAACCATTGATGTTTATCCAAGCCAAAAGAGAAATTGGGCATTATGTGCTTCGATGGATCATTTTCAATGAATAACTATCAATGGGAGACCATTCTAAATGTCTTGAATGACCAGTTGATGAAGTTTCAGAATGATTATTTTCTGGTCAAGGGAGGAGCTCGAATTTGAAGATTCAAGAATGCAGAAGGCCGAAGATTAAAGGCATTTACTTCCCGTGTTAATAAAGGCTTTTATTATGTTATTATGTGTGTTTATTGTTATGCAGTCCAAGAGCCGACGGTTTCGGTTTCGAGGCTATTAAGTTCTGTTTTTAATATGTATTAAGGTGTCAGTTTCTAGGCTATTAAGGTCTGTCTTTAATATGTATTAAGGCGTCAGTTTCTAGGCTATTAAGGTCCGTTTTTAATATGTATTAACTCTAAAATCCTCCTATAAAGAGGGGAAAACTATGCAATGTAAGGATACGAATTTTATGAATGAAAATTGTGAGATTTCCTCTGCCTGAGTGAATTTCTTTTGAGAGTGGATAACTCCTTTCGGTTTCTTTATCCTTGGAGCCTAGATCACTCCTCGGTGGTGAACCAAGAAGCCCTTTATCCTTGGCTGGTGGAATCTTTAGGCCTTGGTGGTGAGCTTCTCCTATCCCGAAGTCCTTTATCCTTGGCTGGTGGAAGCTTTAGGCCTTGGTGGTGAACTTCGTAGATCTCGATCCTCATCCTTGGTTGGTGGCGCTGCCTTTATACCTTGGAAGGAGATTGTTTTTATCTGTTTTTATTCCTTTCCATTTCTTCCCCGTATACACTACTCCATACACTTAACCCCAAAAATCCCCTCTCAAAATTCTGTTCTAGAATCACTCAACCCATCACGCATCAAAATATTGGTATCAGAGCTCAAGGTTCAACTCATTTGAGTGATTCCTTTCTTTCTTTTGTTACAAATTCCTTATGGATGAACAAGTTCCTAGAGGCTTGACCTTGGAGCAAGCGCACAACGAAAGGCGAGATCGTGCAATCCAAAATCTTCAACAACAAATGGAGCGAGTCCTCAATCTTCTAGAGAATCCGGCGAGAGAAGGACAACCAGCAAGGCGTCCCAATGAACGGCGTCGGCGTGACGATTCTGAATCTCGTCAAAATTCTGATGTCGATTCCGAGTCCACTGGAGACAACCGAACGATTTTGCACTCTAGTGATTCTGAATCTCCAATTCGAAGACGAAGACGGAGAGGGAGGCATAAGGAGGATGAAAGAGACATTAAAGTGGAGGTCCCCGAGTTTGACGGTAATCTTAATCCCGATGACTTTGTAGATTGGCTACACAAAACCGAACGGATTTTTGAATTCAAATCCTATTCGGATGAGAAGAAATGTAAGGTTGCTATCCTAAGGTTGACCAAATATGCTTCTCTATGGTGGGAGAATCTAAAGCATCAACGAGCAAGGGAAGGAAAAGGCCGAATCAAGTCTTGGGAAAAACTCAAGAGGTTGATGAAGAAGAGGTTCTTGCCCGACAACTATAAGCAAGATCTCTTCCTCAAGCTGAACACCCTAAGACAACATGGGATGAGCGTTGAAGAATACATTCGTGAGTTTGAACAACTCAAAATGAGGAGTGAAGTTCCAGAAGTTCCCGAGCAAACCATTGCTCGTTTTCTTGGCGGCATGAATCGAGAAATTGCTGATATGGTTGAACTTCAACCGTATTGGTCCTTTGAAGACGTATGCAAGTTAGCCATAAAAGTGGAAAAACAATTGAAGAGCAAGAGGTTTTCCTCCAGAACCTCAACAAAGGCGACATCCTATTTTAAGGGTGCTTCCTCAAGCAAGGGCGAGAGTTTGTCGACAAAAGACAGAGGCAAGGGAAAGAATGCAGAGCCTTCCAAAGAAGTCCAAAAGAAGTTTGAAGGTGATGCAAGGAAATGCTTTAAGTGCCATGGCTTTGGGCATTTACAAGCAAATTGTCCAAATCGGAGAGTTATGACTCTTCAAGAAATTGAGGAGATCAATTCGGCGCTTCAAGAGGCTGATGATAATGAAGAAGAAAATATTTCCGAATCTGATCGGGAAGAAGAAGTTGTGGAGAAAGCTGATGATGGTGAGCTGTTGATCATTCGGAGAGCATTGCATGTTGAAGTTTCTCCTAATAATGAGCAAAGGGAGAATATATTTCACACGCGTTGCACTATTAATGGAAAGGTGTGTTCAGTGATCATTGATGGTGGGAGCTGCACCAATGTTGCTTCGACAACTCTTGTCGACAAATTGAAGCTTCCAACAACGAAACATCCTCAACCATACAAGCTCCAATGGCTCAATCAAGGGAATGAACTCAAGGTAACCAAACGTATTCTTATATCATTTTCGATTGGGAAGAACTATCGAGATGAGGTTGTATGTGATGTGATTCCCATGGAGGCATGCCACTTGTTATTGGGTAGACCGTGGCAATTTGATATAAATGCTATGCATGATGGTCGGAAAAACACATATTCTTTTCAGAAGGAACAAAAATGCATTACTCTTTTACCATTGAGCCCTTATTCGATACATAATAATCAACCTGGGGAGGGAAACACTTGTAAGGGAAATCTGTTCTTGAGTGAGACACGGGTTGAGAGAGCCATTAGCAAACAAAAGAATGTTTTTGCTTTGCTTGTGGTTGAGAGAAAGAGTGAGATAGAGCGACCCATACATCCAAAAATGCATTCCTTGTTGAAAAAATTTGCAGATGTGTTTCCGGACGATTTGCCACTTGGATTACCTCCCATAAGAGGTATTGAGCATCAAATTGATTTGATCCCCGGTGCTCCACTACCAAACAAGCCAGCTTATCGATGCAATCCGGAGGATACAAAGGAGTTGCAAAGACAAGTCAATGAACTTATTCTCAAAGGATACGTTCGAGAAAGCATGAGTCCCTGCTCTGTTCCGGCTCTTCTTGTGCCTAAGAAGGATGGTACATATCGGATGTGTGTTGATAGCCGGGCCATCAACAATATCACCATTAAGTATAGGTACCCTATACCTAGACTTGATGATATGCTAGATGAATTATATGGTTCTTCTGTGTTTTCAAAGATAGATTTGCGGAGTGGTTATCATCAAATCAGAATGCGAGAAGGTGATGAATGGAAGACAGCTTTCAAGACCAAGGGAGGCCTTTATGAGTGGTTGGTTATGCCATTCGGATTATCTAATGCTCCGAGTACCTTCATGAGACTTATGAACGAGGTTCTTCGTTCCTTTATTGGTCAATTTGTCGTTGTTTATTTCGACGATATTCTTGTTTATAGTAGGAATGAGGAGGAGCATATCTCTCATCTAACACAGGTCTTTAATGTCTTGAGAGAACGAAAACTATATGCTAAAATGGAGAAATGTGAGTTCTTCTCTCCAAGCATTGTGTTTCTTGGTTATGTGGTTTCCAAAGATGGAATCTCTGTTGATCAAGCCAAGGTAGAAGCTATGAAGACTTGGCCCGTTCCGAAGTCTATTTCTGATGTAAGAAGTTTTCATGGACTTGTTTCTTTCTATCGACGGTTTGTCAAAAATTTTAGTACCGTCATGGCTCCTATAACTGAATGCATGAAGAATGGTGTTTTTGAATGGACAAAGACTGCTCAAAACGCCTTTGAGGTAATCAAGCAGAAACTTTGTGAGTCTCCTATTCTTGCACTTCCTGATTTTGATAAAGTATTTGAAGTTGAGTGTGATGCAAGCGGAGTTGGTATTGGTGCTGTTTTGGTGCAAGCGCAAAAACCATTGGCATATTTCAGCGAGAAGTTATCTGATTCCAAGAGGAATTATTCAACTTATGACAAAGAGTTCTATGCCATTGTCCGAGCTCTTGATAATTGGAGCCATTATTTGAGGCCAAAGCAATTTGTCCTTCATTCTGATCATGAGGCGCTTAAGTTTATTAGTGGCCAACGCAAGCTTAATTCGAGACATGCAAAATGGGTAGAATTTCTTCAATCCTTTTCTTTTGTCTCGAAATATAAACCCGGGCATGCTAATGTTGTAGCAGATGCTTTATCAAGAAGATATTCTATGCTTGCGGTTCTGGACTCAAGGATTCTCGGATTTCAATCAATGAAAGAACTTTATTCTGAAGATGCGGAGTTCTCATCCATCATCAACAATTGCAAGCGAGGAGTTCAAGGTATATATTCTTTGCAAGATGGGTTTCTTTTTAAAGGAAATCAATTATGTGTGCCGAAGAGTTCTTTTCGCGAATTGCTGATTCGAGAAGCGCATGGTGGAGGATTGGCTGGTCATTTTGGGATTAACAAAACTCTTGAGGTTCTTCAAGAGCATTTCTATTGGCCAAAGATGAGTGGAGATGTGCATGCTATCATCTCAAGGTGTGCAACTTGTCATAGATCAAAAAGTCATTTCCATCAAGGTTTGTATACTCCACTTCCGGTACCATTGCAGCCTTGGGAAGATGTTAGCATGGATTTCGTTGTGGCTCTACCAAGAACTCAAAGAGGAAAAGATGCCATCATGGTGGTCGTTGATCGGTTCTCTAAAATGGCTCATTTCGTGCCATGTCACAAGACCAATGATGCATCTCATATTGCTGAATTATATTTCAAAGAGATTATCCGCATTCATGGAGTACCAAAGACCATTGTGTCGGATCGTGATTCCAAGTTCTTAAGCCACTTTTGGAGGACTCTATGGAGAATGCTTGGTACAACACTCTTATTTAGCACGGCTTGTCATCCCCAAACTGATGGCCAAACGGAGGTAACAAATCGTACTCTAACCACTCTTCTTCGTGGTATGGTGAGTAAATCATTGAAAGATTGGGATTTAAAGCTTGCGCATGCTGAATTTGCTTACAATCGATCGCCAAGTTATACTACTGGTCGATCGCCATTTGAAGTTGTGTATGGAATTAATCCTCTCACGCCCATTGATTTGATTCCAATTCCGTCTAACTCTCAAGTGAGCTTTGATGGCAAGAAAAGAGCTGAGTCAATGAAGAAGCTCCATGAGCAGATTCGATCCAACATTGAAAAGGCCAACGAATCTTACAAGAAGAAAGCTAATCAACATCGCAAGAAGGCTCAATTTCAACCGGGCGACCTTGTATGGCTTCACTTGAGGAAGGAGAGATTTCCATCTCGTCGAAAGAACAAGCTCATGCCAAGAGCTGATGGTCCCTTTAAAGTTTTGGAGCGAATTGGTGATAATGCTTACAAGATTGACCTTCCGGGAGAGTTTGGAGTTTCAGCAACATTCAACGTGGGAGACCTTTCTCCTTACTTGGAGGATGAAAACCTTCTAGATTTGAGGACAAATCTCAAACAACCTGGGGAGGATGATGCGGGAGCATCCAACGTAGCTCCATCCACCAACTCGGAACCATTGATGTTTATCCAAGCCAAAAGAGAAATTGGGCATTATGTGCTTCGATGGATCATTTTCAATGAATAACTATCAATGGGAGACCATTCTAAATGTCTTGAATGACCAGTTGATGAAGTTTCAGAATGATTATTTTCTGGTCAAGGAGGAGCTCGAATTTGAAGATTCAAGAATGCAGAAGGCCGAAGATTAAAGGCATTTACTTCCCATGTTAATAAAGGCTTTTATTATGTTATTATGTGTGTTTATTGTTATGCAGTCCAAGAGCCGACGGTTTCGGTTTCGAGGCTATTAAGTTCTGTTTTTAATATGTATTAAGGTGTCAGTTTCTAGGCTATTAAGGTCTGTCTTTAATATGTATTAAGGCGTTAGTTTCTAGGCTATTAAGGTCCGTTTTTAATATGTATTAACTCTAAAATCCTCC